>JARQOD010000002.1:544422377-544579222 GCA_033576555.1 Oophaga sylvatica
TCTGCCCCCAGCCACCCCAGAAAAGGCACATCTATTATTAGATGCACCTTTTCTGGCACTTAGCCCATCTATTCCCATTGCCTTTAGCGGTAGCTCATGGGATAATTATGGGTTAATGTCACCATGCTATTGAAAGGTGACATTAATCTGGGTTAATAATGGGGAGTTGTCAATTAGACAACTATCCATTATTAATCCTATTGTAGTAAATGGTTAAAAAAAACACACACATTAATTTAAATTTATTTTAATGAAATAAATACACATAGTTTTTGACCACATTTAATTACACTGGTAATCCTTCTGAATCCCTTGTTCTCCTGTAATAAAAATAAAACTAAAAAGCAACAATATCCATACCTCTCCGCTGTTCAGTCAGGTCCCCTGCAGCAATCCATCTGAAGGGGTTAACAGTTTTACAGCAGGGACCGATGCTAATGCTACCAGCCCTGCTGTAAACCCCCGCAGAATGAATGAGTTAATCTCTGTGCAGCCTCCCCAGCTGACCGGAGATGAACTTATTAGCATGGGAAGCTTAATTGATTTTTTCCCACGCTGTCAGATCACCTTAGCGGTAGTCAGTGAGGCTGCACAGGGTCCCTGGCTAACCTGAAGTGAACTCCATAGCGTCGGAAAACATCAATTAAGTTTCCCACGTTAATCAGTTAATCTCCGGGCAGCCGAGGAGACTATCCGGCTAGGAGACAGACCAGCAGTAACACAGCAAAGCAACCACTAGGCGACAGTGGAGTAGTCAGAGAGCCAGGTAGACACCAGAGGCCAACTAAGTACAAAGGGGGCAATACAAAACTTGAAATGGGAAAAGAGCCAAGGTCAGTAGCCGGTCAGTAACAGATAACATCAGGGAGAGGCTGAATCAAGTCAAGGACAAGAGTAAGTCAAATACCAGGAAATCCAAACTCACAGAGAGATGAGACGCAGGGACGGGTCGGGAGAAGCTAAGCAGACAGGAATGGGTCAGGTGAATGCAGCAGGACAGATCAATAACTCACCAGAGCCAGCTACTCAGGCCAAAGGCAAGAAATAAAACTGGCACTGCACACAGGTAACAACACCGAGATATAGCAGACCAGAAACAGGAACGAGGCAGGGAAAGTTAACCCCTGACATGATCAGACTGTGAAAGGAGAAACAAGGAAATCTCAGCCTGGATCATGACAGGAGATTATTCTATGATAATACTGCAGCAGCTGCCAAATTGGTGGTGACAATATCTATATAGGCATCACACAAATATTTTCTCATTCAGACAGACCTTGTAGCATGCTGATCAATGATATTGTTAAATGGAAAAAATGTAATACATTACTGGGATACATTTTTCCCGGGCAATAACAGTTGATTAAAGGGGAGTTCAGCAGTTAGCACAGTACATGACACAGGAAACTGCATTTTTAGAAGGCTCATTCTTATAGGATTCTCTTTCTTAAGGCTTGCTCATATGACGGTATAAATCGGACAAGTGCAAGTTGATAAAAAAGGTATGGCACTTGAACCAATATTTTCCAATGAGACAGTGCTGCTGTACCTTTTTTTCTCATACCAATTCAGCATGAGGAAAGAATCATAGCGTGCTGCGATCTGACTCTGAAATCGGATGGGAATCACCAATTCAAGTTAATTGGTGTAAGAAAATAATCAGAATGTCATACGGAGCCACAGTAGGGCATCCGATCATTATGGATACAACTTAATTCTGTTACATAGGAAACTGTAAATCGTCTTGCAAATGATTAATAGCCACTGAGTATAAAAACAGATCATATGCGGAGAAAAAACAGGTGATAAGTGAGAAAAAATTCATTCCTCTTTTTTGGATGAAAATCAAACCTATTTTTACTACGTTTGTGTGACCCTAGCTTTTGTGAGATAGTACTGTATATGGGCACCAGAGTAAGGATGGTTTCACACATCCATTAAATAGAATCCATTCTCACATTTGAATACAAGTGCTAACTAGAGATGAGCGAACATCATTGTCTCCCTCCTTATTCGCCAACCTATAGAGCTTACCGAAGAAGCTGCATCGGGAACCTGGATACCTGGAGCGCTCCCGATGATTAGCTGTTTGGCGCCGCAGCTGCATGTGTTGCAGCTGTGTGACCGTCACAACACACAGGCTCTCCATAAATGTGTTGTGACTGTCACACAGCTGCGACACATGCAGCTGTGGCGCCGAACAGCTGATCTACGTGAGACCTCCAAGTATCCGGGTTCCCAATGCAGCTTCTTTGGTAAGCGCTATAGCATGCCGAATAAGGAGGGCACTGAAGATGTTCGCTCATCTCTAGTGTCGACAAGCAGGTCCCAAAATCTCAGCTAACCTTCTTAATATATTATGAATATGAGACAAGTCGCTCAGGTCGGGAGACCCAGTGGTCTTCCGATGAGAGAATGGTCAATGTTTCACAGACGTATGAAACTGGCCTAAAAAGCAAAATTGTTAAAAGTATATCTGTCACCCGATTTCACAATGCAAACTGCATACATTTAAAAAAAATCTTTTAGACCTGATTAGATTGGTGAGATTACTTTGAAAATTGTTAGACCTGATGAACATACTAACTTTGAAACTACATGTTAGATTAACAATTAATATCCTTTTCGAAAGTTCTAAATCAGTTTTCGCTTGACTCATGAGAAGCTCATTTTAATTTCAGGAATACACAGATATTCAGACATGGATTTTCAGAACAAGTACACCAATCTCATAAGGTTCAAGATATGTATTAAATAAACCATTGTAAAATCTACTAAGAGAAGCAATTGTCTTTAATATTAAGAAGTATTTTTTTTTAGTCCGCAGAAGGTCTTTCTTATAGGTTTAATAGGATAAAATTTTATGTGATCTGCAGGAGGAAATGTAGAGATGGAGACCATGTCAGCATATTTGATTTGAGGTATATTGGTATGTTCTAAAGGAGAACATAAGCCAAATTCAAAATTAAAAAATATAAAGAAAAGAAGGAAAGGGCAAGAAAGTAACACAGAAAAGAAACGTGTTGCTGTACAAGATAACAAGACATGTGGATCATCAAAACCACTGCAAACCTCTACAGAGACAGCTCAGGAAACAGCCAAAGTGGATAAACAGTAAAAACCTAAATAGAAGTCCTAAAGGAAAAGCTGAAAGGCAATAATGATATGAAACTCAAGGCTATAGCAACAAGGATAAAGTACTGTAAAGGAAAAGAAATAATGGATAAGAAATATGAAGCGGTAGCTCAGAGGAAACAAATAATATTGTACTTGCCACACTGCAGGATTCCACTTAGGTTTATAGTAGGAAAACGAAGAAGTTTTAGGAAAATTACAATATTTGCCATGTGGCTGTTGTCAGAGAAGATACAATTTGCTATTACGCCATTTTTGTATCGATTATCTGTATTTTGTAAACATAGAGTCCACTTATCAGTGATTGGAAGCAGCGGGTAAACGTCCTTAATTCTTTTATCTCTTTAACCCCTTCTGAATCTTAGCTAAAAAAATGTTGACATCCTATTTCAAGTGTATTGTATTCATGCAGTTCCAGCATTTTGTCACAAGATGAAAATGAAAGCAGTAACTAATCTTACAGAATTTTGCAATATCATCAATATTACTGTTTATTTTTTTCTTTTAAAATCTGCTCTTTACTGTAGATAAAGTTTTACAAAAAAACCTTTATGTTTGATATTCATCTACTGTAATAATCTAGATGTCTGAGAAAACAAGCAAATATTTTAACATTATTTCTGAAATCCATTTATATTTGACTAATTAGTAAGGTTTATGACTGTGCCATGAATTCATCTAGCATGGTTTGTTCTCATTTAAATATAAACATATTTTAATGTATTTTAAAAAGTATATTTTCAAATCAACAGGTTTATATAGAAGGTTTATTTACCAACCACTGTACTTTAATATATATTCTGTACAATTATTTTTTTTTTTTATTTGCTTCAACACTAGGCCATTTTCCCCTTTTACGCTTTTGAGTTTTCCTCACTTCCCTCCATGAACATATGTATTTTTACATTTCTAGCATTACAGTTGTATAAAGGGTTTTTATTTCTGGAACAGCTGTAGTTTTGACACCATTTAGTTTACCATTCAATATACAGGAAAACAAAGGCAAAGAACAGTAAAATTATTAAAAAAAATCACACACTACTAACATTGTTTCTTGGGTTCTCTTTTTATGGTGTTTATTGTGCAATAAAATCACCTGACAATTTCAGATAACGGTTAAAAAAAAAGTTTGTGCCTCCATTTTCTAAGACTCTTAATGTTTTTAATTTTCCATGATTGGAGGTGCGAGTGTTTTTTTTTTAGTATTTGTTTCCATTTTGAAGTACAAAGAATATTTTTAGCACTTTTTATCCCATTTTTCAAGCAAGGTGCCATGACTAAAATAATATATATATATATATATATATATATATATATATATATATATATATAATGTACGTATGAATAAATAATGTGCATATATGGATATATATATAGGATCTTTTTTTACAAATAAATACTATAATATTTTTATTACTATTGTAGCTATATACTTTTGAAATGAAAAATTAATGTTTACAACCTAGAAACAGCAGGAAATTAGTAGCTATGGAAACCACAAAAAAGCATTTTACAGAAGATTTATGTTCTTTAATCTCTTTTCAACTGTAATCTACAATTGAAATTCTTTCTAACCTTTTGTTTTAGCAATTAAAGTACTTTCAAAGAATTATCTTCGTTTCCTACTGGTCACATCTCCAGGAATTAATTTACACCAAAAATCATTAAGCAGAATGACTCCTGTCCACACCTGTGGGGGTTGTAATATATTACATGTCTCTGTGGGAAACACATTTTATGTGACATTGCATACATGGCTTCATGGTGCGGTTTGAGTTGCTTTGTAATGCTCCACTTATCATTCCAGCAGAGAAAGAAATAAGGCAGTATTATCCTAAAGACCTTCAGGAAAAATCATTGTAAGTCCTTCTGCAAATGTTAACAAATTAAGCGGCATATATGGGAATGCATCCGCACTTCTATTTACAATGCGTACCACATACATGCAAGAGAAATATTTCCACAGTAGTCAAGTAGTCATGAGCATGTCACCCTGAGATTGCAAAGAGAAAACAATAGGGATAATAGGACTAGGAACATTAGCCATTTTAGGAGAATCATATTCTCCCTGCTATGAACGTCCTTTAAAAATATGTTATATTGGTCAAGTATAACATATATACAGTAAGCTATCTCACCCCTAATGCGTCTCTTTTAACCCCTTATCCTCCAGAGCTTTTTTCGGTTTTGCGTTTTTGTTTTTTGCCCCCCTTCTTCTCAGAGCCATAACTTTCTTATATTTCCATCATTATGGCCGTGTGAGGGCTTGTTTTTTTGCGGGACGAGTTGTACTTTTGAACAACGCCATTGGTTTTACCATGTCGTGTACTAGAAAATGGGAAACAAAATCCAAGTGTGGTGAAACTGCAAAACAAATGCAATTCCACACTTGTTTTTTGTTCGGCTTTTTTACTAGGTTCACTAAATGCTAAAACTGACCTGCCATTATGATTTTCCAGGTCTTTACGAGTAAATAGAAACCAAACATGTCTAGGTTATTTTTTATCAAAGTGGTGAAAAAAAATTCCAAACTTTGTTAAATAAAAAAATTGTGCCATTTTCTGATACCCATAGCTTCTCCATTTTTCATGATCTCGAGTTTGGTGAGAGTTTATTTTTTGCATGTCGATCTGATGTTTTTAATGATACCATTTTGGTGCAGATACAATCTTTTGATCACCCGTTATTGCATTTTAATGCAATGTCGTAGTGACCAAAAAAACATAATTCTGGCGTTTTGACTTTTTTTCTCACTACACCATTTAGCAATCAGGTTAATTTTTTTTGTATTGATAGATCGGGTGATTCTGAATGCAGCGATACCAAATATGTGTATGTTTGATTTTTTTATTGTTTTATTTTGAATGGAGCAAAAGGGGGGTGATTTGAACTTTAATATTTGTTATTTTTTTTTACTTTTGTCATGCTTCAATAGTCTCTATGAGAGACTAGAAGCTGCCACAACCCAATCGCCTCTGGTACTTAGAGGCAATGATCAGATCACCTGTATATAGCAGAATTGCGTACTTGCTATGAGCGCCGACCACTGGGTGGCGCTTACAGCAAGCCGGCACTGACAAACATAGAGATCTCCAGGAGACCTCTGACTGTCATGCCAACGAATCGGTGACCCGCGATCACGTGACGCAGGTCACCGGTGGGTGGGTTTCTGGCACGATGGCCAATAGCGTGAGTTAAATGCTGCTGTCAGAGTTTGATGGCGGTATTTAATTAGTTAATAGCCTTGGGTGGCTCGCGTTTCCAACCACGGTTATTGCAGGCACATGTCAACTGTTCAAAACAGCTGACATGCCCCAGGAAAGATGTGGGCTCAGCACTGGAGTCCAACTCAAAGGATCAAAGAGAGGGAGTCCGACATAGGCGTACTATTACGCCTTGTTAGGGTTGGCAGATCGCACTAAATATAAATTATGATAAAGTGCGATCACAACCCGGGGTCCACCGTGCAGTGATGTTGAACCACAGCCAGTGAACATTGGCGGGGAAAAGCTGCAAGCATGCACTTTTAACACACTGAGCTAAACATCTCTCAGTGAGAACAGAGTGCAAAGTACCCAGCTCTATTACACCACAGAGTGGTACTAAACAACTGAGCTCTTGGAGCTAAACTCTGTTACTCCACAGAGTGTACTGTACCAAAGACCACTAGAGCTGTACCCTGTTTGGCGACACAGGAGTATAACAATTATGATGCTAATTGGGGTCCTTGTCACTATACCCCAGGGAAGTATAGGCTGGTGGTTGTGCCTGCTCTGAAACTTGGCTGTGCTAACCGCACACACGACCAAAGACAGATGCTAAGCCCAAGTGGGTGTTCCTACCCTAAACTGCCAGCCTAGACATTCAATCGCCATTATAACATCGGCACATGTGCATACAGAGTGGTAGCGTGTCCACTCACACACAGAGCACAAATAACACTCGTTCTACAGCGTGCGCCTCGGAGGACCTTTTATGCATTCAGGTCATGTCCAGTCAGACAGGACCTTGCTTGTGGACCAATCCAGAGTTGCCGCATCACCAGAGCAGCTGATGACCGACCATCAATGAGAGGTCACCACACAAGCATGCTGAGTAGGGTGATTTCTGGACTTAGCCTCCAAAGCATCTGTTTGTCGCTGCCTACCACTGGTTACCATAGACTTGGCTGTAAGGAGAGCAGCAACCAAGCGAACAGCATGTGTCTGAGCAAGAGACTGAGGCTGACATCTTTGCTGAGCAGCATCCACAGTGGTTGAAGCTGAATGGGAGACTGCAGAGGCAGACAAGGCTTGGGATCCACTCTGTGTAGTGGGAGAATCCTGGCTCCTGACATGCCTGATGTCAGAAAGGGGTTAACTGCCCATATCATTAATCCCTGCATGACTTTGGGTTTTTGAGTTTGCTTCTGCTCCCCCTCTTCCCTGGGCCATACTTTTATTTTTCTGTCAATATGGCCTTGCTTTTTGTGGGACTAGTTGTACTTTTGAACGACATCATGGATTTTACCACATAGTGTATTAGAAAAAAGAAAAAAATTCAAAGTGCAATTCCACAATTGTTTTTTGTTTTATTTTTTTTACAAAGTTCACTAAATGCTAAAACTGACTTGTCATTATGTTTCTCCAGGTCATTACGAGTTCATTGATACCAAACATATATAGGTTATTTTTTATTTAAGTGATGAAAAAAATCCAAACTTTCTAAAAAAAAAAAGTCACCACTTTCCGAGACCTGTAGCGTACCATTTCTTGTAAACTCGGGTTGTGTGAGGGCTTATTTTTTTCATGCCGAGCTGACATTTTTATTGATACCATTTTGGTGCAGATGCAAACTTTTGATCACTCATTATTGCATTTTAATGCAATGTTGCAGTGACCAAAAAAACTTTATTCTGGCGTTTTGACTTTTTTTCTCGTTACGCCGTTTACCGACCGAATTAATTCCTTTCATATACTGATAGATCAAGAGATTCTGAATTCGGCGATGCTAAATATATGTAATCATTTTTTTTTTTTTTGAATGGGGCGATTTGGGGGTGATTTTAACTTTTATATTTCTTTTACTTTTTTAAAAATATTTTTTTTCACGCTTCAATAATCTCCATGAGAGACTAGAAGCTGCGATAATTCAATCGCTTTTGTTACACAGAGCAGGGCTTCAGAGGCGCTCACAGCTACCCAGCAATGACAACCACAGGGGCTCTCCTGCAGACCCTGGGTTGTCATGCCAAACCATCGACGACCTGCGGTCATGTGAAACAGGCGATGATTTGCAGGATTAGTGATCCGCTTCCACCGCAATTTTGCTAAATGCAGCTGTCAGAGAAAGTCAGCAGCATTTAGTATGTTAACAGCTACGTGTGGACCGCGATTTCACCCGTGGCTGTTAGGGGCACATGTCAGCTGATAAAATTAGCTGATATGTGCCAGAAAAGTTGCAGGCTCATTGACGGAGCCAGCAACAAACAAGGGGAGGCCACTTAATGCCTTAACCCCTTCACGACCTTTCAAGTACATTTATGTCCCTTTCTTTGATGTTGGCTTGCACTCTGAACCCACATCTTTCCCCAAACTTGATGGCTCATTAATCATTGCTCAATAACTAACATCAGGATTTGATATCACTGGTCAAAAGCACGTCATTGATATCTTGCTTCTGTCACGTGAACGCTGGGCGCCGATGGGTTGTCATTACAGCTGGTGTTCTGCAGATGAGCCACATGTCTGTCATTTCAATATTCCTGTGAAGTTCAGCTTGTGACTGGCATTCACAGGTGATCGTGATTTTTGCTATAGATAGCAGTGCTGAAGCACTGCTGTGTATAGCACAGGCGATCAGACAACACAGATTCAAGTTCCCTAAAGGCACTATTGAACACAGTGAAAAGTAAAAAAAATGAAAATGCTTTGGGTCTCAGAAAATGGCGACATTAGAAATTTTCTTTTTCTTACCAATCAACTCTTAAATAAAAAAAAATTACATGTTTGGTATCTACATACTCGTACTCACCTGTGGAATCATATTGCCATTCCAGTTTTACCATAAAGTGAATATGGTAAATGAAAATAGCAATTGTGGAATTGCATTTTGTTTGCAATTTCGAAGCACTTGGATTTTTTTTTCCTCTTTTCAGTGCATCACATGTTAGGATGAATGGTGTCATTTAAAAGTAAAACTTGTCCAGCAAAAAACAATCAATCACATGGCTATGGCAACGGAAAAATAAGTAAGCTAAGGCTCATGGAAAAAGGGGAAGACAAATAAAATGCAAAAACTGAAAATCCCAAGATCACTAAGGGGTTAATGACCTTTCCTTTTTGACCTCTTATTTTTTGTCTTTCAGTTTGTCAAACTTTTGTTTAATTGGCCATATGAAGTCTTGTTTTATGCAAAACAATTTGCATTGCTTCTCAACAATGTTTGCTCATGCATGTTAATTAGTATGTAATTTAGTTGTTTTTTGGTGATAATATAAGTATTTCCTGAATCATCCAGGTCATTATGGTCATATTGTTGCTTGCAAATGACTTTTCTTCATATTTTTTGTAGACTTACTTTTAATTAATTTTTATGTCTTCTGCCCATCTCTCTTTCTCTTTCTCTCTCTATATATTTTTTTTCTGGTTATTTTGCACTTTGTGCCTTGACTATGTGCAAGGCTTCATGAAATTTGAAGTTGATCAAAGGATTTTGTATCGCAATGTAGTGCCCAGTGTCAGAAAACTGGGTTGGCGTCCTAAGGCATGGGTCTTCCAGCAAGACAATCACCCTAAAATACCTCAAGAAGCATCCAAAAGTGGATGGAAACAAAGCACTGGTGACTGGTGAGTTCTGAAGTGGCGAGCAATGTGTTTGTATAAAAATCCCATTGAACAACTGGAAAGAGTTCTTAAAATTGCTGTTAGGAGAAGAAAGCCTTCAAATATGAGAAACATGGAGCAGTTTACAAAAGAAGAGTGGTCCAAAATTTAAATTCCCAATTGTTTTAATTTGCTGCTTCTGTCTTCTCCCATGGTCCCTGGTTTTGTCTGACAGCCAGAGACCCAATTTGTGCCTGTTGGAAGGTTTAATCCACTCTGTAAGTTTGCAATTGAATGAGGCTAAGGGTATGTTTCCACTAAGCGCATTGCCTGCGCTTTGGACGGAGCAGAAATCCCGCTCTGCCCAAAGCCCCGCCCCCTTCTGTACGCACAGTGATTCTGGATGTGTTCATTGAACACATGTGGTATCACCACATCGCATAAATAGACCACGTTATTTACCTTGCAGAGACTGAGGGTCTCCGGAAGTTAAACAGACATGCTGCATTCTAAAAAGACGCGCCCCATGTCCGGTTTCATGGGTGTGTCACCCACGTATTTGACTGCTTTTGTTATTTGGCGTGTTCACATAGTGGAGATGAGATTTCATAAAATTCCCTCCACTATGCCGTATCATCTGGATGCTGCGGATTAAATGCTGCGGCTGTATGCAGCGTTCAATCCGCAGCAAATCTGGATGTAATACGGCCAGTGGAAACATACCCTAAGCTTTTTTTTCAAGTTGTAGCTTCAGGAGCACACCATTCCTTTGTCTTCCAGCTTCCTGATGGCTGGGGTTTGTGCACACTTGAAGATAAAACCAGTAGCATGGTCACTACACTGTTCCTAACTGAACACTTCTTCAGGCTGCCAGCAGAGGCATCTTTGTCTAATAGAAGTATAGGCAGTGGCGAGTAGGCAGTAATGCATTGAACCTGCTATGATCACAAGCTACTTACAAAGATAACTATCCATTTTGACACATTAAGGTGGCTGGTAGCAAGGCAATAAACTGTATGAATGCGTACATTGCAATGTTATTAATTTGAGAACCTGAGAAAATCTCCTTAAGCCAAAGACCAAGCATAAAGAAACGGACAGCACTCAGGAATTATGAGCATTTGCCTAAAAGGGTTAAAAGTCTTCAATGACCTAAATTTTTTATAAAGGGAACCTGTCATATCCCTAAACACAATCACCAAGCCACTTTGTAGGTTAATGACCAGGCCTTAATTTTGAAATCGGACCACTGTCACTTTATGTGGTTATAACTCTGGAAAACTTCAACGGATCCCGATGATTCTGAGAATGTTTTTCGTGACATATTGTACTTCATGATAGTGGTAAAATTTCTTCGATATAAATTGAGATTATTTATGAAAATAACTGAAATTTGTCAAAAAATTTTAAAATTTTGCAATTTCCAAACTTTTAATTTTTGCACCCTTAAATCAGAGAGTAATGTCACACAAAGTAGTCAATAAATAACATTTCCCACATGTCAACTTTATATTAGCACAATTTTGGAAACATATTTTTTTTAGTTAGAACGTTATAAGGGTTAAAAGTTGACCAGCATTTTGTTATTTTTACAACAAAATTTACAAAACCATTTTTTTTAGGTACCACCTAACATTTGAAGTGAGTTTGGGGGTCAATATAACAGAAAATAACCAAAAGTGACACCATTCTAAAAACTGCACCCATCAAGGTGTTCAAAATCACATTCAAGAAGTTTATTAACCCTTTAGGTACTTCACAAGAATTAAAATAATGTAGAAGGAAAAAATGAATGTTTAACTTTATTTCCCAAAAATATTACTTCGGACACAATTTATTTATTTTGTCAAGGGTATCAGGAGAAAAGAAACCTCAATATTTGTTGTGCAATTTTCCCAAGTACACCGATACCCTATGTGTGGAAGAAGACCAATCGTTACACACACGACAGTGCTCCGAAGGGAAAGAGCATTATTTGAGGTTTTGAATGGCAAATTGGCTGGAATCGAGAGCGGCTGCCATGTCGCGTTTGGAAAGCCCCTGATGTACCTAAACAGTGGAAACCCCATAAGTGACCCCATTTTGGAAACTAGACCCCCCAAGGAACTTATCAAAATGTGTGGTGGGCACTTTGAACCCCTAAAGGCTTCACAGAAGTTTATAGCATACAGTCGTAACATTTAAAAAATCATATTTTTTCCACAAAAATGATCTTTTCACCTCCAATTTTTATTTTCTCAAGGGTAACAGGACCAAAAAAGTTATTGTGCAATTTGTCCTGAGTATGCTGATACCCCATAGGTGGGGGTAAACTACTGTTTGGGTGCATGACAGAGCTCAGAAGGGAAGGAGCGCCATTTGACTTTTTCAAAGCATAATTGTCTGAAATTGAGATTGGATGCCATGTTTGGAGAGCTCCTGATGTGCCTAAACAGTGGAAACCCCCCAATTCTAACTCCATCCCTAACCCCATGAATCCCCTAACCCTAATCCCAACCCTATCCATAACCCTAACCACAAACCTAACCCTAACACACCTCTAACCCTAATCCTAACCCTAACTTAAGCCCCAACCCTAACCCTAACTTTAGCCCAACCCTAACCCTAACTTTAGCACCAACCCTAACCCTAATTTTAGCCCTAACCCTAAACTTAATGGGAAAATGGAAATACATTTTTTTATTTTATTATTTTTCCCTAACTAAGGGGGTGATTTGGGTTTGATTTACTATTTATAGTGGGATTTTAAAGCTGGTTTTTATGTTTAGCAGCTGTCACATGCTAAAAGATGCTTTTATTGCAAAAAATAGTTTTTGCATCACCACAACATTTCAGCCACTGGCAGCTCTGAGCTCCTGCACTGACTGTGCGGGAGATGCTGAAATTTCAGCATCTTCTGCCCAATCATAGCGATCTGTGTGCGGAGACTGATTGCATTTGCACTGTTTACACCCAGTGGTAGTTCAAAGGCATGATGGACACATTCCGTCATCGTGCAGTAAGTTACACCCAGCCATGACGGACTGTGTCCATCAATAGACTTTAAGGGGTTAATATAATCCTGCTCGGCCACCTTACTGAAAGTATGACTACCAGGAGAAAATAAACTGTATTTCTCAGGTATGTAGGCTTTCTGTGTTTGAGACATGACCAAAGCATCTACAGTCACTGCTCACTACATAATGAATGATGGGTGTAAGCACAATCTAGCACTTTGATTGACTGATCTTTCTCTGCAGTGCATTTTTGCAGAGCGAGCTGTCAATAAAAGTCCTGGGGCTCCCCCTCATCTCTTCTTCCCACAACAACATACAAGACTTCTCCGGGCTTCCCCCATACTCTGGAACTCCCTGCCGCAAACCATCAAACTTTCACCAACAACGGAAACCTTCAAGAAGAACCTGAAGACCCACCTGTTCCGACAAGCCTACAGCCTACAATGATCCTCAGTCTACTGAACCATCGCATGACCAGCTCTACTCTTTCCTAGTGTAACCTCACCCATCCCTGTAGACTGTGAGCTCTCGCGGGCAGGGTCCTCTCTCCTTCTGTACTTGTGTGTCCCTTGTCTAGCACGTTTATTGTACCTGTCTATATTTTCCCTTTTCATATGTAAAGCGCCATGGAATAAATGGCGCTATATAAGTGTGTAATAATAATAATAATAATAATAAATAATAATACAGCTGACGCTCATTGTGTACTGAACAGTGACTTTAGATCAGGGATTGCCAATCTCCAGTCCTAATAGCCCCCAAGAGATCATAATTTCAGGATTAACTTAGTATTGCACAGGTGACAGAACCTGTGGCAATTACTAATACCTTGATAGCAATTCCATCATGCGTGCAATATTAAGAAAATGCTGAAATCATGATCAGTTGGCGTCAATGAGGAAAGAAGTTTGGGAAACACTTCTGTAGATGCTTTGGGCATGCCTCTATGACTGAAAGCTGCCAGTATCCAATCTAAATATAATTTTTAATCTATGAATCTATAATTTAGAATCTATGACTTGTATAAAATATTTACTAGACCTACCAGAACATTATACACAGAGACTAAACATCATAATCTTTATGGGTTTAAAGGGATGCCAAGAAACAAAATGGTCACCACTTTAGAGACTTCACTCAAATAATCCAATAGTATTGGAAGCAGAAGGAAACTAGTAGTTTTTCAACATTCACACATCCTTGTGAGAGTTACAATTCGAGAGAAGTGCACCATTTTTTTTTCAAGTGTTATCCTTGTAGCATCCATAATTGTTCTCATCCTTTTGTCACAGATTTGGTGACA
This sequence comes from Oophaga sylvatica, assembly GCA_033576555.1. Taxonomy (NCBI): domain Eukaryota; kingdom Metazoa; phylum Chordata; class Amphibia; order Anura; family Dendrobatidae; genus Oophaga; species Oophaga sylvatica. The sequence continues at coordinate 544,436,615 of JARQOD010000002.1, forward strand.
CAGAGAAGAGCCAGAAGACCACGCTGTATGGTTTCACCTACTCCTGCACCGATTAAAAGCACTTCAACTTCATATTAAAAGATGTAGGTTTCTGATAGCAGTGCAGAGGTTAATCTGTTCAGTTGAGAGTTCCTGTAAGTTTTACTTGGATTGAAGCCCTCAGCTTTTGAGTGTTGACCACTCCCATCTCCTATAAATACTGGCATCTTGCATGCAGGCATTGCCAGAGTTAGCTTCATGCTGCACGGTGCAGGGGTTGGAGGAGTTTGGCTGTTTGAGGAGGCTTTTGTTGGATTTATCTAAAGACTGCTGTTTGGTTTTGGTGTATGCAAATCCTCTTCTCCTACATTGTTTTTTTCTCTTCCTTCACTTATTGGTGTTCCCCTCTGTTGTTTGTGAGAGCATATTTGGACGATTGGTATTTTCCGTTATCCCTGCAAATATTCCTTTGTTAGTCTGGTTGATGTATTTGCAAACACCACTACTCTCCTCTTCCCTGGGTTGGGGTAGGGAACTCAGGGTGAATTCAGGTACTCAGCAAGATACGTGGCCCCAGTGTATTCACCATTAGAAGTAATCTGGATATCAGGGATAGATAGCGCTAGGGACAGTGAAGGAGCCCCTGACCCCGGGATATCTGACAATGGAGTTGTGACACCTTTTTTTTACTGAAGCAGGGAGACTACATTTACTTGAAACATGGATATTTGAATGTAGCCTCACTTACATTCCAATAATGTTTGTATACCTAAAATGTAAAAGATTTGTTCATTATGTAAGTGGTTACAGAGACTGGTACATGCCCTTACTCCCTAAGCACGTCCCGGTTAAAAACTGGTATTAAATGTTAAATGTCTTGATGTTTATGTCCAATATCTATATATTGTTATTTCCTGTAATGCTGTCATGTTATATTTTGAATGTACTTATGTTGACGGGTAGGGAAAGTGTAATAATTAATTTAGCTCACTAGAGGAGGCACAATAGTGTAAAGGGTATGCCACACTAAACAACATCGCTAACGGGATCGCTAAAAAACGTCACTATTTAGCGATCCCGTTAGCAATGTTGTTGTGTGCGGCATCTGTCAGCGACGAGCTCCCTGCTGAGATCCTGCTGTGATCTCGCTCGTCGCTGACATCGTTCCGGACCCTATTTAGATCGTCGGCGCCCCACAGGTAAGTATATATCGCTAAGTGTGGCACCTTTTCTTAGCGATTTAGCGGTACTTTTGTACCGCTAAAGTCGTTAAGAAGATCGCTAACCGCGATAGCGTCGTTAACTATATCGCTAAGTTAAGCCGCACTTAGCGATATAGAAACAATCCCGCTAGCGATCGCATTAGTATGCGTCTTTATCGCTATCGCTAGCGGGATTGTTTAGTGTGGCAGTACCTTTAGTCTGTAGTAAGATAGGAGTTAGTTAACTTAGGAGGGGCCTACTGTGGGTAAGCCAGGAGAATTTCCTGATTTGGGTTAGTAGGACCTGAGAGCCTGGACAGGGCAGTTGGCAACGCAACGTTCAATCAACCAACTCAGTCATCCAGGGCCTATGGGCTGAAGGTTACAGCAGCAAAGGAATGCAGGGCAGCTCCAATATGTGGCAGCTAACTACGTGGGCAGATGCCCTTAAGTCTGGGTCAAAACAGACAGAGGAACTCCTGAAGTTTGTTGGGCTGGCCAGAAGGAACGCTGCGATGCCGTCGAGTCTGTACGACCTGTGACATTCCGGAAGAAGTGAGGGAAAGCACAGGGAAAGGATGTTCTCTGTGATGAACCCTACGTTGTGTCTGTGACTGAGCTGGACATACTGAGAATGGAACCAAGTAAAATCGTTTATTTTAAGTTGGAACTGGACTCTGTCTCTCTTTGTGTGAAGCCACCCAAAGGAAATTCTCAGCAATTCCGAGATGACCCTGATGGAACAGAAAGCGGGAAGGAAGGTATGCTACAAAGGGGACATTGTGTACATGTGTCAGAGGGCCAGGGCGTGCATAGATGCCTATCATTGCGGGACACGACTACGGCCCTGGACTCTCTTACAATTACATACATAATAGAGGTGTGAGACTTTCACAATGGGTATGAACTGATATGAAGTTATCTGATTATATAGGCTCAATAAAGCTTCCATGTGTGACATAAAAAAGCATAACTATAAAAAGAATATGCCACAGTGACATGAAGATCCTAATAATTTGGAGGGTGGAGTCAATGATTCATCTACTGCATGAATGGACACGTTTACTGAATGCTTTTGGGCCCATTTACGTATTTGCATCAATGTTGTGATAGACTACACATCTGAGGTGCTGCCTAGACAACATGTATAGTTATATTGAAACACTTTGGCACAATTAATAATTGCCTTTTTTTTAGCTAGTTTTGTTTGGTATTTTTTGCTTTTCTTTCTTTTGCTCCTAATTTGTCTTTTAGTTTGCACCTTTTTTAAGGCCTATTTAGTATGTGTTGGCCTGTTTTTTATGATTGTCATTGTGGGCAAAGTTTCTGTTTTACATACGTTTTTAGCTGATTTATCAATTGTGACTTTTTAAAAAGTCGTAAATCTACTCTAGTACCCCCTAGGACTACCAGTTTATTGATAGCAGTTATTTTAACACAACTTGTGCACCATCTGGGGAAACATTTGACATTTTGAGCTAAAAAGTTGCAAAATAAGTCAAAAGACAAAAATAGAGAGCATGTTGCGTTTAAAAATTCATAAACCACATGCTCCAATTTGAAGAATTTTTTGTAAAAAACAGTAAAAAATAAAGCAAGATAAAATAATGAAGACTGACATAAATAAATCAGCAAATGATGAATCAGGTCCACTTACTGTTATGGGTCTGCGGAACACACCAAATATATAATGTAGAAAGGTGCGTTCGCAGCCCGGGGTCCACCGTGCAAGCGGAGCTTGCTGCTAGTAAAAATGGCGCGAGAAGCAAACTCTGTTATCCCGCAGAGTCGCCAACATAAACGCCGTAATGCGCTGTGGCAATGAGTGCGAACACTGTTACTCCACAGAGCCGCTAGGAGAGCCGCAGCGCTATATGGCGATGTGTGCGCACTCACTAGACACAACTGAGTGGCAAAGAAAACACGCTAGGGTGCTGACTAGCGTTGAAAGCGAACCCTGTTACGTCACAGGGCCGCTGAGAAAAAGCACTGTGTCCTGTAAGGCTCTCAGGTACACAGTTAAGTGCTAAGCGTACATAAAGCGTGATCATGTGCTAATGTCCTCGCGGGAGTCACCCGCAATCTATGGCGTCTGAACGCCAGACCCTGACTACGGCAATCAAACTCCTCACCGGTTATGCCGGTAATCTAGGGCATCTAGGACACCGACCCTGACCAGCTACCATACCAAACTCCTCACCGATTAAGTCGGTATTCTAGTGGCTTATTTCAGCCGGGTCCCTATCCACACATACAAATGACCACACTGGCGCATAGCATACAATGATTGATATTAGCGCATGGCGGCCCAGCCATGCTACCCTTTTATAGCAACAGCTACAGGACCTTCCAGGAACAAGGACCAATGAGAAGCTGTTACAAACAAACGTAGCTACATGACCTTCCTGGCGGACCAATAGGAGCCGCTGCAGCACCTGAACATGTGACCCTGATCTCCAATGAGAGATCTCACTCTGGACATGCTCAGATGGGAAAACGCAGGACTTTGTCTCAAAGACGACTGCTCCAGCACTGGCTATAATAGCAGATCCAGGAAAGGCAGCAGCAAGTCACTGCGCAGTAGAGGAGTGGGCAAGACGCCTGGACCGACGTCTCTGCTGAGCAGGCTCCACTGCGGCCGGAGATGAATGGGAGACCGCAGCGGGACGGGTTCGAGACTTCCCTTGTGCAGCAGCGGGAAATCGAACCCTAACACTTACTTTTTTGAGTTTGCATCTTTATGTCAAACATGTAACTGCGGAGAGGACCTATTAAAATTCATGCCTATTTCTCTGTAATAATTATGTATATATATATATATATATTTATACCAGTGACACCTTTTGAAAAGTTGATGTCTCATTTCCTTGAATAGAAATGTTGTGATTTTACTACAGTTATAAGCTTTTTGCATAGTTATTTCTCTCTTTTATGCCCTAATTATTTCCAAATTGCATTGCAGGTAGCCGTGGATGTCGTCTGTAGTAAAATCAGTCTATAAATATTAAAATCTCTTCCCTGTTCATTGAATTAAGCACAATTAAAATGCAATCTTCCTTCCTTCCTGGATAATTCCAGTTAAAAATTCTAATACTTCCTAGCATGTCAGTCTGAAGGATATATTAGCCAGAGGGACAAAACTGATGTTACATGACCTCCTATCTCCTACAGAGCAAAGCTCTGCAGGAGATCCAGACATACCAGCTGTTACAACATCTGCCCCCATTGAATAAGGAAGACAGTAGCAAAAAAAAAAAGGCATCAACAACAGGCAGCTTTAACAGGATTTGCTGCATAAATTTAAAAAAAGTCTCCTAGTAACTTAAAAATCAAGGCATGTTTATTCAAATTCACCTTTTCAAATGTCACTAGACAGATAAGACTCCTCAGAAAGAAGATGTGGTGGAAATAATAACTACCATGGCACTAAGTGCAAAATGTTCTCCTTTCATTAACAAAATGCAAAAATAGTTTTTTTTGTGTTAGGGTTCAAACTCCCTTTCAGTAGCACATGCAGAATGCTGGTGTGACCCGCTACAGTTATTTTTATAGTTTTACCTCTGAGGTTTTCCGCTGAGTACGCTGTGAACAAATGGCTGGAAGTGAAATATATTAAAAATGCTTAAAAGCTTTAATTATGGCTGACATCTGCTTGGCATCGTCCCTGATTGGCAATGAATTTACTATAGATAATAAGAATGGCATAATACTTCCAGTCAACTATTTAACCAATGTCAAAAGCTGAGCCTTTGAGACATTCATTAGTGATACCGCTTTTTTCATCCTTTCCGTTAGATTTTAGTTGTTTGCAAAAAAATACTGTCTGTTATTTATTGTATCAGACTTTAGAAATGGCTTCATTATTTTTAATGCAGCTAATTAGCTTTGTGAATCAACAAATGTACTTTGTCTTTTCTCTCCCTGGGATTTGCCATAATAAAAAAAGGTTTATAGCATATTCAAGGCCAAATTAACATTTTTGGACATCGCTTATTGGATACAAATTTTATGTCTTAATTTTTAGATAGGGAGTAGTGATGAGAGAGTATGCTCGTTGCTCAGGTTTTCCCGAGCATGCTCGGGTGATCTCCGAGTATTTTGGCATGCTCGGAGATTTAGTGTTTGACGACGCAGCTGCATGATTTGCGACTGCTAGACAGCCTGAATACATGTGAGGATAGCCTGTTTGTTAGTAATTCCACACATGTATTCAATCTGCGTAGCAGCCGCAAATCATGCAGCTGCATCTACAAGCACTAAATCTCCGAGCACACCGAAAAACTCAGAGATCACCCGAGCATGCTCGGTAAAACCCGAGCAACGAGTATACTCGCTCATCACTAATAGGGAGCACAGAACATTTTATGCTATACAGTCATACATGATTTCTCAGACCTTTTGAATGGATGTCCCAATCTGTGGATTTCTGGTAATCTACTAATCACTAGAGGTCCTACCGCCAGGGCCAGTTCCTAGAATGGGGCTAAAAAGTACGCTGTTTGCATGAAGAAATATATTTGAACCATTGCATCATTTTTGTAATATGAAACTGCTAGAGATCCTCTTCAGAACCTTGGAGGATCCTATGGATAGGTAAGAACTTCCCAAGGTGGGACAACTGTTTGTTGGCAATGTCTAAGAAACCTCATGTGGTCCAGGGTAGTGCTGATGTTTGTAGCACAATTTCCTACTATGATTAGTTAATACCCCTAGTAACCGGTCTGTGAAAAACAGATAGTACACGGATACATTATAGTCAATATTGCTATTTAAAGGGAATATGTCACCAGATTTTTGCCAACTAATCTGAGAGCAGCATTTTGTAGGGGCAAAAACACTGATACTAGGAAAGTGTCACTTCTGGGGCTGCTGCCTGTTGCTTTATTAAAATCACTGTTTATGAGTGTAGGTTATTATTAGAGGACTAGTAAGTCTCCTGCCAGATAGTCCTCCTTATACATGAGATCTACATATCCCCGCCCCATCACTGATTGGCAGATTTCTGCCTTTGCAAAGTGCACACTGAAAGCTGCCAATCAGTGATGTGGGTGGGGTTATATAGAGCTCAGCATTCAGAAAACTGGTAGATCTGCAAAACAAAAAACAGTTATTTTTTCCAAAACTGCAGCAAGCAGCTCAGTTACTGATACATCACTGGAATCAGGGTCTCTGCCCCTACATCAAGTTGCTCTCAGATGGGGTAGCAAAAACCTGGTGACAGATTTACCTTTAAAAGTCAGGCATGCCACATGAGTCATCTCCTTCTCTGGTGCAATTTGCAGGAAGAATTTGTGCATTGAAGTGAATGGGTTTGATAAAATGATAGACAACAAACAGTTGCTTTGACAACCATATTCTGTCTTTTTTCCCATACTCGTTGAAAAGAGATGATGGGGTTAAATCCCTCATGGATCACTTTCTTATTCTTCAAGGTAAGTGAAAATTATTGTTAAATGAAAAATTTCTTTACTTCGAGCAGTAGCAAAATAACTAGTCATGTAGCCTGAGACATGACACACTAGAACAAGAGTCAACGGGGCCCGAGCTGGTTTTAGAATAGTCACACGACTGATAAAGTGCTGTGAATTTATTGAAAATACAGTTTAATGGAACATAAAGGATAAAACACATGCATGGCTGCCTGTAGCTAAGCTGAATGGTGCTCTTGCATTGAGTGTAAAATCCAAATATAATGTAATGACAGAAGGATAATAAATACGCTACTGAAGGATTAAAAAGTGCAAGGTTTCCTACTGTTTAATGGTCATTACAAATTGTAAAACCTGCATGAACCTAATGCAGGCAAATGGTGTTGTCTTCTAAAGTTTCACATTATTGATTTTTCTCTATGTACTTGTATAATATTACTGAGTATGACCTACATTTACAAAACCACCTCTTTCAACTTCTGTAGAGTTACCCTCGGCAGATACACTTATTCATTTAGAGGATGCGTGATGCTTATCCTTACTGTTTAATCTCTGGGTAATAAAGCAAAGTTTTTTGTTTTTTTTAATGAAATTGTATATTTTATGTTGTTGCATATCCACAAATGTAATGAGGAATATTATTTTAATTTGATTTCATCGAGTGTCATACTGAGGTAATTAGCATGCTCTATATCACAGAGCTGTTCTCCCAGAGATCACTATACTGCATTACAGGGTGCTATCTTGTGATGCAGGGACTGTTTGCATCATACTTTTCATAAAAATTTTATTTAAAATTTCGCTTTTGTTGAATTATTGTTTGTAGAAAACTACACTACCGAGCATTTGATTAGAGATTAGCGAATTTGTTCGGATTTTGTCCCTGAATCTGATATTGACATCTTCGAACCTTATTCATGCCGAATGTTTGTCTTATGATTAGTTCCGAACCTATTCGGTAATTTCTACTCCCTTTGACTCTAATGACGTTCGGCTGTGTTCGACGAATATTGCAAAAAGATTATTTGAATCTGATCGCATTCAGAACCAAATCCGAACAATTTGCTCATCTCTACATATGATACTGTAATTTAGTGGTATTGGATAATTATTCAATGAATTCTTAAAATTTACTTCTGCCTCTCCAGCCCTATTTCCCATCCATTTACCTATAACGTGTATATCATTTTGCTGTGTCCTGTGACCCCTATGCCGTGTCTCCCACACTCCTTTGCTGTAAGCTGTGAACCGCATGCCGTGGCCCTTATGCTGTGACCCCTATGCCATGACCACTATACTCTACTGCTGTATGTTGAGCCTCCTATGTTGTGGCCCTTTTACTCTCCTGCTGAATACTGTGATTCCTATGCCTTCACCCTTCTTCTGTGACCCCTTTTATATCTGACCACAGGCTGTGACCCTTATGCCGTGTGTCCCACCTGCCCTTGCTGTATGCTGTGTCCCACATGCCATGGCTCTTATGCTGTGACCTCTTTACTCTTCTGCTGCATACTGTGATTCCTGTGCTACCTTTTTACTCCAAGGGTCTCTGTCTTAAAGCATACGATCGGTTGGTCAGCTCATATTCTAATCTCCCTATGTTGATGCAGGAATAATTGTATAATTGTATATGTGTAAATCTGTTCATATTTCTTTCTCAGACAATTTCCTCTTGGTACTGTATTCATTCTAATTGTAATTTTATTACTTTCCCTATAGCGAATTATTTTGAAAGAATGTTCCCTGAATTGAAACATCAGTTGTTGCAAGAAACTAGTTTCTACATGGGGATGCACTGCCTGTACTATTGTAAAATAAACCACCATTTTTGCAGGATATCTCGAGTGTGTGAATGATTCTTTGGGAATATATTGGGATACCACTCCCTTTTCACTAGCACCTCCAAGTACCTCTCTGTGTGCACTCTGAATATATTTTACTTTTTAATCCACCTTCTTGACTGATAGCCTCTTTGTCGTGTAACTTCAGGGATAGGAGTCATCAGTCAAGGAAGAGGAAGTGACATTGGGTGGAGAATAGAGCTGGAGTGACATAGGCATCAGATATACAATACCTCTTCAGCCTCGTTTGCATATTAATTTAAATGGTGTTTACTCAGTAATGTATGAACGTTCTGACCATATAAAGGTATAGCTGAACTTGTCTTTGAAGGAGCTACATGTGCATGCAAATAGTTTGAGGAAGCGGGGGGTGAAATACTGTTGACAGATTCCCTTTAAGCACATTATAAAATAAGATTTTCTGAAAGTACATTGGCCAGTTAAATCTTATATATATATATACATGTTAGGGTTCGAGTTCCCAATGCTGCACAGGGGGAATCTCGAGCAAATCCCGCTGCGGTCCCCCATCCGTCTCCGGCCGCAGTGGAGCCTGCTCAGCAGAGACATCGGTCCCAGCGTCTTGCCCGTTCCAATACTGTGCAGAGACTTGCTGCTGCCCCTCCGGGATCTTCTATTATAGCCAGTGCTGGAGCAGACGTCTTTAGGACGAAGTCCTGCGTTTCCCCTTCTGAGCATGCCCAGAGTAAGATCTCTCATTGGAGATCAGGGGTCACATGTTCAGGTACTGCAGCAGCTCCTATTGGTCCACCAGGAAGGTCCTGAAACTACATGTGTTTTGGAACAGTTTATCATTGGTTCTTTTTCTGGCAGGTCCTGTAGCTGTTACTATAAAAGGGTGGCATGGCTGGGCCGCCATGCGCTAGTATCAAATCTGTTACATGCTTGCGCCAGTGTGGTCATGTATGCATGTGGTTAGGTCTGGCTGAAATAAGCCCCTAGAATACCGGCACCTCCGGTGAGGAGATTGTATGCACGTGTTCAGGGCTCGGCTGAAAACGCCATTAGAATACCGGCTACTCCGGTAAGGAGATTGCTTGAATGCGCTGCTGTCTGCATGATCACGGACTGCTATCTGCACAGCAGTTATCTGTGTATCCCTGTGAGTCTAACAGGACACAGTCTTTTTCTCAGCGGCTCTGTGACGCAACAGGGTTCGCTTTATAACGCTGGTTCAGCGCCCTAGCATTTTACTTTGCGGCTCACTGAAGCTAAGGGAGTTCGAACTTATCGCCATATAGCGCTGTGGCATTCCCGTTAGCGGCTCTGGGGATTAACAGAGTTCGCACTAACTGCCACAGCGTGCTGCGGCATTTATTTTAGCGACTCTGCGGGATAAAAGAGTTCGCTACTTTCGCCATCTTGCTAGCAGCGGGCATCGCCTGCACGGTGGACCCCGGGCTGCGAACGCACCTCTCTACAATATCTATTAGGTGCGTTCCGCAGACCCTAACATATACATTTATATAACTATTATGGAGCGCAACAGAGAGCAAACTAAATACATTTATTTTTAATTAATTAAATTAGCATCATTGCTGTGGGCATTTGTTCATCCTCATGCACAGTCCTGGCTTTGTCTTTGCATATTTTAACTTCAGTTTGACTATCACTACAGTATTTGTCAGAAAACAAAAAAGAAATAAAATCCACATCCTCCAAGTTATTCGTTTAGAGCTGAATTTCTGGGAAGAAGAACAATACTGAGCTGCCAACATCATTTGCTGTGTAGCGTAGACAATGGTAACGTTGTAAGTATTGCTGCTTAAACAGGCTACATGTTTTTAGGATTGGCACCATATACATATTTATATAAACACACATTGCACTAAACATTCGGTAACGCTGACAAATGCAGAACATTATAACGGCTCATTATGTGGACGTGCATCCAGTGAGAATTAGTTTGACAACTAAAATCATATTTCATTTCACTTTTCTCTGGCTAAAAAGCCATGTAATGTTCCCTTTGTAACAATCCAGCATACAATTCAAGTTGTCCTGAACATCATTAAATAGTATTAGATTTGTTTTGTTATGGATATTAGATATTTGCAAATCCCAGAGTACAAGCTTTAGAATCAAGGACGTCAGTTTCTTTCAAACCACGAGATAATTGTAAGTTTCTATTTGTTGGGGATATAAATATTTCTTTCCATCATTTTAGAAAACAGCTATGTATAAGTTATGCGACACAAATTAGTTTTGATGTCTGTAGTGTTTTTAACTTATTAACATGAAGAAATAACTCCTCACCATAGATAATTTATTTCAGATATATTTAATTTTTTCATTTCACCTTTTTTTTGTTAACCATGCAAAATTAATTACATCCAAAAATGTGACAGCATGTGTAATCACTAGAAATTTGGAAAATGTAGGGGTTTCTTGACAGCTAGTATGAAAATCATGCCATCAACACATTTTGAGAATCATAGAATCTGAGCGCACCATCAGTGCGCATTATAAGATGAATACCCGGCATGAGGAAATCGTGACCTCTCCATAAGTGACATTACTTGCAGGGGGCAGTCCTGGTCTCTGAACACTGGTCATTCTGACAATGAGCACTGACAGTGCGCTCTGCGTCCAGCTCGTTACTATTAATCTGATCCAGTGAAAGAGTGTACTGTCATTGCCCACATTGTGCCGTGAAAGAGCAGGGAAATGAAGGTCACAAAGGTCACCAATGACATTTCTTTTTAGGGACGGAAAGGGTCTTCAGCAGTGACCACAGCCTTTGTCCCCTGATAACGACTCATTTAAGCATTCCACAATGCACTGGGATTCTCAAATAAGCATCAGTAAAAGGAAGTTGATAAAAAAAAGAAATGCAGATAGTGTAGCAAGGGAAAGTTAGTTTTTTTTTTAATTAAAGTATACTTGAAATAGATTAGATTATTTAATTAAATAGATAAATTTAAGATGAAAATTAATTTTTATTTCGGACCACCCCTTTATGAAATGTTGTAATCTATCTTCTCTTGTTATGGATCCACAGTGCCCCAGTGCACGCATGGACCAAATTCAGAAGATCATTTTTCAAGACATGTATTTTATCTAAGGGAATGCTGTCATAGGGTGACAGAAAATGGTGGTCAACAAATTATTGTCACAAGATTTTCACAAGTTTGTTTAGACTACCTATTTAATAAATGTATGTCTTATTACACCTTAACACAACAATTAATAATTTTAGCATGCCCAAGAGGCTTGCTGGATTTCCCACTGACCTGAATGAGTAAAGTACAACTTATACTTTCTATGTAATGGTACACATTTAAACACTTTCATATATTAGTAAACTAATTTATTTTAAATCAATATTATATTGCTTTATGTCTCAATGAAGTTGTAAATATCCAGTCACGAGAGATGAGTGAATAAATTTAAGTTGGAATTTAACTCTACTTGAACGTTACAAAACTCTGCCTTCATCAAAATGCAGATTTTTTGTATTTCACTTTGGCGCAGGATCGGCTAAATTTTGACAACTGTCCATCATTTCTCTGAACCATAAGAGATCATCAAATTGTTAAAAAAAAAGCAAACATATATTCATCGGCCTCTCCACTCCTCATTGTCACGGTCCTTGTCGCCTCTTTGGATTGGACTTGGGAACGCTGAAATCTCCATGTTTTGGTCACTAGGCTGAGACTTCTAAGTTTCCTATCGATGTAAGGGCTCTGTGCATACGCCCACAAAGTTTTCAACTCACATCAAGATGTATGATGCAAGTAATGAAAATTCATGAGCATAGCAAATCCATAAGCCTCAACCTAGGGAATTTAGATCTGACTATGCTAGTCCAAAACTGTGACGAGAACAAGACTCATAGTGTTGAAGAGAGGAGGACCAGCAAGATGGATATATAAATTTTATTAATTTTTTACATAATACATTTATTATGCTCTGAGGTTGCCTACACCACAGTGCATAATAAGAGATGTTAAATTGATGGAGAATAATTTCTCCATCAAATGCATTTCCCAGGAAAAACTGCACAAACAGGCAAGATCAAATTTTGCCTATTATACATTATATATATACAGTATATACACACATTTATGTGTGTGTTTTACCTCTTCCTGATTTCCTACCTACGTGATAATTTCCTGAGGAAGTAGTACTTGGCACTTTGAAATGTATAGACAGGACTGACGTCAGTACCTGCAGAACACGGGCAAATGCCCGGGCCCTGAGCAGGTGGGGGGCCCACTCGCCATGAGAGGTTCCTGCACAAGATGGGAGCCAAGTGCCTGTGCCAGTGTCAGTGCTCGCAAGTGGGCCCCCCGCTTGATCAGGGCCCTGACACTTGCATACTTAACTCTCCCTGCTTCACCAATGAGGCTTCTTTCGTGTCTCCTGAATGTGACGTTCAAGTCAGAGGGAGTTATGACATCACATCTATGTGCCCTATGCCTGAACAGTCACAGCCGGAAGATGCCGATGCTGAGGAGTCCGGAGCAGAGCAGCGGCCAGCGTCAAGAGGTATTTCATTTTTTGATGCTTGGAGCATCATAAATGGAGCCCATCATATACTGGAGCATCATATATGGGGCCCATTATATATTGAGCATTATATGTGGCCCATCATACACTGGAGCATCATATATGGGCCTATTATACATGGAGTATCATATATGAACCAATTATACACTGGAGCATCATATATTGACCCTCATACACTGGAGCATCATATATGGGGCCCATTATATATGTAGCATTATATGGGCCTGTCATACACTGGAACATCATATATGGGACCGATTATATATATGGAGCATCATATGGGGACCATTATATATGGAGTATTATATGGGGCCCATTATATATGGAGGATTATATGGGGACTATTCTGTGTGAAGCATTATATGGGGGCCAATTCTGTATGAAGCAATACATGGGGGTCATCATATACTGTAAAGAGCAATACATATTGCTCATTATACTCTATGGGACCCATCCTATACTGTATGGAGGATTATATGGGGCTCATTATATATGGAGTAACATACAGGGCTCATTATTCTTTATGGAGCATTATATGGAGCCCATAGTACAGTATGGAGCAATATATGGTTCTCATTATACTGTATGGAGCAATCTATGGGGCATATTATATACTGTATGGTGTAATATATGGGGCTCATTATTCTGTATGGAGCAACATATGGTGCCCATTACACTGTAACGAGCAATATATGTGGCTCATTATACTGTATGGAACATTGTATTGGGTCCATTATTCTGTATGGAGCAATAAATGGGGATCATTATTCTGTATGGAGCACTATGTGGTGCCCACAATACTGTATGGAGGACTATGTGGTACCTATAATACTGCATGGAGGACTATACAGTCCGGTTTCTGACCTATCGTAGAATTTACAATTGATATCACTCATCTAATGTAAGAAGTAAGTGAGACCTTTGGTATTGTACTATACCTATATTTCTCCCCCATATTTGTGCATCATGAATTGTGGTATGTGTTAAAGGGGCCCACTGAGACTCTTCCACCCTGGTGCCCACGAAAACCTCAAGCCGGCCCTGCACGTAGAATTTGATAAAAACTACATGTTTGAATAAATCACTGACATTTGACATCTTTCAAACGGATCCTCAAATTATCCCTTCTCCTACTTGCCATATGCTCTCAGGATATTTTTAGCAATAAAATCAGTGATGAAATGCATATAGCAAGCTTTAAATAAGTTTATCAAACAAATGTTTCTATCCACTGACATTAAGCAAATACTGTGTCTTTAAAGTGGTGAAGAAATAAATCTAAATTACTAAATGAAGAAAGCTTTGGATAAAACTGAGGGCAATTCAAGGTCATTGTTGCTGAATGGTAAAACGTCTCGGGTTTACAAACCTGAATTCTCAGCTCATTTAAATGAACACCTTCAACATTTCAGCAAAGTGTTAACTCAGTAGTAAAATCCAGCCAGCCTGAAAGTCTAGAAATAATTATGCGCCAAAAATGTTCCATTTTCTATTATAATGGTGAAACAACAGAGCGAACTGACAATGCAGAAAACACTTCCCAGCGTGTTAAAAGGAAGTCATGTATTAGTATTACCCAGGGATTTAAGAGACCAAGACTCATAAATGAAATAGAAAGCTTGAGTCACTCTAAATATATTTTGTTTTTCCACACCTCATCATCTGTGGCCGAAACAGTCATGAGAATTCCTTGTCTCCCAAATGTATGGCCTGACTGTGTTCTACAAGGATGCCCGCTGTGATTAGTTGTCAGGATCACAGTATGTCAGCTTCTCCAACACAAAGCACCGCTGCTTGCCACTGAACTGAGACCTCCACCATCCTGGGCCCTGACTCCTGTATATTATAGGCACAAAGCAAATGGAATTCAAACACCAAGCTTTACATTACTATAGTATATACATAGAATGTATCTAAAAGTCAACTTTTTTGTTTAATCAGACTTATAATAGAGTGTTTTCACTGTGAGCATTTAAAAACTTTATTAAAAATCTTATGTAAAAGTTCAAAAATCAGTTCTGCTACTTACCTATAAGTTATCATCAAATTATTGAAAATTAGCACTTATATAAATTATGGAATAAATGCAATGATGTTCATTTTCATGAATTTAAATTTTTTTAATTTTTCTGTCAACATAGTCTTATGAAGGGCTATTTTATTGCGTGATTACTTGTAGTTTTCAATGCGACCATTTACTTTACCATATATCCAAAGTGGGGTAAAAAGGTAAAAAAAAAACCTGAACAATTTGACTTGAGGGTTTTGTTTTTATGACATTCAATATAAAGTAAGAATGACCTGGCAACATGATTTTGCCGGTCAGTGCAATTATGGCAATATGAAACTTAAATAGTTTATTTTACTGGTTTTACAACTATTAGAGCATAAAAATTTGACTTGTGTTGCTATTTTTTTAGATCTGTATTTTTTTCCACTCAATAGAGCTATATGAATGATTGATATAGTTTTTATTGGTGCCATTTTGGACAAATGCGAAATGTTGCTTTATTTTTAATTTTTAAGGGTGATGTGGGCGGTGACCAAGAAACAGCAATGCTGTAGATTACATTTTTGTATTCTTTACAATGTATTTCATAAGTCTTACATAATTTTATATTTGGCAGATCAGACGTTTATGGATGAGACTTTTCAAAGTATTTTTTTCCTTGGGGACTTAAACCTATGGTTGCTTACACTGTGTACTGCAATACTGAAATACTATTGCACTATATAGAGAAATTAATGATCTCCTATGAAGTCTAGCAACAGGGAAAAGAGAATTCAGTGGAAGGTTACACATTGGCACTCTGCAACTGCATATCTCTGGTCAATTGGTTCTGAAATGAACTCCACACATGGTAAAACCACATACATGCCTATATTAGAGACAGAGAGTGGCATCTAAGTGGCCAAACAGCACCAATTACAGCAGTTAGTGGCAGGTACAAAATGTATAATGCAGTGTACAAAGCACACGCTCATCTCTGGAGACCACTCAGCCCAACATGTAGCTTACAAGTGCATCACATATTGGGAAGTGGTTATAAATATTTGTATAAAAAGGGGGAATATGATAAAACAATATAATAAATGCTAATAATTTGCAGCCATTTCTTCTTAAGTACCACCCATGATCTTGTCCACATCAGTCCTTGTGCAAATTCTGGTAGCAGATAACTTGCTATCTAAGAATGTGACTTTTGCAGTTATACTTTCCCATCTAAGCACATGAACTTCACTTGGACAGCTTATGACATCTGACTGGAAATAGAAGCTGCTGGGTACAAAACAGAAAAATCGCAGAAACAACAGCCATGAAGTCTCAAAAATGTATACTTTTATTAAGGAAAAATACAAAGCATGTTAAAATCTGGACAGGGATGGGTACAGGACAAACGTGATCCAAAAGTGGTAATCACAAAATTGTGGATACAACAAAGGCCAAACGGCAGAAACTGCTCAAATTAGTAGCTATAAATAACAAAACAAGATCAAAGTGGAGGAAACACCAGGGTCTCAGTATATAATAAGTGCTGCAGATATGACACGATGGCATAAAGGAAAAACAGCATGCATGTGGTAGTATGATAGAGAACAGTGTCTTAGCAAGATTTATGCAGTGCACAGTAACCCTGGTGTTTCCTCCACTTTAATTTTGTCTTGTTATTTATAGCTACTCATTTGAGCAGTTTCTGCCGTTTGGCCTTTGTTGTATCCACAATTTTGTGATTACCACTTTTGGATCACGTTTGTCCTGTACCCATCCCTGTCCAGATTTTAACATGCTTTGTATTTTTCCTTAATAAAAGTATACATTTTTGAGACTTCATGGCTGTTGTTTCTGCGATTTTTCTGTATTCTGTACAGCTTTTTCTCTCTATTATGTCTATTATGTACATGTCTTATAGATAGATTATTTCTTCTATATATCTTTATTAAGTTGTGACATGTCAGTCACTAGTAATTTACATTGGGTACAAAACAGTGGTAACACTGGAACAACCTCAGATAAAAATAGGAAGTATTTTGAAGAAAATATAGTCTGCACAATTATTAGTCAATTTACATTTTTGATAATGCATTTTAATATTAAAGGGGTTGTCCACTATTTTAAATCAACCCCCCAATGTATCCCCCCGGCAGCTCACAGGCAACACCTGACACCCGGCTGCAGCTGGCTCTTGTTCCGTTGATGTCCCAACAAGTGCTGGCAGCAGCCGGGGGTCCCTCTTCCTCCTTCTGCGCTGTCTGCCAGGCTGTGGGTGGGGTTATCCCCCTGAGTCACACCCGGAATCCACCGCCCACTCATTCATTGAGAAAGTGCACGGTGGATGCTGGGGGTAACATAACTCTGAGCACTGAACACTGTGCTTCAGGTTATTGCAGGGAGGTTGCAGATCTGGAATATGACAGTACTGTAGGATAATGGGCTCTTGGCTGCTTCACGTTTGACTTTTCTCATATCTTTGGCAGCAAATGTGTATCTTTTTTTCTCAACATACTTTTTCTGGCCCTCTTGACTATTTGCCACAAAAATTTTGATGGTTCTATGAACATGGCAGAACCTCTTACCTGTTTCAAGAATTCTGAATTACTTTATAGAATTGTAACAATTTTTCACTTTTCAGAGTTAGTTTATTCTCCTATTTAACCAATTTTGCTGGAGGAAAAAATGTACCTACTCATTCTGCACTTATTGATAAAAGGTGCTGTATCCTTTATCCATACCCGCCTTCATTACACAACTACACATCACCTTATCTGCATCCAATCATTCAAGTTTATACAGCTTGGAGTTGGAAAATGGAAAATCTAAATATGGTCAAAATACTCACTTGCCTAATAATTGTGCAAACACAGTTTATATACAGGACAACTCTCTTTAAAATAAAAATTGGAATATAAAGCAAATGCGTAGAGAAAATTAAAATCACACATGGAGATTTTGTTGCCTTCTTTGGTGTAGTTATTGATGTCGGTTTTGGCACCAAAGCTTACAGTGGATTCAGCAGGAAAGGGAAGAGATAGTGGTTTCCATTTTTTTAATGCTAAATGTTAAAACCCAAATAGAAAATGTACTGTTTGCATGTAATATACAGTTAAAACCAGAAGTTTACATACACTATATTAAAATACACATCTGCATGTTTTTCTCAATATCTGACATGAAATCAAAATAAACCTTTCTCATTTTAGGTCAATTAGGATTACCATAATTATTAATATGCTGGTTGGTATATATTTTTCTGTGCAATAAAACCAACAGCATACATTGTATATGATAATAATATATTCACATTTTAATTCCTTTGAATGTTAACCCACATATTAGAAGATCCCCTCTACTTTTCCATAAGCCCCTCAAACTTTCAAAGTGAACAACAAAATACAGTAGTAGATGGGACCAGGATGAGAAAAATCAAGAGTCCTTGACTGTATGGAGACAGTATGGACTGTATAAGTCAACATATGACCTCCCACATGTAAGCCTTGTATGTATGTTCTAAAGCATGCAAATATCCAAATAGTTTTATGACCCTCCCTCTAAGAATAATGGGGAGACACCATTTGATAATATGAATTGTTTGGTTAAGCCAACTCATATTAGGCATAAATATTCAAGAAATAGTTGACCTGTCCATCAACGTCAATGGCTGCTCACTTTCCCCAGTCCCGCACGCTCGATGCCTCGGAGTGATCCTCGACTCTGCCCTCTCTTTCAAGCCACATGTCCAAACCCTTGCCTCCTCCTGCCATCTCAAACTCAAAAATATTTCTCGGATCCGTGCATTCCTTGACCATGAAACTACAAAAACACTAGTGCATGCCCTCATCATCTCCCGCCTCGACTACTGCAACCTCCTACTCTCTGGCCTTCCCTCTAGCATTCTGGCACCACTCCAATCCATCCTGCACTCTGCTGCCCGACTAATACACCTGTCTCCCCATTATTCCCCAGCCTCTCCTCTCTGCCAAGCCCTTCATTGGCTTCCTATCGTCCAGAGGCTCCAGTTCAAAACCCTATCCTTGACCTACGAACCCATCCACAATCTGTCTCCTCCATACATCTGTGACATGGTCTCCCGGTACATACCCACACGCAACCTTTGATCCTCTCAAGATCTCCTCCTCTACTCCCCTCTTATCTCTTCTTCCCACAACTGCATACAAAGCTTCTCCCGTGCCTCTCCCATACTCTGGAACTCTCTACCCAACACATCAGACTCGCGCCTACCATGGAAACCTTCAAAAAGAACCTGAAGACCCACCTCTTCCGACAAGCCTACAACCTGCAGTGATTATCAGTCTACTGAACCACCGCACGACAAGCTCTACCCTCTCCAAGTGCATCCTCACCCATCCCTGTAGACTGTGAGCCCTTGCGGGCAGGGTCCTCTCTCCTTCTGTTCTTGTGTGTGCCTTGTATTGCTTATGTTTACTGTACTTGTCTATATTTGCCCCTCTTCACATTTAAAGCACCATGGAATAAATGGCGCTATAAAATCTATAATAATAATAAAAAAAGTAATCACTGCTATTAAATGCAGTACATTAAACCCATATTTTGTACTGAATAAGTATGCTGAATTGCAGGTGTACTTGGGGAGAAAAATATTCAACAGACTCAAATAAATTAAATTACAAAATCTGTATGGTTTTATCTATTGGAATATTAGAAAAGTTCAGATGGTATTTGGAAATGGCCAAACTTTTACAATGTAGTAAAAGGAAACAGTCTATTTCAACTGTTAATATACTGAGAAGCTTCAAATCCTCTTTTGAATTCAATATGGATAATAAATAGTGATGAGCGAATATACTTGTTGCATGGGTTTTCCCAAGCATGCTCAGGTGGTCTCCGAGTATTTTGGTGTGCACGGAGTTTCTGTCGACGCAGCTGCATGATTTTTGGCTGCTGGACAAGACTGAATACATGTGAGGAATGCCTGTTTGTTAGGGAATCCTCACATGTATTCAGGTTGTCCAGCAGCCATAAATCAAGCGGCTGCGTAGACAGAAACTAAATCTCCGAGCACGCCAAAATACTTGGAGATCACCTGAGCATGCTCGGGAAAACCCGAGCAACGAGCATACTCGCTCATCACTAATAATGAAGCTAATCATCCAGATTTAAATGCCTTTTTTAATTTGCGTCCACAGCATTATGCAGAGTAGTGAGTCTCCATGATAACATACCATAATCATATTTTGGCATATTCTCATTATTCAGTCATGCTGTCTTCCATCTGTCTATTACTCATTATCAACATACATCTTTTAGACTCGTATAAATGGCAGAAGTATGACAATGTGATTGTAGGATAAGATTACACTGGGATTGTAGTCTGTTACTTTGGAGACACAAAACTTTGCATAATTATTCCCTTTAACCATTACGTAGATTATAAGATATTTCACTTTATTCTGGCTGGTACTAATTCTGAAAGATGAAGCATAAAACAAAGATGTAAGAAAACCTCCAAAGAAACAATCCTTTTTTCATGCTCCACCCTCAAGGAGCTGCACTATTTAAAAAATTGTGCATAAGTTTTGCAAAAAATGCAACATTTATTCCTATGAAATCTAACAATTTTATCATTTTGAAACTTACTAAATCATCTGCCTGGCATATTACTTTCACTTACTAAATATATTCTTGTGTGTTCCAATAAACAATATGTCATTTGGAAGAAAAGAGGGATTCATCTTACTTATTTTGATGATTTCGAATGAGAATTGCAGGTGGATACTAATGATAATAATCACAAGAGGAACTGAGATATCACCATCGTCTGCCAATTTATGTCACAGTGAAGGCTAAAATACTGGCAATTAGACAGAGTGAGTGACAATCATTCTAATTTAAGAATGCTTCATAGCAATTGTCTTCCCTGAGCTGTGATAACGTCTCACGTACCAACGACCCCCTGCTTTCAAAGAAGTAAGCAACAATTAGAGATCATTCCTAAACCAAATTCATTTTTAATTACATCAGAAAGAAAATATTTAAAATAAGATAATAAATTCTTTGTCGTCAATTGCACATGAACTAAAGATGAATGTATATCGACAATTTATCAGAAATGAGCATTCTTGGGAACATTTGTTTCACAATAATTGGTAAGAGTATACAGGCTGCCAATCACCGATAAAGGAGCAGCACTCTAATTTTTGGGATAAAATGCAATTCATTTTTCATATTTCGTGTTTGCAAGCTATAGCGCTGCAGTGTGCTACCCTTTTTTCTTGTATGTGCATGAGTTGGTGACTCTGGGTTTAGCACCTGTTCACACTGGATCTATGTTTGGATGTGCCGGTCAGTTTTTTGATATATATTCATTTACCTTCTACCTGAGCACTCCACCTGTTGGTCACAGGCTTTTTAATTACACCAGGTTCATTACCCCTCCACAGAGATGTAGATTTTAGTCTTAAGAGAGGATTCATATGTTCCCATGCAGACAGACTTTTCTAAGCGATGATTGGCATTAGTTAGGACCTGATATACGAGAAGAGCCTTGACGTGGCTATCAGGCACACATAATTTGGCCATCTTATGCGCTAAGACTTCTCAATTTTTCATATTTCTAAGGCAGTGATGCAATTCATTTTTCATATTTCGTGTTTGCAAGCTATAGTGCTGCAGTGTGCTACCCTTTTTTCTTGTATGTGCATGAGTTGGTTACTCTGGGTTTAGCACCTGTTCACACTGGATCTATGTTTGGATGTGCCGGTCAGTTTTTTGATATGTATTCATTTACCTTCTACCTGAGCACTCCACCTGTTGGTCACAGGCTTTTTAATTACACCAGGTTCATTACCCCTCCACAGAGATGTAGATTTTAGTCTTAAGAGAGGATTCATATGTTCCCATGCAGACAGACTTTTCTAAGCGAGGATTGGCATTAGTTAGGACCTGATAAACGAGAAGAGCCTTGACGTGGCTATCAGGCACACATAATTTGGCCATCTTATGCGCTAAGACTTCTCAATTTTTCATATTTCTAAGGAAATGATGCAATTCATTTTTCATATTTCGTGTTTGCAAGCTATAGCGCTGCAGTGTGCTACCCTTTTTTCTTGTATGTGCATGAGTTGGTGACTCTGGGTTTAGCACCTGTTCACACTGGATCTATGTTTGGATGTGCCGGTCAGTTTTTTGATATGTAAACAGCAGAAATTGGACCACAAAAGTTGTTGTCCAATTTGTCCTGAATACGTTGATACCCCATATGTGGGGGAGAACCACTGTTTGGGCGCACGGCAGAGGTCGGAATGGAAGGAGCACCATTTGACTTTTTCCAACCAAAATTGGCTGGAATTGAGATTGGATGCCATGTTGCAATTGGAGAGACCCTGATGTGCCTAAACAGTGGAAACCCTCAACAAATGACCCCATTTGGGAAACTAGACCCCTAAGGAACTTATCTAGTTCTTTGGTGAGCAATTTGAACCCCAAGTGCTTCACACAAGTTTATAACGTAGAGCCGTAAAATTAAAAAATCATATTTTTCCACGAAAATGATCTTTTTCACCCCAATTTTTATTTTCCCAAGGGTAATAAGACTCCAAAAGTTATTGTGCAATTTGTCCTGAGTGTGCTGATACCCCATATGTGGGAGTAAACCACTGTTTGGGTGCATGGCAGAGTTTGGAAGGGAATGAGCGCCGTTTGACTTTTTCAACGTAGAATTGGCTGGATGCCATGTCATGTTTGGAGAGCTCCTGATGTGCCTAAACAGTGGAAACCCCCACAA
Organism: Oophaga sylvatica; assembly: GCA_033576555.1. Classification (NCBI taxonomy): domain Eukaryota; kingdom Metazoa; phylum Chordata; class Amphibia; order Anura; family Dendrobatidae; genus Oophaga; species Oophaga sylvatica. Next base: position 544,459,360 of record JARQOD010000002.1, read on the forward strand.
ATGACACCATTTTGGAAACTAGACTCCTCAAGGAACTTATCTAGATGTGTGTTGAGAACTTTGAACCCCCAGGTGTTTCACTAAAGTTTATAACGTCAGCCGTAAAATAAAAAATCTTTTTTTTTTTTTACAAAAATGATTTTTTCGCCCCCAATATTTTATTTTCACAAGGGTAACAGGAGAAATTAGACCCCAAAAGTTGTTGTCCAATTTGTCCTGAGTACGCTGATACTCAATATGTGGGAGAAAACTACTGTATGGGCACACGTCGGGGCTCGGAAGAGAAGTAGTGACGTTTTGGATTGCAGACTTTGATGGAATGGTCTGGGGGTGTCATGTCGCATTTGGAAGCCCCTAATGCACCTAAACAGTGGAAACCTCCCACAAGTGACCCCATTTTGGCAAATAGACCCCACAAGGAACTTATCTAGATGTGTGGTGAGCACTTTGAACCCGAAGTGCTTCACAGAAGTTTATAACGTACAGCCGTAGAAATAAAAAATCTTTTTTTTTTACAAAAATGATTTTTTGCCCCCAATATTTAATTTTCACAAGGGTAACAGGAGAAATTGGACCCCAAAAGTTGTTGTCCAATTTGTCCTGAGTACACTGATACTCACTATGTGGGAGAAAACTACTGTATGGGCGCACGTCAGGGCTTGGAAGGGAAGTAGTGACGTTTTGGATTGCAGACTTTGATGGAATGGTCTGGGGGCGTCATGTCGCATTTGGAGAGCCCCTGATACGCCTAAACAGTGGAAACCCCCCACAAGTGACCCCATTTTGGAAAATAGACCCCACAAGGAACTTATCTAGATTTGTGGTGAGCACTTTGAACCCCGAAGTGCTTCACAGAAGTTTATAACGCACAGCCGTAAAAATAAAAAATCTTTTTTTTTTTTACAAAAATGATTTTTTTCGCCCCCAATATTTTATTTTTACAAGGGTAACAGGAGAAATTAGACCCCAAAAGCTGTTGTCCAATTTGTCCTGAGTACGCTGATACCCAATATGTGGGAAAAAACTACTGTATGGGTACACGTTGGGGCTCGGAAGGGAAGTAGTGACATTTTGGATTGCAGACTTTGATGGAATGGTCTGGGGGGGTCATGTCGCATTTGGAGAGCCCCTGATGCGCCTGAACAGTGGAATTCCCCAACAAGTGACTCCATTTGGAAAATACACCCCACAAGGAACTTATCTAGATGTGTGGTGAGCACTATGAAGCCCCAAGTGCTTCACAGAAGTTTATAATGTACAGCCGTAAAAACAAAAAAAAAATCATTTTTTTTTTACAAAAATGATATTTTCGCCCCCAGTTTTTTATTTTTCCAAGGGTAACAGAAGAAATAGGACAAATTGCACAATAACTCTTGGGGTCTAGAATACGCTGATACCCCGTATGTGGGGGTAAACTACTGCTTGGGCGCATGGCAGAGCTCAGTAGTGAAGGAGCACCGTTTGACTTTTTCAACACAGAATTGGCTGGAATTGAGATCAGACACCATGTGACATTTGGAGAACCCCTGATGTGCCTAAACAGCAGAAACCCCCCAATTCTAACTCCAACCCTAACCCCAACACACCCCTAACCCTAGTCCCAACCCTAACCACAAACCTAACCCTAACACACCCCTAACCCTAATCCCAACCCTAACCCTAATCCTAACTTTAGCGCCATCCCTAACCCTAACTTTAGCCGCAACCCTAACCCTAATGGGAAAATGGAAATAAATACATTTTTTTATTTTATTATTTTTCCCTAACTAAGAGGGTGATAAAGGGGGTTTGATATACTATTTATAGCGGGTTTTTATGATTGGCAGCTGTCACATGCTAAAAGACGCTTTTTATTGCAAAAAATAGTTTTTTACATCGCCACGTTTTGAGAGCTATAATTTTTGCATATTTGGCCCAATGATTTATGTGAGGTCTTATTTTTTGCTGTACGAGTTAACGTTTCTATTGGTACCATTTTTGAGCACGTGACATTTTTTGATCGCTTTTTATATCGATTTTTGAGAGGTTAGAATGAACAAAAATCAGCAATTCATGAATTTCTTTTGGGGGAGGTGTTTTTACTGTTCCGCGTGTGGTAAAATTGATAAAGCAGTTTTATTCTTCGGGTCAGTATGATTATGGCGATACCTCATTTATATCATTTTTTATGTTTTGGTGCTTTTATAGAATAAAAACAATTTTATATAAAAAATAATTATTTTTGCATCGCTTTATTCTGCGAGCTATAACTTTTTTATTTTTTCGCTGATGATGCTGTATGGCAGCTCGTTTTTTGCGGGACAAGATGACGTTTTCAGCGGTGCCACGTTTATTTATATTGGTCTTTTGATCGCGTGTTATTCCACTTTTTGTTCGGCGGTATGATAATAAAGCATTGATTTTTTGCTTTGTTTTTTTTTTTAGGGGTTCACTAAAGGGGTTAACTAGTGGGACAGTTTTATAGGGGGGGTCGTTACGGACGCGGCGATACCAAATATGTGTACTTTTATTGTTTTGTTATTTTTATTTACAGGAAGAAATTAATTTATTAGGGAATATTTTTTTTTTTATTTATTTTGGAATTTTTTTTAAAACATGTTTATTTTTATTTTCTTAATTTTTTTACTTTGTCCCAGAGTGGGACATCACTGTATTTTATCAGATCGCTGGTGTGACAGTGTGCACAGCACAGGCATCGCTGCAGGCTTCTCAGTGCCTGCTCTCAGCAGGCACTGAGGAAGCCGCCTCCCTGCAGGACCCGGCGGCCATCTTGGATCCAGGTCCTGGGAGGGAGGAAGCCCTCAGAACAGCGCGATCACATCGCGCTGGTCTGAGGGTCTCAGGGGGGCGCGCATGGAGCCCCTTTCTGCGCGATGCTCCCCTGTGCCCCCGGTACACCACAATCATGTTTGATCGCGGTGTGCCAGGGGTTAATGTGCCGGGAGCGGTCCGTGACCGCTCCTGACACACAGTCACGGGTATCAGCTGTGATAATCAGCTGACACCAGGCGGCGATTAGCTGCGCTCCCCCCGGGTCGCCTATGAAGTACTATCCCGTCCATGGTCAGATTGGCACGGGTTTCATGGACGGGATAGTACGTATGATGTCAGAGAGGGGTTAAAAGAAGTTTTATTTGTTACTTAACTAAGAGCAAGAGGTATCAGGGTACTACTTATCAGATTTTTCTTGTGGTAATGATCAAAATCAATCTTTACATGTGTCTAATAGTACAGCATAATAGAACTCTGACTCAGACTTTTATATTGCTGTTGATCAGGGGTGGGCAATTAATTTTGCCAGGGGGCCGCATGAGAAATTGGGATGGTTTTAGAGGGCCGGACTAATATAATTAACCCCGTTCTACCCAATACTGTATATATATATATTATATATATATATATATATATACTGTATACTGTATATATACATACCTGCCCATTATCATCATCTTCTCCCCATCATCATCAATGCCTCCCCATTATCAGCAATGCCTGCCCATCATCATCTTCTCCCCATCATCAATGCCTGCCCATTATCATCAATACCTGCCCATTATCATCATCTTCTCCCCATCATCATCAATGCCTGCCCATCATCATCATCATCATCTTCTCCCCATCATCAATGCCTGCCCATTATCATCAATACCTGCCCATTATCATCATCTTCTCCCCATCATCATCAATGCCTCCCCATTATCAGCAATGCCTACCCATCATCACACACAGACAGCACATAAGCACTCTCTCACACACACACACACACACACACACACACACAACACACACACAGCACCGCACTACATAGACACAGACACACACAGAGACACGTCTTACCTGTCCAGCGTCCCCGCTCTCTGACACAGCCGGCCGCTGAATGATGACGTCATTCAGCGGCCGGCTGTGAGAGGAAGCGCCGGTGGAGCCCGGAGCTGCAGCAGCGGAGGCACGGGAGAGGTAAGTATTGTGCCAGCTGATGCCGGGGCCCTGAGACTGCCGGAGCGCCTCCGCGGGCCGCCCTTGCCCGGGTCTGCTGTTGATTATTGTTGTAACCTTTCTGAAAATCCCTTGTCTTGTCTGAGAAGTGTTGGTAAGACTTGGGTGGTGGAGACCTCAGGAATTTTGTCTAGAATTAAGCCTTGTTTACTATGCTCTTTCACTATAACAGTAGCTGTTTACCTTGTTCTAGAGTTTTAATCTACCATGTCTCCAAATAGGTTGTAAAATAAATGCAATATCAGTGGAGCCAAAACTATTTATTATCAAAACTCTTAGTAATTTGAATGTGGTAATCTATTATAAAACATATTTCACTAAAATATTTCATGTTTCACTTGACTATAGGGATGTTCAAAATGTTATAGCACAAAGTACAGGTATAGAAAACAGCACCAGTGCTTGAGAAAATATTTTCAAAACATTTACTATCACCTGTGCGTAATGTTTTGCATCTACAGTTTTCTCAAGTTGACACATTTCAACTTTAAAAGGAGGTTTATTTTTCAGATTGTGAAAAGCGCATTAGAGATCGGAAATGTTACATACATGTTCTGCTGAATAAACCATTTGTAGATGATGTTTCAAACCATGTGTTAATATTCACTTGGTATTTCCATACTGCATCAATTGTGCGTTGTTTAAATTGTGTTTTTTTTCTATTGCTATAGTAACAGTGTTATTTTCTTGTCTGCATAATGTGCTATTGATAGCTGGCAATTTAAACTGGCACCAGGTGCCAGCAATAGCATGGGCAGCTAGCAGGTCCTTCACAAATGTTTATAACATTTCAATACATTCCCACTTTACTCAATATATATCAAGTTCGGTGGTATAAGATCAAAAATAAAATTAATAAATGTGCAATATTCTTTAGAGTGATTTCCATACTGTATACAGTACAGACCAAAAGTATGGACACTCCTTCTCATTTAAAGATTTTTCTGTATTTTCATGACTATGAAAATAGTAAATTCACACTGAAGGCATCAAAACTATGAATTAACACATGTGGAATTATAAACTTAACAAAAAAGTGTGAAACAACTTCTTCAAAGTAGCCACCTTTTGCTTTGATGACTGCTTTGCACACTCTTGGCATTCTCTTGATGAGCTTCAAAAGGTAGTCACCGGGAATGGTTTTCACTTCACTGGTGTGCCCTGTCAGATTTAATAAGTGGAATTTCTGGCCTTATAAAGGGGGGTGGGACCATCAGTTGTGTTGTGAAGAAGTCTGGTGGATAAACAGCTGATAGTCCTACTGAATAGACTGTTAGAATTTGTATTATGGCAAGAAAAAAGGAGCTAAGTAAAGAAAAACGAGTGGCCATCATTACTTTAAGAAATGAAGGTCAGTCAGTCCGAAAAATTGGGAAAACTTTGAAAGTGTCCCCAAGTGCAGTTGCAAAAACCATCAAGCTCTACAAAGAAACTGGCTCACATGAGGACAGCCCCAGGAAAGGAAGGCCAAGAGTCACCTCTGTTTCTGAGGATAAGTTTATCCGAGTCACCAGCCTCAGAAATCGCAGGTTTACAGCAGCTCAGAATAGAGACCAGGTCAATGCCAAACAGAGTTCTAGCAGACACATCTCTACAACAACTCTTAAGAGGAGACTTTGTGCAGCAGGCCTTCATGGTAAAATAGCTGCTAGGAAACCACTGCTAAGGACAGGCAACAAGCAGAAGAGACTTGTTTGGCCTAAAGAACACAAGGAATGGACATTAGACCAGTGAAAATATGTGCTTTGGTCTGATGAGTTCAAATTTGAGATCTTTGGTTCCAACCACCGTGTCTTAGTGCGACGCAGAAAAGGTGAACGGATGGACTCTAAATGCCTGGTTCACATCGTGAAGCATGGAGGAGGAGGTGTGATGGTGTGGGGGTGCTTTGCTGGTGACACTGTTGGGGATTTATTCTAAATTGAAGGCATACTGAACCAGCATGACTACCACAGCATCTTGCAGTGGCATGCTATTCAATCCGGTTTGCGTTTAGTTGGACCATCATTTATTTTTCAACAGGACAATGACCCAAAACACACCTCCAGGCTGTGTAAAGGCTGTTTGACCAAGAAGGAGAGTGATGGGGTGCTACGCCAGATGACCAGGCCTCCATAGTCACCAGACCTGTACCCAATCGAGATGGTTTGGGGTGAGCTGGGCCGCAGAGTGAAGGCAAAAGGGCCAAGTGCTAAGCATCTCTGGGAATTCCTTCAAGATTGTTGGAAGACCATTTCCAGTGACTACCTCTTGAAGCTCATCAAGAGAATGCCAAGAGTGTGCAAAGCAGTCATCAAAGCAAAAGGTGGCTATGTATAATACAATAGTCATGAAAATACAGAAAAATCTTTAAATGAGAAGATGTATCCAAACTTTTGGTCTGTACTGTATGTCTATTTGTGGTATGAATTGCAGCCTGGTAAGGATTTTGTTATTATGTCATTTTAAAAATTTTAATCTATATTATGAAATGCGAGTCCTTACAAAATTCATAGAATTATGTAGTTAGGGTAGAAGCTTCAGTATCACAGGCATTTGGTGTCAGGCCAATGGTGCCAACAGATTTTTCTGCTTTGTATTCCGATGCAAAGCAAGTGCTTCAAAGTACAGATGTTTCCCTATGAACCTCTCCTCCTGCTTTTATACGTATAAAAATGTGTGTCGAGAGATGACCAGGTTTTCAAACAGGATTTTATTATACTCTGTCAAAAGATGTTTAAGCTATATGTTTCTCTATGAGGCTGTCTCATGGTTTTGATTGAAGTTGTAGCATAGAAAAGATAATTGTGGCCACCTTTCCAAGGATAGGGGGCAAGGCACTTGGTGGTTTTAGTTATATCACCCAGCAAACTAAGATATAACTTCCTGAGCACTGCCTTCCACTTGCTTTGGAGTTGAAGCCAAAATTTGTCCTACAATAGCATACTAAATTTGTGTTTTGAAAAATTGATGACTTTAATAATATTGGCAAAATGTTAAAGCAGTCCTGTCACCAAGGCAAAAGTGGCCAATAGTTGGTCTTATTTAATTCCCTATGCTCCCCTAAGTATTCTTTAAAAAAACAGTTTATGGTTCCAGAGATATAAACAATTCATTTAGTGTTAATCTAATTGGCATTTGGGATAAAATTGGGATTTACATAAAATAAAAAAGCCCATACCTATGAAATGATATAGTAGATTTAAAAACAAAAACATGTAATAATCTGTGAAGCAGTGGGAATTAAGTTAGAGTAAAAACCGCTCATTTCTGATCTGGTTATAAGTCCTCTTAACGGTGAACACAACTGTACCTAAGTGCTGAGTGTTGTGTTGATGGTGTCAAAAAGCCTCTTGGCATTATGGTTTAGGGCTAGAGCATCACACTACCGTAAACCTTTGCTCCCGATAAAGGATTTCCAAGTTATAGCTCTGAACTCTAGTGAATATGACTTGTATGTGGTATTCATCGCTGGTTCAGTGGTTAGCGCTGTTGTTTTGCAGCGCTGCGGTTCTGGATTCAAATCCTACCAAGGACAACAACTGTGGAGTTTGTTGTATGTTCCCCCATATTTGCGTGGGTTTCCACGGAGTACTCCGGTTTCCTCCCACACTCCAATGACATACTGATAGGGAATTTCGATTGTGAGCTTCAATGGGGACAGCGATGATAATGTTGATATAGTGCTGCAAAATATGACGTTGAGTAAAATAAATAAATAAAATAAAAATTTTCTTTTAGATGCTAAAAAAATTTAGTCTAACTTCAAGATAATCTTAACAAGTCAGAAAGTTATGGCTCCCACTGTGCTATGCCAGCCAAAAGTAACATTTTAACTGCAAATTTCCACTTCTCTTAATAGAATATATGTAAGCAAATCCATTAATAATTCAAAGGTAGAAGTTATGAATAATTTTTTTTTACTGTTTTTGCAGTAAAAGAAAAATCAACAATTATAGAAAATGAAATTTTGTGAATCTGAAAGCTTTGCAATCCCACAGAAAGTAATAGAAAAGTCAGCATGTTTCAGATTATTTATCTTACGTGAACCACTGTAATTTGTTGGTTGGAGACAAAATTGCAAGGGCCCATCTATTGGAACAGATACATTATCCTACACAAATGTAGTTTTCCAACTATAATTTAAATAGTGAAGTCCATGATGTTGTAAAGAAACATATTTTAATGGAAAGTGCTGCATTATTTTTAGACAAACAGCGCATGACAGTTTTTATCTAAAGGGGAAAAAATTCTCCACTTTACTACATTTGAGCAGTGATAGTTAATGACTTTTAAAATACCTTTATCAATATAAGTGACATCATTGGCACATTTTGTGTACATTCCAATTTGTTATATTATTTAATTTCTACTGATTTCTTCACGTTCTGCAACAAGTTTACTTTTTCACTTCTTGCAATGCTCATCTCCATGCCAACAAAAATAAAGGAATCTTTTTACTGAGGTTGCTATAGTACCAGAGGGAAAAATAAAGTGTAGGAGCTGTAGGTCTTTAAAGTCATTTTAATACAATTATATTATTCATGTTTTTTATGAAACATAGGCTGTTTTAACCTTATAATGAAAAAAATAAATAAAAAATAAATATACATACATGCCTGCCAACATTCCATGGCTCTTCTTTTGATTAGCCAGGCATGATATAATGCGTGCGTCACACCATAATAATGATGTCGCTCCAGCCCAGCTAATCAAAAGAAATGCCAGAAATTCTAGAAGGCTAGAAGATTTGCTGGTCTCCGATACCAGCGATCACAGATTACTGGCCTGGCTGATGTGCCAAAATCCTGCAAATCAGCACTCCAGTCTCAAATACCCAGACCTTGTGTGGATTGGAAATCACTATACAAGGGAAAAAATAGTGGTGCAGATAAAGCATCCATACCCTATTTGTTCTAGCAATTTGAAAGTTGTCAGCCATTTAAACATCATGAATTATCAAGAGATTCTTTAGCATATTTTATCCATACACAACATATGTAGCAATAGTCAGTGCTCTGTGCTCTGATTGCTTTCTATTCCAGTCCTACTCTGATCTAAGGTTGAGTGTACATGCTGGTGTTAATAGACAAACCCAAGACAGAAGCAAAATGAATATATACCTTAATATAAGTAAATAAGTAAAAGCAATAGTGCATATAAATAACATGGGGTACCTTATAAACACTGTTTTTGGTAATAAAAAGTGTTAAATCCATCCCACCAGCGTCAAGGCCCAAATCAGGATGGTCCTAACCTCTAGTATTAAAGGGAATCTGTCACCCTAAATTGGCGGGATATTTAAATGATGGCAGTCAGGTCAGATGGGCGGTGTTTTGGGTACTTGCCTTAACATGTTGTTCGCCGCTGTCTCCATTATTTCTGGGAATTGTAGTCGATGCCCTTCATATATCACACCTGCACATTGCAATCTTGAATTGTGCACGCGCAGTATGCTTTGCCCGCAGATTGCAATGCGCAGGCGCGTTATATGGAGGCAACGACTACAATTCCCAGAAATAATGGAGACAGCGGCAAACAACATGTTAAGGCAAGTACCCAAAACACCGCCCATCTGACCTGACTGCCATCATTTAAATATCCCGCCAATTTAGGGTGACAGATTCCCTTTAAAATCTTACCATGTGTAAGAGTGACGTCAAGGTGAATAAGGGTCGAGCAAGAGCGGGTCGTAAATATAAGTTCCCAGCAAAATGGGAAGCTATATAATTGTAAAGTCCAACTCAAAGAAATAGGGACCATACCCTTTCCTGCACTAAGGACATAAACCAGAAACTTAACTAAAAAAATTAACTGGAGAATAAGTTGGTATGCATGCAAAATAGGAGCATGTTCACACTGATCATTAAACATACATGTATACCAACTTATAAACCAGCTCATTTTTTCCGGTTACGTTTCAGGTTTCTGAACATAGTGCAGATAAAAATGTGGCCTCCCTTTCTTTGCACTGGACTAGTGATGAGCGAGTATGCTCATTGCTCGGGTTTTCCCGAGCACGCTCTGGTGATCTCTGAGTATTTTGGCGTGCTCGGAGATTTAGTTTGTGTCGACACAGCTGCATGACTTTATGGCTGCTGGAAAAACTGAAAACATGTGAGAATTGCATGTTTGTTAAGGAATCCCCACATGTATTCAGGATGTCAAGCAGCCACAAATCATGCAGCTGCGGCAACAGAAACTAAATCTCCGAGCACGCCCAAATACTCAGAGATACCCGGTGTGTGCTGGGGGAAACCCGAGCAACAAGCATGCTCTCTCATCACTACACTGGACATTACGTTTTTATAGTTTCCAATTTTGAAAACTGCACAATTATCAAAAAAAATTAGCATTCCTAATAATGCACTGAAAGATGAGTTAATATCTGGAAAACATTTGTAGGTACGCTTATTCCTGAAGATCAGTCTGTCTAAACAGTCTGTCAGACATGCAACAGAGAAGAAAAATGATGTTCATCCAGGACAATAATTTTAAAGCTGTTTAATAATCATTACCTGCACGTTATCCAGTTTAAATTCGGCATGTACTGCTGACAACACAATATTCTACAATATATTTACTGAAGGATTCCATAAAGGAATATTCTGTGCACATGGAAATGTACTTGTCAGGTTTGAACAGGGCAAAACCAAGGAGCAAAAAAACCCTTATAGGAATTAACTTTTATTTGTATCAATAAAAACAGATTATCCATACTCAGGACAACCACTACCAGAGGATGAAGAGAGAGGAAAAGGGGTTGTAACCCTCTCATCAATAGCCAACAGAGTTCATGCCCTGGGCTGTAGGTTCTTCTGCAAATCTATTTTACTGGGCAATATCCGCACTCCAGTTGGATGTCGGCATTTAGTGACAAGTCTATGACCACGTCTTAGTAACTAGTGAGTGGCTAGGTCTCATGTAATGTCATGATGTCATTGAGATGCTTTGATGTTGTATAGTAATAGCATAACATTTTGACGCCATGCCAACATAGAGAGGATGCTAGGACATGATGGGAAAACATAGTGATGTTGAGCAGCTGAATAGGTCACATTTAAAGTGATGTGATTATATAGGTTTTTTTCAATTTTTTTTTAAAGATCTTTATGATCCAGTAAAATGATGCTTGAGTCCATAATTTTTGAGAAATTTTAAGTGCATTTGATTTGTTAGGTACTGATTTACTTATCGCCAACATGCGTTGCTGTAGCCAATGTAGTCAAGGCAAGGATAATCAACAGACGATAAAGTCTTCAGTATAAGTAAACAACAGCACACAGCCTGACATGTGGCACATCGTTCAGTGTTTTAATCCCTACCTCATGGTGCCCTCAGATTATATAGCAAAAACCTGCTGACAGATTCCCTTTAATACACAATGAATTTTTACCTCTTACTTCTAGCAGGAAAACTTGGCAGTCCAGGTAAGATTAACTTAGTTTTGATGTTGTTAGAAGATAGACATTAAAACCCATTACTAAAGTGTGACATTTGTGCACATTCTGACCAATTATGAAAGCAGTGAGTAATGCCACTTTTTATGTGCGCTGAGTGCTTTCAAGCACATCTAAAGAATCAATTTTCTTAAGTGGCCTACTGTAGTTGGGAAATTCACGTTATAAGTTATAAAAAGAATAACCAATTTAACGTGCAAAACCAGTGGTCTTTTATTGCAATCAGTCTTTTTGATATTTAAAGTATTTAAAAATGACTGATCAAAGTGAGATTTATGCAATGAAAAATCTAACATTTCTTTTAATGTCATAATGATGTCCTACCACACGAACATTCAGAGATATGATATTTAAATAAGACGGTTACTGACATTTTATGATTCAGATTAGGTTTTGTTCCATATACCTTTAACTTCATATTCACTTCTTATGGCTGCTGAATTCTAGTATTGGTTACAATGAAATGTCAGTGATCATCATTAAATATATGTTAACTTTCTGATTTAGAAAGTGATTTTGGATCCAAAGTACATAATTTATACCATGAATGTTATACAAATGCTGTACTGTATTATTCCAACCCAAACTATATTTATTGCCATAGACTTTAACCCTTTCACTACATCCGGTCATGTAAGGTGCAAGTCGATAGCAGTGAATTCGCTCCATACTCACCAGGTAATGGCTGTGTGTTACATCCAGGACCTGCCGCTAACAAACTTGGGTAACACGAAGCACTGCCCTCGATTGTTAACCTGTAAAATGCCACTGTAAATCTCTGACAGCGGTATTAACAGCACACCGTTATTAGGGTGCGTAATCCTAATTTCCATCGCCCGCCCGTGACATGATCATGGGTCACCGATGGGTTGCTATGACAGCAGGGGTCTGTTGAACAACTCCATGCTTGTCATTACAGAGCTTGCTTAAAACCCTGCCTCGCCGGGCTTCAATGTAGACTTTGATTTTTACTATATTCAGCAATATTGTGGCATCACTTTGTGTAATACAAGCAATCTGACGATCAGAGATGCAAAAGGGGACAGCAATGATGATGTCTGTAATGATGCTGTAAAAGCAAGCAAAATAAATATTTTAGACGGATTGCTCTAGCTTTATTTTAATTCAGCCCAATGCATAATACAGCACTGTTTAATGTGCCTGAAAATACAGAATAAGCAAAATTGCCTTACATTAATTTCACCATAAAACATAATGGGGCATTGTGTGTAAAACAAGCTATTTATTCTGTCAAATAGGGGTATAATCTGTTAATAAAGGGCCTTGACAAGATGTAGCAAAGCAAAAATTGCAAACAGTGCAAACAACAAGAAGGAGTTTTGTAAAAAGAAGAATTTAATATAATGAAACAATCCTGTGAACAAATAATTGATGTGTTTCCATTGAAAAATATTTTTTAGGAAAGAATTTGTAAAAAGAGATAACTAGGCTTTTATTAATTTCTTTCGTTAACAAGTCCATTTTGTCCTCACTGATGCTTTATTCACACAGCCCAAAATTCAAAAATGTTCTTTTTTAAAATAGAGCTGAAAAGCCATCACATCATTGTCTATTTCCACACAAGGAACTCAGTTTGAAGAATTAAAACCTATTTTTAAAATAAATCACAGTAATTGACTTCCTAAAAACAAGATTTACTTTATAAGCATTAAAAATTAGCCTCAAAAAGCGGTCCAATGAAAAAAGTTAAAAGAAATGTATCATCTATAATTCAATAAAATTTGTGGTTTTATGTGTCATCTAATAAAATAATAATGACGACTCCAACAGGATTAAACCCTATAATCTCAACCAACCCTAATATCATAAGTCATTAGTTTACCTTGGGTTAGAAAATTGTATTCAAAATCGATATTGGTAATACACTGAAGTCAATCAAGATTAAGCTACTTAACCCTAACACTTCTGTCCCCTGCCTGGCTGCGGCGGATGGCGCAGTATAAAATAGTATGACAGTGGCACCCCTACTCTAAAGCCCCCGTCTCACACAGCGATCTCGATAGCGAGATCGCTGCTGAGTCATTAGTTTTGTGACGCAACAGCGATTTCCCCTGCGATATCGCTGTGTGTGACATTCAGCGATGATCAGCCCCCCTGCTGTGAATCGCTGATCATCGCTGAATGTCCTGGACATTTTTTTGATTGCTGGTCTCCCGCTGGCCAGCACGCATCGCTGCGTGTGACAGGCGGGAGACCAGCGCTCCGCTGGTATCCAAGGTACACAGCCGGTTTCCAGGTGCGGGGCTGTGCCTGGAAACCCACAGTGTACCTTGGATACCAGCGCCCTGATGCAGGGAGCTGGTAACCTAGGTACACAGCGGGTTTCCAGGCACCGCGCAGCACCTGGAAACCCGACGTGTACCTTTGTTACCAGCTCCCTGCATCATGGCGCTGGTATCCAACTTACACTGCGGGTAACTAAGCGACATTACCCGCAGTATCACTGTGCTGATCGCTGCCTGAGCTGCCTGTTTGGCAGCTCAGCAGGATCATGTAGCGATACACCAGCGATCCTGATCGTTGTCGGGATCGCTGGTGTATCGCTACGTGAGACGGGGTCCTAACTTGGCTGACCCTAATGAGCGCTGGAATAACCTTATATGAATTGCTGGTCATAAAAAAAAATTGTGAAACAGAAAAGTCATTAGCATCCTAATTCAAGAGAGTGCCTCAGTTAATGGTATATATTAATAATGGTATATCTTAACAGAAACCTATGTTGATGTTGGTTCATGACATTATTCTTACAGAAACCCTCGAGGATAGCATCTCTTAGAAAACTATCAAGATTTTTATTCATAGAAGATATATTAAACTTATCTACCTATCATTTCCAGGCTCAGGTTTTGTCCCATGTTTGAATATTGTTACCAAATTTGTGGTACATACCCTGTTATTATGGAATCCTTGAATATTATAAATAACAGTCTGTCTATCATGGTACTTGATTTCTGCAATACTCAGTGGTGCATGTCATCGAGGCCCGGTGACTTGTCTACTTTAGTGTTCTTGAGGTGACACCTTACTTCCTGCTGGGTTAAATAGGTGATAGTAGAGAGAAACTTTATGGCATCCCTGATCATGTCATCTGTCATAGGATTTTATTATATAAATACTGTAAAGAAAAAGTTGTTTAAAGGCATGTAAGAGATTATTATTTTTCTCAACCCCTGTCTGGCCCTCAGAATTTCATCAAAATGGCATCTGGTTGAAATTTTGTTTTATTCACACAAAGCAAATTAACAATAATTTCTAAGTCCACATTTTTTTTTGAAAGTCTAAAATAAAATGTTTTACTTGGAATTGATTGATTCCTGTTTACATAGAAGGTTTTACAAATTCTGTAAAGGTTAAAACAATATTAGAGGGATTAATATCTTCAATATTCACTATATGGAGAAAAGTATTGGGACACATCTCGTAATCATTGACTTCAGGTTTTTCATTATCACAGGTGTATAAAATGAAACAACTAACTTTACCAACATTTGTATAAGAATGGGTTGTTCTAAAGAGCTCACTGAACTTGAACGTGGTACTGTAATTAGATGTTACCATTGCAAGAAGTCAGTTTGTGAAATTTCTTCCCTCCTAAATAATCTGAAATCAATTGAGTTTGGTATTATTGTAATGTGGGAGTGTTTAGGAGCCACAGCAACATAGCTATAAAGTCAAAACCAGTTAAAGATAAAGTGCAGGTTGATGAAGTGCATAGTGCATAAGGCTTGTCAAAGCTTTGATGACTAGAGAACTGCAGAATCTCCAATCCCCTTTGCCATTATATTCCCCAAAATCTGTCCACCAAAAACTTCCATAGCCAAGCAGCTGCATTCAATGCTTACATTACCCAGGGCAATGCCAGCCTTAGATGGAGTGATAGAGAGTGCTTCTGTATTTTGAAGTCTGATAAGCGCGTTTGAGTTGGGCAAATGACCAGAGATCGTTACCTGCCTGGCTGCATTGTGAAAACGGTCAAGTTTTGTGGGGATGGTGTAAGATTCGATCAGGGGTGTAGTCGTGGCTGAGCCTTCAGTTATATCAGGGCCCTGGCCTCCTCTTACTTGAAAGCAGTGTCTCCTCAGCAGTGTACCTCTGTCTTATTTTACTGCACCATCAGGGACTCCTCTGTGGCGCTGGGGACCTTCAGTAGCTAGTTCCGTAATAACTGGGACACAGTCTGGTTCCAATGCAAAATTAAGAACTTTACTAGGCACACTTTGCAGCACATTCTTGTCAGAAACAGAGACAGCATTAGGTACCACACAGTTCATATCCTGCACTTTCCCTGCGCTTCCTTTTACATCCTCCAGTACATTACAAGGTAATAGCGCCTTAGGCGGTACCGCAGCATTCTCCTTGTCCAGTCTCACTACTTCTGGGGAATCCCTCTTCCGTTTCGCCCCTGATCTGAGTGCGTCTGCCCATGTAATGATCTGCCACATCTTGAGCAATCTGCACCCTGTACTTTCTGGACCGTTACCTTGTTCCCACTCCAAGCTGCTGAAACTCTGGTACTGCACACTGTCCTTCTGTCCCTAAAGAACTCTGAATGGCTGTAATTCTTCTTGTAAACGTTACGTGGCTGCTGCGGTGTCCAGGACCTATAGCCCATCTGGACGTCTCAAGCACTGAGCCCTAACTAACTATTCTATGGAAACATTCCTGACTTACCACACAGCAACGCCTCCTATGTTTAATTATTTCTTATCCTATGCTCTAATTATCCATATAATATTCTATAATGCCCCCATCTAGTGGCCGTAATTAACCACTACGCTTACCCTAAGTCTAAACATAGATATACTTTACAATGATAAAGAACATGTTATAATACACATAGCTACAAGAAATAAAAATATACAGTTTACAACACGGTAAAACACATTCAAGTGTAGCAGTATCATTTCATAATAATAGACATTATTCAATCCCCTTACAATTACATAATGACAAAGGGTTGTTTTTTAATTGTTGGCATTGGCCTTGTTTCAGTGAACTGAAATTTTGGACAATGGTGTACTTCAACTTGTGGAATTGATCTGAAGCCTATCACACACGTTTGGGTTGACCTAAAATGGAGATTGTAAGTCAGGTCCTCCCACCAAAAATCATTTTCTGGTCTCACAATTTGATCTTCTGGATGAATAGGCAAAAATGCTATCAGACACTCTAAAATCTTGCAGAGAGGCATCCCAGAAGCGTGGTGGCTAATCTAGGTGCAAAGGAAGAAATCCTCCATAATATAGCTGTTACTGTAGATTTACAATAGGATGTCATAAAATATTTTGCAGGTGAAATGTGTATGTATCCCAATTAGTGTTGAGCGATACTGCTCGATATCTAAAAATATCGGATCGGAATGGTATCGCCGATATCACTAAATATCGTCGATATCCGATTCCGATACCGGAAGTCCCATGTAAGTCTATGGGAACAAAATATCGCAACTAAAAAAAACACTTTCTTTCGTTGTAAACACAAAATATACACACATAGAATACATACAGTGCCTACAAGTAGTATTCAACCCCCTGCAGATTTAGCTGGTTTGATAAGATGCAAATAAGTTAGAGCCTTCAAACTGCAAACGAGAGTAGGATTTATTAACAAAAGCATAAATCTTACAAAACAAAAAGTTATGTTGCTCAGTTGAATTTTAATAATTTTAAACATAAAAGTGTGGGTTAATTATTATACAACCCCTATGTTTAATATTTCGTGGAATAACCCTTGTTTGCAATTACAGCTAATAATCGTCTTTTATAAGACCTGATCAGGCCGGCACAGGTCTGTGGAGTTATCTTGGCCCACTCCTCCATGCAGATCTTCTCCAAGTTATCTAGGTTCTTTGGGTGTCTCATGTGGACTTTAATCTTGAGCTCCTTCCACAAGTTTTCAATTGGGTTAAGGTCAGGAGACTGACTAGGCCACTCCAACACCTTGACTTTTTCCCTCTTGAACCAGGCCTTGGTTTTCTTGGCTGTGTGCTTTGGGTCGTTGTCTTGTTGGAAGATGAAATTACGACCCATCTTAAGATCCTTGATGGAGGAGCGGAAGTTCTTGGCCAAAATCTCCAGGTAGGCCGTGCTATCCATCCTCCCATGGATGCAGACCAGATGGCCAGGCCCCTTGGCTGAGAAACAGCCCCACAGCATGATGCGGCCACCACCATGCTTGACTGTAGGGATGGTATTCTTGGGGTCGTATGCAGTGCCATCCAGTCTCCAAACGTCACGTGTGTGGTTGGCACCAAAGATCTCGATCTTGGTCTCATCAGACCATAGAACCTTGAACCAGTCTGTCTCAGAGTCCTCCAAGTGATCATGAGCAAACTGTAGACGAGCCTTGACATGACGCTTTGAAAGTAAAGGTACCTTACGGGCTCGTCTGGAACGGAGACCATTGCGGTGGAGTACGTTACTTATGGTATTGACTGAAACCAATGTCCCCACTGCCATGAGATCTTCCCGGAGCTCCTTCCTTGTTGTCCTTGGGTTAGCCTTGACTCTTCGGACAAGCCTGGCCTCGGCACAGGAGGAAACTTTCAAAGGCTGTCCAGGCCGTGGAAGGCTAACAGTAGTTCCATAAGCCTTCCACTTACGGATGATGCTCCCAACAGTGGAGACAGGTAGGGCCAACTCCTTGGAAGGGGTTTTGTAACCCTTGCCAGCCTTGTGACCCTCCACGATCTTGTCTCTGATGGCCTTGGAATGCTCCTTTGTCTTTCCATGTTGACCATGTATGAGTGCTGTTCACAAGTTTGGGGAGGGTCTTAAATAGTCAGAAAAGACTGGCAAAAGAGATCATTAATCCACACATGTGAAGCTCATTATTCTTGGTGCCTGAACTACTTCTTAATACTTTAGGGGGACCAAACAGAATTCTTGTGATTTGAGGGGTTGAATAATAAATGACACTCTGAATTAACTTTTAAAGTTTTAAAAAAAAAAAATTAAAACAAAAATGTTTGCTGCAGTGCATTTCGCACTTCCAGGCTGATCTACAGTACAAATGTCACAATGCCAAGTTAATTCCGCATGTGTCAACCAGCTAAATCTGCAGGGGGTTGAATACTACTTGTAGGCACTGTATATATATATACATGTCATTGTGACATATATATATACATATATTTATAGTTTATACACTTCTACATAGTAAAATAGACTCTGATTCAATTGCCGGGTAAAGCCGTGACATACCCCATAGAAGTCGACGGGCTCGGTGCCGAGTACCCCCAAAACCTCCGGCTCTGTGCGACTCAACTTGGGCGTCATGAACAGGATTCTGTAGCTCGCTATAAGCGAGTCTTGTGTGCCTGAATTGAACTGGTTTTGTGCTTGAGAATTGCTAAAATCATCAGAGAATGTATTTGCCATTTTTCCGCCATATCTGCATCACGACGAGGCACTGGTGAAGAAGAAGGGCGTGCTCTTCGTGGGTGTACACTCACTCAGTGGCGCGAAAACGATGGCCGACCACTCTAAATGGTACTGCAATGTAAGATCGTGCCCCACAGCTCTTGAGTTCCGCCTCCTCATCCTCCTCAGTGTGCGGAAACTAACACGAAGGTCCCGCCTCACTACAAAAGAGGGGCCCTCTCCAGATGCTAATGACACATGTGACTTGGCAGAGATGGCTAATGGACACGAGCAGAAGTGTGAAGGGATGGAGCAGTCAGAGCTCTCCCCCCACGGAAGCGACCTGATCGCCACGGGACCACCGTTGGGCACCCGGCCTGGAAACCCTCCTACGCTGCAAGAAGCGGAGGATACCCTAAGAGGCCTGGCCCGGCACCGGGAGGAGGTCGCCAGGATGGAAGCCAGCTGGCGTGCCCTAAAACTAAACTTGGAGCGGCGCCAATCCCTCTTACCTGAAGTGTCTGTACCGGAAGGTGAGGCACCCGTTCTAGTAGAGGAGTCCGTGCGGTCATCCCAGCCCTTGCAATGTGATCCGGTTGACGTTGTCGCAGTGGAGGCACCCGTTCCTGCAAAAAACGCTGCACCGGCAGCACCCCAGATCCCGCTGTCTGCCCCGTCGCTGAGACAGAAGAAGCAACACCCGTCCTCATGGAGGAGGCCGCGCAGGCACCAGAGGTCTACCTGTCTGTACCGGAGCCCCGACTGTCATCTGTTCCAGAGCCGGCTGCTTCCTCCGCAGGTGAGCGCCGCCAGGACTGTCGGGCGCCAGGAGAGCTGCCGCAAACCGGACATCGTAAGCTGCAGTTTGATGGTGGAGACATGGAGATACTGGTGGAGGAGAATTACAACCGGCGTCAGGAGGAAGAGTGTAGACGTCGGGAGAGAGAAGCCGAGCGACAAAGGGAGCAGCACGAATCCCAGAAGCTTTGCCAACGTCACATCGAGAAGGACCGGGCAGATAAGGACCGGATGAGAAAAGATAAAGGAACCCTGAGGGAGCCGCGGCGTAAGGGTGCAGTACGGAGCTTTAAATTGAAAGCTGGTTGGGGCTTCATCCAGGAGCCTGGACTTTATTTAGAAGTGTTTGTGACCCGGCGGGACGTGGAGACTCACCTCCCAGAAGGACACCCGGGGAGGGACCTGTTGCCAGGAGACTTGGTAACTTACACCCGACACTGGGATTACAATGGATGGTATGCCCTAAATGTCACCAGGTGCGACCCCTGGTCCCCAGAGTGTCAGGAACCTGTGAGACCCTCGGAGCCTTCAGCCTCCCACATCCAGGCCTCTGCACAAGTGCCCACCCCACGCCGTAAATCTCCCCAGCCTCCCTCAGTGGTCTCCTCAGCAGCCCCAGCTATGGACATGATAATGATACTGGCCCGTACCCGGCGCCTGTTAGGCCCCCTGGGGTTCGTTCAGTCCGGGACATAGGGCTCCAGACCCGGAGGGAGATGAAAGAGGTGGCCACACAGACACAGATAGCGGGTCACGACTTGACTGTACAGGCCACACGACGTCATCAGGTCCTGGTGGTCCTTGGTGTCTCGGATGTTTGGCAAGCATCAGAAGAGTACCAGGTGGTACCTGGAACACCCCTGCCAAAGAATTATAAATAACCCGGACAGGGTCCCTGTATGTAAATAGTTAAATTGTTGATGTACCCGGACGGGTGAATGTTCATAAAAAAGTTTTTTAATTTAATAAAAAAAACAACACAGTTTTCATTACTTTTATTACAGTCTCATCCTGCGACGCCATCGATCTCCTGTAAAAAAATGAAAAAAAAAAACCCGCAGTATACCACCTGTCCGACGCAGTCCATAGTAACGAGTGTCCCACGACGATCCAGCTCTGCTACATCAGAATGACATCAGAGGCAGGCAGGCAGAGCCTGTCATCCCGGCGCAGCACAGCTGATTACCTGCTTCCCCGGCGGTGACGTCATCGTACTGGTTTACGGCCGGGATTACCCTGCAGTCACTGCAGTTATCGCGAAAACTGCATGTGACCGCCAGGGAGAAGATAATGGCGGCCATCAAGCAGTCCAGGATGTGACCGCCGGAGATCTTCTGCCAGGTAAGTGCCGCTGACTCCTGACAGACCCGACCGACAGACACTCACAGTGACAGTGACAAATCCGATTCCGGTATCCGATATGACGAAAATATCGGTACTCGGAATCGAAAGCCCGATACAGCTAATATCGGCCGATACCCGATTTTTGCAGTATCGTATCGCTCAACACTAATCCCAATACTTTTGTCCATATACTTTTTGTTCTATTGCATTTTGTATGCTTTCTTAAACAAACACTTCCTGCAAAATTGATAGACTATGTTATGTTTAGAGTAAA
Source organism: Oophaga sylvatica (assembly GCA_033576555.1). NCBI lineage: Eukaryota > Metazoa > Chordata > Amphibia > Anura > Dendrobatidae > Oophaga > Oophaga sylvatica. The sequence continues at coordinate 544,480,593 of JARQOD010000002.1, forward strand.
GGTACTGCCACACTACACGATCCCGCTAACGATCTCGTTAGCGTCGCATACTAATGAAATCGCTAGCGGGATCGTTTACAATATCGCTAGTGTCGGCCACATTTAGCGATGTCGTTAAGGACGCTATCGCGGTTAGCGATCTCCTTAACGACTTTAGCGGTACAAAAGTACCGCTAAATCGCTAAAAAAGGTGCCACACTCAGCGATATATACTTACCCAGCGGGACGCCGACGATAAAAATAGGGTCCGGAACGATCAGGACGACGGACGAGATCACAGCAGGGGCCACGTCGTTGCTGCATGCCGCACACAACAACATCGCTAACGGGATCGCTAAATAGTGACGTTTTTTAGCGATCCCGTTAGCGATGTTGTTTAGTGTGGCATACCCTCTAGACCTTAAAGGCCAGTAATGAAGTATGTGTTTAGTCTTCTTTGAGTCATGCATCATACCCTAAGGCTGAGAGAAGAGTAGCGAGATGTTCTTTATAGGGTCACTGTGGGACCTTGGTCATGTATATTTTAGAACAAACAGTATTGTCTTCTAAAATAAATATTTAGAGTGCATTAAAATGCAATGTCTTTGATTTATTTTACGCATATATCTCTAGCCTTGAAATTCATGTATGGGCATGTTTACTGTATCTGGTATGAAACCAAGTTTAGATTAGAGTCAGCATAGTGTGGAATGCAATAAACACATCGCTATATATGTGTTGCATCTGTAAACATCAGAAAGTCTATTTTCATTGCAGACATGTAGATTGTAACTTAATCTATAATGTAAAATAATTTCTGTTAAATATGACTAAAATAAAATAAGAAAAATATTATTGCCCACTTTTCTGACAAAAGAACATGTGATTGCATTCCTTTATAAACAGTATATTTATAATAATAATAATATTAATAATAAAAGTTTAAAGCCAAGTGGGCAACAAGTTTTTCCAAGTAGTGGAAATGTAAAAAGTAAAAAAAAAAAATACATGCAAAAAAATCTCCAATTCAATTAAACACTTTCAGTTGAAGGATTTTTCAAATGATTTTTTTTTTACAAAGCACAGTGAATTAATGCCAGTGTAATACTCTACCTGACTGATTTCATCTTCTTCCCTCTATATTAGTGTAGCTGTGTGTGTGGATTTACATAATGGTTAGCTGGGATCACATAAAGCTAAAGTTTACCACTTTTATCTATAACAGGTTTTGTAATCAGTAGGCAGTAAAGAGTTGTGTTTTTTTCTTGCTGCTGAGAGATCAATGATGTAAAACTTCAAATGCTACTTTGTTAATGCATATGGCAGAGGATTATCAGCTGTCATGCGCATCTACATAGTAGCATTTTGAGTTTTACATCGACAATCTCTTAGCGGCAGGCAACAAATAGATAAACTTTTCTCAGGGCTATGTTTAGACCCATCTTGCAGTATATAAAGATTTCAACCCCGTTTATGCACAGCCCCATCCTGTAGTATATCTATCCATTTAGCGCCTCTTTATGCAGCCCCATCCTGCAGTAAACCACTCATTGCAGCCCTGTATACATAGGTCCAACCTACAATATATCACTCCACTAAACTACACTATATACATACTGTTAGGGTCTGCGGAACGCACCTAATAGATATTGTAGAGAGGTGCGTTAGCAGCCTGGGGTCCACCGTGCAGGCGAAGCCCGCTGCTAGTAAGATGGAGAAGGTAGCGAACTCTGTTATCCCGCAGAGTCAATAAAATAAACGCCGTAGCGCGCTGTGGCAGTTAGTGCAAACTCTGTTAATCCCCAGAACCGCTAACAGGAATGCCACAGCGCTATATGGCGATAAGTACGAACTCACTTAGCTTCAGTGAGCCGCAAAAAAAAACGCTAGGGCGCTGAACCAGCGCTATAAAGCGAACCCTGTTGCGTCACAGAGCCGCTGAGAAAAAGACTGTGTCCTGTTAGACTCACAGGGAACACAGATGACTGCTAAGCGGATTGCAGTCTGAGGTCATGCAGTCAGAACACAAGCAACAATCTCCTCACTGGAGAAGCCGATATTCTAATGGCGTTTTCAGCCGAGCCCTGAACACGTGCATACAATCTCCTCTCCGGAGGTGCCGGTATTCTAGGGCTTATTTCAGCCAGACCTAACCACATGCATACATGACCTCACTGGCGCAAGCACGTAACAGATTTGATACTAGCGCATGGCGGCCCAGCCATGCCACCCTTTTATAGTAACAGCTACAGGACCTGCCAGAAAAAGGACCAATGAGAAATTGTTCCAAAACACATGTAGTTTCAGGACCTTCCTGGCAGACCAATAGGAGCTGCTGCAGTACCTGAACATGTGACCCCTGATCTCCAATGAGAGATCTTACCCTGGGCATGCTCAGAAGGGGAAACGAAGGACTTTGTCCCAAAGACATCTGCTCCAGCACTGGCTATAATAGAAGATCCAGGAGGGGCCGCAACAAGTTTCTGCACAGTATTGGAATGGGCAAGATGCTGGGACCGACGTCTCTGCTAAGCAGGTTCCACTGCGGCCAGAGACGGATGGGGGACCGCAGCGGGAATGGCTCGAGATTCCCCTTGTGCAGCATTGGGAACTCGAACCCTAACACATACTCATTCATAATCCTGATCCTATAATGTATCTTTCCTTTTATCCCATTCTTTGTGCAGTCCCATCTTGAAGCATAATTTTCCTTTCAGACTCCTCTAAATACAGCCCAAGTCTCTAATGTATTACTACTCTCATTTCCTCTATATAAAGCACTATCTTGAAGAATATCTCTCCCTTTCAGAATTTCTATGTATAGTCCCATCCTGCAGAATATCACTCCTGTAGCCTCTTTATGTACAGCTCTATCCTACAGTATATCTCTCATTCACCTCACATATATACAACTTTATTCAGCAGTATACATCTTCTTTTAGCCCCCTTTATCTAAATCCTCAAAGTGAGAATATCTATTCTTAAAACCCCTTATACATATCCCCATCCTGTAGTATATCTCTTCTTTCAGCCTTTTTAAAAATTATGCTATTCTGCAGGAAATATCTCCTTTCAGGCCACTTTCTAAACAGACTCATCCTCTCGTGCAGTATATCTCTATTTTCAGACTCTCTATACACAGCCCCATCCTCCAATATAAATATAATCTTTTAGCATATTTTATCTACAGCCAATTTCTGCATTATATCTCTTCTTTAAGACACTTCCAGTAGTAGTATCTCCTTTCAGCCTCTCTGTACACAGCTCCATCTTGCATTATATAACTTTTTCACCCTATCTATATACATCTCCACCTTGCAGTGTACTCCTTCTCTCAGTACTTTTATACAAACTCAATCCTGCAGTATATGTCTACTTAAAGGACCCTCTATACAAAGCCCTATACTCTATACACTGCCACATCCAGCAATACAATGCTCATTTGTTACCAGCACACATGGGTACACCAGGTATGATTTCTTTGCACTGTAATGAAGAGGCACCACCCATTTCCAAATCATCATCCCTCACAGGGTCAGTTCAATTCCAGACAGGTCTAAGATCATAGCTATGCTGGAAGGAAGCCATCTGAGAAAAAAGCTGTGAGCATGATATATTAGGAGCACAGTAACTGAAGTACTATGTTTTCAATGGCAATTGGAGAATAAATAGAGTCTGAATGGTTATCCTTTGCATCTCCTGGCCTTTCCTAACAATGATAGTGAACAAGCCATAACCCTAACAGTAGTGTTGAGCATTCCGATACCGCAAGTATCGGGTATCGGCCGATATTCGCGTTATCGGAATTCCGATACTTAATTCCGATACTTTTTCAATATCGTATACCGGAATCGGAAGTTCCCATAATTCTTTGAGAGGCAATGTGATGTTAGTCAGCCAATGATGAATCTTATGAAGTGTGGGCACATCCTGTAATGCTGCGGTCATCTTAACTAATGGCATAGCTGTGATTGGCTGCTGAAATGATGTCAGAATGCACTATAAAAGGCGCCGCAGCCATTTTAGCGTCACTGTGCTGTGAAATCAGTTAGGGACAGAACGCTACTCTGCTCACTCTGAGGGACAGTTAGATATTGCGATTTTGTGTACTACTGTGCTTGAGGCAGGCTAGTTTACCAACCGCTGTGTAAAGCTTCATTTTGCCAGTGTTGTTTTAACAGCTCTGTGCAAGGTGTGTGTGTGACAGTGCAGGTGACGCTGCAGTTTGCTCTGCATCCACCGCTGTTTGTAGGCATCTGCACGTGTCACTGACTCTTTTTTTTTTTATTTTATTTTGTGGAATTGGTGCAGCTCCATTATATTAGAAAAAAATCAAATCTATTAGTGTGACGTGCTTCCATCCGTATACAATACATTGGTTGCAAACACTATAGAAGTACAGAAAGGAGCCTTTCACAGCTACTGAACAGTTGTCTGCAGGGTTTACTGTAGTCTGTGAGCTTTTAATTTTGTGAGTGCAGATTACGCTCCAGTTAGTTCTTCAACCACTGCCGGTTGTAGTCTGCTGAGCGTGTGTCACTGCCTCATCCTTCACATTTTTCTCTAATTGGTGCTGCTCCATTTTAGTGGAAAAAAATCTAATCTATTAGTGTGACGCGCTTCCATCCGTATACAATACATTGGTTGCAAACACTATAGAAGTAGACAAAGGGGCCTTTAACAGCTACTGAACAGTTGTGTTTCAGTGTTCACTGTAGTCTGTGAGCTTTTCATTTTTTGAGTGCAGATTACGCTCCAGTTTGTTCTTCAACCACTGCCGGTTGTAGTCTGCTGAGCGTGTGTCACTGCCTCATCCTTCACATTTTTCTCTAATTGGTGCTGCTCATTTTAGTGGAAAAAAATCTAATCTATTAGTGTGACGCGCTTCCATCCGTATACAATACATTGGTTGCAAACACTATAGAAGTAGACAAAGGGGCCTTTAACAGCTACTGAACAGTTGTGTTTCAGTGTTCACTGTAGTCTGTGAGCTTTTCATTTTTTGAGTGCAGATTACGCTCCAGTTTGTTCTTAAACCACTGCCGGTTGTATCTGCTGAGCGTGTGTCACTGCCTCATCCTTCACATTTTTCTCTAATTGGTGCTGCTCCATTTTAGTGGAAAAAAATCTAATCTATTAGTGTGACGCGCTTCCATCCGTATACAATACATTGGTTGCAAACACTATAGAAGTAGACAAAGGGGCCTTTAACAGCTACTGAACAGTTGTGTTTCAGTGTTCACTGTAGTCTGTGAGCTTTTCATTTTGTGAGTGCAGATTACGCTCCAGTTTGTTCTTCAACCACTGCCGGTTGTAGTCTGCTGAGCGTGTGTCACTGCCTCATCCTTCACATTTTTCTCTAATTGGTGCTGCTCCATTTTAGTGGAAAAAAATCTAATCTATTAGTGTGACGCGCTTCCATCCGTATACAATACATTGGTTGCAAACACTATAGAAGTAGACAAAGGGGCCTTTAACAGCTACTGAACAGTTGTGTTTCAGTGTTCACTGTAGTCTGTGAGCTTTTCATTTTGTGAGTGCAGATTACGCTCCAGTTTGTTCTTCAACCACTGCCGGTTGTAGTCTGCTGAGCGTGTGTCACTGCCTCATCCTTCACATTTTTCTCTAATTGGTGCTGCTCCATTTTAGTGGAAAAAAATCTAATCTATTAGTGTGACGCGCTTCCATCCGTATACAATACATTGGTTGCAAACACTATAGAAGTACACAAAGGGGCCTTTCACAGATACTGAACAGTTGTCTGCAGGGTTCACTGTAGTCTGTGAGGAATAACCACACTTAGGCCTTATAACTTTTCTGACTTTCTTTATCAATCTACCAAGATGAAGAAGTCAGTGAGTAAGGCACTGGTCGTGGTCGTGGCCGTGGATTTGCAGCAGGGAGAGGACGTGGGGATTCTGTGGCTGCTGCCGCACCCAGTGACACAGCATCCACCAGTTTTCCCCGTGAGCGTTCCTTTATGCGCACTTTTGTAGGAGCTCAGCGTACCCCCCTGCTGCGTGAAGAACAAATTGAAGCCGTTGTTGGTTGGATGGCAGCCAATGCATCGACTTCAATAGCTTCCACCTCCTCTCAGGACCACAGCACTGTTGAACAACCATCAGTCTCTTCACCGCCTGCCAAATTGCCCAGGCAGTCAGAGAGCTCTGTACAGGAGCCAGCTGAGTCTCTGCTTCTGTTCTCAGAATCTGTTGGCTTGCAAACAGGGGCCCAGCCAAGCAGCATTCTGGAATGTGAAGAAGAGGCAGTATGCAGTGATGCGCAACAGCTGTGTCTCTCTGAATCTGAAGAGGCGGGTGAGCCAGTGCCGATGGTCAGCACACCGCAGAACGCATCTGATAATGATGAGACTCAGTTGCCAGTTTCTGTTGAGCATGGTGCTGGCCAGACCACCCAACAACAGCAGGTGTTGGAAGAGGGTAGTGGTGGAGATGATGAGGTCCAAGACCCAACATGGCGTGAGGAACAGGAAGGTGGTGGGAGCAGCTCTGAGGAAGAGATTGCCCCAACGGTCCAAACAGTAGGGAGAGGTAGGCTGCAGACTCGCTTGCCTGTAGCCTCCAGTTTGGCACCCGTTCGGAGCAGTTCTCTTCCAACAGCCAAACCGGCGCTCCCAGGACTTGCTCTGCGTGGTCCTTTTTTGATACAGTTGCAGATGATATTTGCTATGTCAAATGCAAGCTGTGTAATCATAAAATTAAAAGAGGTAAAAGTGTCAGTAACCTTAATACAACAAATATGTGGAAACGTGTGCGGTCAAAGCACTTTGTTGAGTTACAAAGACACACTGGAGATGTAGGCCAACCTACAGCAGCACCTACATCTTCAGCTCGTGTTGGAGCCTCTTCCTCCAGTTCACACACAGCTGGTTCGGCTTCCTCACAGGATCGCCATGGAAGAACCTCTGTCACTGTTGTCCAGAGACACAGTGTTATTCCACCCACAGCTGCAAGTTCCCTGTCATCCTCACACACCCAGGCCACAAAACAGCCATCGGTAGCACAGGCATGGGATAAAAGACGGCCATACTCGGCAAACCATCCACGAGCACAGGCTCTGAATGCTGGCATTGCAAAACTCCTGTCCCTTGAAATGCTGTCATTCAGGCTGGTGGAGACTGACAGTTTCCGTGAATTAATGGCATTGGCAGTCCCACAATACAATGTGCCCAGCCGATTTTATTTCAGCAGGCAAGCCGTCCCTGGTCTGCAAAAGCATGTTGAGGCAAAATTAAACATGCGCTACTAAACGCCGTCAGTAGCAAGGTCCACCTGACCACCGATGCGTGGACCAGTACCCATGGCCAGGGACGATACCTTTCACTCACTGCCCATTGGGTGAATGTTGTGGAGCCGGGTACAGATCTTGCGAGTGGCGCTGTACGTGTTCTGCCAACTCCAAGGATTGCCGGAATCAAGTCTGTCCACATTGACTCCTCCTCCTACTCCAGTTCCTCAGAATCATCGCTGCAGGAGCCGTCACGGTCTACCTCCACATGGACCCGTGGACGCTTACCTGATGCGACCGATATGAGCACAGCCGTGGCCAAACGGCAACAGGCCGTTCTGAAATTAATTCCCATGGGGAATCGAAGCCACACAGCGCAGGAGGTCTGGAATACCATCAAGCAGGAGAGCGACGTGTGGTTTTTGCCAGCGAATCTCCAGCCAGGCTTGGTAGTGTGTGACAATGGCCGAAATCTGGTGGCAGCTCTGGGCCTTGGCAAACTCACTCACATACCATGTCTGGCACATGTGCTCAACTTGGTCGTGCAGAGTTTTTTGAGGGACTATCCGGATCTTGATGCACTGCTGCACAAGGTCCGCCTAGAGTGCGCTCACTTGCGACGTTCCAGCATGGCCAGATCGCGCATTGCAGCTCTGCAACGCAGATTGCGCCTTCCTGAACATCGCATCATATGTGACGTATCCACCAGGTGGAATTCAACGTTACATATGTTGGAGCGGTTGTGTGAGCAGCAGCCAGCAGTTATGGAGTATCAGCTGCATCAGGCGCAATCAACACGCAATTTGCGCCGTCCACACTTCACCATTAATGAGTGGGCCACTATGAAGGACATGTGCCACGTTTTGCGTGCGTTTGATGAGTCAACGCGGATGGCGAGTGCAGATGATGCACTAGTCAGCCTGACTGTCCCCCTTATCTGCCTGCTTCAAAAAACACTGCAAGCAATAAGGGATGAGGTTTTGGAAGAGGTGGAGGATGAGGAGTCACAAATTCCATCACCTTCTGGAAAGTCAGCGCAACGTGGTTCCTCACAAAGGGCTGGGCAGGGCTCACTTTGTGAGGAGGATGAGGAGGAGGAGTCAATGGAGGAGGAAGACATCGCTCCAGAGGGAGGTACACAACGCTCTAGTCAGTATGTAGAGCGAGGGTGGGGTGATGCAGAGCAGGCAGAGATGACGCCTCTTGCAGAGGACAGCGTTTCTTTGCCAGTTGGGAGTCTGCAGCACATGGTTGATTTCATGCTGCAGTGCCTAAGAAACGACCGCCGCATCGCCCACATTCTCACGACGTCTGATTATTGGGTGTACACCCTCCTAGACCCTCGCTACCGGGACAACGTCAAAAGCCTCATCACACCGTTGAACCGGGAGCGTAAAATGCGGGAGTACCAAGACACACTGGTGCAATCCCTAATGTTCTACCTTACTGCCGAGAGCACTGCTGCTGCTACTGCTTTACAAAGCAGCTCTGTGCGTCGAGGCAGTGTAGAGAGCTCTGCAACAAGAGGGAGCACACGCAGTGCCTCTGCACAGGGAAAGACCAGTATGTTAAAAATGTGGCAAAGTTTTGTGGCAGCGCCACAAATGTCTACACCATCCGAGAGGGCTCCAGTCAGCGGGAGGCAACGTATCCGTCAGATGGTGACAGACTACTTGGCTTTGCCTCTCAGTGTACTCCCAGATGGCTCTTCCCCATTCAAGTTTTGGGTCTCTAAGCTGGATACATGGCCAGAGCTTAAGCCAGTATGCATTGGAGGTGCTGGCTTGCCCTGCTGCCAGTGTATTATCGGAGCGCGTCTTTAGTGCTGCAGGTGGTGTACTAACAGACCGTCGCATGCGACTATCCTCCGATAATGTAGACCGGCTTACTTTTCTGAAAATGAACAAGGCATGGATCTCGCCAGAATTTGTCTGTCCGTTTTCAGATTAAATAACTGGTTCGCAACGTTATCCATGTCTCCTGTTATGTTCATCTTTCTACCACCTGAACTCTACTCCCTGGGCTCCAACACTGCCAGTTGCTGCTCAGAAGTGTCGTGTCCACAGAACAAAACACAAGCTCTACTGTTAGTGGGGTTCAGTAACGCCAGCTGTTCCCCTGCTGTGTGAACGGCAAGAAGTCTCCTGTTCCTGACACATGGACAGAAAAACACATGACCAACATGCTCCAAATAGGGAAGAGCCGTCACCCTGCTTGTTATGCTGAAAACATGAAATTGTGAAGTTTTGCAGGCCTAGAATGATAAATTTTTATGACAAATATGGATCAAATAATAATTTGTCATCACAGCGCATATCTGCACATGTCTATTAGAAATGGTAACAAAAAATAAAACATAGTCTACTCTTCACATTTTGAAATTAATGCATAAAAGTACATTTCATACTTATGAATTAATGCTTTTTAAGGAACTTTATCTGTACCTGTAAGATAATGCAGTCAATGGATGTACGAATCATTAAATCCTCATCATCATCATCACGAGTTTTATTTATGACAGACATTATAAAATACACATACTGATGCCAACTGTAACTTCAAACACCATATATGAAATGGCCAGCATGTAAACATGGTAATAATGTCCAATAATAAATTATTACATCTAGAAAGTGCATCATGCATACTGACAATAGGTAGTTATACCTGCAAGTGCTGTTGAAACAACCACAAGAGATATAAATTAATATTGGTATATAGGTATCACAGTGCATAGTTACTCATGGACAATGTTGATGTAATACTGTATCTCAATTAAGTCAGCGTCAACCATTAGGCTTGTTAGTCTTGTACATTGTTAAAGAGGGAACGTAATTTTTTTGTTTGTCATAGGTGGAGTATTACACATTAAATTATTACTGCTGTATTTTTTTTTGCGTCCCTAGTGCGCAATAACGCAGCCTAACCTCACATTTTATAGTCAGCTAATTGCCACACGCTACCCTACCCTACGCGTGACAGTAGGAAGGTAGTGTTGACGGATAAAGCTTTGCGCAACCAGACATTCTTTTACCCTCTTCAACACTCTACAAGCAAAAAATGCATGATTTCAGCCGCAGACTTTATTGACGTACAGTATAACATCGGCATTACCCATCAGAGGCTGTCCACTGTCTGATACAGACATAGAATATACCTTTGCTATCCGTAGCCTTTGTTTCACCTACACTTGCAGGCACACACTTAAATTGTGACAAACAATGCCTAATGTTTTTTTAAATGGTTATTTTTTATCGTACATTATTGTGTCATCAATCACATTGATGAGTCCATGCTGGACATGTCATACATGCTATAGAAAGTTACGATTTTATGAACTTAAATAATTGAAATGTCTGTGACTGTCACATAAAATTTGCGATGATGATAATGAGTGACTATTACAAAATCCATTGTCTTCACTATGTTATGGTTTAACATAGCGTTCCTTAAGCATTATTCATAAAAAAAAAAATGGACTTTTATTCTTAAATTTACAACACTATATTTTGTTACCAATTTTTTGGGTGTTGTGTTGTTCCATTTATTTTTGGCATGTGCATATATGCGTTTATATTTGTATTTTCTTTATTTTTCCTTCTTGAAATTAGAAAACATGTGTATCTTTGTACCGTGTTAGCCAGTAGATAGAAAAATATTTAGACTTCAGAGTCAGCAGTGGTTGATACCTTTTAATGGATAACTGAAAAGATGGAAACAAATTGCAAGCTTTCAAGGCTACTCACGTCTCTTCATCAGGCAAAGACTAAATAAAAAAATTAAGCATCACATATTTCTATACACAACAGGACACAGGAATAGTGCAATAGGTAAGACAAGTAAGTGACGTGTATCAGAACTGTCATTATCTCACAGGGATGAACATAAATATTGGAACAGTTCCTAGATAAGGATAGAAAGTTTGATTGCCCTCTCATTGGCGTCTTTTTTTGGGTTTTCATGACCCTGGAAGGGCATAGACGCAGATTCCTTAATTGATATAGAATGACATAAATCCATGTGATCTATTCATTCCATCACTAACAGTGTCAAAGGTCATGATGAGCTTATATTCTGAAACCTTTGTACGTTTCTCATATTTGAAGTTATATTTTAATACCAGTAATTCCATATCCATCATGCTATGACCGGGCATACAAAAGTCTTTTGCCACAGGTAAATTCATTAATTTATCTGTGATTGTGTGGCGCTGATAATTCATCCTTGTTCTCCTTTTTGTTGCCGGTCTCCCCTCACTTGTCCCTCCCTCACTTGCCTTAGCTATTCCTGTGTCCTGTTGTGTGTAGAAATATGTGATTCTTCATTTTTGGCTTTACTCTTAGCCTGATGAAGACACCTGAGTAGTCTCGAAAGCTTTGAATTTGTTACCATATTTTCAGTTAGCCATTAAACGTTATCAACCACAGAGGACTGTCAAGTATAAATATTTTTCTATTCTTGTAATTGAAATTCATCATTTTATTGTCGTAGTAAAACTTCATTTATTCTTGTTTGAAGTACATACATTTGCAATGGCCACGTAACAAGGCAATAACTCAATATTTTGTGCCTACACCCTCCTTGACCCTGGGCTTCAACAGCGCCAGTTGCTGCTCAGAAGTGTTAGATGCACAGATGAAAACAATCGCTGATGTGTTTGTGGGGTTCAGTAACGCCTGCTGTTCCCCTGCTGTGTGTCTGGCAAAAATTACTGCTGCTAACTACAACTTCAACTTCAAACGTCTCATACTAGGCCTCTGCCTACACCCTCCTTGACCCTGGGCTTCAACAGCGCCAGTTGCTGCTCAGAAGTGTTAGATGCACAGATGAAAACAATCGCTGATGTGTTTGTGGGTTCAGTAACGCCTGCTGTTCCCCTGCTGTGTGTCTGGCAAAAATTACTGCTGCTAACTACAACTTCAACTTCAAACGTCTCATACTAGGCCTCTGCCTACACCCTCCTTGACCCTGGGCTTCAACAGCGCCAGTTGCTGCTCAGAAGTGTTAGATGCACAGATGAAAACAATCGCTGATGTGTTTGTGGGGTTCAGTAACGCCTGCAGGTCCCCTGCTGTGTGTCTGGCAAAAATTACTGCTGCTAACTACAACTTCAACTTCAAACGTCTCATACTAGGCCTCTGCCTACACCCTCCTTGACCCTGGGCTTCAACAGCGCCAGTTGCTGCTCAGAAGTGTTAGATGCACAGATGAAAACAATCGCTGATGTGTTTGTGGGGTTCAGTAACGCCTGCTGTTCCCCTGCTGTGTGTCTGGCAAAAATTACTGCTGCTAACTACAACTTCAACTTCAAACGTCTCATACTAGGCCTCTGCCTACACCCTCCTTGACCCTGGGCTTCAACAGCGCCAGTTGCTGCTCAGAAGTGTTAGATGCACAGATGAAAACAATCGCTGATGTGTTTGTGGGGTTCAGTAACGCCTGCTGTTCCCCTGCTGTGTGTCCGGCAAAAATTACTGCTAGCTACCTAATCATGGTGAAAAAAACATGACATCTCAAAGTGTCTAGTGCTACACATAGATATGAGGCTACACCATGATTTCTAAGCTGTAAACATTTGAAACGTCAACTTTCAAACCATAAAATGATTTGTCTTTGTCACAAATCTGTAACAAAATAATTGTGACATATTATTACAGATATGCACATGTCGAAAACAAATGCAAACACAAAACCTACTTATGCTATAGGATACTGATGGTCAACCTTGTCACTCCATAGCTTAGACAAATCCAACTCACATCATGATGACTCAAATACTGCAATGTTGGAAGTGCATAATGTGGGTTGAACTTTGACAACTGCTGCAGTGCGAAGGTTATACTTCAGTGTTCTTGCCTTTGAAATAAAAGCATACAAGTAAATATAATATCCAATGTTGATTAAGGGACGTGATGTACACCTGTAATATTGTGCAAACAATGCATGTAGGAATAGTCCTCTTCAACATTACTTATATTTGTGTCATTTTAAAAAATACATATTTGATTAGAAAGTTAACAGCCCATATCATAAAGGTCCTTCATGTAAACATGATAATCGCTAACAAAAATCATGCATTACCTTGGTAAAGTCAATAGTGCATAGTCACAATAGCAAAATATATACCTGTAAGTGGTGCTGAAAGAACGACAACTGATAGAATAGGTGAATGATATCTATTTATCAGACTGAATAGCGACACCTGTACAATGTCGATATAATACTGTACCTTAACAAAACAGCTGTGTCACACCTCACACGCATTTTTCTTGTAGCTTGTTATGTAATAGGGCACATGCGTGTATGTTTCATCATAGGTGCATGTTTACTGAGTAAAGCAGTCATGACAACGCCTTTGTGTTGTCGGTACGCTTGCGATGATGAACGATGCGCACCGTGAATGTTAGTCTGCGTCATAAGACGCACAGACGCTCCAATACCCAACGCGTCACAGCAGGAAGCCAGTCTGTGCGTCCAAACAAAGGCGCAAGCATACATGCACGTACCCTTTTATAAAGCTATATAAAAAAAAGGATGTAGTAGTAACGCACACTTTATTGAGGTACAGTATTACATCGCCATTCACCATCTGTGGCTATGCAGTCTCATCTATATATACCTTATCTATCCGTTGTCATGCTTGCAAGTCCACAGTCAGGCATAAATAGCTGTTTTCACTATGCACTTTTTAAAGGTTTTTTTTGTTAATATAAATGATTGGCACATATTATCAGTATTACATGATGGAAATTTTAGATATTTTTAAAAACTTTTTAGTGATATTATTCAGCAAATGAAAATGGTGTACATACTGTTACTTATCCATCATTAATGGATTCTGATATGTACTTGTATGCTTTTATTTAAAACCGTATAGCAGATTATTTAACCGATTTTTATTGTGGTTTGCATTGCTTTTCAACATGTTAATGTATGCGTTTATGTTTGTCAACTATTAATTTACATATATTTTTTAAAGTAAAATAATCATCTTATGGTACTAAAGGTTATATTTCTCTTGTTTGGAGTATAGACATTTTTAATTGACACGTAACAAGGAAAATACTTGATCTAGTATTTAAACATCGTCCTTGACCCTGGGCTCCAACACCGCCAGTTGTTGCTCGGAAGTGCTGTTAGCACAGTCTACACTTGCTCCTGTGTTACTGGGGTTCAGTAATGTCAGCTGTTCCCCTGCTGTGTGAACGGCAAAAAGTCCTGCTGCCTCCACCATGTTCTCTTCTCATCCCTGTGTTACAACACCGCCAGTTGTTTCTCGGAAGTGCTGTTAGCACAGTCAACACTTGCTCCTGTGTTACTGGGGTTCAGTAATGTCAGCTGTTCCCCTGCTGTGTGAACGCAAAAAGTCCTGCTGCCTCCACCATGTTCTCTTCTCATCCCTGGGTTACAACACCGCCAGTTGTTTCTCGGAAGTGCTGTTAGCACAGTCTACACTTGCTCCTGTGTTACTGGGGTTCAGTAATGTCAGCTGTTCCCCTGCTGTGTGAACGGCAAAAAGTCCTGCTGCCTCCACCATGTTCTCTTCTCATCCCTGGGCTACAACACCGCCAGTTGTTTCTTGGAAGTGCTGTTAGCACAGTCTACACTTGCTCCTGTGTTACTGGGGTTCAGTAATGTCAGCTGTTCCCCTGCTGTGTGAACGGCAAAAAGTCCTGCTGCCTCCACCCTGTTCTCTTCTCATCCCTGGGTTACAACACCGCCAGTTGTTTCTCGGAAGTGCTGTTAGCACAGTTAACACTTGCTCCCGTGTTACTGGGTTCAGTAATGTCAGCTGTTCCCCTGCTGTGTGAACGGCAAACAGTCCTGCTGCCTACACCCGGTCCCTTCTCATCCCTGGTTACAACACCGCCAGTTGTTTCTCGGAAGTGCTGTTAGCACAGTCTACACTTGCTCCTGTGTTACTGGGGTTCAGTAATGTCAGCTGTTCCCCTGCTGTGTGAACGGCAAACAGTCCTGCTGCCTCCACCCTGTTCTCTTCTCATCCCTGGGTTACAACACCGCCAGTTGTTTCTCGGAAGTGCTGTTAGCACAGTTAACACTTGCTCCCGTGTTACTGGGGTTCAGTAATGTCAGCTGTTCCCCTGCTGTGTGAACGGCAAACAGTCCTGCTGCCTCCACCCTGTTCTCTTCTCATCCCTGGGCTACAACACCGCCAGTTGTTTCTCGGAAGTGCTGTTAGCACAGTCTACACTTGCTCCTGTGTTACTGGGGTTCAGTAATGTCAGCTGTTCCCCTGCTGTGTGAACGGCAAACAGTCCTGCTGCCTCCACCCTGTTCTCTTCTCATCCCTGGGTTACAACACCGCCAGTTGTTTCTCGGAAGTGCTGTTAGCACAGTCTACACTTGCTCCTGTGTTACTGGGGTTCAGTAATGTCAGCTGTTCCCCTGCTGTGTGAACGGCAAAAAGTCCTGCTGCCTCCACCATGTTCTCTTCTCATCCCTGGGCTACAACACCGCCAGTTGTTTCTCGGAAGTGCTGTTAGCACAGTTAACACTTGCTCCCGTGTTACTGGGGTTCAGTAATGTCAGCTGTTCCCCTGCTGTGTGAACGGCAAAAAGTCCTGCTGCCTCCACCCTGTTCTCTTCTCATCCCTGGGCTACAACACCGCCAGTTGTTTCTCGGAAGTGCTGTTAGCACAGTCTACACTTGCTCCTGTGTTACTGGGTTCAGTAATGTCAGCTGTTCCCCTGCTGTGTGAACGGCAAAAAGTCCTGCTGCCTCCACCATGTTCTCTTCTCATCCCTGGGCTACAACACCGCCAGTTTTTTCTCGAAAGTGCTGTTAGCACAGTTAACACTTGCTCCCGTGTTACTGGGGTTCAGTAATGTCAGCTGTTCCCCTGCTGTGTGAACGGCAAAAAGTCCTGCTGCCTCCACCCTGTTCTCTTCTCATACCTGGGCTACAACACCGCCAGTTGTTTCTCGGAAGTGCTGTTAGCACAGTCTACACTTGCTCCTGTGTTACTGGGGTTCAGTAATGTCAGCTGTTCCGCTGCTGTGTGAATGGCAAAAAGTCCTGCTGCCTCCACCATGTTCTCTTCTCATCCCTGGGCTACAACACCGCCAGTTGTTTCTCGGAAGTGCTGTTAGCACAGTCTACACTTGCTCCTGTGTTACTGGGGTTCAGTAATGTCAGCTGTTCCCCTGCTGTGTGAACGGCAAAAAGTCCTGCTGCCTCAACTTTAATTTCCATGGGTACCTTCTGCTACCCATCCGGGTTCCAGTACCGTCAGCTGGTTCTCCGCAGTGCCTTTGGCCTAGGTGCCTCCATGTCGGTATCCGAGTTCCAGCAACGTCTGCTGGTCCTTGGTAGTGCTTTGGAGCACAGGTACCTCCTGCTTAGTAACCGTGTCCCAGTAACGTCAGCTGGTCCTCGGTTGTGCCATTGGCTCTTTTCCTTCTGCTGACCCTCCGGTTCCAGCACAGTCAGCTGGTCCTCGTTACTTTCATTGGCTCTTGTACCTTCTGCTACCCATCCGGGTTCCAGTACCGTCAGCTGGTTCTCCGCATTGCCTTTGGCCTAGGTGCCTCCATGTCGGTATCCGAGTTCCAGCAACGTCTGCTGGTCCTTGGTAGTGCTTTGGAGCACAGGTACCTCCTGCTTAGTAACCGTGTCCCAGTAACGTCAGCTGGTCCTCGGTTGTGCCATTGGCTCTTTTCCTTCTGCTGACCCTCCGGGTTCCAGCACAGTCAGCTGGTCCTCGTTACTTTCATTGGCTCTTGTACCTTCTGCTACCCATCCGGGTTCCAGTACCGTCAGCTGGTTCTCCGTAGTGCCTTTGGCCTAGGTGCCTCCATGTCGGTGTCCGAGTTCCAGCAATGTCTGCTGGTCCTTGGTAGTGCTTTGGAGCACAGGTACCTCCTACTTAGTAACCGTGTCCCAGTAACGTCAGCTGGTCCTCGGTTGTGCCATTGGCTCTTTTCCTTCTGCTGACCCTCCGGGTTCCAGCACAGTCAGCTGGTCCTCGTTACTTTCATTGGCTCTTGTACCTTCTGCTACCCATCCGGGTTCCAGTACCGTCAGCTGGTTCTCCGCAGTGCCTTTGGCCTAGGTGCCTCCATGTCGGTATCCGAGTTCCAGCAACGTCTGCTGCTCCTTGGTAGTGCTATGGAGCACAGGTACCTCCTGCTTAGTAACCGTGTCCCAGTAACGTCAGCTGGTCCTCGGTTGTGCCATTGGCTCTTTTCCTTCTGCTGACCCTCCGGGTTCCAGCACAGTCAGCTGGTCCTCGTTACTTCCATTGGCTTTTGTACCATCACCAACAGGACAAAGAAGGTTAAGACAAACTACAAGATACAGAACAAGAGACAGAAGAACAATAAGCAGAAGATCAAAAAGCAGAAGAACATTAAGTATAAGACCAAAATGAAGAGCAAAATATATGCTCTAAATTCTAAGCAGAAGAAGACTAAGCAGTGTATGGGGGTGAGTCCGTTCCTCCTCGTGGTGCCCCTGGAAAATGCCTGATGCTGCTGCAGGCTAAACTGAACGCGGACAAATACTGTTGTAATTAAAATCTTTCGTGACAGCAAGAACGGAAGGATGAAAATTCAGAGTTTTACAGATTACAAGTACAGGAATGTCTGTCACAAATAAGAATATGATGAAAAGGATGAATAGGAAGAAGATGAAGAAGTAGAATATGAAGAATAATAACTGTTTAATAAGAACAATATAAGTAATGTTAACAAAAAGATGAATAGCAAGAAGTTTTAGAAGATTAAGAAGGTGAAGATGAAGAATAATTTGATGAGAAAGATGATGCTGCTGAAGATTATGAAGGAGAAAGTGTGTGAAAAGTTAAAAAGGTGAAGAGCATGGAAGTTGTGAAACAGACATATTTGACAAAATAGAAAAAAGGTTAACAACATTGTCAATTTCTTCGTCAATCCAAACGTATTTCAAAAAAAGAAATATTAATGCTATTCCATTGCATTGTGTTAAACATCTATGCCTTTAATGTCTCCTCAACCTTCCCCAATACATTCTACATTACTCTTTGTTGTTTTCCTTCATGTACAATTAACCAACAAGGCAAGAATGGGTTTTTTTTAATTCCGATATTTTGTTCCCATAGACTTACATTGTATTTCCGGTATCGGTATCGGGTATCGCCGATATTTTTTGGGTATCGGCGATACCATTCCGATTCCGATACTTTTGGATATCGGAAAGTATCGCTCAACTCTACCTAACAGGCAAATTATGGTCTGAAACCTTGGTCAAAGTTATCTGAGCACACAAATCTCCAAGGGTGCCGAAACATCAACCCATTTTACTTTTTGCGATTTTTAAAATGAAAAAAAGAAATGACAATATATATTTTTTTTATATAATTTCTTTTTACCTGTTGTTCGAATCACTGCAAATTCACAATAAATCCAAATTACCCTGAAAAGACATTCTGTCGCCTGTGACTGTATGCAACCTATTTCCAGCTCTATACCGCAAATATAACCTTAGTAATGTATAAAAAATGACATCAACATTTATGGCTATGAGTAAATGGATGGTAATTGTTTTTCACTGTCATCCTGTCATATACTATCCGCAGAATTTTTTTTTAAAAGAGTTTGTCCGATACTTTTTTACTTATATCCTATCAGTAGGATAAGTCATCAGTATCTGATCGATTGGCATGCGGCACAACACACCCATGCCAATCAGCTGTTCTTAATGCTGGCTGCAGCCGAAAGTGCCTAGTTACTGAGCTGCACAGTACAGCGCCATCCACTGTATAGTGGCTGCAGGAGGGTACTACACATCTGCCACCAATTGATAACAATAGGTGTCGATGTGCAGCACCTGGCATTGGTTATTATATGGTTGAAAGAGCTATAGTATGTAGTTCAGCAAGTGAGATGCCAACAGCACCAGGAGCACCTGGTTGACAAGGATACTGGGAGTCACACCACCACTGATCAGATATTAATGAACTACACTAAGAATAGACCATTAATGTAAAATTGTCAGGCAACCTCTTTAATTATTTTAAGGCTTTTTCTTTCTATTTCTGTTGCTAAGCTTTGAGCTGACATCTCATTATGCAGATTTATCCCGAAATTGCTGCTGCAATCTTGGTATAGCCCAACTAATCTCTGCTGATTATTTGGGCTATGCCACATGATGTCATAGCTGCAATACATTATGTTAAAGTCACAATGCAGTGCCCAAAGTCATGTGAGACTTCTCTGGCTGATACAATCTTCTGCAGTGTTTTTTTGCAATTAGCAAGAAGCTAATTGCAAATTGCTTTAATTTGCTGGGTTCAATCTAAATCCTTAAAATTCTACATTAATTATCTCTATTAGACAGAAATATAGGTTATTTATCATAATAAATCATCATAGCTAAATGTTAAAGTCAATATGTAATAATATTCTTTTATGATATCAAATTAATTCGGACAGTGCTTCATTGGAACATTAGAAAAAGATAATTTACATTGTATCGGCCATCTGTTTTCTACCTTTCTAATTTAAAATAGCAATACAATTCGGATTCATCAAGGGAAAACACAATGCTAAATATGAAAGACTGTTCATTTAAAGTTGTATTACACATAGTATATTTCAAAAAGTGCAAAACAAAGTATTACTTAAAAAGCACTCCCATCAAAGTTTGTATTCTCTTCATTATATATTGCAGTCATTATATTAGATGTCACTGTGTGATTACAATTGCTTAATTTGCTTACATTTTACTCTTCCACCCATATAATTCTTCTCTTTTCCATTAGGTCTATGATATAATGCGTTTACAAACTGACTAGCTGAATCCTTCTAAGCTCTTTGTAGAAAAAAAAGGTCTCTTTTCCTTGCATGAGTCATCCCCCTCTTCAACTTCTGATCCAACTTCTCTGCTCCTCGCTCCTCCCAGATACCTGATTTGTAGAATTGTAGTTCTAACAATGACTACTTTTGAATTTTAAATTTATGTTTGGAATTGCATGAAATTGAATTGAGGTAGGATGATGCACTTTCAGCTTTTCAGCCTAAAATTGTATTTCCTAAATAGCAGCACCTTCATAGTTCAGTGTACTGGAGCAAACAACCTGTCAATCAGCCAGCTAGGAAGCATAACGCAAGCCTGGGGAGCTGTAAGTGCATCATCCTACCCAGTGCACTTCCAGACACAAATTCAAACTGTGATTTCTCACTGCTTTAACAACACTTTGAGGCCATCAATGCATTGACTGGCTTATTTTGGGTGGTTAACCCATTCACGACATTGGGCATAAATTTATGCCAATGTCGGACTACCTCCCTTTGAAGTGGGCTCTGGCGGTGAGCCCACATCTTTCCCGGCATATATCAGCTGTTTTCTATGTAGCAGAGACGATCGGGTTATGGCAGCTTCTAGTCCCCATGGAGACTATTGAAGCATGGCAAAAGTAAGAAAAAAGTTTTTTAAAAAATAAAAAAAATATGATTGTTCAAGTCACCCCCCCTTTTGCCCCATTCAAAATAAAACAATAAAGAAAATTAAACATACACATATTTGGTACCACAGCATTCAGAATCGCCCGATCTATCAATAAAAAAAGTATTAACCTGATCGTTAAAAGGCGTAGTGAGAAAAAAAGTCGAAACACCAGAATTAAAATGCAATGATGGGAGATCAAAAGATCGTATCTGCACCAAAAACCTCAGCTTGGCGCACAAACAATATGCCCTCACCCAACCAAAGATCAAGAAAATTGGAGACACCGCAAGTATCAGAATATGGAGCAATTTTTTTTTTAACAAAGTTTGGAATTTTTTTTTCACCACTTAGATAAAAAAGAACCTAGGCATGTTTGGTGTCTATCGTAATGAGCTGGAGAATCATAATTGCAGGTCAATTTTAGCATTTAGTGAACCTAATAAAAAGCAAAAAAACAAAACAAAAGTGTGATTGCACAATTTCACCGTACTTTGCATTTTTTTCCCATTTTCGAGTACACGACATGGTAAAACCAATGGTGTCGTTCAAAAGTACAACTCATCCCACAGGAAAAAAGCCTTCATATTGCCATTTTGACCAAAAAATAAAATAGTTATGGCTCTGGGAAAAGGGGAGTAAAAAAATAAAAAAAGGAAAAACAAAAATACCTCTGGTCGTTAAGGGGTTACAATTTCTGACAGGTTCCCTTTAATTCTGACTTTTATTTCCCTCTCTGGAATGTTTATATGAGGAATACATTTCAGGAATCATATTTTCAACTGGAAGCAACATTGTAGGCCATCTGTGCTCTTATTGACTTATGCTATCATAGTAGGCATTGTCTACGTACAAAGTCCCCTTACAAAAATACAAATAGTCTAGTTATTCAAGATGCCATTTATGTTCGGAATTAGAAAGCATTCAATGAAGTCAAGATGATGTAATACATAAGAGAGAGACAGCACAAAAATATGAATTTCTATAAATGTGTTCTAAGTGGTGCACTTATGATATAATAAAGGCAAAGGGGATGTAAAACAAGGAGTTAAAGGGGTAGTGAAAGCGCGATGTGGAGTAAGTGAAAAGTTCAGCAAGAATAGTAAAAGAATAAAAAGCCATAAGAGCAAAAAAGACAGTCCTTTTCATATTATAGCTAGGATTACATCTGACATTTTCTAGTACGCCTTATTTTTCCTATTATCAAAGCAGTAAAGGTTAATCACTTAATTTTATTTAGTATATTGGGCATCTTTTAAAAAAGTTTAACAAGTTCAGCTCCTGCTCCTGTTCATGAACTGTACAGTGCTCCTGTCTGCAAAATGGTAGTGCATGGAGGAGCATGTGACCAGATCTGTCTATTGTAGTGGAGGACAATATCAAGTTGAGTGGGCTGCACTGTGATAAATGAGAAGCCTTTTGTGTTCCAAAATGGTCTTTTACTGTCCCAACACGTTTCAGTGCCCGACTGGCACCTTTCTCAAGGTAAAAAAGAATACAGCTTTGTTTTCTACCTTGAGAAAGGTGCCAGTCTGGTGTTGAAATGCGTTGATACAATAAAGAACCATTTTGGAACACAAAAGGCTTCTCATGTACCACAAGGTGATATCATCCTCCTCTACTAGTATTTATCTGGAAGAAATTTTTCTTCTCCAGCCACAGCAGTTAAACTCATCTACAGTTATTGTGCCTTAACACAACACCGCCAGGCGAGCGCATAATCCCTTCTTACTATAATGTTACCATGCGATACTGCTCTATGTGTGTGCCCTTTTAACCCCCAAACAGTTTTTCAGATCAGTACATGAGATTTTTCCAAATATAAAACACTGTACGTTTGAAAATTAGTTTCCCGCTCAGAAGAAGCTAGATTACAAGTCTGGTTGCATGTTTCAGTAGCGCTGTGTAATCGGTAAGGAAAACCGTATTAATACATAGGTGGAACTTCTTAAAGGAAGAGGAACTTTACTATTTATATCTTAGTCTTACAAAATGCTGTCTCCCACTCTTTTGTTACAATGAAGATAAAGTATTGAACCCCTTAAGTAAGTAATTTTCAAGAGATTTCAAAGTTATGCTTTTA
This sequence comes from Oophaga sylvatica, assembly GCA_033576555.1. Taxonomy (NCBI): domain Eukaryota; kingdom Metazoa; phylum Chordata; class Amphibia; order Anura; family Dendrobatidae; genus Oophaga; species Oophaga sylvatica. Next base: position 544,503,347 of record JARQOD010000002.1, read on the forward strand.
CTACTAACAGTGTTCAGTAAAATTACTGTACACTGTTGTACATCTGTGCATATTTTTATAGTATATAGGCTGTGTAGGGAGCAGCAGGGCCGCAGTAATGAGGCAACACACAGTCTTAGAGTCCAACTTCAGTGATTTAATGACACTTTAAATAGCAGGTTAGCAGAAAGTAAAGAAAAAACAAGGATACTCCAGCTTGGAGAACCACTGGTATCAGACTCACCCTCGCAGGGGTGGACTTAACTAAGTGGCGCCAGGTGCCATTTCCAGGTTCATTTTGAGTCTTGCTGCTAAACCTTTGCATCACGGGTAGTCCAACAAAACAAGTTCAGGCTAACTCCAGCCTTGTTTCTCATACCTTGCACACACACTCACCATATACCAAACATCAATCTCCATTACATAGCCCATAAACCCACCCACAGGTGAGGTACACATCACATGGGCTGATCACGTGGTTGTGACATCATTGCAGGTCCTCATCTTTAGGGAAAATCCTGGCCAAACTTTATCCTGCTAGGATAAATATAGCTTCCATTCAGCATTATACCCTTTGCTGCACCACATCTGTTAGCTCTAAGGCCTGGGTCACAAATGCGAGATACTTGCACGATTATCCGGAACATCCGGCACTGCAGCCGGCACTCGGACCGGAGCGTGCGGCTGCATGTAATTATATGAAGCCGCATGCTCCGGGTCCGAGTGTCAGCTGCAGTGCCGGGTGTTCATGTGAGAGACTCGCACGAGGATGTGACCCCCGCCTTACAATGATTTTTCCTATGTATTGTACCATGCACTAATGAGTACCATTATTCTTAATTTTTGATGGCTTTCAATTCTTTCTCCTAGCACAGACCAAAGTATTGTCCTGCCTCGCCTTTCATTGAAACAATATTTAACGTATCATTTTTTGGGCAATGCCGTTGCTTTTAGTCTCAAAGAACATTTCATTTATGATATGAAATATTGGAAAGAAAAACCTGGTAATCATATTTCTTCAAAACTCTTTAAAAATCAGGAAAAACAGATTACTTGCATTCACGGCAAGTTACATTTAATTCTCAATGGAGTTACTGAGACAATTCATCTGCATAGAAATAATCTTTTCTTTTTTCCATTGACAGAACTGGAAAATCACCAATGTAATTCTAACCAAGATTTTTGACTACTTTGCTTCTTTTCACATTATCAGTTGTGTAGTGGAACGAGTCTGGAAGCAGTTTCCATAATTATCTACTATACAAGATAAAGTCTTGTGTTCTTTCTGTTCCCTAGATGGGGAGGAAACACCATATTCAAAAACTATTCAAGAATTATTACATAAAATAACTTTCATGCAGATTCAAACACATATAAAATATATCAAAGGACTGGTAATATCTTACCTGGCAAAGAGCTGCAGTTAGCATTTATTCTTACTGTCAGCAATGCAGCAATTCTGACTTGTAAATGTCCTGCAGTATGACGCTTTTGAAGTCTCAGAAATAATAATGACCTCTATATAGCATATTTAAAGAAGCATAAAAACCCAGAATTTATATTTTTATATGTTGCCTGTAGTGGTAACATGCTGACAGTCATATTGCAATTTTAAAATTACTTTTTATTGAAGTGTACATTTTAGTTTTGGCTTCTAGCACTTTTTTCTTCATGTAATATTAGTACGCTATTTCTCATATAAAACACAGCTTTATTCAGCTGTGCTTTAAATGCTAAAGCTATGACTACACAGGACTTGGAGAAAACATTTTCATATTAAACTAGCTTGGCCCGTGCAAAATTTTCGCACATTGGTCGTCGGGGGCGCAGGCAATTTCAGAGAAAGCAAGCTGGTCAAATGAAAATATATTTCATGAGAAGATGAACACAGACAGGTATTTATATATGTAGCTTGGTAATACAATAAATTGATTTGATAAGTAGAGGCCAAAAAATGTCTTCTGGTTGAGGTGCCACCTGCAGATCATTGTGTCTTTCTGTAGGTTTATGAAAATAAATGTTTAAACTGTATTTAGTGATAAAATTGTGACTGTGTGGTTTGTTTGGCTCTTTTCTTGCTGAAGGGAGCAAGTTTACCTTTCAAATGGTGTATCATTTATGTGTTTGGGGCGAAGTAATCAGCGAAAAAGCAGTGCAAGTTTACAAATGTGTTTGCATATGTGACTCACCATTTTATGTGTGGGTCGAAGTAATCACTGAAAAAGCAGTGCATGTATACAAATGTGTTTGCATATGTGACTCCCCTGCAGTGATGTGTGCAATCCTCCAATGAGCCTGAAATAGGCTGAGCAAGCTAGAAAAACACCAAGGCAAATGTTTGGATTTGTTTGTGATGTCTGTAAGCAGCTTTGTGGTAGTGTGCTTTGGGTAGTGTGCTGCCACCTGCAGGTAAGTTGACCTTTCAAATGGTGTATCATTTGTTTGTGTGGGTGGAGTATGAACGGAGCGAGTGTGCAATTCAATAGGCAGTGCATATTTACAAATGTGTTTGCATATGTGCCTCACTTGCAGTAAAGTGTGCAATCCTCCACTTTGGCTAAAACAGGGAAGGCAAGCAGTTAGGCAAGCTGGAAAGCCCCCAAGGCAAATGTTTGGATTTGTTTGTGATGTCTGTAAGCAGCTTTGAGGTAGTGTGATTTGGGGTACTGTGGTGCCACCTGCAGGTCATTTTTCCTTACTGCAGGTTTATGAAAATGTATGTTTAAACTGTATTTTGTGATCAAATCATGGATGTGTGGTTTGTTTGGCTATTTTCTTGCTGAAGGGGGCAAGTTTACCTTTCAAATAGTTTATCATTTGTATGTGTGGGTGCTATATGAATGGCGATACAAAGTAATCAACGAAAAACAGTGTTTAGAAATAATAGAATAGATTGCAGCAAAATTAACCTGAAGTGCCACTAAAAAGGGCCTGTCACCAGGCCAAAAGTTGCAAATTTCTACTTTTACTTTAAATCCGCTGCCATCCCTTAGTATTCCATTTTTTGTTTTTATTTTTTATATCTCCCATACAGTACCACTTATTTATTTATGCAAAAAAGGGAAAGGGAATAAAAGTCAGCTAACCACATCCAGAAGCACCTTGCTGTATCAGGTGAAGTCCCAGTCCAGGACATGGAAAGAAATCAAAGATGAAGGCGGTATATAAATTGATGATCCGGTTGGAATAAAAAAATAGCCTTTTATTATCTCTACATAAGAAATATAAAAACTGGCCACCTAGGAGGATGGCATGTATAGAAACCTACGCATTTCAGCAAAGTGTCTTAATCATCAAAACGCGTCGGTTTCTATACATGCCATCCTCCTAGGTGGACAGTTTTTATATTTCTTATGTTGATATAATAAAAAGCTAGTTTTTATATCAACTGGATCATCAATTTATATAGTGGAAATTTGCTGCTGGAGGACCTCCTTCATCTTTGATTATTTATTTATTTAGTCCTAACTGTGACAGTGTGTGCAACAGAGCATGAAGGGACAATAGGCCAAAGATCAATCCAACAGGATTTATTGAGACAGGGAGCACAGAACATAAAATATCAATAGCATCTCTTAGACTCCACTATGAGTCCACACAAAGAGGGAAACAGCATCGGGGGCACCACAAGGTAATCCGACGCCAGGGAAAAGACAAAATAATCCTGGGATGAGTTCAATGGATCCAATAGATGAGGGACCTAACACCATTCCACGTGGCAGCTTTTAACTCTCCACACACAGGCACTAGGATCTCGCCTCAGCATAAGGTCCTAGCCGCTTACTCGTCAACACCCAACAACAGTCTTTAGATTCAGTCCTCAAATCCAGTAGGGTGGTGAAACATCACAATTCCATGTGGCAAAATAATCTTCAATCTCCATACATGATACCAGGATCCAGCCACAGCTGCAGATCCCTGTCTTTCAAAGCACACAGAATCAACTAACTGAACATGTGGCTTATTGTCCTACCACTCTTAGTATCTCTGTCCAACAAAAGGTGTTATGTTTTGATAGCGGAGGAGGGCAGGAGCAAAAAAACGCAAAGGCAGCCAAACACCAGAGAGGTTGGTATCTAATAGGTTGCAGACCCCTAAACTAACCGCACAACTAGAAGCAGCCGAGGGACGTTCCTACGTTGCCCTAGATGCCTCGTCACAGCCGGAGAGATTACCTACCCCTGTAGATGGAAAGAGGAAAGTTAACTGCCCCGGAGTAGAGCCCCAAAGTATTAGGAAGTCCCCAAACATATAATGGCGGTTAGACAAGAGGAAAACACGAACACAGACAGAAAACAGAATGAGCAAACGCTGTGGCCCAAAACTGTCTAGATAGGATAGTACAGGAGAGAATACTGTCTGCAACCCAACAAAACCCTAAAAAAAATTCCAACACTTCTGATTCCAAAAATGCTGAGACCACACGGTCTCGACCACCTATATCAGATCTCTGGTGTGAAAACGCAGCTACCCAGCAGCAAAATATCACAGGATCTGAGCACAAGTGCAAATACAAAAAGAGAACAGAGACCAGCACAAGCTCCCCAAAAGGGGACCCGGCTGAACTCAAAGAAAGGCAGCAAAAACAAGGGAAGTCAAACCACTGAAAAAAAAATAGAAAAGTAACTTATCTGAATGATAGCAGGAGACAGCAGAAAAGCAAGCTGAATTCCAACCTAAACCAGGAAGTAACAATTGATCACCGGCGAGGATCATGGGAGGCCAGCTCACTTATGTTAGGCCAGTCCGTCCCCCTGAACCATTCATCCATTGCAGGTAGAGAACTCTTGCTGTTCAACATAGGTTCAATACCCTCAGCAACCACCAGAGGGAGCCTCAGCTCCGAAGTTGTCTCCAACACGTTCACAACAAAAGCGGCTGATCCCAACACACACCCCCTTAAACATAGCTTCATGGACTAAGAACATTATAGAAACCCTTTCTGTAGTTTCTGTACAGGTTTGTGTATTGGAGATGCCCCCTGCAGAGTGGAACAAAGACAAGCATGCCCCCACCAAATAAAGGCAAGGAATGCTAATGTAAGCCTGATTACAGTATGGTTCATGTATACTGGCTGGGGTGGACTCTCTGTCACAACCCTCTGTTACTTATGGTTTTTATCATGAGGGTGTGGCTCACAGGATTCACTCGGGTGTGTCTTTAGGCGGCTCGGAATTTTTACCCTGTAAACCATGCCCCCTTGTAAAGATTTTTATAAAGAAAAAATGGAAAATTCAGGGAAGCAGCAAGAATAAAGTTGGAGCAAAAATGGGCCACTTTTCACCTGGTTGTCTTTAACCCCTTTACCCCCAAGGGTGGTTTGCATGTTAAAGACCATGCACATTTTTACAATTCTGACCACTGTCACTTTATGAGGTAATAACTCTATAATGTTTCCATGGATCCCAGTGATTCTGACACTGTTTTCTCGTGACATATTGCACTTCATGATAGTCGTAACATTTCTTTGATATGACTTGCGTTTAATTGTGAAAAAAATGGAAATTTGGCGAAAATTTTGAAAATTTTGCAATTTTCCAACTTTGAATTTTCATGCCCTTAAATAACAGAGATATGTCGCTCAAAATACTTAATAAGTAACATTTCCCACATGTCTTCTTTACATTAGCACAATTTTTAGAAACCAAATTTTTTTTTGTCAGGAAGTTATAAGGGTTAAAATTTGACCAGCGATTTCTCATTTTTACAACATCATATTTTTTTGTTGACCACATCACATTTGAAGTCACTTTGAGAGGTCTATATGGTACAAAATGTCCAAAATTGACACCTTTCTTAAAACTGCACCCCTCAAGGTGCTCAAAACCACATTCAGGAAGTTTATTAACCCTTCAGGTGCTTCACAGGAATTTTGGAATATTAAAAAAAAATGAACATTTAACTTTTTTCACAAAAAATTTACTTCAGATCCAATTTGTTTCATTTTACCAAGTGTAACTGGAGAAATGGGACCCCAAAAGCTGTTGTACAATTTGTCCTGAGTAAACTGATACCCCATATATGCAGATAAATCACTGTTTGGGCGCATGGCAGAGCTCAGAAGGGAAGGATCACCGTTTGACTTTTCAATGCAAAATTGACTGGAATTGAGATCGGACGCATGTCACATTTGGAGAGCCCCGGATGTGCCTAAACAGTGGAAACCCCCCACAAGTGACACCATATTTGAAAGTAGACCCCTAAGGAATTTAGATGAGTGGTGAGCACTTTCAACCCCCAAGTGCTTCACAGAAGTTTATAATGTAGAGCCGTAAAAATAAAACATCATATTTTTTTCACAAAAATTATATTTTTGCCCGCAATTTTTAATTTTCCCAAGGGCAACAGGAGACATTTGACCTCAAGTGTTGTTGTGCAATTTCTCCTGAGTATGCTGATACCCATATGTGGGGGTACACCACTGCTTTGGGCGCATGGCAGAGCTCGGAAGGGAAGGAGCATCGTTTGACTTTTTCAACACAGAATTGGCTGGAATTGAGATCCGATGCCATGTCGCATTTTTAGAGTCCCTGATGTGCCTAAACAGTGGACAGCACCCAATTCTAATATCAACAATAACCCCAACACACCCTTAACCCTAATCCCAACCCTAACCATAACCCTAACCACAAATCTAACCCTAACACACCCCTAACCCTAATCCCAACCCTATCCCTAATCACAACCATGACTGTAATCCTAACTTTAGCTCCAATCCTAAACCTAACTTTAGCCGCAACCCTAACCCTAACTTTAGCCCCAACCCTAACTTTAGCCTCAACCCTAACCCTAATGGGAAAATGGAAATAAATATATTTTTTTATTTTTTTATTTTTCCCTAAGTGGATGATAAAGGGGGTTTGATTTACTATTTAGAGTGGGTTTCTATAGTGGGTTTTTATGCTCGGCAGCTGTCACACATTAAAAGACACCTTTTTATTGCAAAAAATAATTTTTGCATCACCACATTTTGAAAGCTATAATTTTTCCATATTTTGGCTCACAAAGTCAAGTGAGGTCTTGATTTTTGCGGCATGAGTTAAAGTTTTTATTTGCACCATTATCACGCACATGACATTTTTGATCGCTTTTTATTCCGATTTTTGTGAGGCAGAAAGAACAAGAATCAGCAATTCATGAATTTCTTTTGGGGAAGCGTTTATACCGTTCAGCGTGTGGTAAAATTAATAAAGCAGTTTTATTCTTCGGGTCAGTATGATGACAGCGATACCTCATTTATATTTTTTTTATGTTTTGGCGCTTTTATGCAATAAAAACTATTTTATATAAAAATAATTATTTTTGCATTGCTTTATTCTGAGAGCTATAACTTTTTTCCAGTGATGGAGCTATTTTGTAGCTTGGTTTTTGCAGGACAAGATGACGTTTTCAACGATACCACGTTAATTTATATCCGTATTTTTGATTGCGTGTTATTTCACTTTTTGCTCGGCAGTATGATGATAAAGCATTGTTTTTTTGCCTTGTTTTCTTTATTTTTTAATGATGTTCACTAATGGGGTTAACTAATGGGACAGTTTTATAGTTTTTGTCATTACGGACGCGGCAATACCAAATATGTGTACTTTTATTGTTTCGATTTTTTTTATTTGAAATCATTATTTATTGATGGAATAAATATTATTTTCTTTTATTATTATTTTTTATTATTTTTTAAAATATTTTTACAATTATTTAAATTTTTTTCTTATTTCATTCTTACTGTTACACTTTGTCCCAGTATGGGACACTCATTTTGTGCAGGCTAATCACTTATATGGCATGCAGCTCTGCATGCCATATAAGCTGTCAGTTCTGCACTCTGTGCATACTGACCCCAGAGACTTTCCGACATGCACTGCACATGACAGGAAGTCTCTCAGCTCTGGTAACCTGGATGTCATCATGATGACATTGGGTTACCATGGGAGCGATCGGGACCCCACGTCAAATTTGGACCATTAATCACGGTCTCCTATCCAAAGGCAGCTGTGAGAATCAGCTGACACCTGGCCGCGATCAGCGCCGCTCCCCCCCCGTGCGCACGGCTGATCGGTGATGACATACTATCCCATCCATGGGATTAAGTCCCAGGGCACATGAATTAAAGTCCTCCAAAATTGTTGTATTCTAATATAAATCACGCTTTTTGCTACTTGGCTGCTATTGCTGATCCAGCAGTGATTATGCATCATCCATTCAAATATTACCATTGAGGCAAGTGACTAGCCGCCGTAATCTTTTTAAAAGGAATATTTCATCAGAAAAAGATGTATTAGGTTTTTGAATAAAATGTATTTTTTATTTGGCAATGTCTTTTTATCATATTAACGTATTTTCCAGCGTATAAGATGACTTTTAACCCCTAAAAAATGGTCTTCAAAGCCGGGGACGTCTTATACACCGGGTATGGAACATATGGTGGGGGAGTGGGCATCTCAGAGGCAAGGCGTTTACCTCATCATATCAGCGAGGGTCTAGGCGCTGGGGGGCGGCGTTGGCGGCTCTTTTTTGTGCAGCCTAGGGGGGCTCTGTACTGGGGACGGCAGCGTCTCCTCTTGTGCAGTCCCCCAGGCTCTGTGCTGGGGGACGGCGGCGGCTACTCTTGTGCAGCCCCCCAGGCTCTGACAGCGGCGGTGTTTTTTTGGCAGAGTCTTGGCTCTGCAGGCATTTTCTCAATCCCCGGAGGCCCCTGCAGCTTCATTGCAGCAATGCGGTGGCCTCCGGGAAAATGGCCGCTGCATGCTCAGCTTCAGAGCTCGTCTCAAGATCTCGGGAGACGAGATCTGAAACTGAGCATGCGCCGCCCTCAGCGGCCATTTTCCCGGAGGCCACCGCCAAGACTCTGCCGAAAGAACCACCACCGCTGTCCCCCAGCACAGAGCCTGGGGGGCTGCACAAAGAGGAGCCGCTGCCGTCCCCAGCACAGAGCACCCCCCAGGCTGCATAAAGAGGAGCCGCCGCCGTCCCCCAGCAAAGAGCCCCCCCAGGCTGCACAAAAAGGAGCCGCCGATGCCCCCCCAGCGCCTAGACCCTTGCTGATATGATGAGGTAAACGCCTTGCCTCTGAGACGCCCACTCCCCCACCATATGTTCCATACCCGGCGTATAAGATGACAACCGGCGTATAAGAAGACCCCCCACACTTTTAAGACGATTTCATATTTTGACTGTAAAAGTTGGGGGTCGTATTATACGCCCAGTCATCTTATACGCCTGAAAATACGGTATAATCTTCATTAAAAATAATAATAAATTGAAATCTTGCAATTTTACACAAACATCACTAGGGAATTTTTAGACACTAATTTCCAGCTTTTTCAGGAAATTCACATGTATGTGGCATCAATAAACAGACCCTGAGCCTATCTTTTTAGCAAGTGCAAAGATGAAGGGTGGGGGAGCAGGGTCAGTTTTAATATCACCTATTGTGATTGATGGATAATGTGTAGGACAAACGTTCATAACTACTTTTCAGAAAATGTTCTTATTTTCAATTATAAGACCTATATGCTGAAATATGGCTCTTATAAAAATTTATAATCCACCACAAAACATTGAATAGTTTATATGATGGTGTCTTGGACATAAATGGTAATTAAAAACACATGAACTGAAACCTGTGCATATTCTGTGGAGTTATGATCAAGATAAACAGTTGTCAGATAAGCATGCAATTGAATCTGCATGATCACCTTAATGCCTATCAAAAGATTAAACAAGTGTAAATGGCCTTTCGGTGCACATACCATCTAAATAATAGCTAAATAGATTTTCCACCACTAATGTAACCCCCTTTCATATGTCCCATGTCTTCCTAATAATAAGCTTTGTAATATACTTCTATTACCTATCCTGCTCATCTAAGCTCATCTCTGTGTGAGTCTGTTGTGATGCCACCATTGCTACTTCTTATCTAATGCCGGAATCAGATGAACTGTGTAGCGCATGGCATTGGTGGGGTGAGGCTACCTCTGTGAGTGACAGCAGTCTGAGATTGCATACTCAGATCAGACTTCACTCTACTCCTCTGCCGCCTAGATCCTACCGTTGCTTTGAAGTGTCATTTCTTAAGCTGACAAGCTCTCATTCCTTAAGCTGACAAGCTCTGCGATGTGCTGCTGATCATTAGAAAACATATTATAAGGCTTATCACCTGAAGGGAAGCTTTAGCAGAGCCAGTCTGCACCACTCTCCTCTGCCAGAATCCTGCTGAAGCATTGACACACCAGCTCTTCAGCTGTCAAACCCTGTTATATGCTTTCCTATAATCAGCAGTACGTTGCAGCGCTTGAAGGTATGACACTTTAAGGCTACGTTCCCATGAGGAGCTTTTGGGAGTTTTTTTACACTGTGTATTTTTGAAAAAATCAAGTAACCTATTTCACTTAATGGGTGCAGAAATGGTGTTGGAAATCTGCAACAATGAAAACTCACCAAAAGCTCATAGTGCAATTGTAACCTAATAATCTAAGATGTACTAAAAAACTCACATTAACGAACACATGAAATGAGTAGTGCACTGACTGCGAAGTCATTGTGCCTTTGCAAAAATAAAATCATCCTAGGAAAGATGATTAGAAAATTTGGACCATTGATCACAATAATGTTCGAGCTTTGCTATTCAAAAAAATATTGATGATAACTTTGTGCCAGCCTTTTACTCCTAACCCATCCTGTGCGATAGTTTATTTAAACATACATTTAGTTACTGGGATCAATTATTCCAATACTTCAGAGATATTCCCAGCAGCGAGCTCAGACTGATTTTCATTAGAAACACCACATGGGTGCTGTCACTCTGCAGGAAGACTCATTCATTGGTATTTGTCCTCAGTGCTGTGATGACTAGAAATGCTTTATTTTTCTTACTTCCCTATGGCATCTCGTATACAGCAGGGCTGTGTGCATAAAGGCTGGATGGAAGCATGAAAAACTTTAACTGCAGCAACACTGCCCTTAGGGGGAGAATAGCTTGGTGATACCATGTCTGACACAGGCATATCATATTATTTCTTATATAACATGTTTTATAAAAACATGGAGGCAAACAATAGAATAGAAGAACTTCATAGAAGTCCATGGGCATTCTACTAATCAAAGTCATTCTATGTGTAAGTGTGTGTATGTGTAGCCCATTCACTTTCTCCATCCATCCCTCACACCCTCAAGATGGCTGGACCATCATTGTAAATGCACCATTGTATATACACACCTGTGCTTTGTATCTCCCCCACCTCATTGTAGATTGTAAGCTCTCACGAGCAGGGTCATCTTAATTTGCTTTAATTATTGTATTGTTAACGTTGTTACTTATGACTTGGGTTTTGAAACTGTTAAACTGTAAAGCGCTGCGGAATATGTTGGCATTATATAAATAAAGATTATATTTTATTATTATTATTATTATTATTACTGTGTCTACCTACAGGTCAGAGGTTATGTACTGCTGATTTAAAATGATCAACTTAACCCATTTGGACACCCTTTTGTGGATATATGTCATTGTGAGAGTAGAGGTGTATGAAAAGAGTTCAGAAGCTGGATTTACTCCACATAGAGCAGTTGCTGGCTGTGTTGTACAGCTGGCTCCTTCCTCCAACAACAGTGACATTCAAATGGTTTCATTTTTGGTCTGTCACCAATTGTCCACTGTACTGTTCATACTTGCAAAATAAATTTGTGGCTAGAAACAGCTCCTCCTGGTATGCACCTATTTACACTAGTCTAGATGTGCCAGTCAGTTTTTTGTCATTGGTTTAAGGTACTCACCATACATCTAGATAAGTTCCCTGAGGGATCCAGTTTCCCAAATGGAGTCAATTTTGGGAGGGTTTCCACTACTGTAGTTAGGTCCATAAGGGGATTTTCAAATGTAACAAGGCATCCACTAATTATTCAAGCAAATTTTGCATTCAAAAAGACAAATGGCGCTCCTTCTCTTATGAACCCTGCCATGCACTCAAATAGAAGTTTTCTCCCACACGTTGAGTATCGATGTACCCAAGAGAAATTGCGCAACAAATTGGTGCAATTTCTGCTGTTACCCTTGTGAAGATGCAAAATATGGGGCGAGAAACATTTTTGTGAGAAAAATATGATTTTTTTTATTTTTACGTCTCAATGCTATAAACTTCTATGAAGCACCTGGGGGTTCAAAGTGCTCACCACAAATCTAGATAATATCCCTGAAGGGTCCAGTTACTAAAATGGTATCAATTGTAGAGGGGTTTCCACTGCTTAGGCACATCAGGGCTCACCAAATGCCAAATGCCACATGGCATCCGCTATTTATTCCAGCAAATTTTGTATTTGAAAAGTCAAATGGCGCTCTTTCCCTTCCGAGCCCTGTTCTGCACCCAAAAAGTGGTTTCCCCCCACATATAGATATTGCCATGCTCTGGAGAAATTGCACAACACATTTTAGTGTCCATTTTTCCTGTTACCCTTGTGTAAATAAAAAAAATGTGGGTCTAGTTTAAATTTTTGTGAAAAAAAGTTAAAGCTCATTTTTTCCTTTAACATACCAAAAATATTCCTGTGAATTACCTGAAGGGTTAATAAACTTCTTGAATGTGATTTTGATCACCTTGAGTGGGTGCAGTTTGTAGAATAGTGTCACCTTTGAGTATTTTCTATCACATAGACCCCCAAAGTCCCTTCAAATATAATGTGGTCCCTAAAAAATTTGTTTTGTAAATTTTTTTGAAAAAATGAGAAACTGCTGTCAACTTTCAACCCTTTTAACTACCTAAATAAAAACATTATGTTTAAAAAATTGTGCTGATGTAAAGAAGACATCTAGAAATGTTATTTTTGAACTATTTTGTGTGGCATAACTGATTTAAGGGCATAAAAATTAAAAGTTTCAAAATTGCTAAACTTTCAAAATTTTCAACAAATTTCCATTTCATTTCCATTCTCAGAATCAGTGGGATCCATTGAAGCATTCCAGAGTTATTACCACATAAAATGACACTGGTCAGAGTCGTAAAATTTGGCCTAGTCATGAAAGTGAAAACAGGCTTGGGGTGGAGGGGTTAAAAAGTAAAACACTTATAATTCCTGAGTTTACCTCTCAGTATCAAAGAATTACCAATAGTGAGAATACAGAAAAAATCTTCATAAAAACAGGAATATTTACAGTGCTCACCACTTAAATCTTCATCCAAGATTTCTGTTTATTTGCATAAGGTGCATAACGGATGTAATTTACGGTAAGGAAATGTGCAGTAGCAGCTCACAGCCAAAATACAAAAAAATGAGGATAGATTTCACCAAAGTACTAAACAGCTGGATCAGTTGAACATCTTCAACTTCAAAAAGAATGCTGTCATATGTAGACATGTGACTCCCAGAGAACTAAGCAGAGATGATTAATATGCTAAAAGGAGGGGGCTAATCCCATTCAGCTAAAAAACCTAAAATGTGGATTGCCAGCAGTGATCTCAGTGCTAAGTATTACAAAACTAAAACTGGTGTTATGCATAAATTGGCTGATTAATATGCAACATTTTCTGAAAATGCATAATCAGTTATCTCTTTAGAAATAGGCAATTTAAAAGGAAGTATTTGTGTTTGATCACCACTTTAGACACTTTGATGGGGCTTGATTTAACATATTTGGCACAGGAGCTGGTTTTCTTCAATGTTTTAAAAGTATTCAATGTAACTCTAATCGTCTAGTTCTGAAGACTGAAACCCCACTTCAAAGTTCCATGTGTTTTTGTTGTAACTTTAAAGCAATTAAGACGTGTTTGAGACAAAATATTCTGTTCGCATTACAGATCGTGTTTTTAAAATGGTTCCTAATTAGCAAAGTTACCATGAGAGTGACTCAAAAAAATTCTTACACTAATAGTTATGGACTACAGCATGAAATACACTTTCTACATCAAGAAAAAGCCAGAAAATATCAATAAAAGGACTTGAAAATATGATAAGAAGTACTGCATATGTTTTTGACATAATAAACATTTTGTCATTTTTTTGTCCTATGGTTTTGCTATTTCTAATAATAGAATCATAAAATGTTAGAGTGGGATGGGACCTCCAGGGTGATTGTGTCCAACCCCATGCTCAGTGCAGCCCAGGATTTACTAAACCATTTCAGACAGATGTTCATCCAGCCTCTGAAGATTTCCAGTAAAGAAAAACTCACCACCTCTTTTGGCAGCCTGTTCTACTCATTGATCATCCTCAATGTCAAAAGGTTCTTTATAATACCTAATCTGTATCTTCTCCCTTTCAGTTTGATTCCATGTCTTCTTGTGTTTCCATGTGCAAATGAGAATAAGAATGATCCCTCTAGACTGTGACATGCCTTCAGATATTTGTAGACAGCTCTTAAGTCTACTCTAATGCTTTTTTTGCAAGAGAAATATTGCCAGATCCTTTAACTACTCCTCCTAGGACATAATTTGCAGTTCACTCACCATCCTGGTTGCTCTTGTCCAAACTTGCTCCAGTTTTTCAATGTTTTTTTAAAATGTGTTGCCCAGAACTGGACACAGTATTCCAGATGAGGCCTGACCAAGTAGGAGTGAGGGGAATAATTACTTCATGTCATCTATTCTCTATGCTTCTCTTATTACATCCTAGAACTGTTTACATTTTCCCTGCTGCATCACAATGCTGACTCATGTGGAGTTTGTGATCTATTAATATATCCAATTCTTTTTCACATGCTCAGTTGCTTAGTTTTATTCCTCCCATTCAGCAGATGTATTTTTTGTTTTTCTAACCCAGATGTAGAATCTTTCATTTCTCCCTGTTAAATACCATTCTATTAGTCACTGCACATTGTTCAAGTTTATCTAGATTCTTCTGAATCCTTTCTCTGTCTTTTCTAGTGTTACTTATCCTTCCTAGCGTCATATCATTTGCAAATTTGAATAGTTTACCTTCAGTTCTTTTATCAAAATTATTTATAAAAAATGTTGAACAATACTGGGGCCAGAACAGAGCCATGTGGTACCCACCTCACTTGCAAAACTCCTCCAAATGGATGTGCAATCAGTTCTTACCACACTTTGAGTAGGATCACTGAGTCAGTTATGAATCCTCTCAACCATAGCCTTGTCAGTCAAATACTTGGTCATTTTTTTAATCAGGATAGTATGAGATACTTTATCAAATGCTTTGCTGAAGTCAAGATATACTATATCTACCACATTTTCCTGATCCACCTATTCAGTGATTCCATCATAGAAGGAAATTAGATTCGTCTGTCATGACTTGTTTGCTACAAACTCATGATTGCTCTCTTTAATTACTGTATTCTTATGCAAAAGTACTTAAATACACGTTGTTTAATAATTTGTTCAAAGATCTTTCCCAGTATAGAAGTTAGGCTCACTGGCCTGTAATTTCCTGGCTCCATCTGTCACGGGGTTAACGCGACAGAACAGAGCCAGAAGACTGCAGAGTCTGATGGCTCCTGCTTCGCCGGTGTCTGTTTTCTTTCAGGAGGACAGGGTTAATCTGCCATGTGGAAATCCCTGCTTTCAGCTGTGCTTGGTTAACCACTCCTCTCTCCTATAAAAGCTTGGTCTGCTGGCCAAGTCCTTGTCTGAGTTAGCACTTCCTACACAGATCTGGAGAGAGAGAAGCTAGTGTTTGGAGAGCTGGAGGAGTTTATTGTGCGATTGTTGCTTGGTTTGTATGGTTGGAGTTTCCTCATCCTTACCTGCTTTATTTTCTCCCCCCTTCCTTCACACCTTGGTGTATACCTCTGTTGTTTGTGAGAGTATTATTTGTGTGAGTGGAATTTTCTTTAACCCTTGTCTCGTTCCCCTGTCTGTCGGGTTGGTGTACTACGGCACATGGTAGCGCCTCTCTTACTCGGGTGGGGGAAGGGGACAGATGCAGGGCTAATGCTAGGAGAAAGGGCAAGGGCGGAGGCCCCGGCATCCTCACCATCTGAGGTATCCCGGGGAACAGGGTGTTAGGGTGTCCCTTAGTGTTAGGGCCAGGAAAGTTGCCCCTGGTCCCAGTTTACTTGCCAGTCCAATCATGACACTATTTTCTTTCCTTCTTTAAAGATAGGGAATACATTGCCCTTATCCAATCATCTGGGACTACTCCTGTTCTCCAAGACTTTTCAAAGATTCTGGTAAATGGTTCTAAAATTTCCTCTGATATCTCTTTCAGTACCATATGATGTAATTCATCTGGACCAGGAGATTTAAATTCATTTAAATTAGCTTAGTGTTCCCTTACAATCTATCTGGTTATAGATAGTGTGGATTATTTTATTCCCTCAATAGCACTGTGAAGATCAGTTAATGTTACATTTGCTTTCTTAGAGGACACAGATGCAATACAGGAATTTAAAAGTTTGTACTTCGTAACATCATTTTTTACCACTTCACCCTTTCCATCCTGTAAAACCTTATAGCATTTTTGACTTTTCTTTTGCTTTTGACCTACCCCAAAATGCATTTTTATTGATTTTGGTCTCCCTTGAAAGCCTCACTTCATTACTGGTTTTAGCTCTTTTAACAATTGCCCTGCATTCCCTGCAAACAGCATTATATTCATTAGATATGGCCCCTCATTTAATTTAATATACATTTCTTTTTTTATTTTTAACAAGTGTTAAATGCTTCCAATTCTTTCTTCTTTTCGGGATTGTTACTGTAGGTGCAGTGAGAATTAGATGTAGCAAAATCTCCCATTCTTCTTGGATATTTCTGTACTTTAGAACATCCAGCCATTGGACCTTTCATATCCTCTTTCTGAGTCTATTAAAATCTGCCTTTCTGAAGTCTAATTTTAAAGTCTGAGTCCTCGCTGGTCTTCCTCCTCTTGTTATCCAAAATTCAAGGATAGCATGATCACTGCATACTAAATTCCCAGCCACCTTTACTTACTCAACCATCACCTGTCTGTTGGTAAAAATAAGGTCTGAGATTGCAGATCCTATTGTTCTCTTTTCTACCTTTTGAAAGATAAAGTTGTCAGCGAGAACATATAGTTGCCTGCTCACAACCTATAGTTTTGAGCAGATTTTGGTTATTTTTTTACGAGTTGGTGAATAAAAGCTAAATTTGCACATATTATAATTCAGCATCCATCATACCATATGTAGTGATGAGTTAATTTGTTTGGAAAACGATCGACAAACATAAATTTGGCACAAATATGGCACATTCGGATTCATGATTGGAAACACGAGCAAAATTTTATAAAATCAGGAAAAATCAGTAACATTGGGTAAAAAGTGTGAGAAAATATTTGCATTGCCACAAAAGTATTTTAAACACTTTTGCAATGATAATGGTAGTGTATCATGAGTGTTTGGCATGTGTTTGATGAGGGGAGTGGGTTTGCAGAGCTCAGACGTGCCGTTCTTGTAAGCAGTCATTTTTTTTCTCATTTTTCTTCATTTCTCTTTTTTTTCACATAAAGATGTGTGCACATTGCGAATAGCCAATCAGGGCACTGGAAACATCCACAATGTCCTGATACAACGGCTTGTGTCATTGGCTGCTGAAATCACATGTCCCTCTCCATATAAATAGCAGACATCTTGTTTTAGTGCCATTTTGACACTGTAACGGTGTAGAGAAGCTGCTCCTGATGCTGGCAGTGTTAGCAGCTAGATTTTAGGTAGCTAGCTAGGTAGTTGTTCATTAGTCAGATAGTTTAGCTATGTAGAGTACTGTGTGGCTGTGAAATCGACTTTAGAGCATTTTTTTTTTGCCATTACTGAGCTGAGGTCCACAGACAAAGCCAGCAGGCCACATGTCATACAAGTGTGTTGTGCACTGCTTCTATTGTGCTTCATGCATGAGTATAGCATTCTAAATCTTATTTTTTAGCTAGTTAAATGTAAAAGAGCATGTCATATCTCACTTTGTCACTTAGTGCTGTGGTGACATAGTTCTGTTATTTCAGCTGTTGAGCAATAAGAAATATTTTTGGGGGGCAGTTGCTAGCGTGATTCACAATGTCATATCTCACTTTGTTATTTAGTGGCAGTGAAATTCCACAGTCTGCATAGCTCATTCACATTAAAAAAAATATATATTTTTTTTTCTGTTGCTAAATGTGACACAGCTCATCGTATTCCACGTTGTCTTTTTGTGGTGGTGGTGATATGAAGCTGCAGACCTAACACACATTAAAAAAAAATTTTTTCTGTTGTTAAACATAACACAGGCTGCCATATCCCACACTGTAATTTGTGGCGGTTAAATTGTTGTGTGTGAAGAGCTGTTGCACAAAGTAAAAAACAAAATTTTTTGGTTTTACAATCGTGATACAGCAGGCTAAATCCAAATTTGAAATTGTTTGGAGCACATCTTCTAGTTTATACAGGTGTCACCCACACTAAAAAAATCTCCTGTTATTAAAGTCATGCAGTAGGGGACATCTCACATTCAAATTATTTGTAGCATGTAGTCTTTTATAGAGACCGAATCTGCAGGCCTTAAAAAAATTCTCCTGTTACTAACACCATACAGTAAGGGACTTTGGATTTTCAAATTGTTTATAGCATATAGTGTGTTACAGAAGTCTGATCCACAGGCCCCCAAAAATTATTTTGTTATTAACGTCATACAGTAGTGAACATCTGACTTTCAAATTGTTTGTACCATCTAGGCTGTTATAGAGTCCTGATTAGTGTTGAGCGATACTGCTTGGTATCGGAAAATATCGGATCGGAATGCAGTCGCCGATATCACTAAATATCGCCGATATCCGATTCCGATACCGGAAGTCCAATGTAAGTCTATGGGAACAAAATATCGCAACTAAAAAAAACCTTTATTTCCTTGTAAACACTAAATATACACACATAGAATACATATATATATATATATATTATATATATATATATATATACATGTCATTGTGACATATATATATAAAATATATGTATAGTTTATACACTTCTACATAGTAAAATATCCTCTGATTCAATTGCCGGGTAAAGCCGGCTTCTGTGAAAAGACAGAAGCACCCGACATGAAATGACACTTGGTGTACATAGGGTTAACCATGTCTTTTCATGTCGTTTGCAATCTGATTTGCACAAACAATTACATCAGTCTATGTGTGCAAAATTTCACACCTGTAGGGGTTAATTAAAGGTGTAAATTCGTTGTAAAAAAACGGACTTTTTTGCTACGAATTTACACCTTTAATTAACCCCTACAGGTGTGAAATTTTGCACACATAGACTGATGTAATTGTTTGTGCAAATCAGATATCAAACTACATGAAAAGACATGGTTAACTCTATGTAAACCAAGTGTCATTTCATGTCGGGTTCTGCATTTTCACAAAAGCCGGCAATTGAATTAGCGGCTATTATACTATGTAGAAGTGTATGAACTATAAATATAATATATATATATATATATGTGTCACAAATTTAATGACATGTATATATATATATGAGGTGTAAAATTGCTGAAAAAAAATGTGTGGGCTCCCGCCCTATTTTCGCAACCAGACAGACAAAGCCAGTGAGTGGGGCAGATAATAATAGCCCAGAGAGGGACCATTATTTTTGCCCCCCCCCCGGCTACTAACATCTGCCCCCAGACACCCCAGAAAGGGCAAATCTCTAATTAGATTTGCCCTTTCTGGCACTTTGCCCGTCTATTCCCATTGCCCTGCCCATTGCGGTGGCGAATGGGTTAATAAGGGTTAAAATGACCTTGCAATTGAAAGGTCACTTTAAGCCAGGTTAATAATTGAGAGCTGTCAATTAGACAACTCTCAATTATTAATCCTATTGTATGAAAGAAAAATCAAACACACACTTTAATAAAAAAGAAGTTTAATGAAATAATCACACAGTTTTTGACCATATTTTATTTTCCTGCTAAAACCATTTCCTGTAATAAAAATAAAATAATAAAGCAAAATTATTCTTACCAATCCGATGTACAGTCAGGTCCCACGGTGTAATCCTTCAGAAAGGGTTAATGTTTACTGCAGGGACCGCAGCTAATGCTGCAGCCTCACAGTAAACCCCCAAATGAATGAGTTCCTCTCCTGGCTGACAGGAGAGGAAGTGGAAAGCTTAATTGATTGCTTTCCACTTTCACTTCAGGTCAGCCAGGGACACAATCAGTGACGTCAGAGGGAACTGGTTAACAAAAATAGGGGATCCCCTCGAAAAAAATTGGCGTGGGGTCCCCCCTATTTTTGTTAACCAGCCAGATGAAGCAGACCGCTGAGGCCTGGATTTTCAGGCTGTTAAGGAGCCAAGATCCATGGACCTTGCCAGCCTGATAATACCAGGCCACAGCAGTCTGCATATCTTGGCTGATTAACAAAAATAGGGGATCACCTCGAAAAAAATTGGCGTGGGGTCCCCCCTATTTTTGTTAACCAGCCAGATGAAGCAGACCACTGAGGCCTGGTTTTTCAGGCTGGTAAGGATCCAATATCCATGGACCTTGCAAGCCTGATAATACCAGGCCACAGCAGTCTGCTTAGCTTGGCTGGTTAACAAAAATAGGGGATCCCCTTGAAAAATAAACGGCGTAGGGGTCCCCCTATTTTTGTTAACCAGCCAAGTAAAATGCAGACTGCTGCGGCCTGGTATTAAAAGACTGTCAAGGCCCATGGATTTTGACCCTCAACAGCCTGATAATACCAGGCTACAGCAGCCCCACATTTGGCGCATCAAAAGATGTGCCAATTATGGCACTTTACCCGGCTCTTCCCACTTGCCCTGTAGCGGTGGCAAGCGGGGTAATAAGGGGTTAATGTCACCGTTGATTGCACGGTGACAATAAGCCCGGTTAATAATGGAGAGGCGTCAATAAGACACCGATCCATTATTAATCCCAAAGTTATTAAATGCATAAAAAAAAGACAAAGCAAGAAAAAAGTATTTTAATGAAATAAAAGAGACAACACAGTTTTCATTTCTTTTATTGTACTCTCATTCCTGCGACGCCATCGATCTCCTGTAAAAAAAGAAAAAAAACAAACCAACAGTATACCACCTGTCCGACGCAGTCCATAACGACAGTCCCACGACGATCCAGCTCTGCTACAACGCAATGACAGGCAGAGCCTGTCATCCCGGCGCAGCACAGCTGATTACCTGCTTCCCCGGCGGTGACGTCATCGGACTGACTGCTTTAACGGCCGGGATTACCCAGCAGTCACTGCAGTTATAGCGAGAAACTGCATGTGACCGCCGGGGAGAAGAGGATGGCGGCCATGAAGCAGTCCAGGCCGTGACCGCCGGAGATCTTCTGCCAGGTAAGTGCCGCTGACTCCTGACAGACCCGACCGACGGACACTGACAGTGACAGACCCGACCGACGGACACAGACAGTGACAGTGACAAATCCGATTCCGGTATTCGATATGACGAAAATATCGGATTCGGAATCAAAAGGCCGATACAGCTAATATCGGCCGATACCCGATATTTGCAGTATCGTATCGCTCAACACTAGTCCTGATCCACAGGTCCTAAAAACAATTCTTCTGTTACTAGCACCATACAGTAAGGGACTTTGGATTTTCAAATTGTTTATAGCATCTAGTGTGTTATAGAGGTCCGATCCACAGGCCCCCCAAAAATTCTTCTGTTACTAATGGCATACAGTAGGGGACATCTGACTTTCAAATTGTTTGTAGCATATGTTCTTTGCCAAACAAGACTCATCCTCATTTAAAGAATTCTTTCTTCTGTTACTAACGTGATTCAGCATGCCATATTTCACCTTATAATTTGCTGCCGCTGAAATTCAGCTGTTTGCAGAGCTGGTACAGAGTTTAAAATCTAATTTTTTATTGCTAATACTGTGCTCCTACCACACTATGGTGGAAGGTGGATTAGGCGTGGTGTTCACGGTATACGTGGGGTAGTGGCAATGTTTGTGAACATTGTTGAATGTTGTGAACCAACAACATCACGCCCTATGCAAAGACAACTGACAACTTCTGTTACTAGACTGGCTACTCCACTACCTTTCTTTGGCAGACAAACAGTGGTATGCCCATAAAGAGCATGTGATTGAGTGGATGGTAAGTGCAGCTTAACCCCTCTCTGACATTAGACGTACTATCCCGTCCATAAAACCCGTGCCATTCTGACCATGGACGGGATAGTACGTCATGCCCTTTAATGCGACATCGCGACTTAAGTAGCGGTGATCGCATTAAAATTCCGACGCCAGCTTACCTCTTGGAAGTTGGCGTCGGCATCCCGGGCTGCGTCCTCCCCCCTCAGGCCTCCCGATCGCTGTGATTGGCTGTTGAATTCTGAACAGCCAATCACAGCCTTTCTCACTGTTTCAGCCAATCAGAGCGGCTAAAACAGTGAGATCGCAGGCTAGGATCGAGTACCGATGTACTCGATCCTAGGCCTGGGCCTAGGAAAGTCCAGACCCCCCCCGGATTGGCGCGATCGCCGATCACATCGATCGTGCCAATCGCAGGGCACAGCCGCGGTATATCCGCGCTGTGCCCTGCCTGTACCTGCCTGGATCGGTGCAGTAATAGCACCGATCCTAGGCCAGGGCCTGTAGGGCACGAAGGAGCTGATTGGCGCGATCGATGTCATCGACGATCGCGCCAATCACAGGGCACAGCAGCGTGTGACCGCTCTGTGCCCTGCTAGGTGACCTGCCGGTGACCTGCCTAGGAATCGGAGCTGTGAGCTCCGATTACTAGGCCGGTGCCTAGCAACCGGCAATGCAGGGGTCTCCTTTGATTGGTGGGATCGATGTGATCATCGATCCCACCAATGACAGGTCACAGCAGCGATGTGACCGCTCTGTGACCTGTCTGCAAACTAGATCTGACCTGTCTGACCGCACTGCAGGGTCCTCACACTTGCTGAGGATTCCTGCTGTGCGGTCACACTGCCAGATCTCCTCCTGTGCTGGGCCTTGTGGTGCCACAGTAGCCTGTGACACCACAACTCCTGCTGAAGAGAGAAGAAAGAAGAGAGAAGAAAGAAGAGAGAAGAAAGAAGAGAAAAGAAAGAAAAGACTACAAACGTGAGTTTTTGAGCCCCGATCCCTGCCCGATCCACCCCAATCCCCCCATTCCCCCCTCCCCCTTCCCTTTCCCCCTCTTTTTAACCCCCCCTTTGCGCCGCCGAGCGTTGATTGGTGACGCAGTTCACCCATCAACACTTTCGCACCCCCCTCCGTGCGCACATCCAGCAGCCGCAAACTTTGATAAGTGACAGCGGTCACTTATCAGAGCTTGTGCCTGCCGTTTTTTTTTTCACCCCCCCTTTCCGCCACTCCCGTGCGCACATCCAGCAGCCACGGAACTTTGATAAGTGACACCAGTCACTTATCAGAGCTCGTTCCTGCCGTTTTTTGTTTTTTTTCACCAACTTTTCCGCCACTCCCGTGCGCACATCCAGCAGCCACGGAACTTTGATAAGTGACACCAGTCACTTATCAGAGCTCGTTCCTGCCGTTTTTTTGTTTTTTTTCACGAACTTTTCCGCCACTCCCGTGCGCACATCCAGCAGCCACGGAACTTTGATAAGTGACACCAGTCACTTATCAGAGCTCGTTCCTGCTGTTTTTTTTTTTGTTTTTTTCACCAACTTTTCTGCCACTCCCGTGCGCACACCCAGCAGCCACGGAACTTTGATAAGTGACACCAGTCACTTATCAGAGCTCGTTCCTGCTGTTTTTTTTTTTTTTTTTCCCACCAACTTTTCCGCCACTCCCGTGCGCACATCCAGCAGCCCGGAACTTTGATAAGTGACACCAGTCACTTATCAGAGCTCGTTCCTGCTGTTTTTTTGTTTTTTTTTCATCTCCCTTTCCGCCACTCCCGTGCGCACATCCAGCAGCCGCGGAACTTTGATAAGTGACAGCGGTCACTTATCAGAGCTCGTGCCTGCCAGTTTTTTTTTTTCACCCCCCTTTCCGCCACTCCCGTGCGCACATCCAGCAGCCGCGGAACTTTGATAAGTGACAGCGGTCACTTATCAGAGCTCGTGCCTGCCAGTTTTTTTTTTCACCCCCCTTTCTGCCACTCCCGTGCGCACATCCAGCAGCCGCGGAACTTTGATAAGTGACAGCGGTCACTTATCAGAGCTCGTGCCTGCCAGTTTTTTTTTTTTTTTTCACCCCCCTTTCCGCCACTCCCGTGCGCACATCCAGCAGCCGCGGAACTTTGATAAGTGACACCGGTCACTTATCAGAGCTCGTGCCTGCCAGTTTTTTTTTCACCCCCCTTTCCGTCACTCCCGTGCGCACATCCAGCAGCCACGGAACTTTGATAAGTGACACCGGTCACTTATCAGAGCTCGTGCCTGCTGGTTTAGACTTTTTTTCACAGGCCTTTTTTTTTCCCTATTCGCTTTCTTTTCTTTTAGCTTTTTCTTTTCAGCTTAGTTTACACCAATCACTATCCCCCCCCACACACACACACAGTTATAAATAAAGTTCACACAAAGCACCACATTCACAAAAAAAATGTCCCGCCCGTCACGCTCATCCCAACAGCGCTATTCAGTGGAGGAGGCATACGCTATCCTTGCCTCCGACACTGATAGCGAGGGAGAGGATCCCACATTTCTTTATTTTTCAGATGAAGATTCTTCTTCCTCTCATCTTCCTCCTCGGGTCCTGCGGAACCGCCACGCAGACGCCCCAGGACAGAACATGAGGCAGCGCCCGCCCCTGAAAATGAACCAGCGCACCCCTCTCGGACCCCGTATGGACCCCGGCCCCCGAAAATTACGAGCCACTGATTCCTGATTTTGTGGCAGAATCAGGAATCAGGTTTGACTCCACCGGCTTCACAGAAATAGACTTTTTCAAAGTCTTTTTCTCTGAGGATTTAATTAACCTCATGGTGGAGCAAACAAATTTGTACGCTCGGCAATTTTTGGCGCAAAACCCCCGTTCATCATTTTCCAACTGGTCTCCTGTAGACGCAGTTGAAATGATGCAGTTTTGGGGCCTGGTCCTCCATATGGGGATCCTGAAGAAGCCAGAAATTCGGCAATATTGGAGTGTTGATATTTTATACAACACTCCACTGTTCCGAATGGTCATGGCTCGGACGCGTTTTGAGGCCATCCACAAATTCCTGCATTATAATGATAATGCACAGTGTCCCCCACGAGATGACCCCAACTTTGACCGCCTGTTCAAAGTTCGGCCGGTCATCGAACACTTCAACAAAAAGTTTGCTGAAGTGTACGTGCCCCAAAGGGACATCTGCGTGGATGAGTCCTTGGTTCATTTTAAGGGACGGCTCGCATTCCGCCAGTACCTGCCCAGCAAGAGGGCAAGGTACGGAATCAAACTCTACAAGCTGTGTGAGAGTACCTCAGGGTACACACACAGCTTTAGAGTTTACGAAGGAAAGGACACCAGGATTGTACCCCCTGAGTGTCCCCCCATCCTGGGAGTGAGTGGGAAAATTGTGTGGGATTTGGTGCACCCACTGCTGGATAAAGGTTATCACCTTTACACTGATAACTTTTATTCCAGCATCCCACTCTACAAATCCCTCTCTGCGCGAGGTACCGCAGCCCTGCGGTACCGTCCGCAAAAATCAGAGAGGCCTCCCGAAGACGCTACTTGGGCAGATGCTCAGAAAGGTGAGAGCAGAGCCCAATGTAGCGACCACCTGTTGGTGGTCAAGTACAAGGACAAGAGGGATGTCCTTCTCTTGACCACCATACATGGTGATGGCAGCGCCCTCAGCACTGTACGGGTACCTCTACACAGGTCCGCAAACCGGACTGTGTACTGGGTACAATAAATACATGGGGGGTGTTGATCTCTCTGATCAACTCCTCCAACCGTACAGTGCTTTGAGAAAGGCCAAGGTGTGGTACAAGAAGCTGTCCGTGCACATCGTCCAAATGGCAATGCTCAACGCTTTCCTGCTGTCACGATGTGCACGCAACAGCGATACGACGTACCTTCAGTTTCAGGAGGTAGTGGTTAAGGCCCTGATGTTTGGCGCTCAGGAAACAGCGGGCCCCAGTACTTCCGGAACTGAAGGTGCTCGTATCATACCAGTCAGCATTTCCCGGGGGTGGTCCCGCCAACTGGAAGCAAAGGTAAGCCACAAAAAAGGTGCCGAGTGTGTTACAAAAGGGGAATACGCAAGGACACCACTTACCAATGCGACACCTGCCCCGAAAAACCTGGCCTGTGTATGAAGGATTGTTTCAAATTGTACCACACCTCAATGCACTACTAATTTACTTTACAGGAAAGATTAGTTTCCAGAAGGGGGGCACATTTAGAAAAGTTCCTTGGGAGTCTACTTTCCAAAATTATGTCACTTGTGGTTTTTTTTTACTGTTTAGGCACATCAGGGGCTCTGCAAACGGAACATGACGCCCGCAGACCATTCCATCAAAGTCTGCTTCCAAAACGTCACAATTTCCCTTCTGAGCCCCAAATTGTGCCCGAACAGTTTTTTTCCCACATATGGGTACCAGTGTACTCAGGACAAATTGAACAACAACTTTTGGTGTCCAATTTCTCCTCTTAACCTTGGGAAAATAAAAAATTGGGGACTAAAACATCATTTGTGTGAGGTAAAAAGTAGGATTTTTTTTTTTCACACCTGGCATTATAAACTTTAGTGAAACACTTGGGGGTTCAAAGTGCTCATCACACACCTAGATAAGTTCCTTAGGGGGTCTAGTTTCCAAAATGGGGTCACATGTGGGGGGTTTCCACTGTTTAGGCACATCAGGGCTCTGCTAACGAACATGACGCCCGCAGACCATTCCATCAAAGTCTGCATTCCAAAACGTCACTGCTTCCCTTCCGAGCCCTGCCGTGTGCCCAAACAGTGTATCCCCCCAACATATGGGGTATCAGCGTACTCAGGACAAATTGGACAACCACTTTTGGGGTCCAATTTCTCCTCTTACTCTTGGGAAAATAAAAAATTGGGGACTAAAACATCACTTTTGTGGAAAAAAAAAATATATTTTTTTTTTCACGCCAGGGCATTATAAACGTTAGTGAAACACTTGGGGGTTCAAAGTGCTCACCACACACCTAGATAAGTTCCTTAGGGGGTCTAGTTTCCAAAAGGGGTCACATGTGGGGGTTTCCACTGTTTAGGCACATCAGGGGCTCTGCTAACGGAACATGACGCCCGCAGACCATTCCATCAAAGTCTGCATTCCAAAACGTCACTGCTTCCCTTCCGAGCCCTGCCGTGTGCCCAAACAGTGTATCCCCCCAACATATGGGGTATCAGCGTACTCAGGACAAATTGGACAACCACTTTTGGGGTCCAATTTCTCCTCTTACCCTTGGGAAAATAAAAAATTGGGGACTAAAACATCACTTTTGTGGAAAAAAAAAATATATTTTTTTTTTTCACGCCAGGGCATTATAAACGTTAGTGAAACACTTGGGGTTCAAAGTGCTCACCACACAACTAGATAAGTTCCTTAGGGGGTCTAGTTTCCAAAATGGGGTCACATGTGGGGGGTTTCCACTGTTTAGGCACATCAGGGGCCCTCCAAACGCAACATGGCGTCCGTTCGCAATTCCAGCCAATTTTGGTTTGGAAAAGTCAAACGGCGCTCCTTCCCTTTCAAGCCCTGCCGTGCGCCCAAACAGTGGTTCCCCCCCACATATGGGGTATCAGCGTACTCAGGACATTTGGACAACAACTTTTGTGGTCCAATTTCTCCTCTTACCCTTGGGAAAATAAAAATTTGGGGACTAAAACATCATGTTTGTGGAAAAAATATGATTTTTTTTCTTCACGCTCTACATTACAAACTTGCGTGAAGCACTTGAGGGTTCAAAGTGCTCACCACACATCTAGATAAGTTCCTTAGGGGGTCTAGTTTCCAAAATGGGGTCACATGTGGGGGGTTTCCACTGTTTAGGCACATCAGGGCCCTCCAAACGCAACATGGCGTCCGTTCGCAATTCCAGCCAATTTTGGTTTGGAAAAGTCAAACGGCGCTCCTTCCCTTTCAAGCCCTGCCGTGCGCCCAAACAGTGGTTCCCCCCCACATATGGGGTATCAGCGTACTCAGGACATGTTGGACAACAACTTTTGTGGTCCAATTTCTCCTCTTACCCTGGGGAAAATAAAAAATTGGGGACTAAAACATCATGCTTGTGGAAAAAATATGATTTTTTTTCTTCACGGCTCTACATTACAAACTTGCGTGAAGCACTTGAGGGTTCAAAGTGCTCACCACACATCTAGATAAGTTCCTTAGGGGGTCTAGTTTCCAAAATGGGGTCACATGTGGGGGGTTTCCACTGTTTAGGCAAATCAGGGGCCCTCCAAACGCAACATGGCGTCCGTTCGCAATTCCAGCCAATTTTGGTTTGGAAAAGTCAAACGGCGCTCCTTCCCTTTCAAGCCCTGCCGTGCGCCCAAACAGTGGTTCCCCCCCACATATGGGGTATCGGCGTACTCAGGACATGTTGGACAACAACTTTTGTGGTCCAATTTCTCCTCTTACCCTTGGGAAAATAAAAATTTGGGGACTAAAACATCATGTTTGTGGAAAAAATATGATTTTTTTTCTTCACGGCTCTACATTACAAACTTGCGTGAAGCACTTGAGGGTTCAAAGTGCTCACCACACATCTAGATAAGTTCCTTAGGGGTCTAGTTTCCAAAATGGGGTCACATGTGGGGGGTTTCCACTGTTTAGGCACATCAGGGGCCCTCCAAACGCAACATGGCGTCCGTTCGCAATTCCAGCCAATTTTGGTTTGGAAAAGTCAAACGGCGCTCTTTCCCTTTCAAGCCCTGCCGTGCGCCCAAACAGTGGTTCCCCCTCACATATGGGGTATCGGCGTACTCAGGACATGTTGGACAACAACTTTTGTGGTCCAATTTCTCCTCTTACCCTTGGGAAAATAAAAATTTGGGGACTAAAACATCATGTTTGTGGAAAAAATATGATTTTTTTTCTTCACGGCTCTACATTACAAACTTGCGTGAAGCACTTGAGGGTTCAAAGTGCTCACCACACATCTAGATAAGTTCCTTAGGGGGTCTAGTTTCCAAAATGGGGTCACATGTGGGGGTTTCCACTGTTTAGGCACATCAGGGGCCCTCCAAACGCGACATGGCGTCCGTTCGCAATTCCAGCCAATTTTGGTTTGGAAAAGTCAAACGGCGCTCCTTCCCTTTCAAGCCCTGCCATGAGCCCAAACAGTGGTTCCCCCCCACATATGGGGTATCAGCGTACTCAGGACAAGTTGGACAAGAACTTTTGTGGTTCAATTTCTCCTCTTACCCTTGGGAAAATAAAAATTTGGGGACTAAAACATCATGCTTGTGGAAAAAATATGATTTTTTTTCTTCACGGCTCTACATTACAAACTTGCGTGAAGCACTTGAGGGTTCAAACTGCTCACCACACATCTAGATAAGTTCCTTAGGGGGTCTAGTTTCCAAAATGGGGTCACATGTGGGGGGTTTCCACTGTTTAGGCACATCGGGGCCTCTCCAAACGCGACATGGCGTCTGTTCTCAATTCCAGCCAATTTTGGTTTGGAAAAGTCAAACTGCGCTCCTTCCATTCCGAGCTCTGCCGTGTGCCCAAACAGTGGTTTTCCCTGACATATGGGGTATCGGCGTACTCAGGAGAAATTGCACAACAACTTTATCAGTCCTTTTTCTCCTTTTTCCCTTGTGAAAATAAAAAAAATGTTTGTAAAAGATCATTTTTGTGACTAAAAAGTAAAATGTTCATTTTTTCCTTCCACGTTGCTTCAGCTCCTGTGAAGCACCTGAAGGGTTAATAAACTTCTTGAATGTGGTTTTGAGTACCTTGAGGGGTGTAGTTTTTAGAATGGTGTCACTTTTGGGTATTTTCTGCTATATAGACCCCTCAAAGTGACTTCAAATATGAGGTGGTCCCGAAAAAAAATGGCTTTGTAAATTTTGTTGTAAAAATGAGAAATCGCTGGTCAATTTTTAACCCTTATAATTTCCTAACAAAAAAAAAATTTTGCTTCCAAAATTGTGCTGATGTAAAGTAGACATGTGGGAAATGTTATTTCTTAACTATTTTGTGTGACATATTTCTCTGTTTTAAGGGAATAAAAATTCAAAGTTTGAAAATTGCAAAATTTTCAAAATTTTTGCCATATTTGCGTTTTTTTTCATAAATAAATGCAAGTTATATGGAAGAAATTTTACCACTATCATGAAGTACAATATGTCACGAGAAAACAATCTCAGAATCGCGAAGATCCGTTGAAGCGTTCCAGAGTTATAACCTCATAAAGAGACAGTGGTCAGAATTGTAAAAATTGGCCCGGTCATTAACGTGCAAACCACCCTTGGGGGTGAAGGGGTTAAGGTAGCCTCTCCTCCTCTTCCTCCACCTCAACATCACACTCAGTACAATCCACATAGGTGGCATCCAAATTCCTCTTGCTTACCCCGCGTCCTAACTCTCCAACCATACAACTGACTGCACAGAACCACAGATGAGTGAGTCTAAAGAACTGTTTACACATTCCATGCCATGGTCATCAGAAGTGTACTCAAAAGCTTCACAGAGTCAAGAGGAGGAAATCTGCTCCGATGTCAAAAATGATTTTAGCTTGGATCCGTGGCATGACAAAGTAGGGTCTGAGCAGCATCTTTACCCTCATCATCAGATGTTAATTCCCAGGGGGAGGTGATCCTGATGAGACTCAGATATCTGAGATTCATGTGGACTGTACTGTGTTGTAAGGGCAGGAAGAGGAGGAGGGCGACTCCAAGAGCAAGGAATGTGATAACACAGAGGATGATGATTGATGATGTGGTAGATACCAGTAGGTGTGAACATAGAGTCGCACAGCTGAGTAGGTCATCTGAGGAGGAATATGAGGAGGTTACTTTGTGCCATACATTGCAGACACGTAGTGATTTAGCCACGAAGAGCAATGCATTCTCAGCCACAGCTGTGGCTGTGATCAGCAGCGTCTGTGGGCCTGAAGCTCGCGGGGGTGGCAAAAGTTGCCTAGTCTGGGCCTTTTTTGACACTGCAAAGCATGAGCCAACTCACGGAATCTGTCAACTTTGCAAAAAAAACTGAGCAGAGGTAAAAACTGCAATAATTTGACTACTACTTATATGAACCTTCACATGTGCAATAAACATGCTTAAGTGTTGGAATCTCATTGCACAAAAATGTGGACCAGCAGACATCAACTACCATCAGCCGCCCCATTAATCAGATCTGCTGCTTCTTCTTCCTCCTCCTTGCCATGCCAACTACTGAGATGCAGGCCTTTGACCGTAGAACCTAGGGTTCTTTACCTGATCGAGTCACGCTGACTGAGAGGCCGCCTTCAGCTGTAACAGAAGAGGACATTCCTGCGTTTTTTACCCATCTCAGCGTACGAGCACACAATGACTTTCTCAATCCACAGTAACATCTTTACCTGCTCCTATCTCACGGTCCAGCAGTTTGTCTGGTTCACCATACTCCACCCTCTCTCAACACTGCAGACAGCCCACGGTACCGCAGTTATGGTCACGTAAATTATTGCTAAATGCTATGCATGACAAAACTAAAAGGTTGAACTCCACCATCTCCAATCTGTTGGCCACGGAAATGATGGCTGGTTGATACAGACGGTTTACGAAAGCTGATGGCCGTCACAGTCCCCTACTACAAATTGGCTAGTCGCCATTACTTTTCTTTGAAAGCTATGCCTGCACTATGCCATCATGTTGCAGACAACATCACTTGTTCCTTGACTAAATCTATGTCTGCCAGGGTGCATTTCATCACAGGCTCTTGGACGAGTAAGCATGGCCAAGGGCATTACATCTCCCAGACTGGGCATTGGGAGACTTTGGTGGCTGTGTGGACAGGCACTGCTCCACAAGTCTTGGAATCCCCAAGGCTTTCAGGACAAACCTCTACATTTAACACTTCCTTCACTGCTTCTGCCTCTTCTTCTATCTTCTCGAGAGCCTCCACCTGTGCCCTCATATTCCACTTAATGAAACACTCATTACAACAGTGTAGAGCAAATCCCCACCACCTCAGTACTACGAAGCCAGTGCTCACCGCAATCAGGCAGTGTTAAAATTGATATGCCTTGGAGATTGCAATCATACAGCTGAAGCATTGTGGACAGCTCTCCAGGCTGAGTTAGACCAGTCTCTGCTGCGTCTGCATCCAAAGAAGGCTGTGTCCGATAACGGTGCAAACCTGGTGATGGCCCTACGGCGAGGCAAGCTCACACACGTGCCTTGCACTGCTCAAGTCCTCAACCTGGTGGTACAGCATTTTCTCTGTCACCTTCCTGGCCTGGGTGAACTGCTCCGGAAAGCACGGAAGATGTGTGCTCACTACCGCTGTTCACATTCTTCATGTCATCAACTTGCATCGATACAGAGGTCTTTGTCCATGCCAGTTAATAGGTTGTTATGCAATGTTCAGACACAGTGGAATTCCACTTTGCCCATGTTGCAGTGAATGTGGCAGCAGCAATGAGCCCTGATGCAGTATCACATATCACGTTTATGAAGTGGGCATAGATTAAGGACCGTTGCACCCTGCTACATAGTTTTGAAATGGCTACTATGATGGTTAATGCTGACGACGCCATTATCAGCATCACTATTCCGGTCATATATATGATCGTACAGACTTTGAATAGCCTGCGGGAGTAGATGGTGCTCTCTAAGAAGTGGAGGAAGCAGAGGAGGATGCGGAAGGGATAATATTGTCTCAAAGTTCCAGACTGTCGTCACACAGGTGAACAGCAAGGGAGAGTGGCATACTGCGAACAAGGGAGGCTGGTGATAACAGACAAACTGTTATCGAAGGTGAAAAATTCAAGGGACAAATGGAGGACGAAGAGGTGATGGGCGAGAAACTGTCAGGAGTTGAAAAGGATAACCATCCCCTCTCTGATGTTCGTGGTTGATTGGAGTGGACGGAGGAAACAAGCATCAGTGTTACCCAGCCGCCAACACAGCATGGGCTTTGACTTCATGGTATAGCCTGATGTATGAGTGCCTTCTTGCTGCACTATCTGCAACATGATCCCCATATAGTTATGATTACAAATAGTGCAGACTACTGGGCTGTCACTCTGTTAGATCCACTTATAAAACCAAATTTTGCCAGATACTTCCTACCCTGGAAAGGAACCCGCGAATGCTGGAGTATTGAAACATGCTTTTACTGAACCTTAAGAGAGCTTTTTCTGAAAACAGCAGTGAAGCACACAGTTCGCATCGCAGCTCTAGACTTTCAAACTCAAGCACGTCAATTTGTCAATGCCAAATCATAAGCTGCAGCAGTAGTGTAAGTGGAAGAAGCAATTTCTGTGAGCTCTTTCATCACATTTTTTTAGACCAGCTTGAGCACCAGCACAACAGAGTCCAAGTCTTACACGTGGTGACCAAATGGAGAGGATGATGCAGGAAAATATCGAACTGAATATCAATACCATCAGGGAGGATTTTGGTCTTCTAAAATAGATGAGTGGTCTAAGCTCGTCTCATACGCCTTGGAGGTTTTATCGTGCCTGGCATTTAGTGTTCTCTCAGAACATGTCTTCAGCGCTGCTGGTGGTATCCTGATGGATAAGCACAGCCAGCTGTCCCCTGAAAGTGTAGACCGCCTAACTTTTATCTAGATGAACAAGTCATGTATCTCCAAGGACTTTTTCACTCCAATCGCAGACTGTGCAGACTAGGTGATATTTCATTTTTTAGTATGGTGCATTAATGCCTTGTAACTGCACTCTGTCATAGCTTTAGTGTTGCTTTTGTGATTGCTGTTGCTGCAGCTGCTGAAGATGTTAACACAAGTTTGTGTAAATGTGAACAGTCATGGTTGTTCTTCATCTGCTGGGTTGGGTGTAGTGGAAGACCTGTTGGTCACTATTATTATATTTCTACTGTGGTGAAATTTATGCCACTTCTGTGGTATCAGGCCCTCATTTATTTAAATTTGAAAATTCCTGATTGGGAGTCCATCTGCTGGATTAGGTGGAATGGAAGACCTGACAGTCCCTATTATACTATTTCTACTGTGGTTAAATTGATGCCACTTTGGTGGTGTCTGCCAATAATTTTTGGAAATGTGAACACTCCTGGTAGTGTATCCATATGCTGGATTGGGTGTAGTGGAAGACTTGACGGTCCTTATTATACTATTTCTACTGTGGTGAAATCAATGGCACTTTGTTGGTGTCTACCACTAATTTTTGAAAGTGTGTAGATTCCTGGTTTGATTTCCTTCATGTGTGTTGCCTGTTGCAGTAGGCCTCTGAGACCATCAGGCCTCCACTTCATTGGCGTCAACTATCCTTGTTACTACTATTCTTAGATTTTGCTGACAATGGTAGTCTACGAAACTGATATTTGTGCCACCTGAGTGTGGCTCAGTATGAAAGCAGGTTGAGCTGTTATATGTGGTATCAGGGCTTACAACACAGCAGGTCTACACCAATCCCTCACCCATCTCTTCTTACTTTGATGTTCAATTGAAAGCTGTAAATGCTGTCCCAGACCACAGTACCTCATGCATGGCTGATTGCTGCAGTGCCATGCTACAATTTGCACTGTGGGTGAATTGAGGTCAATTTCTTGGTGTCTGTCCCTCATTTGATGTGTTTGGGAGCTTTGGGGCAGTTAGAAGGTGTTGTGCATGCGTTTGTTTTTGCCTCCCATTGAGATGAATGGTGTTCAGTTATGTTCTATGAATGTTCGATGAATTAATCGGTGAATATTGCAAATTCAGTGATTATATTCCAAACCGAACATTGAAATATTTGCATATCTCATCTCTAATCACAAGCTGCATTTTATCACTCGTCTTTTTCACGTAAGTTAACAAAAGTTTTATAATGTGGTGCTAGAGTGACAATGGTGCAGGATTCTGATTGAGGGACTTAAGGTACTGCCACACTAAACAATCCCGCTAGCGATCACAATAACGACGCATACTAATGCGATCGTTAGCGGGATTGTTTCTATATCGCTAAATGCTGCCACATTTAGCGATATAGTTAACGACGCTATCGCCGTTAGCGATCTTCTTAACGACTTTAGCGGTACAAAAGTACCGCTAAATCGCTAAGAAAAGGTGCCACACAGCGATAAGATACTTACCCAGCGGGAGCGCCGACGAGAAAATAGGGTCCGGAACGATTCCAGCGACGAGCGAGATCACAGCAGGAAGCTCGTCGCTGGAAGCTGCCGCACTGAACAACATCGCTAACAGGATCGCTAAATAGTGACGTTTTTTAGCGATCCCGTTAGCGATATTGTTTAGTGTGGCATACCCTTAAAGCATGGACAAAGTTAGAAAAGAAAAAGGATTAAAAATAGTGAGGTGTTATCCGAGCATGCTAATATAGTATCTTTGCACTTGAATACTGTGTTCATGTCGATGCCGCTGTTCCCAACAAACAGGAAATCCCTGCATCTGTTGGGGCTGTCAAATAGCCACAAGACACGTAGCCACATGGACTCAAACATGGTATTTGAGAACGCCGAAGATGCTCAATTAGCACGAGCATGCTTGGATAACACCTTTTCCGAGCCCGCTAACTCATCGCTAATTAAAAATTAACAATATTGTGAAAATTTACTAAACTATATCCTTCACTAACAGGTGACTGTCTTTTTTGAAGTAATATCTTGCTCATGGAATCTTAAATTTCCACTTATAGTATGCATAAGTCAACTCTTTGACATGAAATTTGCATGTCTGCAGTATCCAGTGAAATGACATTTTTAAAGATTTACTCATCTCTTGTAGGGATTGAAATAGTTAAGAGGGAGGTCAAAGCACACCATAGAAGTCAGCAAAGACCATGGTCTAAGTTTACTAGGGCCGACATATTTTCCAGCATTCAAGGTGGAGACGTGGATTGAATTGATTAAAGGTAACATAATTAAAAGGCACACATTGTATTTAAGGACTTTCTTCTTTGTGTAATATACATCATGTGACCTAAAATTTTGGATGTCTCACCACCTTTTCTAGTCACATATCAAAATGACCCAAGGAGGGCAAAAATGGTACAAATGTGTGATACAATTCATATAATGTCCAGAAATACAATGTCCTGAAAGTATAACAATGTTTTGTGCAAATTGGGCTCACATTACAATTATATTTTAAGGTGTCGCTTCAGGTAAAACATACTTGAACCTTTTGATGCATAGGACTATTTGGACAATTTTATGGACAATACAACCTCTTTGACCTTATTGAATATTTAATCCAGGAGACATGAAATTGGATGCTAGAGTGCATATTTTTCCACATTCTTATATTAGATTAGCAATATGTACTGTACATGTAGCAACGTAGCATTAAATTAAGGACTAGAGTTGAGCGAATTTGTTCGGGTTCCATCTTATTCAGCAAGCTATAGCACTTATTGAAAAAGCTGTAGAGGGAACCTGGCTTCCTGGATCTCGCTGGCTGATCAGCTGATCGGCGCCGCAGCTGCATGTGTCACGGCTGTGTCACAGTCATGACACATGCATGGAGTGCCCAAGAAACAGGCTCTCCATGCATGTGCTGTGACTGAGAAACAGCCTCACCACATGCAGCTGTGGTGCCGATCAGCTGATCAGCCGGCGCGATTCATGCAGCTTTTTCGGTAAATGCTATAGCTTGCTGAATAAGAGGGAACTCGAACAAATTATCTCGACTCTATTAAGGACCAAATACAATTTAAAATGTCATCATAATTTAAATATTAATTTGTAGTGAAGAGCAGATTGTTAAAATTAATTTTCTATTGCAGTTACAGATGCACCTGTGATTCTTTAGGACTCTAGTGGTTGAAAATACAGTAGCTTGTGAAAGTATTTACCGCCTCCCCCTTTGCTTTTTACCTAATTTCTACCTATTTTGTTGAATTAAAATCTGGATATAAATAATTTTGTAATCTAATTTATGGTCATGCATCAGCACTAATAGTCCAAGTTGATGAAGTGAGAAAAATATAGACATAAATTAAATTTCTAGGATCAAATAACAAAATATTGGTAAGTGCATATATATTCACCCCTTTTCCTACGAAGTCGTTAAAAATCTCTGGTGCAAGCAATTACCTTCAAAAGTTACATCTTTTGTGAAAGGAAGTCTACCTGTGTGCAATCTAAGTGTCACATGGTCTGTCAGTATAAACACACTTTTTCTCAAAGGCCACATAGTCTGCAACACCAATATGTAAGAGGTAGCACCAACCAAACAACACCATTATGAATAAGATCTCCAAACAAGTCAGGGACAAAGTTATTGTGAAGTCAGGGTTGGATTAATAAAATATCCCATTCTCTGATGATCCTCAGAGCACCATCAAATCCATTATCATTAACTGGAAGAACATGATACTGCAATAAACCTGCCAAGATGGGGCTGCAAACCAAAACTTAGCTGGGCAAAGAGGGCATTCATCTGTCACTATGTGATGGTTTGATGTAAGGGAGAGGAGTCTAAAATTGTCTCTGCACTGGGGACTGTAACTATCTAAGTCTCAGGGGTACTGTTGATGGCAGAGAGGACTGGTCTCTGACATTACCATGCTCCTGCTAAACTCTAATCTGTCCCCTCCCCCAACCCATGAGTTATGGCACAGAAATGTGAGAGAAACCAGTCACAAAGACAGACATGATTAGCTGAAAACTACTGTCATACAAAACCAAAAATAGGGAGGAAGAAAAAGGAAGGAAGGAATAAACAAACTAAATAAGAGTAAAGAAAGGGAGATTAACTCTCACAATCTTCCTGCACATAGAACTTTCCGGTATCAACTAAAAACTCCAAACTACACAGCTCAACACTTTCCAGGAAGAAGATTCTTTCATCAGCAAGGAAGAAATGCCCAGAGCCAGGGAGAGGAGATGATGTCAGCAGCTGCAGCTGGGAGCAATAAAGCATATGTGCTTAGCCAGCATATAAAGAGTCCTTAACCCTTTCAACACAGATGGAAATGAAATCTATTTAAAATAGGACACGAATCACACCATCTCTAAAAAGGACATGCGATTCATTACTCATTGTGACCTTTTAACTCCCACCCTCACAGGGGAATGTGATACCCTCATGACATAATCAGAGAGGTAGCACAGAAACCAAACGTAAAAGCTGCAGAACACCCAAGAAGAAACTGAAGTATCTGTCTATAAGACCATAATAAGACGTACACTTCAAAGTTGTGGCCTTTATGGGAGAGAGAGTATTAGAAAAAAATTTACTTACACATAAAAAAGTAAGTCTCATTTTGAGTTTGCCAGCATGAATGGAAGAAGGTGGTCAGATGAGACCAAAATTGAACATTTTGGCCACCAAAGTAAATGCTATGTCTGGCGCCAAACTAACACAGCTCATCACCCCAAGATCACCAACTCCACAGTGAAACATGGTGGAGTCAGCATCATGTTGTGGGGATGTTTTTCGGCAACAGGGACAGGGAAAATGGTCTGAGTTGAGGGGAAGATGGATGGTATGAAATTCAGGGATATTTTTAAGCAAAATCTGTTTCCATCTGTCAGTGATTTGACATTGGGATGGAGGTTTAACTTCCAAAAAGACAATGATCAAAAGCATACTGGTAATGCAACACTGGAATGGTTTAAGTCAAAACATGTCAATATTTTGGAGTGGACTAGTCGAAGTCCAGACCTTAATCCAATTGAAAAACTCTTATCAGACTTGAAGACTGATGCTCACCAGAAAAAAAACATACAACTTGATGGAGCTGGGTCAGTTTTGCCTCAAGGAATAGGAAAAAATCCCAGTGGCAAGATGTGAAAAGCTCATAGAGTGTTATCTAATGCAACATGCAACTATATATGCCGCAAAAGGAGGCTCTACAAAGTACTGTCTCCAGTAATTTTGTCCTATTTGTTGTTTGACAATAAAAAGAAAACCAAATGTTCACAGTTGTAGGTGTCTTCTTTACATGATGCAAACCCTCAAAAAAAGGTGAAATTCCAGGTTGTGAGGAAGTAAAATATGTAAAATGCCAAGAGATACAAATACTTTTGCAAGCCACTGTATTAGAAACTTCATCATCAGTTATTTTCCAATTTTCATTGGAGTGCTAAAATAAATGTTACATTTTTGACATCCCTTACAAAAAATATGTAAATTACTGCATGTAAATGTTTAAATTCAATGCCTATAAAATAAGAAGAGTAATTTGAAAAGTGCTTTCATCCATAATTTTAGTCATATCCTTTTCCTGTTTTAATATGGTACCTGATATTTACAGAAGATTGTTTTTGTTTTTAATTACAAATATTGCAATCAAAGAAGACACATTTGATCAAAAGGTAATCTTGGTAACACAAAACGAGCTGCATCCATATAATTTGTGTTTCAGTAAGAGAATGGCAATACAAAGATCTTAATTAACTTATAGTTAATTAAATTTTGTTTCTACAGATAGCATGGAAAGAAACTGTTGGAAACATGGATAGAGGAGCTTTATGTTGCAAAGTAAAAAAAACAATGTTTATGGAACAAGAACCATAAATGAAATACCTAAATTCACCAGCTTTTATCAGATCTTTTATTATTATCAGATCTTTTAGAGAAATGAGGGGCAGCATGGTGACTCTGTAGCCTTGCAGCCCTGGGATCATGGGTTTAAATCCCACCAAGAATAATATTTGCAAGGACTTTATATGTTTCCTTGTGTTTCTAGGTTCCCGGTTATCTCCTACATTCCAAAAACATTTCTGGGAATTCAGATTGTGAGCACCAAGTGATAATAATGCCAATAAAGCGCTGTGGGATATGATGACACTGTATAAGCAAAGCATAATATATCAATAATGTAAACATTTAATGTGACTGTGGAATTTAAGTACATTACTATTGAACAGTGCCTTTATATGAATACATCTATTACCATATTGACAGAAATATTAGGGTTCATTGATTCCTGGCCAATAATTAGGAAATGAACATGTATGGCGTCAACCTTTCCAAACTGGCTGCCAGACAGGAATAAACAAAACACTTGGAAATATTGATAATATTTTCTCTGTTTTCGTAATATAATATACAATGCGTACAGAACGATGAGTACAGAATGATTGTATTAATGATCATTTTGTATGCATAGAAGTGTGACACGTCTGTATAAACAGCCAGTATAAATGCAGGCTTACAGTACTTTGACTAAAGCAAATGCCAATTTCTTGTGCATAGAATAAGTGGTTTAGGGCCCCAACATGCATTAAAAACTTCTGAAGCCACAATTTTGGGTAACATTTGCCAAACATTTGGTGCTCATGAGGACCTCCTGGCTCTCCACAAACTGATTATGTTAAGGAAAAGATGAAGTGTTTAGTTTAAATTCAAAGGTCTAATTCTTTTGTTCTCTAGTTATATAAGATGCTGCCAGAGGTATCTGTCTATTTACTCTGCACTCCCCATATACAGAAGATATAAATGCTGGACTGAACATTCATGTGTATGTGGTGAGTCACAAGAGATCAGTATCTGAGGTGTATGGGCACCTTTAGCCTGTTTAAATGGGCACCTGCTAGCCCATTTAAAAATTAAAAGGTAGCACCCCATGTACCATGTGACATTTAGAACTAGCATCTGTGGATCATAAACATTTTGGGCCCGAAGGCACTATAGAAAATGTAGGTCTGCAACTTTTCATTCCCTTTCAGTTATATTACAGCATAAGATGGTCCAGCGATACATGTGTTAGGGTTCGAGTTCCCGCTGCTGCACAAGGGGAGTCTCGAACCAGTCCCGCTGCGGTCCCCCATCCATCTCCTGCACAGTGGAGCCTGCTCAGCAAAGACGTCGGTCCCAGCGTCTCGCTCACTGTGCAGAGACTTGCTGCTGCCTCTTCAGGTTCTGCTATTATAGCCAGTACTGGTCAGCGGCGAGCAGACGTCTTTAGGTATAAGTCCTTTGTTGCTTCGTCTGAGCATGCCCAGGGCGAGACCTCCCATTGGAGATCAGGGGTCACATGCTCAGACACAGCTGCCACTCCTATTGGTCCTTCAGGAAGGTCCTCCGGCTGTTGATGTTCTGAAGCAGCTTCCCATTGGTCCTTACTGGAAGGTCTTTTTCTCGTGGCTGCTATAAAAGGCTGTCCTTACCGCATGGCTGTGCGCTAGGATCAATTGCATTATGTGCTTTGCGCCAGTGTGATCATGTACGAATGTGGTTAGGGCTCGGCTGAAATAAGCCCCTAGAATACCGGCACCTCCGGTGAGGAGATTTGGGTGCACGTGGTCAGGGCTCGGCTGAAATAAGCCCCTAGAATACCGGCTTCTCCGGTGAGGAGATTGCTTGATTGTGCTGTTGTCTGCATGATCACGGACTGCTATCCGCACAGCAGTTATCTGTGTATCCCTGTGGGGTTAACAGGACACAGTACCTATCTCTGCGTCTTTACCTCAGCGACTCTGTGGTGTAACAGAGTTTGCTTATATCGCCATATAGCGCTGCAGCATTCCCGCTAGCGGCTCTGTGGATTAACAAAGATCGCATTAACTGCCACAGCGCGCTACGGTATTTATTTTAGCGACTCTGCGGGATAACAGAGTTCGCTACTTACGCCATTTTACTAGCAGCAGGCTCTGCCTGCACGGTGGACCTCGGGCTGCGAACGCACCTCTCTACATCTTATATTTGGTGCGTTCCGCAGACCCTAACAACATGAGCCTCCATTGGCCTTCATATAATAGAAATAATGTCTTTAGAAACAGTGCTTTTATGGGAAAATCATGCATACAGCTAAGGGTATAGTTTAGAGTTTGTTGCAATTTTTCATCAGATTCCTACTTAGTGGACCTAAACCACGTCTCCATTGGAAAGTAAAAGCATACAAAGGCAGAGTAGATGATTCAAACCCTTGTTATACTTTGAACAAAGCAGAGCCATAATGTAGACTTGCATATGAGGACAGCCTTTCTTCAATAAGGACAGC
Organism: Oophaga sylvatica; assembly: GCA_033576555.1. Classification (NCBI taxonomy): domain Eukaryota; kingdom Metazoa; phylum Chordata; class Amphibia; order Anura; family Dendrobatidae; genus Oophaga; species Oophaga sylvatica. Next base: position 544,545,208 of record JARQOD010000002.1, read on the forward strand.
ATTTTTTCTATAAAATAACGCTTTGAATGTTATTTGCAATCATTATTTCATGTCCAAATATGTGCTGGAACTTTGCAAACAATATACAGTATACTGACATATAGCAGAGGATAAAATGTATACTAGAATTGCAGTATGAGGATGTCTATGTACTTGTAATTCAGATTTTGAAATTGAACACTTAGGCTGGAACAGTTGTCGTTAGAGTTGAGCGATACTTTCCGATATCCTAAAGTATCGGAATCGGAATGGTATCGCCGATATCACTAAAAAATCGGCGATACCCGATACCGATACCGGAAGTCCCATGTAAGTCTATGGGAACAAAATATCGCAACTAAAAAAACCCCATTCTTTCCTTGTAAACACTAAATATACACACATAGAATACATATATATATATACATGTCATTGTGACATATATATATATATATACATATATGTATAGTTTATACACTTCTACATAGTAAAATATCCTTTGATTCAATTGCCGGGTAAAGCCGGCTTCAGTGAAAAGACAGAAGCACCCGACATGAAATGACACTTGGTGTACATAGGGTTAACCATGTCTTTTCATGTCGTTTGCTATCTGATTTGCACAAACAATTAAATCAGACTATGTGTGCAAAATTTCACACCTGTAGGGGTTAATTAAAGGTGTAAATTCGTTGTAAAAAAAACGGACTTTTTTGCTACGAATTTACACCTTTAATTAACCCCTACAGGTGTGAAATTTTGCACACATAGTCTGATTTAATTGTTTGTGCAAATTAGATAGCAAAGGACATGAAAAGACATGGTTAACCCTATGTACACCAAGTGTCATTTCATGTCGGGTCACCCGACATGAAATGACACTTGGTGTACATAGGGTTAACCATGTCTTTTCATGTCCTTTGCTATCTAATTTGCACAAACAATTAAATCAGACTATGTGTGCAAAATTTCACACCTGTAGGGGTTAATTAAAGGTGTAAATTCGTTGTAAAAAAAACGGACTTTTTTGCTACGAATTTACACCTTTAATTAACCCCTACAGGTGTGAAATTTTGCACACATAGTCTGATTTAATTGTTTGTGCAAATTAGATAGCAAAGGACATGAAAAGACATGGTTAACCCTATGTACACCAAGTGTCATTTCATGTCGGGTTCTGCATTTTCACAAAAGCCGGCAATTGAATTAGCGGCTATTATACTATGTAGAAGTGTATGAACTACAAATATAAATATATATATATATGTGTCACAAATTCAATGACATGTATATATATATATGAGGTGTAAAATTGCTGAAAAAAATTGCGTGGGCTCCCGCCCTATTTTCGCAACCAGACAGACAAAGCCAGTGAGTGGGGGCAGATAATAATAGCCCAGAGAGGGACCATTATTTTTGCCCCCCCCCGGCTAATTAACATCTGCCCCCAGACACCCCAGAAAGGGCAAATCTCTAATTAGATTTGCCCTTTCTGGCACTTTGCCCGTCTATTCCCATTGCCCTGTAGCGGTGGCGAATGGGTTAATAAGGGGTTAAAATGACCTTGCAATTGAAAGGTCACTTTAAGCCAGGTTAATAATTGAGAGCTGTCAATTAGACAACTATCAATTATTAATCCTATTGTATGAAAGAAAAATCAAACACACACACTTTAATAAAAAAGAAGTTTAATGAAATAATCACACAGTTTTTGACCATATTTTATTTACCTGCTAAGACCATTTCCTGTAATAAAAATAAAATAAAAAAGCAAAATTATTCTTACCTATCCCATGCACAGTCAGGTCCCACGGTGTAATCCTTCAGAAAGGGTTAATGTTTACTGCAGGGACCGCAGCTAATGCTGCAGCCTCACAGTAAACCCCAAATGAATGAGTTCCTCTCCTGCCTGACAGGAGAGTAAAGGCTGGGTGTCACATAACGATACACCAGCGATCCCGACAACGATATGCACTTGTCAGGATCGCTGGTGTATCGCTACATGATCGCTGCTGAGCTGCCAAACAGGCAGCTCAGGCAGCGATCTGGGACAGCGAAACTGCGGGTAACATCGCTTAAGGGCCCGTCTCACATAGCGATATCGCTACCGAGATCGCTGCTGAGTCACTAGTTTTGTGATGCAGCAGCGAGCTCACCAGCGATATCGCTGTGTGTGACATTCAGCGACGATCAGCCCCCCTGCCGGGTATCGCTGATCGTCGCAGAAATGTCAGGACCTTTTTTTGATCGCTGGTTTCCCTCTGACAGGCACGCATCGCTGCGTGTGACAGGCGGGAGACCAGCGATCCGCTGGTAACCAAGGTACACAGCGGGTTTCCAGGCACCGCGCAGCGCTTGGAAACCCGCTGTGTACCTTGGATACCAGCTCCCTGCATCAGGGCGCTGGTATCCAAGGTACACAGCGGGTTTCTAGGCACAGCCCCGCGCCTGGAAACCCGCTGTGTACCTTGGTTACCAGCGGATCGCTGGTCTCCCACCTGTCACACGCAGCGATGTGTGCCTGTCAGCGGGAAACCAGCGATCAAAAAAAGGTCCTGACATTTCAGCGACGATCAGCGATACCCGGCAGGGGGGCTGATCGTCGCTGAATGTCACACACAGCGATATCGCTGGTGAGCTCGCTGCTGCGTCACAAAACTAGTGACTCAGCAGCGATCTCGGTAGCGATATCGCTATGTGAGACGGGCCCTTAAGTGGAAAGCTTAATTGATTGCTTTCCACTTTCACTTCAGGTCAGCCAGGGACACAATCAGTGACGTCAGAGGGAACTGATTAACAAAAATAGGGGTTCCCTTCGAAAAAAAATGGCGTGGGGTCCCCCCTATTTTTGTTAACCAGCCAGATGAAGCAGACCGCTGAGGCCTGGATTTTCAGGCTGTTAAGGAGCCAAGATCCATGGACCTTGCCAGCCTGATAATACTAGGCCACAGCAGTCTGCATATCTTGGCTGATTAACAAAAATAGGGGATCCCCTCGAAAAAAATTGGCGTGGGGTCCCCCCTATTTTTGTTAACCAGCCAGATGAAGCAGACCGCTGAGGCCTGGATTTTCAGGCTGTTAAGGAGCCAAGATCCATGGACCTTGCCAGCCTGATAATACCAGGCCACAGCAGTCTGCATATCTTGGCTGATTAACAAAAATAGGGGATCCCCTCGAAAAAAATTGGCGTGGGGTCCCCCCTATTTTTGTTAACCAGCCAGATGAAGCAGACCGCTGAGGCCTGGTTTTTCAGGCTGGTAAGGATCCAATATCCATGGACCTTGCAAGCCTGATAATACCAGGCCACAGCAGTCTGCTTAGCTTGGCTGGTTAACAAAAATAGGGGATCCCCTCGAAAAAAAAACGGCGTGGGGTTCCCCCCTATTTTTGTTAACCAGCCAAGTAAAATGCAGACTGCTGCGGCCTGGTATTAAAAGACTGTCAAGGCCCATGGATTTTGGCCCTCAACAGCCTGATAATACCAGGCTACAGCAGCCCCACATTTGGCGCATCAAAAGATGTGCCAATTGTGGCACTTTACCCGGCTCTTCCCACTTGCCCTGTAGCGGTGGCAAGCGGGGTAATAAGGGGTTATTGTCACCGTTGATTGCACGGTGAGAATAAGCCCGGTTAATAATGGAGAGGTGTCAATAAGACACCGATCCATTATTAATCCCAAAGTTATTAAATGCATAAAAAAAAGACAAAGCAAGAAAAAAGTATTTTAATGAAATAAAAGAGACAACACAGTTTTCATTAATTTTATTAGTCTCTCATTCCTGCGACGCCATCGATCTCCTGTAAAAAAAGAAAAAAAACAAACCAACAGTATACCACCTGTCCGACGCAGTCCAGAACGACAGTCCCACGACGATCCAGCTGTGCTACATCGCAATGACAGGCAGAGCCTGTCATCGCAACGCAGCACAGCTGATTACCTGCTTCCCCGGCAGTGACGTCATCGGACTGACTGCTTTACGGCCGGGATTACCCAGCAGTCACTGCAGTTATCGCGAGAAACTGCATGTGACCGCCGGGGAAAGAAGATTGCGGCCATGAAGCAGTGCAGGACGTGACCGCCGGAGATCTTCTGCCAGGTAAGTGCCGCTGACTCCTGACAGACCCGACCGACGGACACTGACAGTGACAGTGACAATCCCGATTCCGGTATCCGATAAGACGAAAATATCGGAACTCGGAATCGGAATTCCGATACAGCTAATATCGGCCGATACCCGATATTTGCAGTATCGGAATACTCAACACTAGTTGTCATGTAATTATTTTTGATAAAAAAAGAATCTTCAGAAAGCATAGAAATAAATGTTTTTCCTTTTTTTATCTTTGAAGTACACTTCTAGGATGATAGTAAATAGGACCATCTGTAACGTTTCAGGAAGTGCACTCTAAGCTCCATTGATTTTTTTTTCACAGTCTATATTTTCAGGAATGTTCTCTTTACCTTTAATGGCATATCCACATACAGACCATAAGAATCAATAATTGCCCTTTGACATATACTATGCTTTGCAGATGATGACTTTCACGGAGTAGATATTAGTTTGCTTTGTAGTGTTGCAGGCTCTCAACTAAAGTGTTGGGAAATTGTCATAGTCGTGGCTATTGTCCGATATGATTAAAGGAAAGCTACTCTACCCCTTCAGTAGCTGACCGCTACCTTATAAACCTGCTGCCCATGCTACAGAAACATTCTTTATGTGTCCTCTGGGTCAAATGTCATTAGCCCTTCATGGAACACTAGTATTTCTTCAGAGAAAAAATGACAACAACCAGCAACTAAGCTCTAAAGAGGCTTCAATCCATGATTGAGGTTCAATTTAGTTTCTTAGCCTTTCTTGCACCTGTTTTTTTCAAATTACACAAATGAAGCTACATCTTTATATTTGTACAGAAAACATCATAATAACCTAAAAAAAATCATTTGTCTTATATGTAGTGTGTAAAAATAATATGACAAACTTTTATTTTCCTATGCTGCCATATGGATATATTTAGATAATACAGAAATAAACCAAGATAATCAATACTGAATTAACTAATCTTTATTAATAACACAAGTGTACTTATTTTTATGGAAAAAAATAGCTTTGCGGAAAAATTACTTATTTAGGGCACTTTTCTAAAAAAAAAGGCAAAACCATTTTATTGAACCTATTGACCAAAATAAAATAAAAAAATGTTAAAAGATAAAAAGATTTTGAAATACAGTGTATATTCTAAATTCATATATAAGCACGGCACAGTCAAAATTTTAATTTTTAAAGATGCCCTAAGGCTAAATTCTCACATATAGTTTTTGATGCATTTTTTATTGCTGTTTCATTGTTCAATCAAAAGGAAAAATATATAGGAAAAACTTTACTCTTATTTGTTCCACATTTTATCCACCACAAATAATCTCACAGATATTTCACTTTAAATTAACTATTTGTAAGATTATTTGACTTAAGGGTATGCCACACTAAACAATATCGCTAACGGGATCGCTAAAAAACGTCACTATTTAGCGATCCCGTTAGCGATATTGTTCAGTGCGGCAGCTTCCAGCGACGAGCTTCCTGCGGTGATCTCGCTCGTCGCTGGAATCGTTCCGGACCCTATTTCATCGCTGGCGCTCCCGCTGGGTAAGTATCTTATCGCTGTGTGGCACCTTTTCTTAGCGATTTAGCGGTACTTTTGTACGCTAAAGTCGTTAAGAAGATCGCTAACGGCGATAGCGTCGTTAACTATATCGCTAAATGTGGCCGCATTTAGCGATATAGAAACAATCCCGCTAGCGATCTCATTAGTATACAACGCTAACGAGATCGCTAGCGGGATAGCTTAGTGTGGCAGTACCTTTAATAATAGATACGAACTTATCAGAAAAGTAGATTGTCAGTAACCCCTGTTATCTCAAACCTTTTCAACTTTCAATGGTTTTAGAATTAACTAAATGCTTTGATAGATTTATTTCTTGTGCTGTACCACAGAAAATAAACATGTGCATGCCTAAGTAGCTGGGAAGAAGAAAATTTCTTTTGTCTAAAACTAATTAATGGGAGCAGAGATCTAAATTTGAGACAGTCACTGACACAACAATATTGTAAATTTGAAATGGAATCTTTGCAACAGATGTACAATGAAGGACTAGAAAACATGTTCAGAAAAATGCTAAGTTATCTACAATGTAATTAGGACAGCTGCGTATGATAATTAGATCAGCCGCTATTCTGTACTTAATCGTATTGTTTTAAATTTGGGACAAACAACTTTTAATGAGAAAAAAAATCAAATTTATTTATGCGAGATGCAAACAAAAACCTGTTTAAATTGGATCTTTTATTTCCTAACTGAAACATTAGTGCATATTTGAATATTTATCACATCATATAAATATGATGTAAACTTAAAAGAAACAATGCTGGAGATGGAGTTAATCGCTAAATGTAGAAGGAGTATCCCGTTTACAAGCCACACTTTAGCCTATGTGACAAAAATAAAGTTGATGCTGGGTCTTCATTTTCTTTGTTAAATGAAATTTGCCACCAGGTCTTGCTACTTTACGTGAAAGCAGCATGAGATGCAGAGATAGAGACCATGATCCTTGTGATGTGTCATTTACCAGGCTGCTTTCTGTTGTTTTGATAAAATGGTATCAGCTGGAGATTTGGACTAGAGGACTGGTAAACCTGTTGCCATATCTCTATATTCACAAGCTCTATATAACCTCACCTGCCACTTATTGGTAGCTTTCTGCTTATGCACAGTGTACAAAGAAACCTGCCAATCAGTGTTGTAGGAGTGGTACTACAGAGCTCAGCATTCAGAGAATTGGTAAATCTGCAGCTCCCCTGATGAGAGATTTCATGAAATTTCAAAAGCCAGATAAATAAAATATCAAACATGTCACAAAAAAAGCAAAAAAAAACAATAACAGTTGGATTTTTTTGGGTTGTGGCACCTTGTGGGTCACAATCCGACCTCTTTCAATTCACTTTGCTGCAATGTAGCAGCAGAAAACATTGATCTTTGGCCACTTGATCTCACGGCCAATATCTCTTCTGTCAGACACTCCGCACAGAAATTACAGGCAAGCCTGGTACCGGTGTCCTTAGTAGGGATGACAGAGTTCAGGAGCAGTCCAGGCTACAAGAGATGTTGAGCACGGCGACGGGGAGATATGCTTAAGGCAAGCAGGATCTGAAGCACATGACCAAGCACGTGACCGCTGGAGGGAATGGCCGGGGCGGAGACTACACCCGGAGCCCCGGAGAGCCAAGCTCCAGTGGAGGGAGCAGAAGAGATGTCAGGCAGGCACAGGTAATAACTAGAGGAGACAGAAAGAGATGAAGTCAGGGCCAGACAGGGTCAGGACCAGAGAGATAGGCGGGGTACCAAAGTGGTCAGACAGAGCGGGTAATCATAAATCACAGCAAAATTCAAAAACCAGACAAGCCAGCAAACAGTACCAAGACAGAAAATGAACTCACAACACAGGGACAAACAGGGTCAGAACCAAGAGAGCAAGCACGATAATAGGGAGAAGGCACAGACATACAAAGGTCAACTAACTCAGCCGAGGGCAGAAGTATAACCGACACCGGACCTAGGTCGATTGGCAACTAAATAACCGCCCTCTGCCAGAGAGAGGCAGAAACAATTAACCCCTGCCTGACCAGGACAGGATAAAGACAAAACCCCATCCTGGATCATGACAGCTTCATAGATCAAGATTTCTTTGATCATTATTTCAATATTTAGCATGCAACATGGAGCAAAGTAGATGGAAATGTACTTCAAGTGCATTGATCAAACTAAATCACTGGGAACAGATTTCAGCCCATAAGGAATTAAGGTACAGTTGTACTGAACAAATAATGTGAAGACACGCTACTAGGACTGAAGCGATAAGCGTAAAATAAGCCCAGTCTACATATGTATCAATCAATTGAGGGTGCGGTGCACAGACATTAATCTCAAGTCAATTCCCAGGTAGAAGTCGTCAAGCAAAGAGGGATCCAGCAACCACAATAGAAGGACTTAAAAAAATCATTATTTTTTTTAGATAGTATTAAAATATCAAAAAGAAAAAATTAGAAACATAATAAACACTTGGACTGCACATTTTTATCACTAAGGGCAGAGACACACTAGCGATTAAAAATCCGCCCGCTCTCATGCAGGAGAGTCGGACGAGTGTAATGCAATTGTCATGCAAGTGTCATGCATTTTTGTGTGAGTACAATCCGATTTTTCACACCTAGCATCCGATTTACATACCAATGCAGTACGATTGCTATCAGACTGCAATGCGATTTTAACATGAGCTTTTACATAGAACAGTTCTCTGTATGTAAAAGGTCATGTAAAAATCGCATTGTAATGCACAACTGTACACATTATTTCAAAACCAAAAAATATTCAAAACACACACACATATATATATATATATATATATATATATATATATATATTTATATATATAATATATACATATATAATAAATATATATATAATATAAAATATAAATATATGACATACAGTATATATAATATATATACATTATATATATATATATATATATATGTATCTCAGTGACAAATACAATTAGTATAGTGTGTGTGCAGCTTACTGTACATGTATTTAACTAATAATTGGTGACTTTTTTAAAAAAATGGTGTGTTTCCCACGCAATTTTCTGTGCCAGAGGGAAAGCCAGTGACTGAGGGCATTTATTAATAACCTAGGAAGGGACCATGGTTCTTGGCCCCCCGGCTAAAAAACATCTGCCCCTGGCCACCCCAGAAAAGGCACATCTGTAAGATGCGCCAATTCTGGCACTTCACCTCTCTCTTCCCACTGCCCCGTAGTGGTGGCATATGGGGTAATAATGGGTTAATGTCACCTTTGTATTGTAAGGTGACAATAAACCCAGCTTAGTAATGAAGAGGTGTAAGACACCTCTTCATTACTAATCCTATAGTTGTGAAAGGGTTAAATAAAGACACAGCTAGAAAAAAGTATTTTAATGAAATTAAACACCACACAGTTTTGCCATCTTTATTATTCAGCTAATCCAAGCGAAGCCCTCAATCTCCTGGAAAAAATAAAAAATAAAAAACAAAAATATACCCATATGTGTCCGATGTACAGTCAGTCCCACGCCATTAGCCATATCTGGAGAAATACAGTTTACAACAGGGAGTGGCGCTATTGCGGTATGTAAACCATGTCTCTTATCCTGTCGGCTTCTGCAATGATTTTACAGAAGCTGACAAATGAATTACCGGATAATCTTCTATCTCTCTATGAAATATAAATATATATATATGTGTGTCACTGTCATATATATATATATATATATATATATATATATATATATATATACATATACATATTCTCGTTGTATACATGTATTGTACTTTTCCTATTTTAACCTGTCAGTGTGATTTTTACAGTAGCCATATATGAATTGCCGTCTTTTGAGAGGACACCGGTGCATAAAAATCGCTCAGTACTAGCATGGTACGATTACTGTGAGAGTGCTGTGTGATTTTTTTATCGCACCCATTGACTTCTATTGCTGGTATACGATCCGATGCAATCAGATTTGTGATTACAATCGCAGCATGCTGCGATTTTTTTCCAGCCTGATCTTGATCCGATCCGAGCTGGAAAAAAATAACGCAGATGAAGACACAATCATAGAATAAAATTGGTCTGAATTCAATCTGATTTTTTATCGGATTGAATTTGTCCGATTTCATCGCAAGTGGGCATGAGCCCTAAGGCTCTTAATCATAATATTAAGACTATTTGCTGGTCTGCAGAAGTAGAAGGGTAGAGAGATAAATAGTGAGTTTATTATTTGGTTTTTTACACCCTAAGTTTATAATACTCTGGTGTATGGTGTAAATTTGATTTTCATACCAAACTGAAGTGATCTGCTAAATTTGAGTTCTTATTGAAAATTAGCAAAAGGTAAAGACACATTTCTAAAGGGTATGCCACACTAAACAATATCGCTAACGAGATCGCTAAAAAACGTCACTATTTAGCGATCCCGTTAGCGATATTGTTCAGTGCGGCAGCTTCCAGCGACGAGCTTCCTGCTGTGATCTCGCTCGTCGCTGGAATCGTTCCGGACCCTATTTCATCGCTGGCGCTCCCGCTGGGTAAGTATCTTATCGCTGTGTGGCACCTTTTCTTAGCGATTTAGCGGTACTTTTGTACCGCTAAAGTCGTTAAGAAGATCGCTAACGGCGATAGCGTCGTTAACTATATCGCTAAATGCGGCAGCATTTAGCGATATAGAAACAATCCCGCTAGCGATCTCATTAGTATGCAACGCTAACGAGATCGCTAGCGGGATTGCTTAGTGTGGCAGTACCTTAAGTCTACCAACATCTACTAATATCACGATAGGTAATCTATTAAATGAAATCCATCGCATCTTAAAGGGGCATTATCATATTCATACATTTCTTTAGTTAGCAAGGAAATAGGCAAGATTGCCGAGCTAATCTTATCAGTCTTCCATAATTACATTTTCCGCTCATCATAATTGTGAGTTTTCAGCGCAATTCTCCTAATCACTACTCTCACTGCCCTGAGTTGTGTGCTTGTTTAAAATCTCAATTATCTCTGTGTTTTAATAACAGGATACCAGTGAAGACTTCAGAACAATGACAGCAACTGACAGAAAATGATCAAAACTGTCACTCAAGGAGAACTGCACACCTCCCCCCAGCAACTGGGAAGTAAGGAGACTGCAGAACTTTGAGATGTTCAAGAGACAACTTGAGAATACCACTTTAAGTATTCTTGTTTTGAATCATTCATTAAAGAAAAGTTACTGTGAACATAGCATATCACATTCTATGTTAAAATCTGAGATGTTTTAATATGGTATTTTTGTGTATTACAGATCAGGAGGAATGCAGTACAGTATATGCATTTATGACTGTAACACTTTCAGATGTAATGCAGGATTATTATTTTCAGATACATTTATGTTTTTTTATTTTTCAAAACAACTAAAGATGATCACAATATAATTTTATATTCCTTGAGTTTTACTCTAATAACCCCTGCCCAAAATATCTCTTTTCCCTGTTATTTTCTATTGAATATAATAACCTAGTGTACATCAATTTTCTTATATCTCAACTAGACTTCCTAACGATTTACATAGACTAACCTATGCATTAGTCGATTTATGACCCCCGATGCATGACATATTTTTGCAGCTAGCACACTCGACCTAAAAGAAGGTGGTTTACAATGACAGCCTGAAAGATTACTGTAATAATTGCATAGTTCCTGCAGTATGGGTCTCTTTATATTTATATGCACCATAATACATTCTGAAGTAAGAGAAATTCTGAAAGTGCTTACCAAAATGAACCTGTCATATGCTTTAACAGCTTGTCTGAGTATATTTCAAACAGTAATCTGTCTGCTAAATGTCCATAAAACCCTGAGATAGTTACCCGGTATTGAAACGTACAATGTATATCTAATGAAAAGGATTTTGTTTCCTTTTATTATATTTGTGCTGTCATTATTTCCCTGCTGCGGTAAAATGTAGTGTCATGTCTTTTTATTTTCTTTCAGATGTTCTTTGCTCAAAGTTCAGTGGTAATTGTTTGTAGTACTTTGCTAGACAATTATTTCCATGGGAAGGAGTAGAAGGTAGAGAAGACAATTAATTAGAAATGCCTGTTTTTTTTCTCAAAAATGTTTGACTTTTTTCTTCTGCAGTTGTGTGAAATAGATAATCAATTCAAAACCTGCAGAAACTATAGATGTGCTTGGCGGCACGAGAATTTCATCTGATGCGTGTAGGCACTTCATATACAGTGCCTTGTGAAAGTATTGGGCTCCCTGGAACTTTTCAACCTTTTCCCACATATCATACTTCAAACATAAAGATACCAAATGTAAATTTTTGTGAAGAATCAACAAGTGGGACACAATTGTGAAGTTGAACGAAATTTACTGGTTACTGTATATACTTATGTATAAGCCGACCTGTGTATAAGCCGACCCCCCTAATTTTGCCACAAAAAACTGGGAAAACGTATTGACTCGCGTATAAGCCTAGGGTGAAAAATGATTATGCCCTCATATGATGTTCCACAGATTATGCCCCCAGATGCTGCACAGATTATGCCCAATATGCTCCACAGATTATGCCCCATATGCTCCAGAGATTATGCCCCTATATGCTCCAGATTATGCCAAATATGCTTCAGAGATTATGCCCCCATATGCTCCAGATTATGCCCCCATATATTCCACAGATTATGCCCCCATATGCTTCACAGATTATGCTCCCATATGCTCCAGATTATGCCCCCATATGCTCCACAGATTATGCCCCCATATGCTCCATATTATGCCCCCATATGTTCCACAGATTATGCCCCCATATGCTCCATATTATGCCCCATATGTTCCACAGATTATGCCCCCATATGCTCTATATTATGCCCCCATATGTTCCACAGATTATGCCCCCATATCCTGCACAATTATGCCCGATATGCTGCATAGTATAGGTCCCTTTTGCTGCTGCTGCAACAAAAAAAAGGCTTACTCACCTCTCGTCGCTGGGGGCCAGGTGCCAGTGTCCTGAGCAGGCGGTGACACCGGCGCGCTATGGGGGACAGGTGTCGGTGTCACCGCTCGCTCAGGACCCCTGCACTTGAGATATTTACCTGTCCTCTCTCCACCACTGCGCCCTCTTCTGGGTCCTCGGCAGTGAATGATCAGGCAGGGGGTGCGACGTGCACTAACGACATCATCGTGCCCTCTGCCTGATCATTCACAGCCAGAGGAGTCAGACGAGGGAGCAGGGCAGCGGTGGAACGGGACAGGTAAATATCGCTATACTCACCCCTCCGCCGGCGCGTCTCTGCAGCCTCTCCTCTCCGCAGCGCTTCCTTCCTACAGCGGTCTCGTGTTACCGCTTATTAAAGTCATGAATATGCACATGCCGGAGATTGTGGGAGAAGCAGGGGGGCTGCAGAGACCGTGCCGGCGGAGAGGAGAGTATGATCCGACTGCCTCTCCCCCGCCGACCCCCGTATATGACCCGCGTATAAGCCGAGAGGGGGACTTTCAGCCCTAAAAAATGGGCTGAAAATCTCGGCTTATACACGAGTATATACGGAATTTTAAATTTTGGACATGCTAAATTCACTTAAAAAAATTGATTTGTGAGGAATAAACTCGTCACAAATCACAATACTGAAAAAATTTAATCAATTTTGAACTCTGTAATGCAACCTCAGCCGTACTAGTTTTCAAGTGACCCCAACATATGTGGTTTGAAGTAAAGAAATGGAAAATGGCGATAAGCAGCAGGCTATTTAACCACACTGCAGTTTCAGACTTTTTAGACTATTTAAATTGTTTTAACTATCCAAAACTTTTCCTTTTCTGGGGACAATTGACTCTGTGTTACCAGTATTTATTCCATTTAAAATTCTTTTAATGGAAGAAGCTGTAGCTTTTTCACACAGCGAGTACATATATTATTCCTGTTTGGGATGTAACACAAACTTTATTATGTGCTAAATGAAATAATAACATTTTCACAAGCTGTAAAAAAAATCATTTTATTGAGGGAGACAAAACAAGTGTTCTCCTCTAAATGTGAAGAAGTGAAAAACATATCCCGTTTTAGGAACTTGAAATGAGTTTGATATACACAATATAATAAAGCAATTACAAAGGCTTTTTATCAAGCCATCCCAAAATGATCCTTTTTTTAGGGAGCAGGAACAGCCTAGCTGTTTCCAAAGAAGTAATGGCTTGACACCAAGCTTTTTAAAAAATTAGCCCTATTCTGGGAGCCTTTTCATATTTTTTGTACATTTCCCAGCATCAGTACTGTACATTGAAGCCACATGGTAGAGAGTTTTGATCAGACAAATAAGAAGATGTGTGGTACTGTACAGCCAGCAATGGCAGCAGCAGTACAGTTAATCACTGTACAAATCAGTGGACAGCCAGTAGATATATGGCTGGTGTAGATGAGTAGAAGCTGCAGATTCATGTGGTAGAAAATTATAATAGGTCATGTCAGGAGATGTCAAAAGGCTTCAGAACTCTCAAAGTAACGTATGCTGCAGATCTAGTTTGCTCCTAGAGACACTGGAACAAATAAAGCAATGGATTCCAGCAAGTTGTGTTATCAGTAACCAGGTGGTCCTGTTTAGACTGCTATATTTTGCAAAGCTGGGAGAGTGAACTGACATTTTCCTTGCCATAGCCACAACCTTTCTCAAACATGTACTATTAAATTCAGGAAGTTGGCCATGCATACAGTGTGAGTTACTTTGCAGGACCATAAGGCAACCAAAAGGTTCCAAACATTGTCACTCACAAAAATTCTGAGGCTTTCTAACCTTCAAGTAGCTTGGCAGCACTTTACTTTGCAGGAAAGAATAGAATGAAGTGAAATCAATGATGTGCATTGTGCCTGCTGATAAAAGCATCATGTCACTTGAGCAAGATCCATAGGAGGTATAAAAGGAGACAGATAATTGGCACATAGTGGTGAAAAAAGATGATAGCATCTCTCTCTTTGAGAAATTATGGCAACAGGGTATCTTCCAGTGAGGTTGAGCGCATCCTATAATTTCTCAGCAACGTGCAAAAGCACTCACACCACCGTGAGCAGACCTTTTAGAGTCTCCAAGACTGGTGGCAATTGATGCTACCTAGATTTTGCCCCAGAGGATCTTTCAGGCACATTTTGTTGACAGTGTGTCTCTCCAAATCTACCACCCTCCTCCTCTAATGTCCTAACCTCCTGGGCACCCATGTCTTGTTCCCAGGACTTTCCCACCTTAGAATCTTTATCCCTGATTCAGCTACTGTCAGAAATGGCTAGTACTCCCTGCACCTACGTCAGATTCCCATCTCGTGATTTGCACTGGATCAAATAGGTACTACCATTGCCAGTGCCACTATTACCATACCCAGCAGAGCTAGTAATAAAGCTTAACATTAAAATTGTGTTCTTTTTCTTCCATGTAATTGTAGTACAAAGGCTGATTTTTCATCTATTCCAATAAATCAATGGGAATAAGTTGTTCTTAGTGTAATATTTATCCTTAGCTCCAGATACTATGGTTTAGTCGTATATGGGTCAGAACAGAAACAGGTGACATTGACAGAATCAAATTTTGCTGTGCATAATATTAAGTACTATGGCTGTGGAAGAGGTGTTTTGAACAGAATACTGACTCTAGGTGATAGTGATTCTGTTAGAGGATACATCATTCAGCTGTGATTAAAGGGAATAAGGGCCCCGTCACACATAGCGACTCACCAGCGATCCTGACAATGATATGAACTTGTCAGGATCGCTGGTGTGTCACTACATGATCGCTGGTGAGCAGCCAAACAGGCAGATCTCAGCAGTGATCAGGACAGCGACTATGCGGGTAACAAGTGATGCACGTCGCTTAGTTATCCGCAGTGTATGTTAGATACCAGCGCGCTGTTGCAGGGAGCTGGTAACCTAGGTAAGCAGCGGGTTTTTATGAACCGCGGGGCCGTGCGGCGCCTAGAAACCATATGTTTACCTTGGTTACCAGCTCCAGCTCACTGATCGCTGGACTCCTGCCTGCCACACGCAGCGATGTGCGCTGGCCAGCAGGAGACCAAACATCTAAAAAATGTCCAGGACATTCAGAGATGATCAGTGATACCCAGCAGGGGGGCTGATCGTCACTGCGTGTCACACTAAGCGAGATCGCTGGGAAGATCACTGTTGTGTCACAAAACTTGTGACTCAGCAGCGATCTTGCAAGCGATCTCGCTATGTGAAACGGGGCCTTAAGTCAGCAGGTTTTGTCACATGTTAAGCTGTGTGCTATTGTGATTTCCCTTGAAGTGACTAGCTGGAATGTGCCTACAAGTCTGACTATGCCCCTACTGTGATAAGCAGATCACTGTCTATAGACTACGTACACAGAGTAACTGGTGTGGGAGTTGTAAGCTTTCTCAGGTCTGCTGCATTGCTAAATCTAAAAACTGATTGTGTCACAACTGCTGCACCCAGTAAGCTAAGTGATACATTGTTGGTTTCAAGGTTTCTTGCCTAAGGCCGTGGTCATACTACCCTAGAATACGGGTTAGTGCTCTGTGATAAAACATCACATATCACTTGGACCAGTATTAATCTATGTGGCAGCTCCAATCACAGTTTTATTTCTCGAGCATATTCAGCTGCGATTGGCACAAAGACTCAGCTGTGTCTCGGCTCACTCGCACCCATGTAAGCCTATGGGTGTGAGTGACATAACGCACATCACTGGGATATCATCTGAGTGCTGTGCGATATACACTGACCCCGACAATGGAGAAGATAGAGAAATTAGTTTCTCTGCCTCCTCCGCAGCTTTGCTCTGATCCTCTATGTGCGAGAGGCTCGGAGCACAGTAGCAGGACACTCGACTCCCACTCGCAGAAAAGCAGCAATCGAGGGTCATAACCATATCGCATCCGATGTCGTACACTAGAGATAGCCACAATCTGTTGACAGACTCCCTTTAACCCCTTCACCCCAAGGGTGGTTTGCACGTTAATGACCGGGCCAATTTTTACAATTCTGACCACTGTCTCTTTATGAGGTTATAACTCTGGAACGCTTCAACGGATCTTCGCGATTCTGAGATTGTTTTCTCGTGACATATTGTACTTCATGTTAGTGGTAAAATTTCTTCGATATAACTTGCGTTTATTTTTGAAAAAAACGCAAATATGGCGAAAATTTTAAAAATTTTGCAATTTTCAAACTTTGAATTTTTTTTCCTTAAAACAGAGAAATATGTCACACAAAATAGTTAAGAAATAACATTTCCCACATGTCTACTTTACATCAGCACAATTTTGGAACCAAAATTTTTCTTTGTTAGGAAATTAGAAGGGTTAAAAGTTGACCAGTGATTTCTCATTTTTACAACAAAATTTACAAAGCCATTTTTTTAGGGACCACCTCACATTTGAAGTCACTTTGACGGGTCTATATGGCAGAAAATACCCAAAAGTGACACCATTATAAAAACTGCACCCCTCAAGGTACTCAAAACTACATTCAAGAAGTTTATTAACCCTTCAGGTGCTTCACAGGAGCTGAAGCAACGTGGATGGAAAAAATTAATATTTAACTTTTTAGCCACAAAAATGAACTTTTACAAACTTTTTTTTATTTTCACAAGGGTAAAAGGAGAAAATGGACAGATAAAGTTGTTGTGCAATTTCTCCTGAGTACGCCAATACCCCATATGTGGGGGAAAACCACTGTTTGGGCACACGGCAGAGCTCGTAAGGGAAGGAGCGCCGTTTGACTTTTTCAAACTTAAATTGGCTGGAATTGAGATTGAACGCCATGTCGTGTTTGGAGAGCCCCTGATACGCCTAAACAGTGGAAACCCCCCACAAGTGACACCATTTTGGAAACTAGACCCCCTAAGGAACTTATCTAGATCTGTTGTGAGCACTTTGAACCCCAAAGTGTTTCACAAAAGGTTATAATGCCTGGGTGTGAAAAAAAAAAAAACAATTTTCCACAAAAATGATTTTTTAGTCCCAAATTTTTGATTTTTCCCAAGGAAATTGGACCCCAAAACTTGTTGTCCAATTTGTCCTGAGTACGCTGATACCCCATATGTGGGGGGGGGAAACTGTTTGGGCGCACGGCAGGGCTTGGAAAAGAAGCAGTAACGTTTTGGAATGCAAACATTGATGGGGTCATGTTCCGTTTGTAGTGCCCCAGATGAGCCTAAACAGTGGAAACCCCCACAAGTGACCCCATTTTGGAAGCTAGACCCCCTAAGGAACTTATCTAGATCTTTGGTGAGCACTTTGAACCCCCAAGTGCTTCAAACAAGTTTATAATGCCCGGGCATGAAAATAAAAAATCCTATTTTTTTCCCACAAAAATTATCTCTTAGTCACTAATTTTTTATTTTCCCAAGGGTAACAGGAGAAATTGGACCACAAAATTTGTTGTCCAATTTGTCCTGAGTACGCTGATACCCCATATGTGGGGGGGAACCACTGTTTGGGCGCATGGCAGAGCTCGGAATGGAAGGATCACCATTTGACTTTTTCCAACCAAAATTGGCTGGAATTGAGATTGGACGCCATGTTGCATTTGGAGAGCCCCTGATGTGCCTAAACAGTGGAAACCCCCCACAAGTGACCCCATTTGGGAAACTAGACCCCCTAAGGAACTTATCTAGATCTTTGGTGAGCAATTTGAACCCCCAAGTGCTTCACACAAGTTTATAACGTAGAGCCGTAAAATTAAAAAATTATATTTTTTCCACAAAATTGATCTTTTCACCCCAATTTTTATTTTCCCAAGGGAAACAAGACTCCAAAAGTTATTGTGCAATTTGTCCTGAGTGCGCTGATACCCCATATGTGGGGGTAAACCACTGTTTGGGTGCATGGCAGAGTTTGGAAGGGAAGGAGCGCCGTTTGACTTTTTCAACGCAGAATTGGCTGGATGCCATGTCGTGTTTGGAGAGCTCCTGATCTGCCTAAACAGTGGAAACCCCCCACAAATGACACATTTTGGAAACTAGACCCCTCAAGGAACTTATCTAGATGTGTGGTGAGCACTTTGAACCCCAAAGTGCTTCACAGAAGTTTATAACGTACAGCCGTAAAATAAAAAAATTATTATTTTTTTTACAAAAATGATTATTTAGCCCCCAATATTTTATTTTCACAAGGGTAGCAGGAGAAATTGGACCCCAAAAGTTGTTGTACAATTTGTCCTGAGTATGCTGATACCCAATATGTGGGAGTAAACTACTGTATGGGCGCACGTCGGGGCTCGGAAGGGAAGTAGTGACGTTTTGGATTGCAGACTTTGATGGAATGGTCTGGGGGAGTCATGTCGCATTTGGAGAGCCCCTGATGCGCCTAAACAGTGGAAACCCCCCACAAGTGACCCCATTTTGGAAAATAGACCCCACAAGGAACTTATCTAGATGTGTGGTGAGCACTTTGAACCCCGAAATGCTTCACAGAAGTTTATAACGTACAGCCGTAAAAATAAAAAATCCTTTTTTTTTTTACAAAAATGATTTTTTCGCCCCCAATATTTTATTTTCACAAGGGTAACAGGAGAATTGGACCCCAAAAGTTGTTGTCCAATTTGTCCTGAGTACGCTGATACCCAATATGTGGGAGTAAACTACTGTATGGGCGCACGTCGGGGCTCGGAAGGGAAGTAGTGACGTTTTGGATTGCAGACTTTGATGGAATGGTCTGGGGGCGTCATGTCGCATTTGGAGAACCCCTGATGCGCCTAAACAGTGGAAACCCCCCACAAGTGACCCCATTTTGGAAAATAGACCCCACAAGGAACTTATCTAGATGTGTGGTGAGCACTTTGAACCCCAAAGTGCTTCACAGAAGTTTATAACGTACAGCCGTAAAAATAAAAAATCCTTTTTTTTTTTACAAAAATGAATTTTTCGCCCCAATATTTTATTTTCACAAGGGTAACAGGAGAAATTGGACCCCAAAAGTTGTTGTCCAAATTGTCCTGAGTACGCTGATACCCAATATGTGGTAGAAAACTACTGTATGGGCACACGTCGGGGCTCGGAAGGGAAGTAGTGACGTTTTGGATTGCAGACTTTGATGGAATGGTCTGGGGGCGTCATGTCGCATTTGGAGAGCCCCTGATGCGCCTAAACAGTGGAAACCCCCCACAAGTGACCCCATTTTGGAAAATAGACCCCACAAGGAACTTATCTAGAAGTGTGGTGAGCGCTATGAAGCCCCAAGTACTTCACAGAAGTTTTATAACATACAGCCGTAAAAACAAAAAAAATCATTTTTTTTTTTACAAAAATGATTTTGTCGCCCCAGTTTTTTATTTTCCCAAGGGTAACAGGAGAAATAGGCCAAATTGCACAATAACTCTTGGGGTCCAGAGTATGCTGATACCCCATATGTGGGGTAAACTACTGTTTGGGCGCATGGCAGAGCTCAGAAGTGAAGGAGCACCATTTGATTTTTTCAACGCAGAATTGGCTGGAATTGAGATCAGACGCCATGTCACATTTCGAGAGCCCCTGATGTGCCTAAACAGCAGAAACCCCCAATTCTAACTCCAACCCTAACCCCAAACACCAATAACCCTAGTCCCAACCCTAACCACAAACCTAACCCTAACACACCCATAACCCTAATCCCAACCCTAATCCTAACGTTAGCGCCAACCCTAACCCTAATACTAACGTTAGCGCCAACCCTAACCCTAACTTTAGCCGCAACCCTAACCCTAACGGGAAAATGGAAATAAATACATTTTTTTAATTTTATTATTTTTCCCTAACTAAGGGGGTGATAAAGGAGGTTTGATTTACTATTTATAGCGGGTTTTTGTGATTGGCAGCTGTCACGCTAAAAGACGCTTTTTATTGCAAAAAATAGTTTTTTGCATCACCACATTTTGAAAGCTATAATTTTTGCATATTTTGGCCCACAGAGTCATGTGAGGTCTTATTTTTTGCGGGACGAGTTGACGTTTTTATTTGTACCATTTTTGAGCACGTGACATTTTTTGATCGCTTTTTATTTCGATTTTTGGGTGGTTAGAATGAACAAAAATCAGCAATTCATGAATTTCTTTTGGGGGAGGCGTTTATACCGTTCCGCGTGTGGTAAAATTGATAAAGCAGTTTTATTCTTCGGGTCAGTACAATTATGGCGATACCTCATTTATATCATTTTTTTAGGTTTTGGCGCTTTTATAGAATGAAAACAATTTTATATAAAAAATCATTATTTTTCGCTTTATTCTGCGAGCTATAACTTTTTTATTTTTTCGCTCATAATGCTGTGTTACGGCTCGTTTTTTGCGGGACAAGATGACGTTTTCAGTGGTACCATGTTTATTTATATCGGTCTTTTTGATCGCGTGTTATTTCACTTTTTGTTCGGC
Organism: Oophaga sylvatica; assembly: GCA_033576555.1. NCBI lineage: Eukaryota > Metazoa > Chordata > Amphibia > Anura > Dendrobatidae > Oophaga > Oophaga sylvatica. The sequence continues at coordinate 544,566,179 of JARQOD010000002.1, forward strand.
GGTATGATGATAAAGCATTGATTTTTTGCCTCGTTTTTTTTTTTTTTTTTTTAAGGGGTTCACTAAAGGGGTTAACTAGTGGGACAGTTTTATAGGGGGGGGTCGTTACGGACGCGGCGATACCAAATATGTGTACTTTTATTGTTTTGTTTTTTTATTTACAGGAAAAAATGAATTTATTGGGGAATATTTTTTTTTTTTTTTATGATTTTTTTTTACACTTTTTATTTTTACTTTTTTTACTTTGTCCCAGGGTGGGACATCACAGTATTTTATCAGATCGCTGGTGTGACAGTGTGCACAGCACTCTGTCACACCAGCGATCGCTCTGGCATCGCTGCAGGCTTCCCCAGCGCCTGCTCTCAGCAGGCACTGAGGAAGCCGCCTCCCTGCAGGACCCGGCGCCATCTTGGATCCGGGGACCTGGAGGGAGGACGGACCCTCGGAACAGCGCGACACATCGCGCTGCTCTGAGGGTCTCAGGGGAGCGCGCAGGGAGCCCCCTGCCTGCGCGATCCTCCCCTGTGCCCCGGGTACACCGCGATCATGTTTGATTGCGGTGTGCCAAGGGTTAATGTGCCGGGAGCGGTCCGTGACCGCTCCTGACACACAGTCACGGGTGTCAGCTGTATAATCAGCTGACACCCGGCGGCGATCAGCTGCGCTCCCCCCGGGATAGCAGCTGATCGCCCATGACGTACTATTCCGTCCATGGGAATTAGGTCCAGGGTCACATGGACGGAATAGTACGTCTGATGGCAGAGAGGGGTTAAACACTTTACGACTTCGGGATTTTCCGTTTTTGCAGTTTCATTTTTTGCTCCCCTTTTTCCCAGAGCCATAACTTTTTTATTTTTCTGTCAATATGGCCATGTGAGGGCTTGTTTATTGTGTGATTTGTAATTTTGAATTACATCATTGATTCTACCATATATTGCATTGGAAAACGGGAAACAAATTCCAAGTGCAATTCCATAATTTTTGTTAATATACCATGTTCACCAAATGCTAAAACTAACCTGCCATTATGATTCTGAAGGTCATTACGAGTTTACGAATTCCAAAATTGGTAATACAAAATAAAGCGCCATTTCTAAGACCTGTAGCATCTCCATTTTTCGGGCTCTCGTGCTGGATGAGGGCTTTTTTTGTGCACCGAGCAGACGTTTTTATTGATACTATTTCTGGGTATATACAATGTTTTGATCACCTGTTATTACATTTTATTGCAATATTGTGGCAACCAAGAAAACGTAATTCTGGCATTTTAGATTTTTTTTCTTGTTACGCTTTTTACGGATCGGATTAATTCTTTTTATATTTTGATATTGATGTCTCAGTGTATTTTGAACTTTGTTTCTATAGGTAAAGTGATGTATTTTTTTTAAAAAAATTTACTTTTTTTGTTATAGTTGAAATGAAGGTAAAGCAGAGTGATTATCTTCTAGGAACGCTGACCTTGGGGTGGCGCTCATTGCAGATCAACAATGACAGATGTCTCCTGCAGATCCCGGGTTGTCATGCCAACCCTTCGGTGCCCCGATCATGTGACATGGGCGTCAATGGACATTGTTAGTGACGCGCATCTGGTTTGTGCTAGTTAAATGCTGCTATTAGAGGTGTATGTTGTACCATTGCAAATCTGGAACATAGGTATGCAAAAATTTAAAAGTGTGTGCATGTATATATTTTTTTGTGGGGAGAATAGATAATTCCTATTTTAAATTGTGAGTACCCTAACAAAAATTGATTAACCCTTAAAAACTAGGTTTTTATGTAGGTGCACACAAAGAAAGTAATTTCCAGCAACATCCAGGAAAATTGTTTGGCTCCTTCCATTGTTAAATAAAACTGTGTCAAAACCTTAACCTTTCTTGATATTTTTAATTTTGTAATTTTTTTAAAATTATTAACTCTAAAGCCCCCGTCACACTAAGCGAGATCGCTGAAGTGTCACCGATTTTGTGACGCAACAGCGACCTAGCCAGCTATCTCGATTAGTGTGACACGCAGCGACGACCAGCCTCCCTGCTGGGTATCGCTGATCGTCGTCGAATGGTCTGGACCATTTTTTCATCGTTGGTGTCCCACTGGCCAGAGCACATCACTGCGTTTGACAGAGGGAAACCAACGATCAGCGAGCTCCCAGCGTGTACAGCAGGAGCTGGGAGCTGGCATCTAGGGTACATATCGGGTAACTAAGTGCGGCGCGGCGCTTAGTTACCTGATGTGTACACTGGATATCAGCTCCTAACGCGTTCAGCAGAAGCTGGGAGCTGGTATCCAGGGTACATATCAGGTAACTAAGTGCGGCGCGGCGCTTAGTTACCCGATGTGTACACTGGATACCAGCTCCCAGCGTGTTCAGCAGAAGCTGGGAGCTGGTATCCAGGGTACATATCGGGTAACTAGGCGCCGCGCAGCACTTAGTTACCCGATGTGTACACTGGATACCAGCGTGCTCGCTGGTCCTGATCGCTGGTGAGTCTGCCCATGTGACAGCTGACGAGCGATCAGCTAACGATGTCCCAGCGATCCCATCCAAGTCACATCGTTGGTGGGATCGCTGGGACATTGAAGAGTGTGATGGGGCCCTTAGTTATCCTCCCTTCAACAAAAATGCTATGTGAATTACATTAACATAATAATACTTTGATAAACTCTTGAGATGTAGAAAAAAAAACTCTTTAGATAAAAAAAGTCCTGGAAAGTAACAATGTGCAAGATATAAAGTCTTTAATACTATATAAATGTTTTCTTACACTTGAAATATCACAACAAATAAATTCAGCCAGTTTTCCAGCTGGAAGGAGCATCAAAGTCTTACAGAGAGGTAATGCACTGCAGGTGCTTGCTAAAGCGAAAATTCTTAATGCTATTTTCATTCCTGTAAAGAACATTAGAGATATAAGCTGCTAACCTGCCACCCAGCACTTTCCCAGCAACCACAGAACAAGATTAAGGTTTCATAGATTCTGCTGTCATTGTTAGCATGACTTGAGACATTGCATTAATTATGTATAACTGATCATGGGGGGTGTTTTTGGTATTGGAGTGGGTGTTTTGCTGTAAATGAAAGCAGCAGGTTCTTAATATTCAAAAATTATTGTTCTTATGTGTGTTCAGTTTAGCATAATCTGAATATCAATGCAGAGGAACTATGAACACTCATACTAATTTATATGGTGCTTTAATTCCAAATTATTCTGGAAAAATCAAACACCCACCACCACCTATGGAAAGTCATATAGCATGATTTTTTTAAAGGAACACCAAGAATAGAAAATATAAAAAAAAAGATTTTCAACTCTTCCCCCTTTTCCTTTTTGTTGATTTTTTTTCCATGTTAAAATTAATTTTGAGGAAATATATGAATAAATATTGTCTATGTGTATCAGAGGTTTAGCCATTTTCATCCCATTTTTCTCATAATGATTTGACTGGCTTTAAGGAAACTGGCTGCAGCAACAACTCTTTGGGTATCTTCAGTGGATTCAATCACTGTTAGGGTTCGAGTTCCTGCTGCTGCACAAGGGGAGTCTCGAACCAGTCCCGCTGCGGTCCACCATTCATCTCCATCTGCAGTGGAGCCTGCTCAACTTAGAGTCAGTCCCAGCGTCTCGCCCAGTCTAACATTGTGCAGAGGATTACTGCTGCTCCTCCAGGCTCTGCTATTGTGGCCAGTACTGGTTAGCGGCGTGCAGACGTCTTTAGGACAAAGTCCTTGTTTTCCCCTTCTGAGCATGCCCAGAGTGAGATCTCTCATTGGAGATCAGGGGTCACAAGCTCAGGTACTGCAGCAGCTCCTATTGGTCTGCCAGGAAGGTCCTGTTACTACTGGTGTTCTGGAACAAGTTTCATTGGTCCTTGTTTCTGGCAGGTCCTGTAGCTGTTACTATAAAAGGGTAGCATGGCTGGGCCGCCATGCGCTAATATCAACCATTATATGCTTTGCGCCAGTGTGGTCATGCGTGTGTGTGGTTAGGGCCCGGCTGAAATAAGCCCCTAGAATACCGACATAATCGGTGAGGAGTTTGGTATGCTAGCTGGTCAGGGTCGGTGTCCTAGATGCCCTAGATTACCGGAATAACCGGTGAGGAGTTCGATTGCCGTATTCAGGGCCTGGCGTTCAGACGCCATAGATTGCGGGTGACTCCCGCGAGGACATTAGCGCATGATCACGTTCTATGTTCGCTGAGCACTTAACAGTGTACCTGGGTGCCTGACAGGACACAGAACTTTTTCTCAGTGGCCCTGTGACTTAACAGGGTTCGCTTTCAACGCTAGACAGCGTCCTAGCGTGTTTATTTTGCGACTCAATTGTGTTTAGTGAGTTCGCACACATCGCCATATAGCGCTGCGTCACTCCTTCTAGCGGCTCTGTGAAATAACAAAGTTCACACATATTGCCACAGCGCATTGCGGTGTTTATTTGGCGACTCTGCGGGATAACAGAGTTTGCGTCTTGCTCCATTTTACTAGCAGCAGGTTTCGCCTGCACGGTGGACCCCGGGCTGCGAACGCACCTCTCTACCTCATATATTTGGTGCGTTCTGCAGACCCTAACATAATATTAGCGCCAGAGTCTGGATAGTAAAATGGCGGATGACCAACGTCTAAAGCATTCCTTTTCAGTAGCTGGAGGGTAGGTTGGCGGCTCTTGAGTGCACAACCTCAGCTGTGGATGTTACCGCATTCGCTGTTAAGGCTGCTAGCGTGGCTGCAGCCAGTTTGTCCTCTGCCACCTCTGCCCCTACATTATCCCACCTCCCACTTCTGACTCCACGTTTCCCCACGGATCGGGCACAAGTGGGTTTTGTACTGTCTCTACTCTCGGGCAGAGCGTTGGAGTGGGCAACGCCGCTGTGGGAGTGCAACGATCGTGTGGTGCGGAGTGCTCCTCGTTTCCTGGAGGCTCTTAAAAAGGTCTTTTTAGGACCTCAGGTCACCCACGATACGGCGCTACAACTGCTGGCATTGGCACAGGGTTCGTCTTTGGTCAGTCAGTTTTCCGTCCAGTTTCGGACTCTGGCCTCAGAGCTAGTCTGGTCGGATAAAGTTCTCATTCCAGTCTACTGGCGAGGACTGGCTGATCATGTTAAAGACGCTTTGGCTACCAGGGAGATTCCCGCCACACTGGAGAAGCTTATCTCCATATCTACCTGCATCGACCTCCGTTTTCACGAGCGTAGGTTGGAGCGGGACCAGCGTAGGCAGAGGATTCGGTTGGCTCCCACATTTGCCACACCTCTCGAATCCCCCGATCTGGCGTCCGAATCCCAAAAGGCCACAGAGGTTCCTCGTGCAGGACCTAAGTCTCGAGTCGTCCGAGTATCTGTGGTCTGTAACCTTTGTCCACAGACAGGACACTATGCCAACAAATGTCCACAGCGATCGGGGAAGCGATCGCTTCTAGCGGCCCTGGGAGGAGGTTCACTAGAGACAGCGGCATTTTCCTCCAAGATGACATTTAAAGGGACAGTCACTGTGGACTCTTCCACACTTACAGTTGAGCTTTGTGTGGACTCAGGAGCAGAGGGGAATTTCATGTCATCCACCTTTGCTCATCGCCAATCAATACATCTGGTAGCGCTCGACAAACCAGTGACTGTCCGGGTAGTGAATGGGTTGACATTGCCTTCGCCAATTACACATCAGACTGTCCCTTTTACTTTGTGTGTACCCCCTTCCCATCAGGAAATTATTTCCCTTCTCATCCTTCCCGAGGGAATAGACTAAATCCTACTGGGCGTACCCTGTCTCCGTTCCCACTCCCCTCATATTGAGTGGACCTCCGGTAGGATACTGGGTTGGAGTGAGTCATGTAAGGACAGATGTGTCAGGGAGTGCATTCAGGTTACCACTACAGAGATACCCGCAGATCTTTCTCCTCTTCCCAAGTGTTATCAGTCATATGCAGACGTGTTCTCTAAAAAGGCTGCGGAGACTCTGTCGCCCCATCGTCCCAACGACTGTCCTATTGACCTCTTGCCTGGAGTAGAACCTCCTCGGGGAAGGGTCTATCCCCTCTCTCTTCCTGAGACAGTGGCTATGTCTCAATATATCCAGGAGAATCTGGCAAGAGGGTTCATTAGGAAGTCGGTGTCACCAGCAGGAGCGGGGTTCTTCTTCGTGCAGAAGAAGAGTGGAGAATTACGTCCGTGTATAGATTACAGAGGTCTTAACGCCATCACCGTTAAGAATAAGTACCCGTTGCCCCTGATCTCTGAGCTCTTTGATAGGCTCCGGGGAGCAAGGGTATTTACTAAATTAGATCTGCGTGGTGCTTATAACCTGATTCGCATCCGTGAAGGGGACGAATGGAAGACGGCTTTTAATACCAGGGATGGGCATTATGAATACCTGGTGATGCCCTTCGGGCTCTGTAATGCCCCAGCCATTTTCCAAGACTTTGTCAATGATATCTTCCGGGATATGCTTTCCACCTCTGTAGTAGTCTATCTGGATGATATTCTCATCTTTTCTCCAGATATTGACTCTCACCGGAGGGATGTCTGCAAAGTCTTCGACCTGTTACGGGCAAACTCCCTCTATGCAAAGTTGGAGAAATGCATGTTTGAGCAGGAGTCTTTACCTTTCCTGGGCTATATCATCTCCGCCCAGGGATTGGCTATGGATCCTGCCAAACTACAGGCTGTGATGGATTGGCAAGAACCCCATTCTCTTAAAGCGGTTGCAGCGCTTTATGGGGTTCATTAATTACTATCGCCAATTCATTCCCCACTTCTCCACTGTGGTAGCTCCCTTGGTAGCCCTCACCAAGAAGGGAGCCAATCCCAAATTGTGGTCAGAGGAGGTCTCCAAGTCCTTTACTTCAATTAAGTCCCATTTTGCTAGCGCTCCCATCTTACATCGCCCCGAGGTTGATAAGCCCTTTTTATTGGAGGTCGATGCCTCGTCCGTTGGTGCTGGAGCAGTCCTTTTTCTAAAGGATGCTCAAGGTCGGAAACATCCTTGTTTCTTCTTTTCCAAGACCTTCACACCAGCGGAGAGGAATTATTCCATTGGGGATAGGGAGTTGCTAGCCATGAAGTTGGCCTTTTCCGAGTGGAGACATCTCCTGGAGGGGGCTCGCTTTCCCTTTCAAGTTTTCACTGACCACAAAAATTTGGTCTATTTACAGACCGCCCACCGGCTAAATTCTCGTCAGGCCAGATGGTCCCTGTTCTTCTCCCGGTTTCATTTCACCCTCCATTTCCTCTCCGGTGAGAAGAACATTCGGGCCGATGCGCTTTCTCGCTCCGTGGTGTCCTCTGAGGAGGTGGAGGAGGAGCCTCGGTTGATTGTCCCCACAGAGAGCCTAAGAACTGTGGCCCAGTTTCGCTTGAGTCTGTGCCTCCGGGCAAGACTTTTGTGCCACCAATTTGTGACCGGAGGTACTCTCTTGGGCACATTCGTCCAGGGTGGGTGGACATTTTGGGGCAAAAGGGACACCTGAGTTGCTGGCGAGGACATAATGGTGGCCACATATGGTCTGTGACGTCAGGGAATACGTTCAGGCGTGCGTCTCCTGCGCCAAGAATAAGTCCCCTCGACAACGGCCAGCTGGGCTACTTTTCCCTTTACCGGTGGCAGACAGGCCTTGGGAGATGGTCGGGATGGATTTTGTGGTGGGCTTACCCAAGTCTCGGGGCTGCACCATCATCTGGGTGGATACGCTACTTCTCATAATGTTGCATTAGTGCCATTTTACCATGGTACGGGCTACCGGGCCTTGCACATTTTTTTAGGCATGATTTTCTGCCTTCACGTGGTATTCAGCAAAATTGTCGTGATCGAGGACCCCATTTCGACTCGGTTCTGGGTAGAGCTGTGTCGTTACTCAGCATTGAGTTGAATCTCTCCTCTGCATACCATCCCGAGACGAATGGGTTGGTAGAGAGGGCTAACCAGACCTTGGTCACATATTTGCGACATTTTGTCTCTGCCAGGCAGGATGACTGGCATCCTTGCTACCGTGGGCTGAGTTCGCTCTAAATAATGCTGTGGCTGACTCCACCGGACAGACCCCATTCCTCCTGAACTACGGTCAGCATCCGCGGGTACAAGTGCCCATGCCCGTGTCTACCGCCGATTCCAGGGTGGCAGACTGGGCTGTGGCGGCACGGGACATTTGGGACCGCACCCAGGATGCCATTCAGGCCTCCAAAGAGAGGATGAGGTCTTCGGCCGATGACCATCGGCGCCCCGCTCCTACATTTGCTCCGGGTGACCTAGTGTGGCTTTCTGCCTGAAACATCAGGCTACGTGTAGAGTCCACCAAGTTGGCACCTCACTTTTTGGGCCCCTTTAAAGTTCTTGAGCAGGTGAACCCGGTGCTTTACCGCCTAGCCCTTCCGCCTCGCCTTGGTATCACCGATACCTTTCACGTGTCCCTCCTGAAACCTGTGGCCATTTCCCGGTTTTCCGAGTCATCTGCCGGGAGTCGGGTTCATCTGCCGACGATCATGAGGTGAACGCCATTGTTGGGTGCAAGGTGGTGCGAGGCAAAAAATTTTATTTGGTGGATTGGAGGGGTTATGGGCCTAGGATAGTTCCTGGGTGAGCATGTTCTACAGTTGTGTGAGCGAGGGCCCAAGAGGGGAGGGGGGGTAATGTTAAGGTTCGAGTTCCCGCTGCTGCACAAGGGGAGTCTCGAACCAGTCTGGCTGCGGTCCCCCATTCATCTCCGTCCGCAGTGGAGCCTGCTCAGCTTAGACGTCGGTCCCTTCGTCTCGCCCAGTCTAACAGTGTGCAGAAGATTACTGCTGCTCCTCCAGGCTCTGCTATTGTGGCCAGTACAGGTTAGCGGCGAGCAGACGTCTTTAGGACAAAGTCCTTGTTTTCCCCTTCTGAGCATGCCCAGAGTGAGATCTCTCATTGGAGATCAGGGGTCACATGCTCAGGTACTGCAGCAGCTCCTATTGGTCTGCCAGGAAGGTCCTGTGACTACTGGTGTTCTGGAACAAGTTTCATTGGTCCTTGTTTCTGGCAGGTCCTGTAGCTGTTACTATAAAAGGGTAGCATGGCTGGGCCGCCATGCGCTAATATCAACCATTATATGCTTTGCGCCAGTGTGGTCATGCGTGTGTGTGGTTAGGGCCCGGCTGAAATAAGCCCCTAGAATACTGACATAATCGGTGAGGAGTTTGGTATGCTAGCTGGTCAGGTTCGGTGTCCTAGATGCCCTAGATTACCGGCATAACCGGTGAGGAGTTTGATTGCCGTATTCAGGGCCTGGCGTTCAGACGCCATAGATTGCGAGTGACTCCTGCGAGGACATTAGCGCATGATCACGTTCTATGTTCGCTTAGCACATAACTGGGTACCTGGGTGCCTGACAGGACACAGAACTTTTTCTCAGCGGCCCTGTGACGTAACAGGGTTCACTTTCAACGCTAGACAGCGCCCTAGCGTGTTTATTTTGCGACTCAGTTGTGTTTAGTGAGTTTGCACACATCGCCATATGGCGCTGCGGCACTCCTTCTAGCGGCTCTGTGAAATAACAGAGTTCGCATATATTGCCACAGCGCATTGCGGTGTTTATTTTGGCGACTCTGCGGGATAACAGAGTTTGCGTCTTGCACCATTTTACTAGCAGCAGGTTCCGCCTGCACGGTGGACCCCGGGCTGCGAACGCACCTCTCTACCTCATATATTTGGTGCGTTCTGCAGACCCTAACAATCACCAGCATAAAAAATGGAATAGATCAATTGTAAGGTTCTTTGTCTCTTTTGACATGTTCCTTGAAACTCAGTTTTCCGTCGGCCATTTTGCTTTCTGTCTTTCTGCAGCTCTTGCCCTCAGTTAATATGGAGTTTCCAGTTTTCATGTTCCCGCCCTGATTCTCTCCCTCTTGCTTCTTAAGCAGCCTCAGCTGAACAATCAGTGCTCCTGAATCAAGCCTCAGTCAGCCTGTGACCTGACTCCTGCAAGCTATGGCGCTACAGTGTGCTACCTTTTTTTCTTGTATGTATATGAGTTGGTGACTCTAGGTTTAGCACCTGTTCACACTGAATCTATGTTTGGATGTGCCGGTCAGTTTTTTGATATGTATTCATTTACCTTCTACCTGAGCACTCCACCTGGTGGTCACAGGCTTTTTAATTACAACAGGTTCATCACCCCTCCACAGAGATGTAGATTTTAGTCTGAAGAGAGGACTCATATGTTCCCATGCAGACAGACTTTTCTAAAGCGAGGATAGGCATTAGTTAGGACCTGATATACGAGAGGAGCCTTGACGTGGCTATCAGGCTCGCATAATTTGGCCATCTTATGCGCTAAGACTTCTCAATTTTTCATGTTTCTAAGGTAATGATGCAATTCATTTTTCATATTTTTCATATTTCGTGTTTGCAAGCTATGGCGCTACAGTGTGCTACCTTTTTTTCTTGTATGTATATGAGTTGGTGACTCTAGGTTTAGCACCTGTTCACACTGAATCTATGTTTGGATGTGCCGGTCAGTTTTTTGATATGTGACCTGACTCCTGGAAACCTAGGATTTTGGACTCCAGCTTTTTCCTACTGAGGAACTTTGGAACACTTTTGGACTTTGGAAACCTGCTGTCTGGTGAATCCATGTTTGCAGAGGAATTACGGTACAGAGAAGAGATCCTGAACCTGCTTGGAGAGTTATTGTAGAGCTTGAAGTTACTCTGGCCTGCTGTGTTCTCCTGCCTCTGTTCCTGCAAACTGTGCGACCTTTTCTGCATGCTTGTATGAAGTAATACAAGTCATTTCATATCAACCTATGTCTCATGTGTTTTCCTCGCACCCAAGCACAAGACGCTATAGGAACTGTACACTATACATGACAAGATTCAGGAGCCAATGTTTAGTGTCTGCTGGGTCTGGGAAAGCCGTGTCTGCTGTGACTGTGGATATCAGATGTCCGTTTAATACCTTCTGTGATGACAGTGGTTGTGACTTCTCACAACCATTCCAGGTGAGCGCATTCCCTTAAATGTTACTCTGGAGTGTTACCACAGGTAAACACTATTGTTTTTTTTTTTTTTTTTTCCTTTCCTCTTCTCCTTCCAGCACTTCTGCCTTAAAAGATCTGGAAGATGGAGGCCCGCATAAAGGAGCTTTGCGGAGTGACTGATACAATCCTTGCAGATATACAGACTATAAAGACCCGTTTTGCAAGCCTACAGGACCTCACTAATCATAATTTGCAAGTGTTTGGACAAACTACTCAGGAATTACGAGCCAGGATTGAGGCTCTAGAGGAACGAGTCCAGGCTCCTGCCATAACCCCGAGTTCTGGGATCCCCAAGTTACCTCCTTTTCGTTTTGGCGGTGAACGTGAGAAATTCAGGGGATTTATTAACCAATGCAATCTATTTTTCTCTGCACATGCTTCACAATTTCCCACTGAACGATCCAAAGTGCTTACTATAATCATGTTGCTTACCAATAAGGCTTTGATGTGGGAAAACCCTCTGATTGAGACTGAGGATGATTGTTTGAATCATCTTGATGCTTTTATTTCAGCCATGGGGCAGGTGTTTGATGACCCCAATCGAGGTGCAACAGCTGAAGCAGCCATGTTAACTTTGCACCAAGGTAAGCGTTCAGTAGCCGAATATGCCTTGGATTTCAGGAGATGGGCTCTTGATACCACTTGGGACACTTCCGCCAAAAAATCTATTTTTCGGAAAGGGTTGTCTCCACTGATTAAGGATGAACTTGCTCGTGCCGACCCTCCCACTGCGTTAGGTGACTTTATTAACTATTGTATCCGTATTGATGCTCGTCTGACTGAACGCAGACAAGAGAGATGGTTCGAAAATAATCGCACTAACCTTTTCCTACCTCCCTCCTCAGCTAAGGAACCTTTGAGTAGGATCACAAGGGAACCAGAACCTGAACCCATGCAGGTGGACTCTTTACAAAGACGGGTTAGTGATGCACGCAAAGAACATCGTATAAAGGAAAATCTATGTTTTTACTGTGGTAAGTCAGGGCACTTCATTATAAACTGCCCCAGCCGTTCTCGTAAGACTACTGCAGCAGTCATTCACTGTGAGTGTTGCGAGAGGAGCTCTGTCATGTCCGAGCCTCAGACTCCAGAGAGATCTGCTGCAAGAGATCTTGATTTTTCAGACTTAAACTCTGTTAGTTCTGGTGACAATGACGGTATAAACGCTGCAATTTTTCAAGTTTCCTCAGCGGTGTCCCAGCTGAGTTGTAAAAGAAATAATTCTCATTGCTTCCTTTCCATCAAACTCTGGGTGGACTCAGTCTGGGTGTCTAGCTCTGCTATGATCAACTCAGGAGCAAGTGGAAATTTTATGGATATCTCCTTTGCTCTGAAACAGGGGATACGTTCAGTGAAGAAGGCTACTCCAGTACAGATGGAGACTGTGGATGGCTCCCTGCTGACCTCTGGACCAGTGGATCAGGAAACAGAGCCTTTGAGGGTCCTTATGGGTAAAGCTCATCAGGAGAAAATGTCTTTATGCTTATCTCTTCTCCCCACTTTCCCATTATTCTAGGGCTACACATGGGCAGGCGCAGAATCCTACGATTAACTGGGAGACCAAGGAATTACACTTTCCGGAGAAACAGATGAGTCAAGAGTTTCAGCTTGCTCTGTTCTAAAGGAACCATGTCAGTCCCTGAACTACCAGCTGTATACCAGGACTATGTGGATTTATGTGACAAGAAGAATGCTGATCAGCTTCCTCCTCATCGTCCATATGATTGTCCAATCGAATTATTGCCTGGAGCCGAGATACCTTTGGTAAGATCTAACCCTAGCGGGCCGAGCTAAAAGCTTTGAAGGACTACATAGATGAAAATCTAGCCAAAGGCTTCATACGCCCCTCTTCATCTCCCGCAGGTGCACCCATCTTCTTTGTGAAGAAGAAAGATGGATCTCTGAGGACCCTGCATAGACTATAGGGAACTCAATAAGGTTACTATTAAAACCTTTTTCCATTGCCCTTTTAAACCCCCAGTTTTTGAGAGAGTGCGCCCCGCCAAAATTTTTCTTAAACTGGATCTCCCCTGGGGCCATAATTGGTCCTTTAG
>JARQOD010000002.1:544579322-544639918 GCA_033576555.1 Oophaga sylvatica
TGTGCGTGGGGGCAGGGAGACAGTCGCAACAAGAGGGAGCCAAGCGCCCTCTGCACAGGGCAATCCGAAGTTCCAAATGTGGCGAATTTTTGTGGCGCGCCACAAATTTTCTACCCTCGGACGGTCGCAGCAAGGCAACTTTTCCGAAGGGGGAAGACTACATGTCTTTCCCTCTATGTCCCCCCAGGGGCTTTCCCTTCAAGTTTTGGGTCTCTAAGTGGAAAAAGGGCCGAGCTTAGCCGTATGCTTGGAGGTTTTTCTTGCCCTGCCCCCCAGTGATTAGGGGAGCGCTCTTTAGTGCTGCAGGTGGTGTAAAAACAGCCGTCCTGGTTATCCTATAATGTAGAGGTTATTTCTGAAAATGAACGGGGATGGATCCGCCAGTTTTTTTCTCCCCCATTTTCGTTAAAAAAAAGGGTTCAAAAGTTATCCAGTCTCCTGTTATGTTATCTTTCTCCCCGAACTCTCCCCCCTGGGCTACAACACCCCCAGTTGTGTCAAAGTGTGTGTCCACAGACCAATACACAAGCTATATTTTAGGGGGTTTCATAACCCAGTGTTCCCCCCTGCTGTTGTCGGCCCCAGAAGTTCTGTCTCTCACTGCAAAAAAAAACCCATGTGAACATGCTCCAATGGGAAGGCCGCCCCCCTTTTTGTTATGCTAAAACAGGAAATTGTGAATTTTCCAGGCCTAGAAGTAATTTTTATGACAAAATGGAAAATTTTAAAATTTTTCTACAGCGCATATTGCACTGTTATTGAAATGGTAACAAAAACAAAACCCCCGTTTCCTTTTTGAAATTAATCATAAAATACATTTCATATTATAATTTAAAATGTTTTTTAAGGGGAATTTTATCTGCCCTTAAAGATAAGCAGTCAATGGATTACGTCATAAACCTATCATTTTCACGAGTTTTATTTTTGACGACTTAAAAAATACACATATGATGCCAACTAAAATTCACACACCTTTTTGAAAATGGCCGCATCTAAAGGGTAATAAGTGCAATAATAAATTAACATCTGAAAGTGCTCTGCATACTGCAAGGGGTAGTTATACCTGAAGTGCGTTGAAACAACCACAACGATATAAATTAAAAAGGGGTTATGGTATCACAGTGCATATTACTCATGGACAATGAAAATGTAATTCGCCCCTCAATAAAGTAGGTCAACCTTATTTTTGTTATCTTGAATTGTTAAAGAGGGAAGGTTTTTTTTTTTTGGTCAAAGGGGGTATTAGACAGTAAATGATTAGCGTGATTTTTGGCGTCCCTAGGGGCAATAACGCTGCGTAACGTCACATTTTATAGAGTCTTAATTGCACACGTACCCTACCCTACGGTGACAGAGGAAGGTGTGTTGGGATAAACCCCTTGCGCAACCAACATGTTTTTACCCTCTTCAACACTGTAAACCAAAAAATGCATGATTGCAGCCGAAGACTTTATTGCGTACAGAAAAACCCCCCTTCCCCCATCGAGGTCCCCACGTTGATACGACATAAAATTACCTTTGCTATCCGTACCTTTGGGGTTTCACTACACTTGCAGGCACCATTAAAAATTGGAAAAGCATTTTTTTTTTAAATGGTTATTTTTATCGTCATTTTGTGTCATCACATTGATGAGTCCGCTGACAGTCATACTGCTGTACAAGTAACGATTTTTTTAACTTAAATAATTGAAATGTCTGGCTGTCACATCTAAATTGAATGATGTGATGATGGTGACTTTTAAAAAAATCCATTGTTTCCTAGTTTGGTTTAACATAGGTTCCTTAAGATTTTTTAAATAAAAAAAAAGGATTTTTTTCTTAAATTTACAACACTTATTTTGAACCAATTTTTTGGGGGGTTTTTGGGTTCCTTTTTTTTTGGATGTGTTTTAGCTTTTATATTTGCAGTGTCTTATTTTTATTTTGAATTAGGAAAAATGTGTTTTTCGTACCGTGTTAGTCAGTAGATAGAAAAATATTTGATTTTAGAGCCCGCGGGGTTATACCTTTAAATGGTAACTGAAAAGATGGAACAAATTGCAAGCTTTCAGTATCACGTTCTTCTCAGGCAAAGACTAAAACAAAAAAAAAAGCATACATATTTCTTACAAACAGGGGGCCGGGGAAAGGGAATAGGTAAGACAATAAGTGCGTGTAGCGAACTTCATTAACCAAAGGTGCATAAATTTGGGGAAAGTTTTTCCAATAAGGATAGAAAGTTTTATTCCCCCCTGTTGGGGTCTGGTTTTGTGTTTTCATCCCCTGGAGGGCAAGCCCAAAATTCCTTAATTGTTAAAGACATAAAAACCCGGGGATTATTCATTCCATCACTAACGTGAAAGGTCTGTGGCTTAAATTTGACCTGTATCTTTCTCATATTTGAGTTTTTTTATTTTCCAGGGGAATTCCTATCCATCAGCTATGACCGGGTACAAAAGTGTTTTGGGCCCAGGAAACCATTATTTTTCTCTTATTGTGGGCGCTTAATTTTCCCCCTTCCATTTTTTGGCCGGGTTTTCCCCCCCCTTTTCCCTCCCTCACTTTTCTTCCATTTTCCGTGTCCTGTTTTGGGGGAAAATTTGATTTTTTTTTTTTTTTTAGTCTTAGCCTGGAAGGACTGAGGTTTCGAAACTTGGAATTTGTTACCATTTTTTTTAGTTAGCCATTAAACGGGTTCAACACAGAGGCTCCAAAATATAAAATTTTTTATTCTTAATTTAATTTTCATTTTTTGTCCCCGTAAACTTCATTTTTCTTGTTTTAAGTACCCCCTTTTTGCAAAGGGCCCGTAACAAGGCAATAATAATATATGCCACACCCCCCTTTACCCTGGGGTTCAACACCTCCTTTCTGTCGAAGTGTTAGATGCACAGATGAAAAAAATCGCTGATGTGTTTTGTGGGGGGTTAGTAACGCCTGCTGTTCCCCTGCTGTGTGTCTGGGAAAAAAATGTGCTAACCAATTCAACTTTTAAAATCTCATACTAGGCCTTGCCTACACCCTCCTTTTCCCGGGTTAAAAACCACAGTGTGCTCAAGTGAGATGCCAGATGAAAACATCGCTGATGTGTTTTGGGGTAGTAAAACCTGTTTCCCTGCTGTGTGTCTGGCAAAAATTTTTCCAACTTTAACTTCAAAAATTCATACAGGGGCCCTCCAACCCTCCTTGACCCCGGGGGTTTAACAGCCAGTTGTGCTCAGAAGTGTTGATGCACATTGAAAACAATGCTGATGTGTTGTGGGGTTCGTAAGCCTGTGTTCCCCTGCTGTGTGTTTGGAAAAAAAATTCTGTGCTAACTCAACTTCAATCAAAATCCATACTAGGGGCCCCTTGCCACACCCTCCTTTCCAGGGCTTCAACACCGCCGTTGCTGCCCAAAGGGGTTGATGCACAGATGAAAACAATCGCTGAGGTTTTTTGGGGGTTTGTAACGCCTGCGTTCCCCTGCTGTGTTCCGGAAAAATTACTGCTAGCTACCATATGGTGAAAAAAAAAAAAAGGGCAAAGTGTCTAGTGCTACACATAGATATGAGGCAAACCCGATTTCTAAGCGAAACATTTGAAAGTCAATTTTAAAAAAACCAAAATGATTAGTTCTTTGCCCAAAATCTGAACAAAAATTTGTGAATATTTTTACGTATGACATTCGAAAACAAATTTGAAACACAAAAGCCTACTTTGATAGGAACTGATGGTCAACCTTGTCCCCTCCATGCTTAGACAAACCAATCACATCATGACCAAGTGTGCATGTGGGAAGTGCATAATTGGGTTGAACTTTGACAAATGCTGCAGTGCGAAGGTTATACCAGTGTTCTTTGCCTTTTAAATAAAAGCATAACAAGTAAATATAATAACCAATGTTTTAAGGGACTGGGTTACACTGTAATATTGTGCAAACATGCATGTAGGAATAGTCCCTTCAACATTACTTATTTTGTGTCATTTTAAAAATACATTTTATTAGAAGTTAACGCCATTCTAAAGGTCCTTCATGTAACTGATAACGTAAAAAATCATGCATTACCTTGGAAGTCAATAGTGCATAGTCACAATAGCAAAATATAACCGTAAGGGTGCTGAAAGAACGAAAAACTGATAGAATAGGTGAATGAAATCATTTATCCTGAATAGCGACAACCGTACAATTGATTAAATACTGACCTTAACAAAACAGCTTTCACACCTCTCCCCTTTTTTTCTTGTGCTTGTTAGTAATAGGGCACATGCGGTATGTTTCTTCATAGGTGCATGTTTTACTGGTAAAGCAGTATGACAAAACGCCTTTGTGTTTCGGTACGCTTGCGTGTGAACGATGCGCACCGTGTTGTTAGTCTGCGCATAAGCGTACAGCGCCCATTACCCACCTCAAGCAGGAAGCCGTCTGTGCGTCCAACAAAGGCGCAACCATACATGCACGTAATTTTAAATAAAGTATTATAAAAAAAAAAGGATTGTAGTAGTAAGCACACTTTATTGAGGTACGTTTCATCGCCATTCCCATCTGGGTATGCAGTTCATTATATATACCTTATCATCCGTTGTCATCTTGAAATCCACAGTCAGGCTAAATTTGTTTTCACTCTGCATAGCACTTTTTAAATTTTTGTTTGTTTAAATAAATGATTGCCAATTTATCCGTATTACTGATGGAATTTTTAGATTTTTTTTAAAAAATTTTTTAGTGATTTATTACCAAATGTAAAGTTTTTGAATGTCAAGATAACTTGTAATGGATTTTTTTTTTTAAGTCACCATTCATTGTCTACACAATAAAAAGGGGTACTACGTTTACTTGCCATCTTAATGGATTGTTTGTACTTGTTGCTTTTTTTTTTAAACCGTTTTTGCAGATTATTTAACCATTTTAATTGTGGTTTGCATTGCTTTTCACATGTTAATGTATGCGTTTATGTTTGTAATTATTAATTTACTATATTTTTTTAGTAAAATCACATCTTATGGCTAAGTTTATTTTCCTTGTTTTTGGGATATAGACATTTTTAATTGACACTAACAAGGAAAATCTTGATATAGTATTTAAAATCCTCCTTGACCCTGGGTCCAAACCGCCAGTTGTTGCTCGGAAGTGCTGTTAGCACAGTCAACACTTGCTCCTTTGGGTTTCTGGGGGGTTTTAGTAATGTCAGCTGTTCCCCTGCTGTGTGTACGGACCCAAAAAATTCTGCTGCCTCCACCATGTTCTTTCTCATCCCTGGGCTCCAACACCGCCAGTTGTTTGCTCGGAGTGCTGTTAGCCCGTCAACACTTGCCCTTTTACTGGGGTTCATAATGTCAGCTGTTTCCCCCGCTGTGTGTCGGCAAAAGTCCTGCTGCCCCACCTGTTTCTCTTTTATCCTGGGCTCCAACACCGCCATTGTTGCTCGGAAGGCTGTAGCACAGTCAACACTTCTCCTGGTTAGGGGCAGTAATGTCCGCTGTTCCCCTGCTGTGTGAACGGCCAAAAAGTCCGCTCCTCCCATGTTCTTTTTCCCCCTGGGCTCCAACACCCCAGGGTTGCTCGGAAGTGCTGTTGCACAGTCAAACCCTTGCCCTGTGTTACTGGGGTCGTAATGTCAGCTTTCCCCTGCTGGTGTAGGCAAAAATTCCTGCTGCCTCCACCAGTTCTCTTCTCATCCCTGGGCTCCAACACCGCCAGTTGTTGCTTGGAAGTGCTGTTGCACAGTCAACACTTGCTCCTGTGTTTCTGGGGCCAGTAAGTCAGCTGTTCCCCGCTGTTGTAACGGCAAAAAGTTGTGCCCCACCATGTTCTTTCATCCCTGGGCTACAACACCGCCATTTGCTCGGAAGTGCTGGTTTGCACAGTCAACCTTGCTCCTGTGTTACTGGGGTTCAGAATGTCAGTGTTCCCGCTGTTGTGAACGGCAAAAAGTCCGTGCCTCCACCATGTTCTCTTTCTCCCTGGGTCAAACCGCAGTTGTTGTCGGAGTGCTGTTAGCACAGTCAACACTTGCTCCTGTGTTCTGGGGTTCAGAATGTGCTGTTCCCCTGTGTGGAACGGCAAAAAAGTCATGCTGCCTCCACCATGTTCTCTTCTCATCCCTGGGCTCCAAACCACCATTGTTGTCGGAAGTGGTTAGAACAGTCAACACTTGTCCTTGTTCTGGGGTTCGTAATGTGCTGTTCCCCTGCTGGTGTACGGCAAAAAGTCCTGCTGCCTCACCTTTCTCTTCTACCCTGGGCTACAACACCGCCGTTGTTGCCCGAAGGCTGTTAGCACGTAAACTTGCCCTGTGTTCGGGATTCAGTTGTCAGTTTCCCCTGCTGTTGAACGGCAAAAAAGTCCTGCGCCCCACCATGTTCTCTTCTCTTCCTGGGCTACAACATCGCCATTGTTGCCGGAAGTGTGTTAGCACAGTCAAAAAACTTTCTTTGTTTTACTGGGGTTTAGTAATGTCACTGTTCCCCTGCTGTGTGTACGGCAAAAAGTCCTGCGCCTCCACCTTTCTCTTCTCATCCCCTGGTCCCAAAAAACACCGCCAGTTGTTGCTCGGAAAGTGCTGGTGCACATCAACACTTGCTCCTGGTTCTGGGGTTCAGTATGCGCGTTCCCCCCTGTTTGAAAGGGCAAAAAGTCCGCTGCCCCACCAGTTCTCTTTCATCTCTGGGCTACAAACCGCAAGTTGTTTTCGGAGGCGTGGCACAGTCAAACTTCCCTGTGTTTATGGGGTTTCAGTAATGTTCGCTTTCCCCTGCTTGGTGAACGGCAAAAAAGTCCTGCGGCCTCACCAGTTCTCTTCTCATTCCGGGGGCTAAACACCGCCATTGTTGCGGGAAGTGCTGTTAGCACAGTAACCCCTTGCTCCTGTGTTATGGGTTCAGTAATGTCAGCTTTCCCCGCTGTGTGAACGGCAAAAAGTCCTGCTGCCTCCCCCTGTTGTCTTCTCTCCCTGGGCTTCAACACTGCCAGTTGTTGTCGGAAGTTCATTGGCACGGGTCCCTTGCCAGTGGTTACAGCCCCATCTGTTTCCTGTCGTGTTAACGTCACTTGCCCCAATAAGTTGTCCTGTCGTGTTGCGGTCGGGTTAGCCGACTTATGGTGCTTGGGTTTAGGTGCTCCTTGTGTGTGGGGATATGCAAATAAAGGCTGTTTCCGTTGTACAATAACAACACCCACTGTGTACTGTGGGATTCGGTAACTGGGCCGGCTCGCGCCTGTCACTTACTTTCCAGGGGTCCCTTCTGCTACCCGTCCGGGTTCCAGTACCCTCAGCTGGTTTTTCCCAGTGCCTTTGGCCTAGGTGCCTCCATCTCGGTATCCGAGTTCCAGCAACGTCTGTGGTCCTTGGTAGTGCTTTGGGCCAGGTACCTCCTGTTTGTAACCGTGTCCCGTAACGTCAGCTGGTCCCTCGGTTGTGCCATTGGTCTTTTCCTTCTGCTGCCCCTCGGGTTCCGACAGTCAGCAGGTCCTGTTACTGGTATGGCTTGTACCTTCTGCTATCCTCCGGGTTCCGTACGTCGCTGGTTTCCGCAGTGCTTTGGCCTGTGCCTCCATTCGGGATCCGGTTCGCAAGTTGGGTCCCTTGGGAGTGCTTTGGAGCCAGGTCTCCTGTAGAACGTGTCCAGAACGTCAGTGGTCCCCGTTGTGCCATTGGTCTTTTCCTTCTGCTGCCCTCGGGTTCAGCACAGTCTGCGTCCTTGTTCTTGCATTGGCTCTTGACTTCTGTCCGTCCGCGTTCCGTCCGTCGCTGGTCTCCGCAGTGCTTTGCCTAGGCCTCCATCTGGTATCCGAGTTCCGAACGTCTGCTGGTCTTGGTGTGCTTTGGAGCACAGGTACCTCTCTTAGTAACCGTGTCCAGTAACTCAGCGGGCCTGGTTGTCCATTGGCTCTTTTCTTCTGCTGCCCTCCGGGTCCAGCACAGTAGGGTCCCGTTACTTGCATTGGCTCTTGTTTTTCTGCACCCCGTCCGGGTTCCGTCCGTCGGGTTCTCCGCAGTGCCTTTGGCCTAGGTGCCTCCTCTCGGTTCCGGTTCCACAAGTCGGTGGTCCTTGGTATGCTTTGGAGCACAGGTACCTCCTGTTAGTAACCGTGTCCCCATAACGCAGCTGGGCCCGGTTGGCAATTGGCTCTTGTCTTCTGCTGCCCCCCGGGTTCCGCACAGTCAGGGTTTCCCGTTACTTGCTTGGCTCTTGTCTTCTCTACATTTACAAATTGAAGATTTTTTCAATGCTTTTTTGGGTAATCACTCTGGCTCCAACAAGAAGACGACGCCCGAGACACCCCAAGTGATGCGACCACAAGGACGACGGCATCAAGCCAACCACCTAAACCCCATCACAAAGAAGAAATAAAAATTACCAAACAGGACTAAGAAGGTTAAGCAAACTACAAGATACAGAAACAAGAGACTTAAGAACAAAAGAGAAGATAAAAAGCTGAAGAACATGAGTATAAACCAAAATGAAGAGCAAAATTTTGCTCAAATTATAAGCAGAAGAAGACTAACGTGTAGGGGGTGAGCCGTTCCTCCCTTTTTGTCCTGGAAAATGCCGCTGTGAGGCAAACTGAAACGGCCAAATGTTGTAATTTAAATCTTTTGTGACAGCAAAAGGAAGGATGAAAAAATTCATACTTTGACAGATTACAAGTACGGATTCCTGTCACAAAAAGAATAGATGAAGAAGTAAGCAATTAATAAGAATAATAGTTTAATAAGAAAATATGAGTAAAGTTAACAGAAAGATAATAGCAAGAAGTTTTAAGAAGAAGATAAAGAAGGTGAAGATGAAGAATAATTTGATGAAAAAGATGAGCTGCTGAAGATTTAAGGGAAAAGGGTAAAAGTTAAAAAGGTGAGAGCATGGAAGTTGTGAATAAACTATTTCCAAAAAAGAAAAAACGTTAACACCTTGTCAATTTCTTCGTCAACCGAACATCTTTAAAAAAAAAAAAATATTTTGCTATTCCATTTGTTGGGTTAAACATCATGCCTTTATGTTCCTAACCTTCCCAATACTTCTACATTTTTCTTTGTAGTTTTCCTTCATGTAAATTAAAACAAGGCAAGAATGGGGTTTTTTTTAATTCCGAATTTTGTTCCCATAGACTTACATGGGATTTCCGTATCGGTACGGGTTTCGCGTTTTTTTGGGTATCGGCGTCCATTCCGATTCCGATACTTTTGGATTCGGAAAGATCGCTCAACTCTGTGGGGGTTTTGGCCTGCATCATCATCGGCTCCAGAAGGCTGGAATTCCTTTTCTGGGAGTGGAAAAGCTTTTAAAGCCGGGATCAGGAACATGTTTGGCTTCATTGCCGAAACAGCCCAACTCTCTCGCCCCTCTTCTGAAGTTTTAAAAAAATGCAAAACTGAACTAGTGAGGTCCTTGTCAGGAACGACACCTTTCCTTGTGCCCTCACCCCCACCAAAAAGTGAAGGTGCGGCAGCCACATTAGATTCCCATGGAGCTTTTTCACTACCTTTATCAAGTCAAATCCCCTGAATTCCCCAGTCCAAAATGAATATGACATGGAGTGCACTGTTGCCAGCCACTGCTATTGATTTGCGCTACATCACCCAGAGCACTCAATGCCCTCGCAGTCTGTGAGCCAGAATCGAACCGATGAAATCGGGCCCTTTCCGCCCCTACTCTAACCCTTAACGGTGACACAGGAAGGTGAGATGAAATTGAAGAGGAGGTGATGGTGACCCAGTTGTTGACCCAATTGGCATCCTTGGGGAAGAGGGTGCCACTGGCAATGCCGACGGGAGGGAGGATCCGCAGAGATCGAATCGCGCTGCGGTTATCTGGCAGGCTTAGCATCAAAAATGTGTTAAAAAAGCAAAAAGGTTGCAGGACAGCTTGGCCAGATGGTCAAATTGCACGCGTGCAAGCCCTGAAGATTTACCCTTGTATGAAGAGTGCATGTGGCACTTTTTGACCAAAATCCTTTGTTGAGGCAAAGGTTATCTTAAGAAGTGGGAAAGGCCTTTAACAGAGGGAAAAAAATCTCCGAAAAGATTACCAGTTAAATGTTATTTCATTTAAAAACCTGCACTTGCAAGGTGGACGGACTGCAAAACCCATGGTTTTGAACGATAATTGCCAAACGTTCATTAGAAAAATATTGCCTTCCGTTTGTTGAAAGCGGCAAGGGTTCCAAGAAACTCTAGCCTAGCTGTCCCAAATTTGACCTACCCAGTCGGCACTTCTTTGTAGAAAAGCCATCCCGCCCTCCAGGCATTGTGAAAAACCGCATTGTCCATGCATCAAATAATCAGTGGGGAAAGGTCACCTCCCAAAGAGAAGGGGCGTGGCTGGCCAGGGCCGTTACGGTTCATCACTGAGCAATGGTTAATTTGGTGGTGCAGGATCCAAGGGGCAGCGGCGGTGGGATAGAGCCCTAGCAACGGTGTAGGTAACTGTTGGCTGTAAGGCGTTCGACCCCCTCCAGAAGCAAAAGCTTGTCGACGGCGTCGCACGGCACTCCTCTGTGTCATGTGTGCTCGCCACGAAAAATCGTCGCGGTTTGCATTTCTGACTTCTCACAGTGAGTTGCTGTTTCTTTGTGTTTGGAGTTAGGGAGTTAATTCTGTCTGTGCTCAGTTTGGGATGGGTGCAGTTTTTTTCCGGCTGCAATTATTTTTTTGTTATTGGTTTCCTTTAAATCTTGGTTGTCTGGTTGGGGTTGCCATGAAATTTTCAGCAAACCACAGTTAGGTTGACTGTATGATTAAGTTAAAGGACTTTTGTTTTAAGCTCACCTTTTAGAGTTTAATATCCCAGTCATTTATGTTCCTTCTGTGTTTGGTGTGTATGAAGTTGTGTTTTCTCCAGTCTGTCTTATAGTCAATCTTTTTATTTAGCAGAGATCAGCCCATACCCTTTGGTGGTAATCAGAATCCTTCTTAGGATGATTACGGGTTCAGGGCTGATAGGAGACATGGTTAGGTGGAGATTGGACCTCTGAACCTTTTTCCGTACCTCCAAGGGAGGGATTGTTAGGCCCCGTTTAGGGTCGGTTAGAACCCCGGCCTCCTTTTCCTGTGACATGTTCAAGCCTCAGAATTAACCCTGAGTTCAAGGATATGTGTCAGGTAAATCTATTCTATATTTACATGGTGTTGCAACATTGTGATAAGTGTTGTTCTTTTAAGAAAAGTTTTAATGACTCGTACACTTTCTAAGCCCGGTGAATTTTCACGGCCCATAAAATTATTCCCATTGCCGGGGGGACCCCGTAGCCCAGCTGGCTCTGCGTTGCAGTGATTATCCATGGAGTGACGGAATTAAGTCCAAAGTTTTGCTCCCTCGGGCAAACCAGATTTGAACCAAAGTAGTCTCCCGGACAGGTTCACTGGTGGGCGAGACAAATTTTTTACCTTCAGGGAAGCATGGTAATTGTATTTTCGGTTCGCCTCGTCATCAGGGAGTGAAGAGCAGAGAGTGGAATTGTTATCTCGCTCCTACAAGGGGCCTCAATCCTGGGCCTTCTCCCTTCCTCCGGGATCCCCGGCTCTACAGTCAGTAGATCATTTTTTACTGCCCTGGGTTTGATATATGATGACCCAGATGGGTCTTTCTTGCTGAGACAAAATTACGTAAGATACAGCAGGGAGATCGTCCGGCGGAGGAATTTGCTTCTGAGTTCGTAGAAGGGCCACATTACTCGGATGGATGACCCAGCTCTTAGGAGCCAGTTTTGTCATGGGCTTTCTGACAAATTTAAAGGACGTTTTGGCTCAGTAGATTCTCCTCCATCACTGGAGGCTGCTAAGTGGCCCTAGCTATCCGTATGATAGACGGCTCCGGGAGAGGTGCGAGGGTAACTCCGCCCCCTGTTTTACTCCACCCTACTACTAAAGTCCCTTATTTGAGGTTCCCCTTGTCTGTTCGGAGGAGCCTATGCAGTTGGGAGGGACATCATTTCGTAGGAGGGGATTGGCGGTACGCCGCAGGACTAGAAGGTGTTTTCTTCTGCGGGAAAAGAGGGACATTTTGTTGGGGGATTCCATCCCGTGCCTTGTTGAGCAAAAAGTCGCCGGAAAACTGTTAATCCCAGGTTGTGTGGTGGACGACAACCTGGGAGTAGTATTTCGTCCGCTAGTTCTTCTCAGTTCCTTGAAACCCGTGGAGGTGGTGGTTGGTACGAGAGGGGGAGAGATTTCTGTTCTTCTTGATAGTGGGTCCGGGGCTAATTGGTTGACGCTCAGTTTGCTCAGGCTAAAGGTATGCATCTGAGTGTATTGGTTCAAACCGACCCCCTATATTCTCCATTGACGCCAGGCCTCTCGGCCAAGGTAGCTTTGTTCATGAGGTTCATAACATTGACCTTCGGGTAGGGGCATACATAGGGAACTATTATCTTGTTATGTGTTGGAGGGTCTACCTACTCCTATTGTGTTGGGACTTCCTTGGTTGGTTAACATAACCCTGTGATTAATTGGCAGTCCAGAGATATAAGCCAATGGGGGGAGTTTTGCAAAAGTAACTGCATGAACACAGTCATCAGTGCGGTCGTGCCTAGTACTTTGCCTCCTTTTTTGGAGGACTTTGGGGATGTGTTCTCTGAGGAGGGGTGTCAGGAGTTGCCTCCTCATCGCGTGTATGACTGCTCTATTAATTTACTTCCGATGCTAAGTTTACCTAAAGCTAGGTTATATAACCTTTCTGGTCCTGAGAGGCAGGCTATGAAAGATTATATTTCGGAAAGTCTGGCCAAAGGGCATTTAGACCTTCTCTTCCCCAGTGGCCGCGGGGTTCTTCTTTGTGAAGAAAAAAGATGGAGGCCTACGCCCTTGCTTGGATTTCCGCGAACTTAATCGGATTACTGTTCGAGATCCGTATCCACTCCTCTGATTCCTGATCTCTTCAATCAATTTTTTGGCGCCAAATGGTTCTCTAAATTGGATCTCAGGGGGCGTATAATCTGATTAGGATAAAAGGGGGGGGATGAGTGGAAAACGGCGTTTAAACACGCCGGAGGGATATTATGAGAAACCTTGTCATGCCTTTTGGTCTGACTACTGCACCAGCAGTATTCCAACATTTTGTTAATGACATTTTTCGTCATCTGGTGGGGCTGTTTGTGGTCGTATATTGGATGACATTTTAATTTACTCACCAGAATCTTGGGGTCTCACCAGGAGCATTTTGAGACAGGTGTTGCAGATCTTGCGAGACAATAAAACTATACGCCAAACTGGAAAAGTGTGTATTCGCCGTACAGGAACTTCAGTTTTGGGTTTTCTTGGTGTCAGCCTCCGGTTTCCGTTTTGGACCCTGAAAAGGTGAGAGCAGTGCTTGAATGGGATCAGCCAGAGGATCTTAAGGCTCTGCAGCGTTTTCTGGGGTTTGCTAACTACTACCGGAAATTTTTTTGTAATTTCCATCTGTTGTCAAACTCTCACTGACATGACAAGAAAAGGGACGGATTTTTCTAAATGGTGGACAAAGCTTGCCAAGCTTTTTCCTCTTTGAAAAAATGTTTTGCTTCGGCACCGTTCTCATCCAACCAGATGCATCACAGCCGTTCGTTGTGGAGATGGACGCGTCTGACGTAGGGGTGGGGCAATATTGTCCCAGGGTCCGTCCCCTGGTAAATGGCATCCGTGCGCTTTCTTTTCTAAAAAATTGTCGTCCGCCGAAAGGAATTATGATATCGGCAATAGGGAACTTTTGGCCATTAAGTTGGCTTTTGAAGAATGGCGTCACTTTTTGGAGGGGGCATGTCCACCCGGGTCACCGTCATTTTCTGATCACAAGAACCTGCTGTATTTGGAATCTGCTAGCGTCTGAATTCCAGACAAGCTCGATGGTCGTTGTTTTTTACCAGGTTTAATTTTGTTTGTCACTTTCGCCCTGGATCTAAGAATGTTAAGGCGGATGCCTTTTCTCGCAGTTTCCAGGGGCCGGGAAAATGGATGACCCGATTCCTATCCTTCAGGAGGGGGGGTAGTGTCGGCTGTATTTTTCTGAGCTTGAGGAGGAGGTGTTAGAGGCTCAGGGGGACCCCCTGCAGGCCTCCAGGGAGACTGTTGTCCCAAATCTGTTGAGACAAAAGGTTATTGAGGCACACATAATTCTGCTTTAGCAGGACATCCAGGGAGTAAGGCTACTTTAGATTCCCTTCTCGCCGGTTTTGGGCCTAACGTTAATAAAGATGTTTTTAACTTTTGTCGCGTCCTGTGGGGTTTGTGCTCGCTCTAAGACGCCTCATACCCGTCCGTCTGGGACCCTCTTACCCTTGAACTTCCGGGGCGTCCATGGACTCATTTGTCTATGGACTTCATCACGGACCTTCCTCAGTCGTCAGGGAAGACTGTCTACTGGTGGTTGTTGACAGGTTCAGTAAGATGGCACATTTCATTCTCTTTCCTGCCCTCCCTAATGCTAAAACTCTGGCGCAGTTGTTCATTGGGGAGATTGTGAGACTTCATGGGTTGCCTTCTGATGTGGTGTCAGATAGGGGGTCTCAGTTTGTGTCCAAGTTTTGGAGGGCATTTTGTTTACGTCGGGGGATGCAATTGTCATTTTCCTCGGCTTTTCATCCGCAGACCAATGGTCAGACAGAGCGTCTGAATCAAAGCCTAGAGACTTATCTTCGGTGTTTCGTCTCAGAGAACCAGGAGGACTGGTCTTCTTTCTTGCCTCTGGCAGAGTTCGCTCTTAACAACAGGCGGAGCGAGTCCACTGGTAAGTCCCCGTTTTTTGGGGCATATGGTTTTCATCCCCAGTTTTGTACATTCAATGGGGGGGGCCCTTCTGGGGTTCCTGAGGAGGAGCGTTTCTCGTCGTCACTTGCTTCAGTGTGGAGAGGTGTATTGAATAATCTGAGTGCTATGGGGAACCGTTATAAACGTATGGCTGATAGGAGGAGAGTTTCTGGTCCAGATCTTAATGTGAACGATCTGGTATGGTTGTCTACCAGGAATATAAAACTTAAAGTTCCCTCCTGGAAGCTGGGCCCCAGATTCATCGGGCCGTACAGGATCAGTTCCATAATTAATCCTGTGGCATTTCGTCTGGACCTCCCTCCTACGTTTAAAATTCATAATGTGTTCCACAAGTCATTACTTAAGAGGTACGTGGCACCAGTCATACCATCACCTCTACCTCCTCCTCCAGTGGTGGTCAATGGTAACTTGGAGTTTCAAGTGTCAAAGATCATTGACTCACGTCTGAATCGCCGGTCCCTTCAGTACTTGGTGCATTGGAAGGGGTATGGTCCAGAGGAGAGGACGTGGGTTCCTGCGTCTGACATTAACGCAGATCGTTTGGTGCGGACCTTCCACAGAACTCACCCGGGCAAACCTGGCCCTGAGGGTCCGGAGGCCCCTCGTAGAAGGGGGGGTACTGTCATGTGTGCATCGCCACGAAGATCGTCGCGGTTGCACATTCTGACTTCTCACAGCTGAGTTGCTGTTTCTTTGTGTTTGGCAGTTAGGGAGTTAATTCTGTCTGTGCTCAGTTCTGGGACTGGGTGCAGTTTCTTCCGGCTGCAATTAATTATTTGTTGATTGGTTTCCTTTAAATCTCTGGTTGTCTGTGTTGGGAGTTGCCAGTGAAATTCTTCATGCAGACCACAGATAGGATTGTATCTGTATAGACTTAAGTTAAAGAGCTCCTTAGTTGTTTTAAGCTCACCTTGCTTAGAGTTTAATATCCCAGATCATTTATGTTCCTTCTGTGTTTGAGTGTGTATGCAAGTCTGTGTTTTCTCCAGTCTGTCTTATATGTCTAATCTGTGTATTTAGCAGAGATCAGCCCATATCCCTTTGGTGGTAATCAGAATCCTTCTTAGGACTGATTACAGGGTTCAGGGACTGATAGGAGACAGGGTTAGGCTGGAGACTTGGACCTCTGAACCATTATCAGTACCTCCAAGGTGAGGGATTAGTTAGGACCCCAGTTTAGGGTCAGGTTAGACCCCCGGTCCTCCTCTTTCCTGTGACAGTGTATCAAGTCCTCAAGATTAACCCTGAGTTCAACGGATATCGTGTCAGGTAAATCTATTCTATATTTACATGCTGATGTTGCTAATCTATATGTTGTATAGAGTGTTGTTCTTTTAAGAATAGTTTACTGACATCGTACACATATCATAAGACCGCGTGACAATCTGCAGCTGCCAGTGTTGCACACGAGGTGTTCAACTATCGATCAGCTAGTGGTAAGTGTCAGCAGGCTGTTTTAAAGATGATGTCTCTGGGCGACAACAGACACACCGCGGAGGTACTGGCCAACTACTTGCAGCGAGAAACTGAATCATGGCTGGGCAGTCTACATCTTGAGCCAGGCAAGGTAGTCAGTGATAATGGCCGTAATTTTGTGGCGGCCATAG
Organism: Oophaga sylvatica; assembly: GCA_033576555.1. Lineage (NCBI taxonomy): Eukaryota > Metazoa > Chordata > Amphibia > Anura > Dendrobatidae > Oophaga > Oophaga sylvatica. The sequence continues at coordinate 544,595,629 of JARQOD010000002.1, forward strand.
CCCTGACAAAACTCAGACACATAACTTGCCTGGTTCACACCTTGAACCTGGTGGTGCAGTGCTTTATAAATAATTATCCGAAGTTACCAGCCCTGCTCAATAAGGTGCGAAGACTGTGCTCGCACATCCATCGCTCGCTCATAGACTCCAGTTGTATGCAGAGGCTGCAGCGATCGCTCCACCTCCCCAAGCACCCCCTAATCATAGACGTTGCAACAAGGTGGAACTCCACCATGCACATGGTTGAGAGGATGTGCGAACAGAGGCAGGCTGTGATGCATTTGTGGTAGGATCCAAGGGCAGGCAGTTTGAGGGCGGACATGGAGTTGTCGGGTGTGCAGTGGTCAAAGCTGAAAGACCTCTGTAAAGTCCTTCAGTGTTTTGAGGAATAAACACAGCTGGTAAGCGCAGATGACGCCATCATAAGCATGAGCGTCCCACTTATGCGTCTGCTCATGCAAACTTTGACACACATTAAGGATCAGGCGTCTGAAGCGGAGGAGGAGGAGGCATTGTCTGCTCAGGGAACTGTCCTTGATGAGGTGGAGGAAGAAGAGGAAGAGGAAGAGTATGAGGATGAGAGGGATGATTATTTTGGGGAGGATGATGCTTCTCAGGAGGCAAGAGAAAATGTTGGCTTGCCAAGGTCAGGAACAGGGTTTGTGAGCGAATGGAGGGATTTGGATTTGGCAGAAAGTGCTCCTCCACCCACCACTGGCAGTGCATCATTGACACCTGGAACATTGGCCCTCATATGTGATTATGTCTTGCGGATCCTAAAAAGGGACCCCCGCATTGCCAAAATTATGAAGGATGACGACTACTGGTTGGCCAGCATCCTCGATCCACCCTATAAAGGCAAATTACAGAACATCATGCCACAGGAGAACCTAGAGCTAATATTGGCGAACAAACAAGCAACTCTGGTAAACCGTTTGTTAGAGGCATTCCCAGCACACAGCAGCGGTGCAGGTTCTACCACGAGCCGTACTGGGCCAAATGGAAGAGGTGTTCGTGGTGCACACAGCCAATGTGGCGTTGGAGACAGGGGTTTCATGACCATGTTGTGGTCTGATTTCTCGAGTAATGCTCACACGACTGTTAATACTGAATCGATTGCAACAGACAGGAGACAACAGTTGTCAACTATGGTTCAAAATTACCTCTCCTCCCCTATTGATGTTCTCCCTCACAGTTTATTCCCCTTTGACTACTGGGCCTGTAAACTGGACACCTGGCCTGAATTGGCACAATATGCCTTACAGGAGCTCGCTTGCCCTGCTGGTAGTGTGGATCAATCCTGACAGAAAGAAGGACCCGGCTGTCGACCCAAAATGTAGGTGATCTCACCTCATTAAAATGAACCATGCCTGGGTTGCAAAGGATTATGTTTCACCTTCCCCTGATGACACATAGGTTGCCAGCAAAATGGCTTGCTTTGTCTTCCTCTTCCTCTGACTTCTCCAATTCCTCTATTTGCAGCTGCTGAACGTCCAGCCTACACCTCAACATATGCCACTTTTTCCACCTCCCTAACTGGGCTATCCCCCCCAGGGCCGGCATCAGCACGTGGCACACCGGGCAAGTGCTGGGGCCCTGAGAAGGTGGGGGGTCACTCGCCGTCAGAGTCACCGGCATATTATGAGGGGCCCTGTGCCAGTTCCCGGTGCCCACGAGTGTGCCCCTCCTGCTTGCGCAGTGCCCCAGCACTTGCAATACTTACCTCTCCCTGCTCCCCTGCTGTGATGTCTTCCGCGTTTCCTGACAGTGACATTCAGGTCAGAGAGCGCGATGATGTCACGTCTGTGCGCCCTCTGCCTGAACAGTCACAGTGCAGAGAGCTGGAAGATGGCGACGCTGAGGAGTCCAGAGTAGAGCAGTGCCCAGCCAGGAGAGGTATTTCATTATTTTTAATTGATGGAGCAATATATGAGGAGCATTATACACTGGAGAATTTTTATGGTGCCCATCATACACTTGAGCATCATAGATAGGGCCCATTATACACTGGAGCATCATCCATGGGGCATATCATATACTGGAGCATCATATGGGGCCCATTATATATGGCGCATCATATGGGGCACAGTATATGTGGAGCATCACATGGAGACCATTATACATAGATCATTATATATGGGGACCATTATATTTGGAGCATTATATGGGGTTCATCATACACTGGAGCATCATATATGGGGCCTATCATATATTAGAGCATCATATGGGGTTCATTATTTATGGGGCATCATATAGGGCCCTTTATATATGGAGCATCATATGGAGCACATATGTGGCTATTCTGCATGGAGCATTATATGGAGCCCATTCTGCATGGAGCAAAATATTCGGATCATTATTCTGTATAGAGCAATATATTGGGCTCATTATTCTGTATGGTGCACTATGTGGTGCCCATAATACTGTATGGAGGACTATACTGTCCGTTTTTTGAGCTATTGTAGAATTTAAAATAGATATCACTCATGTAATATAAGAAGTGAAGTATTTGGCATTGTACTTTACCTATATTTCTCTGCCGTATCGGAGCATCATGAATTGTGGTATGTGTTAAAGGGGCCCACTGAGACTCTTTGGCCCGGGGCCCACGAAAACCTGGAGCCAGCCCTGCCCCCCCACACAACTTTAGCCAAATAACCCCCAGTTTTCAATGCGTTACTATTATTATAAAGTTAATTAAGGTTGACAAGCTTAAGTAATAAGAATTTATGTCGTTGGCATTGAAATGGGCACTGTAGGTGTGTTTACTGTCCTCCACTCCCTGCCGACTTTTATTCCCGATTGACTTGCATTGGGGTTGGATTTTCGACTCTGACCCCACCATTTTCGTTAGTCGGCCGACTTCGTTCGACTCGACTTTTGAGAAAGTTGGGTTTCACGAAGCCCGACTCGACCCTAAAAAAGGCAAAGTCACTCATCTCTACTAAAAAGTTCATCATGATAGGTGGGGGTGTGACACCTGTCACCCCCGCTGATTAGCTATTGGTGTTGGTGGTGGTGAAACTGCTCAATTATGGAGCTGAACAGCGCAGCTCCATCTACTATATACTGGTCACGGTCTGGTACTACACATCCAACCCCCACTGATAAGACATTGATGACCAATCTTCAAGATAGGTCATCAATTTTACAGTAGTGGAAACCTCTTAAGTTTTGCAGAAAATTTCCATAGCTGAGGTATTGGATTCAAATCTCTCCATGCACAACTTCTGCAACAAGTTGATATGTTTTTCTCATGGTTGTAGGAATTTCTTCTAGGTACTCTACTTTCCTCCCACACTTTAAAGGCATACTGATTGAGAATTTAGACTTTCAATGCAATGGGGTTGCGATTATAATGCCTGTAAAGCACTGCAGAATATGATGGCGCTCTAAAAGTGCGTGAATAAATAGATAAATATATTGTCCAAGAAGATGCCATTACAACTGTGTGAGGTTATCATTAGCAAAAAAAACAGCAGAGACTTTAGGACTGCCCAAATCTAAAAAATAATAAATTATGCACATCCACCTGCTGTTACCCTCAGGGAATGCAACCCTGCTGCATCCAATCATCAGGACAATTACACAACTGAACGATGAATGATGGATGAGGCCGATGGCTGCTTCCACTACTAAAGTGGTTATTGGGAAACAAACAGTGAGCGTGTGGTATATACACTTCCGATTCCAAAGCATAGAATATACTATATATATATATACTGTATATATATATATATATATATATATATATATATATATATATATGTATATAAACAGTACAGACCAAAAGTTTGGACACACCTTCTCATTTAAAGATTTTTCTGTATTTTCATGACTATGAAAATTGTACATTCACACTGAAGGCATCAAAACTATGAATTAACACATGTGGAATTATAGACTTAACAAAAAAGTGTGTAACAACTGAAGTTATGTCTTATATTCTAGGTTTTTCAAAGTAGCCACCTTTTGCTTCGATGACTGCTTTGCACACTCTTGGCATTCTCTTGATGAGCTTCAAGAGGTAGTCACCGGAAATGGTTTTCACTTCACACGTGTGCCCTGTCCGGTTTAATAAGTGGGATTTCTGGCCTTATAAATGGGGTTGGGATCATCAGTTGTGTTGTGAAGTCTGGTAGATACACAGCTGATAGTCCTACTGAATAGACTATTAGAATTTGTATTATGGCAAGAAGAACCTATATTTATATTTACATATATCACCCGTACAATCACTGACAGCTCTGCAACTGCAATAACAAAAAGAAAAGAACTGCTCACTGAAACCGCCAATCATTTATACAGGCAGATCGGACACCTGTTAAAGGTAGCATATGGCTTCATGAGTGCAATTTACAGAATAAGAGAAACAGAACAATTAAATGTTATATTTAATCCAGAAAGATAGGCAGTGTTAATATAAAATATACAAAATGTTACAAAATGAGAGCAAAACAATACAATTTATAAAATTACATAAAATAAAAAAGAATAACGAAATGAACTTACTAAACACTATTCACAGAAATGGCTCAGAGTTTAGCGAAGGGAAACACTTCAATTGAGAAAAATGTACAGAACCTCCACAGTGAGCTGTGTTTTCTGAGTGCTGACAATCTACCCAGACCTAAATATGACTTTTTATCAGCTCTACGTTATGCCCACACACCTCCTCTTGATGACCTCATGTGGGGCGGATAGTGGGATGTTCTCAGCCCTTCAGTATTTTATGAGATCCCTAACTTGCAAGATATCTTTGCCTCTGAAGGTACCGAGCATTAGATATTGACGTCATATTTTCTAACATGATTTTACCATTGCATAGACAAATATAACATCATCTATCAGTTAGTCATTTAATTGCCGGGATTCTACTGGCCCTATAGTGATCTGAATGAAGGCGTCATGTCTGTCCCTTCACTATGATATCGAAGATCTATATTTAATAAATATTCAATCAATACAAACCCCAAAATTCATTTATGGCCCACAAAGCCAGGGTGTTACATCAAAATTTACCTCTGAATAAACAGATCTCATTTTGTTATCTTATTCTCATACCTGTACCCTGCACGGATCTTCTGCTTTAAAACAAGTTAAAGCGTTATCTCTCTCCCTATTTCCCTTGTTTAAAATACTTTCAATTCCTAGCTACATGTAATTTTCCTTTTTCCCCATATATTCAGTGTCAGGTCTGCTTCAAAGAGTTTGAAGCTTAAGCTCTTCTCCCAGATGTTCTACATGAGGGTAACATCTGGAGATGTCTTAAGGATTTTAATTTTTCTCTATGACAGCTATCCAGTACTGAAACAAGATTGTATGTAATGAAAATATCCTTGAATTAAAAGATGTGATGAAGGCAGTATGAAGAAGGAAAAAAGTGGTCATGCTTGACTCCAGAATGCAACATAATCTGTCACACAAGGTGAAGATTATGTGATTGCATGAGCATGCATGGCTATCAATGGAATTGGCCCATGGTGATTTCTGATGATGTGACTACGTTAAATAACAGAATGAATTCAATTCTGAGTTATTAGCTAATAATGAAGAAAGACATATAACGTAGGATTTTCTATAGGTTATGCATAATGCTATCTAGGTAGTAATCAGTTTACATTGTATAGTAAACATTAATGTATATTTTTATACACATCATCATAGTCTGCAATTAACAGTTCATTGCTCCTCACAACACAGTCCGGTGTCTTTTCTTTATTTAGCCACAATTAGGCATGTTCTCATTGATGCGGTAAAAAAAACAGATGTGTTTAAATTGAGTTCATTATATCATGCACTGAAAATCTAATCATTATATCACTTTTATAGCTACAATGTATTTTTCAAGGAAGAAGAAAATTGGATGATTTGTAATTAAATTGTGTTCAAATACAGAATGTTTTTTAATTTTCTTCACAATTTCTGTATATAAAAATACATTTTCATTGTGAGCTGATTTGAAACCACTTTGTGAGGTTTTTTTTATTACCTTACTTTTAAAGCAGGTCAATGCCTGAAATTAAGCTTGTATTTAATATGGTGGATGAAGTGTGATTTTATATTTTAAACTTGTTCAAAATCGCAAAATGGAGTGAATGCCCACAGACACCCAAAGGCCCTTTGTAAAGGAAAAGTAGGTTTCTTTGGGAACAGCTCCACTTTTACAGATTTGCAAGTGGTTCTGATATTTGAAGGGCTGCCTAGCATTTGGCCACAAAAAATTTGGGAACCATCACAGCTCTGTAATTTTTTTACTAACCAAAGACGAGTACTGCAAATGATTGGAAGATTATTTTCAATTCTTGGCAATGGTCTCTAAACTATACAGTCATGGCCAAAAGTTTTGAGAATGACACAAATATTATATTTTCACATGATCTGCTGCCCTCTGGTTTTTATGTGTGTGTTTGACAGATGTATTTATCACAGACAGAAATATAATTGCAAACATATGAGTAACAAAAGCTTATATTGACAGTTAGAATGAGTTAATGCAGCAAGTCAATATTTACAGTGTTGACCCTTCTTCTTCAGGACCTCTGCAATTCTCCCTGGCATGCTCTCAATCAACGTCTGGACCAAATCCTGACTGATAGCAGTCCATTGTTGCACAATCAATGCTTTCATTTTGTCAGAATTTTTAGGTTTTTGTTTGTCCACCCGTCTCTTGATGATTGATCACAAGTTCTCAATGGGATTAAGATCTGGGGAGTTTCCAGGCCATGGACCCAAAATCTCTATGTTTTGTTCCCTGAGCCATTTAGTTATCACCTTTGCTTTATGGCAAGGTGCTCCATCATGCTGGAAAAGGCATTGTTAATTGCCAAACTGCTCTTGGAGGGTTGGGAGAAGTTGCTCTTGGAGGACATTCTGGTACCATTCTTTATTCATGGCTGTGTTTTTAGGCAAGACTGTGAGAGAGCCGATTCCCTTGGCTGAGAAGCAACCCCACACATGAATGGTTTCAGGATGCTTAACAGTTGGCATGAGACAAGACTGGTGGTAGCGCTCACCTTGTCTTCTCCGAATGACGCGTTTTCCTGATGTCCCAAACAATCGAAAAGGGGATTCATCAGAGAAAATAACTTTACCCCAGTCCTCAACAGTCCACTGCCTGTACCTTTTGCAGAATATCAGTCTGTCCATGATGTTTTTTCTGGAGAGAAGTGGCTTCTTTGCTGCCCTCCTTGAGACCAGACCTTGCTCCAAGAGTCTCCGCCTCACAGTGCGTGCAGATGCACTCACACCTGCCTGCTGCCACTCCTGAGCAAGCTTTGCACTGCTGGTAGCCCAATCCCGCAGCTGAAACACTTTTAAGAGACGGTCCTGGCAATTGCTGGTCTTTCTTGGGCGCCCTGGAGCCTTTTTGGCAACAATGGAACCTCTCTCCTTGAAGTTCTTGATGATGCGATAGATTGTTGACTGAGGTTCAATCTTTCTAGCTGCGATACTCTTCCCTGTTAGGCCATTTTTGTGCATTGCAATGATGACTGCACGTGTTTCTTTAGAGATAACCATGGTTAACAGAAGAGAAACAATGATGCCAAGCACCAGCCTCCTTTTAAAGTGTCCAGTGGTGTCATTCTTACTTAATCATGACAGATTGATCTCCAGCCATGTCCTCATCAACACCCACACCTGTGTTAATGGAACAATCACTGAAAAGAGGTTAGCTGGTCCTTTTAAGGCAGGGCTGCAATGATGTTGAAATGTGTTTTGGGGGATAAAGTTCATTTTCTAGCCAAATATTGACTTTGCAAGTAATTGCTGTTAAGCTGATCACTCTTTATAACATTCTGGAGTATATGCAAATTGCCATTAGAAAAAGTGAAGCAGTAGACTTTGTAAAAATTAATATTTGTGTCATTCTCAAAACTTTTGGCCATGACTGTATATGCAGCTGTGGTCTCCCCCTCCATATTGTGTACATCTGGTCATTGCTTGAGCAGATATCAGTTGATCTATGAGGATGCCGAATGTCAGGCGTTCTTTGATATCATATTAAAAACCTATACCCACCTGTTAATGTTAAAAACTTATCATCATTGTGTTATTGTTGGACAACCCCTTTAATTTTAGTGTTATTAACTTTATGTAAAGGGTCAGTCTGATATTAACCTGCAGAAGAACAGGAACAAGAAATTTCTAGCTTTGATTATGTAGATCCATTGGTATTACTTTCCCATGAACTCAACCCCTGTTCTCATCACATTAAAGGGGTTGTCCATTAAAAAATATTGATGAGCTATTTGCAGGGTATGTCATTAATATCATACATCTGTCACACCCACCAATCAGCTGATAGAAGATGTGAAGGTTACCAAATATTAATACATGAGACAGAGCTGTAGAGTGCAGCATTTAATGTGTAATGGCCACTGCCAAATCCTGCAGAACAGCTCCTGTGTTGGTAGCAGCCACTATGAATTGAATAGGGCTGCACTATGCAGTTCCATTCCATGTGTTTACTTCTGCCAACCATTGAGATTGTACAAGCTTATTGGTGGATACCAGTTTGTGAACATTTACTGATCTGAAAATGATGATCTATCTTTGGGATGACTCGATAGCGCCACAGCATGCAAATATGAAATATGAAATATGAATTGCATTACTGCATTAGAAATATGAAAAATTGAGAATGCTTAGTGCATAAATTGGCCAATTTATGTGTACCTGGAAGCCACGTTACGGTGATTCTCGTTTCCAGGACCTAACCTAATGCCAATCCTCTCTTAGAATAAAGTCTTCATCTGTATGGGAACCAAGTGTGAATCCTCTCTTAGACTGAAATCTATATCTCTGTGGAGGGGTAGTGGTTCTGCTGTGATTAAATATGCCTGAGACTTGATTCTAAGAGAGGATTGGCATTATTTTAGGTCCTGGAAATGAGAATCACCTTAACGTGGCTTCCAGGTACACATGAATTGGCCAATTTATGCGCTAAGCATTCTCAATTTTTCATATTTCTAATGCAGTAATGCAATTCAAATTTCATATTTCACACTTGCATGCTATGGCGCTACAGATTGCTGCCTTTTTTGTTTGAGAGTATATGAGCTGTTGACTCTAGGTAACCTCCTGTTCACACTTAGTTTATGTTTAGCTGTGTTAAAATTTCTATCTTTTGGATGAGTCATCAGTTTTCTCTGACCTTGACGACCCCTTTAACCCCTTCACCCCCAAGGGTGGTTTGCACGTTAATGACCAGGCCAATTTTTACAATTCTGACCACTGTCTCTTTATGAGGTTATAACTCTGGAACGCTTCAACGGATCTTGGCGATTCTGAGACTGTTTTCTCGTGACATATTGTACTTCATGTTAGTGGTAAAATTTCTTCTATATAACTTTCGCTTATTTTTGAAAAAAATGCAAATATGGCAAAAATTTAAAACAGAGAAATATATCGCACAAAATAGTTAAGAATTAACATTTCCCACATGTATACTTTACATCAGCACAATTTTGGAACCAACATTTTTTTTTGTTAGGAAATTATGAGGGTTAAAAGTTGAACTGCGATTTCTCATTTTTACAACAAAATTTACAAAGCCATTTAATTTTTTTTAGGGACCACCTCACATTTGAAGTCACTTTGAGGGGTCTATATGGCAGAAAATACCCAAAAATTACATCATTCTAAAAACTGCATCCCTCAAGGTACTCAAAACCACATTCAAGAAGTTTATTAACCCTTCAGGTGCTTCACAGGAGCTGAAGCAATGTGGAAGGAAAAAATTAAAATTTAACTTTTTAGTCACAAAAATGATCTTTTACAAACTTTTTTTTATTTTCACAAGGGTAAAAGGAGAAAATGGACAGAAAAAGTTGTTGTGCAATATCTACTGAGTACGCCAATACCCCATATGTTGGGGAAAATCACTATTTGGGCACACGGCAGAGCTCGTAAGGGAAGGAGCGCCGCTTGACTTTTTCAAACCAAAATTAGCTGGAATTGAGATTGGACGCCATGTCACGTTTGGCGAGCTTCTGATGCGCCTAAACAGTGGAAACCCCCCACAAGTGACACCATTTTGGAAACTAGCCCCCTATGGAACTTAGCTAGATCTGTTATGAGCACTTTGAACCCCAAGTGTTTCACAAAAGTTTATAATGCCTGAGTGGGAAAAAAAACAATTTTCCACAAAAATGATTTTTTAGTCCCAAATTTTTGATTTTTCCAAAGGAAATTGGACTCCAAAAGTTGTCCAATTTGTCCTGAGTACGCTGATACCCCATATGTGGGGGGGGGGAACTGTTTGGGCGCACGGCAGGGCTTGGAAAGGAAGTAATAACGTTTTGGAATGCAGACGCTGATGGGGGTCATGTTCCGTTTGCAGTGACCCAGATGAGCCTAAACAGTAGAAACCCCCCACAAGTGACCCCATTTTGGAAACTAGACCACCTAAGCAACTTATTTAGATCTGTGGTGAGCACTTTGAACCCCCAAGTGCTTCCCACAAGTTTATAATGCCCGGGCAGGAAATAAAAAATCCTATTTTTTTCCCACAAAAATTATCTATTAGTCACCAATTTTTTATTTTCCCCAGGGTAACAGGAGAAATTGGACTACAAAAGTTGTTGTCCAATTTGTCTTGAGTACTCTGATACCCCATATATGGGGGGAACCACTGTTTGGGTGCACGGCAGAGCTCTGAATGGAAGGAGCGACGTTTGACTTTTTCAACGCAGAATTGGCTGTACGCCATGTCGTGTTTGGAGAGCCCCTGATGTGCCTAAACAGTGGAAACCCCTCACAAATGACACCATTTTGGAAAATAGACCCCCTAAGGAACTTATCTAGATCTGTGGTAAGCAATTTGAACCCCCAAGTGCTTCACACAAGTTTATTACGTAGAGGCGTAAAATTAAAAGATCATATTTTTTCCAAAAAAATGATCTTTTCACCCCAATTTTTATTTTCCCAAGGGTAACAAGACTCCAAAAGTTATTGCACAATTTGTCCTGAGTAAGCTGATACCCCATATGTGGGGGTAAACCACTGTTTGGGTGCATGGCAAAGCTTGGAAGGAAAGGAGGGCCGTTTGACTTTTTCAACGCAGAATTGGCTGGACGCTATGTCGAGTTTGGAGAGCTCATAATCTACCTAAACAGCAGAAAACCCCACAAATGACACCATTTTTAAAACTAGATCCCTCAAGGAACTTATCTAGATGTGTGGTGAGAACTTTGAACCCCCAGGTGTTTCACTAAAGTTTATAACGCCCCAGCATGAAAATAAAAAAAATCATATTTTTTACACAAACATGATATTTTAGTCCCCAACTTTTTATTTTCCCAAGGGTAACAGGAGAAACTGGACCCAAAAGTTGTTGTCCAATTTGTCCTGAGTACGCTGATACCCAATAAGTGGGAGAAAACTACTGTATGGGCACACGTTGGGACGTTTTGGATTGCAGACTTTGATGGAATGGTCTGCGGGAATCATGTCGCATTTGGAGAGCGCCTGATGTGCCTAAACAGTGGAAACCCCCACAAGTGACCCCATTTTGGAAAATAGACCCACAAGAAACTAATGTAGATGTGTGGTGAGCGCTATGAACCCTCAAGTGCTTCACAGAAGTTTTTAACGTACAGCCGTAAAATCAAAATAATCATTTTTTTTTAACAAAAATTATATTTTCGCCCCCAGTTTTTTATTTTCCCAAGGGTAACAGAAGAAATTGGACCCCAAGAGTTATTGTGCAATTTGTACAGAGTACGCTGATACCCCATATGTGGGGGTAAACTACTGTTTGGGCGCATGGCAGAGCTCAGAAGGGAAGGAGCACCGTTTGACTTTTTCAATGCTGAATTGACTGGAATTGAGATCAGATGCCATGTCACATTTGGAGAGCCCATGATGTGCCTAAACAGCGGAAACCTCCCAATTCTAACTCCAACCCTAACCCCAACACACCCCTAAACATAGTCCCAACCCTAACCTTAACCCTAACCACAAACCTAACCCTAACACACCCCTAACCCTAATCGAAACCCTAACCCTAATCCTAACTTTAGGTGCAACCCTAACCCTAACTTTAGGCGCCACCCTAACTCTAACCCTAATCCTAATGGGAAAATGGAAATAAATACATTTTTTTAATTTCATTATTTTTCCCTAACTAAGGGGGTGATAAAAGGGGGTTTGATTTACTATTTATAGCGGGTTTTTATGATTGGCAGCTGTCATGCTAAAAGACGCTTTTTATTGCAAAAAATAGTTTTTGCATCACCACATTTTGAGAGCTATAATTTTTGCATTGTTTTGGCCCATATAGTCATGTGAGGTCTTATTTTTTGTGGTACGAGTTGTCGTTTGTATTGGTAAGATTTTTGAGCACGTGACATTTTTTGATCGCTTTTTATTTCGATTTTTGGGAGATTAGAATGACCAAAAATCAGCAATTCATGAAATTCTTTTGGGGGGGGTTTATACCGTTCTGCATGTGGTAAAATTGATAAAGCAGTTTTATTCTTCAGGTCAGTACGATTACAGCAATACCTCATTTATATCATTTTATTTAGGTTTTGGTGCTTTTATACAATAAAAACATTTTTATATAAAAAATAATTATTTTTGCATCGCTTTATTCTACGAGCTATAACTTTTTAATTTTTTCGCTGATGATGCTGTCTAGCAGCTCATTGTTTGCGGGACAAAATGACGTTTTCTGCGGTACCATTTTATTTATATCGGTCTTTTTGATCGCGTGTTATTCCACTTTTTGTTCGGCGGTATGATGATAAAGCATTGATTTTTGCTTTGTTTTTTTTTTAAGGGGTTCACTAAAGGGGTTAACTAGTGGGAAATTTTTATTGGGGAGGTTTTACAGACGCGGCGATACCAAATATGTGTACTTTTATTGTTTGTTTTTTTATTTACAGGAAGAAATTAATTTATTAGGGAATATTTTTTTTTTTTCCTTTATTTTGAATTTTTTTTTACACTTGTGATTTTGATTTTTTTTAACTTTTTTACTTTGTCCCAGGGTGGGACATCACTGTATTTTATCAGATCACTGGTGTGACAGTGTGCACAGCACTCTGTCACACCAGTGATCGCTCTGGCACTGCTGCAGGCTTCCTCAGCGCCTGCTCTCAGCACGCACTGAGGAAGAGGCCTCCCTGAAGGACCCGGCGGCTATCTTGGATCCGGGGTCCTGCAGGGAAGAGGCCTTCAGAACAGCGCGGTCGCATCGCGCTGTGCTGAGGGCCTCTGGGGAGCATGCAGGGAGCCCCCTCCCTGCGCGATGCTCCCCTGTGCCCCTGTACACCGCGATCATGTTTGATCGCGGTGTGCCAGGGGTAAATGTGCCGGGAGCTGTCCGTGACAGCTCCTGGCAAATAGTGCCGGGTGTCAGCTGTGATAATCAGCTGACACCCGGCGGCAATCAGCTGCGCTCCCCCGGGAGCGCAGCTGATCGCCTTGGACGTACTATCCCGTCCATAGGCAGATTGGCACGGGTTTTATTGATGGGATAGTACGTCCGATTTCAGAGAGGGGTTAAATGCATACAGTGGGTAAGCACTGAGATTAGATGCACATACAGTACAGACCAAAAGTTTGGACACACCTTCTCATTCAAAGATTCTTCTGTATTTTCATGACTATGAAAATTGTAGAATCACACTGAAGGCATCAAAACTATGAATTAACACATGTGGAATTATACAATACACTTTACAAAAAAGTGTGAAACAACTGAAAATATGTCTCATATTCTAGGTTCTTCAAAGTAGCCAACTTTTGCTTTGATTACTGCTTTGCACGCAGAAAAGGTGAACGGATGGACTCTACATGCCTGGTTCCCACCGTGAAGCATGGAGGAGGTGGTGTGATGGTGTGGGGGTGCTTTGCTGGTCACACTGTTGGGGTTTTATTCAAAATTGAAGCGGTGAGCGGTCCAGCTCACCCCAAACCATCTCGATTGAGTTCAGGTCTGGTGACTGTGGAGGCCAGGTCATCTGGCGTAGCACCCCAACACTCTCCTTCTTGGTCAAATAGCCATAACACAACCTGGAGGTGTGTTTGGGGTCATTGTCCTGTTGAAAAATAAATGATGATTTAACTAAACGCAAACCAGATGGAATAGCATGCCGCTGCAAGATGCTGTGGTAGCCATTCTGGTTCAGTATGGCTTCAATTTTGAATAAATCCACAAAGTGTCACCAGCAAAGCACCCCCACACCATCACACCACCTCCTCCATGCTTCACGGTGGGAACCAGGCATGTAGAGTCCATCCGTTCACCTTTTCTGCGTGCAAAGCAGTAATCAAAGCAAAAGGTGGGTACTTTGAAGAACCTAGAATATAAGACATATTTTCAGTTGTTTCACACTTTTTTGTAAAGTGTAATGTATAATTCCACATGTGTTACTTCATAATTTTGATGGCTTCAGTGTGATTCTACAATTTTCATTGTCATGAAAATACAGAAAAATCATTGAATGAGAAGGTGTGTCCAAACTTTTAGTCTGTACTGTACATCATCCAAAAGCAACAATATTAAAAAAAAAATGCTTACTTCAGGGTATGCTTTTTTGTGGTGTTCAACAGTATAGAATGCTGAGTTGAACTGTCCCCTGTGCACTTCAGATGTGGTTTGTATGGAAACTATTCTGATTATGCTGAATTTATTTCAGCAGAATGAAATCAGCAAAATTATACATTTATGACATTCATCCAGAAGTAAGGAGTTCTAAACAAAGATACTTCGTGATTGTTACATTATGTCAAGGGGAATACAAATATCTACAAAAATTGATATGTCTGGACAATTGACTGGTTCTGTTCTCTTTAAACTATCAAATCGCCCACCCAATATGTTGCTTGAAATTAGCTAACGATTTCAATTTCTCAAAGTAAGAATTCAATACTACATTTATATATTCAATAGCAGGTTAGAAAACACTCTGACATGACAACCACTGAGTGGCCAATATATATTAGCTATCTCATTACACACATATCAGGACATGTTGATCCAAAAGTCTAAATTATTTAGAAGTCAATTTACAATATTGTAATATTTGGCACATCAAAAATAAATGTGATTTTCATGCTTGTCATCTAAGATTCTGAACTTTATAACTAAATCTGAGCTTAAATCTAAAAATGTAGTTATAGAATTAAACTCATTATAGATTAATATCGTGCAATAATAAAGCACTCTTCCTATTTTTGCATTCTGCATACTCATGTATCCCTTCTTGCAGCGCTGTGCTATAATTATAAGCAATTATTAACATTTACACCTTCATTTAACTCTTTCTGTCTTTTTAATCTAAAGTTTTCTTTCAATTACTATGCTGTTATTAAATTAGCTAATCAAACTGTGTCCAAATATGCAATCAGGAAAAAAAAATAAATCAAATTACCCATTGGCGTTATCATTTTGTGCGTTGCACGGTTCGCAGCTGGAGGGCAGCACAAGAACATATTTCTTCTAGTATATGATGATGTCAGTTATTTAAGTTGTATAAATGTTATAGTTGATTCTTAGAAATATATTAGAACCGACTGACTTTGAAGACTATTTAACCAGGTCTTGTCGAAATTCCGTCTAGTCACAAAACAATAAAAATGAGCAACAGTATTCGTTCAGTGTGCTATAAGCATTGGCAGGAGCTGCAGATTTGCTCCTTTGTTAGAGCAAATCATCAGCTGTGCCACTCATACCGAGATCAAAGAATACTATCATCCTTTTAGAGGGAATCTGTGAAGAGATGCTTGATCTTTGAAGGAGGGTGAGAAGTTGCTTTTTTAACAACAATATAGTTTTGGAGATGTGGCATACCCGGTTGGGTGCGCAAGTATTGCCTTTACTCGTGTGAATACAAGCATTTTTGGAAAGGGAAGAAAGATAATGTAACACAATGAAATGAACTGTACTGAGCTAAAACTTTACATTTTCCGCAATACTTCCTCACAGTGGAAGGAACACAATAGACTAACTGAGCGTCTCCTTCTAGCCAACAACTAAAAAGAGATGAAAAGGAAATATTCATGTTCTAGGTATAGAAACAGAATAATCCATTCTATCCTTCAAGAAGAATTTGCTCTGTAGTAGTACAGCAAGGACTATTTTCTATGGAAAGGCAATAACTACGAGGTATTATTTTATATAAACACTTGCAATGCCAAACAAAATAATTCAGATTTTTAGTGTTATACCAGCAGATGGTGCTACATTATTATAACATGGCACCACTTAGTTATTCCACCTGAGCCTAATGCAGATATACTGATTTGGCCACTTTTCACTTTCTGGCAACTCCAATTTCTAACCAATATAATACTGTAGCATGCTGACAAAATCCATGGCGAGCTGAAATTCACATCACAACACTAGGTGGCCACAAATAGACACATGGCATAAATGACTCTCAACACAGAATCCCAAACTATTTTTTTTTAAAGCTGGTCATCTTGTACCATTCACCTTCTGATTTATGGAGCCAAAGCAAATGACACATCTATAGATGACAGTAATACATTTGAGTTTAGCTCCATCACAATACTTGCCACAACATTTTATAAGGAATGCATAATGAAATTGATGTTTTCTTTCTCTGAAACTCAACCCTTCCCTATTGTTATAGTACAAACTGTCATTCTGCAGCTTGATTCGAAACTACTTGACTTCTTGAATAGGTGGTCATGATTGTAAAAGAATCATGAAAGTGGAATCGGCCATAATATAGGCTACTTCTCCATGTTCCACTGACTTGTTTTATTCCCCTTTCATGCAGGCAGCAGTAAGTATATCTATAGAAATATCCATGGCTGGATTTACATATTTCTACGCACTATGCCAAATCCATAATTATTCTCCCCAAGAAAAAAGTTACTAGAAATGTATTGTCACTGCTGCTTAAAAAACTTCACCATCATGTGTCTCATGAGATTAACTTTCCTGAGAATCAAATTTTTCTCACAGTCCTATCAAAAATTTTACTAGTGATTGGATAACTTCAAAAATATTTAGAGTTGAGAGTCCTCAGTGGTTGATACCTTTTACTGGCTAACACGGTACAAAGATATACATCTTTACTGGATAACTTCAGCAACTTTCTAAACATCAATTTCCAAGTTTTCCATGTACTTGTTCATGTGGCGTAATTTGAGCTACACCGTTCTCCAAAACTGGGCCATGGTTTCAAGTCTTCACACCTTGATAAAGTAAACATCTAGCTTCTGCTCGAATTCCTGATTTTTAGGTTTTGCCACTTACATTATTTTACAGCATCTATGATGGCAGTAGTTATGTAGAAGTCCAGCGATATGAGCGTAATGAATCACTTGGGATCACTATTGTCACACCAACTCTGGAATTTTACTTTAGCACGTAGTTTGCGCAGAGTGTGTGAGAGAGAAATATCAAATGCCTTGTGCCTGTGACCGAGCAAGACAGCGCAAGCTGTGGTGATAGACAACGTAAATGTACTGCTCAATTTATGTAATGTATATGGATGTAAAATTAAAAACAACATTTTACATGGCCTTTTCAAATGCCATATGAAAAATGTGTTAATATTTGGTTATTTCTTCTGCATAAACGACACCCTGACTGCAGCACCCTAGGCCATAGCCTAGGTGGGCCTTATGGGCAATCTGCCACTGGAAATACCAGAACTGCCTCCTTTAGAATTAGGTACAATTTCACAATATCACCTGCAATTAGGTAAAATTGACTTTGCCCAAAGTTTGACCTATAGTTCTATCAGTGAACATAACTTTTAAGAAAGGTAATCTACTACATAATTTAATCGTTATGCACTTAAATCTACCTGTACTCTACATATCATGCATTACACGTAAACATCAGCAAATCTATCAAAGGCATATACAGCGTCGGACTGGAACACCTTGGGCCCACCAGAGAAAATCATTCTTGGGGCCCACTATGTAGCTACATAGAAATAAATACAAGACCACAAATTGTGCAGTAAAACACACTAATATCAGGGTATAATATAAGGTAGTACATGTCTTAATTATGTAGCAGGAGTTGGGGTAGCCTCCCTCATACATTATAAAGCAGCCCCCTCATAGGGGATAATGCTGCCCCCATAGGGGATAATGCTGCCCCCCTCATAGAGGATGATGCTGCCCCCCTCATAGGGTATAATGCTATATACATAGATAGATAGATAATAGATAGATACCATATATACTCGAGTATAAGCCGACCCCCCTAATTTTGCCACAAAAAACTGGGAAAACTTATCGACTCGAGTATAAGCCTAGGGTGGAAAATGAGATTATGCCCCATATGCTGCCCCATGTATTATGCCCCACAAGATGCTCCATAGATTGTGCCCCATATGCTGCCCATGTATTATGCCCCCATAGATTGTGCCCCCATAGATGCTCCACAGATTGTGCTCTCATAGATGCTCCATAGATTATGCCCCCATAAATGCTCATTAGATTATGCCCCCATAGATGCTCCATAGATTATGCCCCCATAGATGCTCCATAGATTATGCCCCCATAAGTGCTCCTTAGATTATGCCCCATAAGAGCTCCATAGATTGTGCCCCCATAAATGCTCCTTAGATTATGCCCCCATAGATGCTCCACAGATTATGCCCCCATAAGTGCTCCTTAGATTATAGCCCCCATAGAAGCTCCATAGATTGTGCCCCCATAAATGCTCCTTAGATTATGCCCCATAGATGCTCCATAATTATGCCCCCATAGATTATGCCCCCATAAATGCTCCACAGATTATGCCCCCATAGATGCTCCTTAGATTATGCCCCCATAGATTATGCCCCCATAAATGCTCCACAGATTATGCCCCCATAGATTATGCCCCCATAAATGCTCCACAGATTATGCCCCCATAGATTATGCCCCCATAAATGCTCCTTAGATTATGCCCCATAGATTATGCCCCTATTGATGCTCCATAGATTATGCCCCCATAGATGCTCCACAGATTATGCCCCCATAGATTATGCCCCCATAAATGCTCCACAGATTATGCCCCCATAGATGCTCCTTAGATTATGCCCCCATAGATTATGCCCCCATAAATGCTCCACAGATTATGCCCCCATAGAATATGCCCCCATAAATGCTCCACAGATTATGCCCCCATAGATTATGCCCCCATAGATGCTCCACAGATTATGCCCCCATAGATTGTGCCCCCATAGAAGCTCCATAGATTGTGCCCCTATAAATGCTCCATAGATTATGCCCATGTGCTCCATAGATTATGCCCATAGTGCCCCCATAAATGCTCCACAGATTATGCCCCATAGATGCTCCTTAGATTATGCCCCCATAGATTATGCCCCCATAAATGCTCCACAGATTATGCCCCCATAGATTATGCCCCCATAAATGCTCCACAGATTATGCCCCCATAGATTATGCCCCCATAGATGCTCCACAGATTATGCCCCCATAGATTATGCCCCCATAGATGCTCCACAGATTATGCCCCCATAGATGCTGCAACAACAAAAAAAAAAGACATACTCACCTATCGTCGCTGGGGGCCAGGTGCTGGTGTCCTGAGCAGGCGGGGACACCGGCGCGCTATGGGTGACAGGTGCCGGTGTCTCCGCTGGCTCAGGGCCCCGGCACCTGCGATATTTACCTGTCACCGGGTCCACTGCTGAGCGCCCCTGTCTTCGGTCCTCCGGCAGTGAATGCTCAGGCAGGGGGCGCGGTGCTCACTAATGACGTCATCGCGCCCTCTGCCTGAACATCGCAGCAAGAGAGGACGCGATGACACAGCGGCGCTCAACGGTTGGAGCGGGTGACAGGTATGTAATGATATTCACTGCTTCCCATGCCCACATGGGCGTGGGAAGCAGTGAATATTCTTTTCTCTTTAGCAGCGGGGACAGGGGCTCCTGCCTCCTGTCACCCGCTGCTGCTCCGCTGGCACGGGGCCCCCATGTCAGCTGCGTGGTGTGCCGCTATTAGCGACACGCCACAGGCTGGGGGCCCCTGGAGCAGCGGGGGCCCTAGGCAACTGGCCCCTGTATGCCAGCAGGTGCCAGGGCCCCCCAGATGCCAGGGCCCACCGGAGAATCCTCCGGTTCTCCGGTGGGCCAGTCCGACACTGGGCATATAGAACTTTAATATATCCGATGATATCACTTTCTGTCAACAGGTTCAATATCCATGATTAAATGTTCAGCATGAGCTCAATATTTCACTTTAGACCTCTACTTCCATAGAACCCTTTTCTTTGAATGGGATTGTTCCAGAAACTGGAGAGGAGGAATACACATCAATGTGCGATGTGTATTGGGCAGAAGATCAAGCTACATGTGCAACAAAAAAGTCCATGTGCCCCTTGATGTTCTTTCCAGCACACAGTGCAGATGTTTTCTTTCATATCTGTCTGCCTTTCTGCAATATGAAAACTGCAGAAAAGAAGTAACTGACCTGAATTTATTATTTAACCTATTTGTTTGTAGATTGTGAACTTGCAGAGGTAAGAAAATACGGCAGATTTATCGGCAGTCCTATGTAAAGGCACAGATGAGTGTAGATAGAAAAGGTGTTTGTGCTTTTGTTTGTTTTTCTTTTCATTTGGGAATGTTTTTCTCTCTTTTGTTGTTAATGCAGTCTAAATATAATTCTTCAAAAAAGAACTCCTGACTCACCCATCGAATGCATTAAATGAATAAAATATTTCAAAGGATCATTTTTTATCATTTTATTTGCTATAAGTTATGTTGAAAAATTAATTATGGCAGTATTGCAAATCACTTCAGATTTCTAAGATCCTACTTAACCCCTTAATGTCCACTGACGTGCAGAGTCCGTCATGGCAAGGTGTCAGTTCCGGCACCAGGACGGACTCTGCACGTCATGGCTTTGATCTACCACTGCGTGTAAACACGCAGTGGTAGATCAGTGCCGACAGCTGTCACAGACAGCTGACAGGCACGGCAAGCGGTGCGGGGACCTTTGCCGTCGGTCCCCGCACCTACAGCGCTGTGCTTGGTCAGCCAATCTGACTGACCAAACACAGCAGCGATCGTGCAGGAGAAGCTGAAATTTCAGCTTCTCCAGCGCGATCAGTGCAGGAGCCGGCGCTGCAGTGGCCAGGCTTCCTGCACTGACAGCCAGGAGCGGAGCCCCCACCGCCCCTGGCTGTTAACCCCCTGACTGCTACGATCGAGCGCGATCGCAGAGCTCAGGGGGGAAGGCAGAGGGTCGGGAGCTCCCTCTGCCTCAGATCGGCACCCTGCAATGTATTTGCAGGGCCCGATCTCTGCCTTGATGACCCGGGGGTTGTCATGACAACCTCCGGGTCATCTAGCTACGGAAAGCTGCTGTGATCATTGTCACAGCAGCTTCCACTATAGTTGCAAAGCATTGCAATGCCAGAGCATTGCAATGCATTGTAACTGCAATAAAAAGTAAAAAAAAGTGAAAGTCCCATAAAGGGACAAGTTAAAAAAAATCATTTTTAAAAAAAAAATTGTAAAAAAAATATTAAAAAATAATTAAAAAAATCCCCTAAAAAATACAAATTTTTATGTAATAAAAAAAAAAAAAAAAAAACATACACATGTTAGGTATCGCCACGTCCGTAAAAATCCCATCTATAAAAGCGTAACCCTAGTTAACCCCTTCAGTGAAAGCCGTAAAAAAAAACCACAAAAAAGTAGTAAATTATACTTTTTCCAAGCGGTATCATTATACCGCTTGGAAAAAGTGCAATAACACGCGATCAAAAAGTCAGATATAAATAATCATGGTACCGCTGAAAACGTCATCTTGTCCCGCAAAAAACAAACCGCTATACAGCATCATCAGCGAAAAAATAAAAAAGTTATAGCTCGCGGAATAAACTGATGCAAAAATAATTATTTTTTCTATAAATTTTTTTATTGTGTAAAAAACGCCAAAACATAAAAAAATATATATAAATGAGGAATCGCCGTAACCGTAGTGACCCGAAGAATAAAGCTGCTTTATCAATTTTACCACACACGGAACGGAGGAAAAAAAAAAAAAAAAACAATTCCTGAATTGCTGGTTTTTATTCATTCTGATTCCACAAAAATCGGAATAGGAAACGATCAAAAAAAGTTATGTGCCTGAATATCGTACCAATAAAAACGTCAGCTCGTCCCGCAAAAAATAAGCCCACAGATAACTCTGTCGGCCGAAATATGGAAAAATTATAGCTCTCAAAATACAGCGATGCAAAAATTTCTTACAAAAAATTATTCCAAGAAAAAGCATCTTTTAGTGTGTGACAGAAGCTAAACATGAAAAAAGGGTGTAAATCTGGTATCGCTGTAATCGCACCGATCCGAGGAATAAAGTCGCCTAATCACTAATACCGCACGAGGAACGGCGTAAAAAATAAAACCAATACTTCACCTTTTGTGGATTTGTTCATTGTGCCTCCCAAAGATCGCAGTAAGGCGATCACAGTGGTTCCCCCCCACATATGGGGTATCAGTGTACTCAGGACAAAATGCACAATAGCTTTTGGGGTCTTATTTCTCCTGTTACCTTAGAAAAATAAAAATTTGGGGCAAAAAGGTAATTTTTGTGGAAAAAAATATGATTTTTTTATTTTCACGGCTCTACATTATAAACTTCTGTGAAGCCCTTGGGGGTTCAAAGTGCTGACCACACATCTAGATAAGTTCCTTGGGGGGTCTAGTTTGCAAAATGGGGTCATTTGTGGGGGGTTTCTACTGTTTAGGCACATCAGGGGCTCTCCAAACGTGACATGACACCCGCAGACCATTCCATCAAAATCTGCATTTGAAAAAGGCGCTCCTTCCCTTTCCAGCTCTGCCATGCGTCAAAATAGTGGTTCCCCCCCACATATGGGATATCAGCGTACTCAGGACAAATTGCACAATAGCTTTTGGGGTCCTATTTCTCCTGTTACCCTTATAAAAATAAAAATTTGGGGGCAAAAAGATTATTTTTGTGGAAAAAAATATGATATTTTTATTTTCACGGCTCTACGTTATAAACTTCTGTGAAGCACTTGGGGGTTCAAAGTGCTCACCACACATCTAGATAAGTTCCTTGGGGGGTCTAGTTTCCAAAATGGAGTCACTTGTGGGGGGTTTCTACTGTTTAGGCACATCAGGGGCTCTCCAAACGTGACATGACACCCGCAGACCATTCCATCGAAATCTGCATTTGAAAAAGGCGCTCCTTCCCTTTCCAGCTCTGTCATGCATCAAAATAGTGGTTTACCCCCACATATGGGGTATCAGCATACTCAGGACGAATTGCACAATAACTTTTGGGGTCCTGTTACCCTTTGGAAAATAACAATTGGGGGTGGAAAGATCATTTTTGTGGAAAAGATATGATTTTTTAATTTTACTGCTCTACGTTATAACCTTCTGTGAAGCCCTTGGGGGTTCAAAGCTTTCACCACACATCTAGATAAGTTCCTTGGGGGGTCTAGTTTCCAAAATGGGGTCACTTGTGGGGGGTAGCCACTGTTTAGGCACACAGGGGCTCTCCAAATACGACATGGCGTCCAATCTCAATTCCAGCCAAAAAAGTCAAATGGCGCTGCTTCCTTTCCAAGCTCTGCCATGCGCCCAAATAGTGGTTTACCCCCACATATGGGGTATCAGCGCACTCAGGACAAATTGCACAATAACTTTTGGGGTCCTTTTACCCTTTGGGAAATAAAAATTGGGGGTGGAAAGATCATTTTAGTGGGAAAGATATGATTTTTTAATTTTACAGCTCTACGTTATAACCTTCTGTGAAGCCCTTGGGGGTTCAAAGCTCTCACCACACATCTAGATAAGTTCCTTAGGGGGTCTAGTTTCCAAAATGGGGTTACTTGTGGGGGTAGCCACTGTTTAGGCACACAGGGGCTCTCCAAATACGACATGGCGTCCAATCTCAATTCCAGCCAAAAAAGTCAAATGGCGCTGCTTTCCTTCCGAGCTCTGCCATGCACCCAAATAGTGGTTTACCCTCACATATGGGGTATCAGCGTACTCAGGACTAATTGCACAATAACTTTTGGGGTCCTTTTATCTTTTGGAAAATAAAAATTGGGATGAAAAGATCATTTTTGTGAAAAAATATGATTTTTTATTTTACGGCTCTACGTTATAACCTTCTGTGAAGCCCTTGGGGGTTAAAAGCTCTCACAACACATTTAGATAAGTTACTTGGGGGGTCTAGTTTCCAAAATGGGGTCACTTGTGGGGGGTTTCCACTGTTTAGGCACACAGGGACTCTCCAAATGCGACATGGCGTCCAATCTCAATTCCAGCCAAAAAAGTCAAATGGCGCTGCTTCCCTTCCGAGCTCTGCCATGCGCCCAAATAGTGGTTTACCCCCACACATGGGGTATCGATGTACTCAGGAGAAATTGTACAACAAATATTGTGGTTCATTTTCTACTGATACCCTTGACAAAATTTTAAAAAATTGTGTCGAAAGAAAAATTTTGGGAAAAAAAGTTAAATGTTAATTTTTTCCTTCCACATTGCTTCAATTCTTGTGAAGTACCTAAAGGGTTAATAAACTTCTTGAATGTGGCTTTGAACACGTTGAGGGGTGCAGTTTTTAGAATGGTGTCACTTTTGGGTATTTTCTGTCCCCTCAAATTCACTTCAAATGTGAGGTGGCCCCTAAAAAAAATGATTTTGTAAATTTTGTTGGAAAAATGAGAAATTGCTGGTCAACTTTTAACACTTATAACTTCCTAACAAAAAAAAATTTTGGTTCCAAAATTGTGCTGATGTAAAGTAGACATGTGGGAAATGTTATTTATTAACTAATTTTTGTGACATATCTCTCTGATTTAATGGCATAAAAATTAAAAGTTTGAAAATTGCAAAATTTTCAAAATTTTTGCCATATTTCCGTTTTTTTCATAAATAAACGCAAGTTATATTGAATAAATTTTACCACTATTATGAAGTACAATATGTCTCGAGAAAACCATCTCAGAATCGCCAAGATCCGTTGAAGCGTTCCAGAGTTATAACCTCATAAAGAGACAGTGGTCAGAAATGTAAAAATTGGCCTGGTCTTTAACCTACAAAATGGCTTGGTCGTTAAGGGGTTAAAATAGGGAGTGTTACAGCCAAAATTAATAAAAAGTAACATAACATAACAAAAGATTCAATACACACATAGCATATAACTAAAAAGAGATGTTAAAACAGAGGTGAACCCCACACTGGCCACCTATAGAAAAACATGATCGCTGACAATGAGATATAAAAAACTTGATAAAGTGTTCACATGAAAAACAATGTTCCAAAAGTGGATGTGAAGGAAATGTTCTCTTTAGAGTAATCTGTAAGGGTGCACATAATCACCCAAATGAAAGAGAAATCAACATATATTTACATATATTGTCACCAAAGTGGACTACAATCATGGAATAGCAAAGCACAAGTGGCACAACATTGTTGAAAGCAGGCCCAAGAGTCTGTGTGCATATAATAGTGTGTATATGAAAACCATCCAAGCATAATTAAGGGGAATCAATGCACATCTATTATTATAAATATTGTAGCAAATAATTCAGAAGAGTGCAAAATATCAAATGATATAATGAATACTAAGGATGCATATAAGAGCTACATAAAAAATGCCCAGGGAGAAGGAGAAATGCTCACTACAGCAGGTATGTTTATATTTCGTAGCATTATGCAGCAAGTGAAAAATATATGGAAAGTGTAAATTACAGCAAACCAGTGTGAAGTCAGACCAAGGTATACCCCTGATGAGCGTTTTGCAACCAGCTTCTTCAGAGTATTACACTTTCTATGTATATATATGTGAGGCAGTGACTAGTGTTACATGTAGGGGTCGCTGTATGTTCCCCCCAGGATGTGCACAGAGGTGTATTGAGGTCATGAGAATGTATTGCAGTCACAAGAGTGGCTGTGGTTGCAATGCAGACTAAAGTGAATATAGGTCTTAAACATGCTGGTTGTCCAAGGCAGATTTAGGGAAAACCTGCTCTTTGTGTTTTGAAACAGACTTCAAGATGATAGTGTTGCAGTCCATTTCATTCCCAGCCCGGGTTTTCCATGTGGCTGAAGGCCACAGATTCTAGTTGAAAAACCCTGCAGTAAAGAGTTTGGGTGTGTCAGGTTCAGGGTCAGCCTTGTGTTGGCAGGAGTACAGAGCAGGAGGCTCTGCCGTGCTCTCCCTGTGTGAGGGAACACAGGACAGCAGAGCCAAGCAGCCAAGGCAGCTTATAGTCTGGCACCCACAGTGTACACAGCTCTGCAGTCACCCACAGAAACTAGTCTCGGAGGTGGACTGTCTTGTGCCTGGCAGTGAACCGGAGGTAGACTGTCCTGTACCCGAAGGAGGACTGGCGTGTTTAGTGACTTTAAACTGAAGGATTTGATTCCCGGCTGCGAACCGGAGAATATTGTGTACTGTTTAATTGTGTAGAACATTAACACGGTGGTGCAGTCGCCCACAGCAACCCATCTCAAGAGGAGGACTGGCATGTTTAGTGACTGTAAACTGAAGGATATCGTGTACTGTGTAATGCTGTGAGTAAAGAGACATTAATACAGCGGTGCAGCTGCCCACGGCAACCGGTCAGAGGTAGTCTGGCATGTTAAGTGACTGTAATCCAGAGGCTATGTTCCCGGCTGCGATCCAGAGGATATTGTGTGCTGTGTTTATATGAGTAGGACATTAATGCTTTCTACTGCTGCATCACTATATACATATATATATATATATATATATATATATATATACCCGCAGTACTGCTCCTTCTCCCTGGGCAAAATTGCTACAGTATCTCATAATTCACAAAAAAATTCACCTAATTATTGGTAATGTAATAAGGATGCAAAAAACTTGAAAAAATATAAATTCTTTATTAAAGATTATTAAAAAAGTGAAAAGAGTACACTGAAACAACAAAACCAGGGACATATAGCCATAGATCTCAACTAAGCAGCAGGCATCATACAGAAAACGTTCATGTATATACTAAGGCCACAATGGAAGGGTCCCATAGATATAATGTGACTGGCAATGCAAAGTGTTTAGTGCATAGTGCATATCCTGTATATTCAAAGCTACTAAAACACACTACAAATATATCTTGTCACCATAAATTCCCCAATAAGTACAAAAGGGCCAATGATGTTATTACCTTGCCACTGCTAGTAAGAATCCTGGCGTCCCTGCTGCCCCGACGCGCGTTTCGCTATCCTTCTTCGTGGGGGCGTGTCGGGGTAGGAGAACGCCAGGTTTAAATTAAGCGCATCTATGATGCCATTGGAGAGACAATTACCTATAGTGCATAATGATTGGCTATCGGGTCATGAAGAAGTTAACGGTCACATTGTTAATTAGACCCATTCTCCTACCCCGACACGCCTCCCGAAGAAGGATAGCGAAACGCGCGTCGGGGCAGCAGGGACGCCAGTATTCTCACTAGCAGTGGCAAGGTAATAACATCATTGGCCCTTTTGTACTTATTGGGGAATTTATGGTGACAGGATATATTTGTAGTGTGTTTTAGTAGCTTTGAATATACAGGATATGCACTATGCACTAAACACTTTGCATTGCCAGTCACATTATATCTATGGGACCCTTCCATTGTGGCCTTAGTATATACATGAACGTTTTCTGTATGATGCCTGCTGCTTAGTTGAGATCTATGGCTATATGTCCCTGGTTTTGTTGTTTCAGTGTACTCTTTTCACTTTTTTAATAATCTTTAATAAAGAATTTATATTTTTTCAAGTTTTTTGCATCCTTATTACATTACCAATAATTAGGTGAATTTTTTTGTGAATTATATATGTCTCAGGATGTTATCCCCATAACTGTTTAGGGGTATCTATTACTAATAGGACTATTTTGTGATCAATTGACTATATTGCTGTTGTTTAAGAGAGTCCGCCCTATGGATTTCAAGGCCAGAGAAAATTCCTGGCAAGCTAAGGCTTCTGATATTTTTAAAAAGGGATCTGATTCCACATTTACTCCACTACCAATGCTCATCAGGAGGTTATTAAGAAATATAGGAATGCATCACACAAAAAAATGAAGGTCTGGTGGACCAAAGTGACTTTGGAAAACTATGTGGCTCAAAAAATAATTCCTAGAGGGTTACGAATTAATACATTTCCAACCTTTGACTTAGAAGATGAAGATCTCATCAACAGGTGGATTAGGGCAGCTAACAATTGCTCCCTAGAATTTATTAACATTATTATTGAGAAAAATATTGCCACCTTGAGGAAAGTTGAAGGTGAAATTGAATCCTTACAAAAACAACTATTACAAGAACTAAAAGCAGATAGTTTTCAAGATATGGTGAAGAATCTAGAAAAGGATCTGGAGAGATGGGAAGGAATGATTAGTCAAGATAAAAAGAAAAAGTATGAGCGAGATCTTAATGATTTTCAGACCAACAGGATTTTTCGTTGGCAAATTAGAAAGAATATTAATCCTAGAAATGTATCTAGGAGTGCTTCATCCGTGTCATTATCCTCTATGAGTGAAGGTGGGGAAACCTTTAAAGAGGATTTTCGTGGTCCAAGGACACGCCAATATTACAAAAAGAAGAATCCAGGACGGTCATATTACCATGATGGGGATCGTAGAGATGACTCCGTGAAGGTAATTAACTTGTCTGCTCATACTCTCACTATCTCTCAGAAAGAAGTTTTACAGAAAGGGTTCACTTTTTCCCCTTCCTCTAATTTAGATCCGTTCACTACAATAAAAGACTTACACCTTTTTGCTAGAAAATTGGTATTGAAGAGGCTACATTTTAAAGGAGAACAGGATGATGTTGAATTTACTAATGAGGAAAGAGAGGCGTTGGAAGTATTGGAATCTTTATTGGACGAGAATTCGTCCCCAGTAAGTGGATTTCCCATTGATCTCATTGAGAAACCCAAAAAATTTCCACCCCTATCCTTGGTCCCTGCAGTTGACACTTTTACTAAAATGGTATCTGAGGACATTGAGAGGTTGGCTAAAAATAAATCTGACAGGTTCTACAATAATATGTCATTCCAAGAAAGAAAAGCTCTGGAGGAGTTGTCCGCATGGGATGATGTTGTCTATAAGGTGGCCGACAAGGGTGGGAATGTGGTCATCTGGCCGAATCAGATGTATGAGGCACAGGCCAATAAGATACTACAAAATAAACAAGAATATAAGACCCTTTCATTTAATCCTTTGATTAAATTTCAGGCCGAATTAGTCAACATCCTTGCGGCCGCCTATGACAACAACATCATCCCCAAGAGATTGTTAGAGGTGCATCAAAAAATGTGTCCAAGATTGGCCACCTTTTACCTGATACCTAAGATCCATAAGGATCCTTTGGATCCACCGGGGAGACCGATAGTGGCAGCTAATGAGAGCTTGTGTGAAATTATCTGTAAAGTCATTGACCATTTTTTACATCCTCTTGTCAATCAGCTTCCATCTTTCATAAAAGATACAACGGCAGCATTAAGGCATCTTGAAGGTCTTGAATTGTCTGACAATATGGTATTTGTAACTGCAGATGTTGAGGCTCTTTATTCCTCCAT
Source organism: Oophaga sylvatica (assembly GCA_033576555.1). Lineage (NCBI taxonomy): Eukaryota > Metazoa > Chordata > Amphibia > Anura > Dendrobatidae > Oophaga > Oophaga sylvatica. The sequence continues at coordinate 544,625,175 of JARQOD010000002.1, forward strand.
CAGACACTCGGATGGCCTGCGTGCCGTTAGGAGATATCTAATTTCCAGCACTATTGAAAAGGAGATGTCGGAATTGATCATGACTCTCCTTGAATTTGTGCTTACTCATAATGCCTTCTCATTTAATGGTAAGATCTTTCTCCAATTACAGGGGACGGCTATGGGGGCGGCCTGTGCCCCCTCATATGCCAACCTCTTTATGGGTGCGTGGGAGTGGTACATTTTTCAAGAAAATGAAATTAGGGGTGCTGAGCATGTACAAAACTGGGTCAGATATATTGACGACATCATGTTTATCTGGGAAGGACCAGTACAAGATCTTCAAGACTTCATGTTGAGACTCAATGACAATGAATTGAACATCCGTCTGACATACAAATTTGGGAGAAGTATTGAATTTCTTGACTTATTAATTTCAGCATCTCCTGAAGGCCTCATCAATACTACATTATACAGGAAGCCCACTGCCACAAATTCACTTCTTCACGCCACGTCATCACACCCCAGAGCAACTATAAATGGGATACCCATAGGCCAATTTTTGCGATTAAAAAGAATTTGCTCGGAGGAGTCTCAATTTGAAAAACAATGTAAGGACTTAAGAGGAAGATTTCAAGAACGAGGCTATAGCCACAGAATGATCCAGAAGGGATATACGAGAGTCAAAAATACCACTCGTGAATTGCTGTTAAAAAAAAGCCTTCCAATACAACTATAACTTCTGATAACCTGGTAAGGTTTATTACCAATTTTTCTAACAATTGGCTGGATCTGCAGAAGATTGTCCAAAAACATTGCCCGATTCTGTTTTCGGATCGTTCTCTTAAAAATGCCTTACCTGTGCAACCTCTTTTCGTAGCTAAACGATCACCTAATTTGGGTGATATACTTTCACACAGCACTTATGACCCCTTGAGAGGAAAAGCTCAACTAAAAAGAAAGGGAAGGGATGGTTTTTTCCCTTGTGGGTTGTGTAAAGGATGTGCTAATATGAAGAGAAGTTACTCCTTCAGCAATTCTGATAATACTAGAACTTTTCAGATTAGATCACATATTACGTGCTCCAGTAAAGGGGTCATTTATTATGCAGTATGTCCTTGCCGCAAAATTTACATTAGTCTTACTAGTCGGGAATTAAAGATCAGGGTTCGGGAACACTGTATTGACATTTCAAAAGCTAAAAATACTAATGACATTTCGTCATTAAAAACCCTTCCCAGACATTTCAAGAGATTCCATGCATGTAATCCCAGTATGCTGACAATTAAGGGATTGATATTGTTGATTTGGGCATTAGGGGTGGTGACATTAAAAGAAGACTGGCTAAAAAAGAATGCCAGTGGATTTATCGACTTGGTACAGTGGCCCCACAGGGCCTTAATGAAAGCTTTGGCTTTGGGGCTTTCTTGTGATTTTCCCTGTTTCTTGGTTTCTTCTTTTTCTTCTTTTTTCTTTTTTCTTTTTTCTTCTTCCTCTTTTTTCCTTTTTTCCTACATTTTTTCCTATTTTTTCCTATATACCTTCATGTATTAATCATAGGTAGTTTTTGTGGGGGGGTAGGGGATCGTTTTCGGTTCATTTTATGTGTTTTTAATTAATTTTTATTCTTCTCAGTTTTTCATTAGATTCATATATTATCAACATTATGATATTCCTTCCATTGGAGAAGTTCAGTCTATGAAGAGACACGACAGATGTCAAGGGTTGTCCTGGAACCGAAAAATCATCTTTTTGCAGAAGATAATTTCAAGATATGGAACATTTGATTATGATATTTTTTAATTATGTCATTTACTATCAATATGTATTTTTGGATGGTTTTAGGCCTATTGCTTCCTTTAAGATTCTTACTATCCATTCTCGATAACATTAATTGTTGTTAGGTGTTTAGCAATAAGATAGAACAGGTTGGGTTAATAATTATTGGGAATAGTACATTTATGGGTAATCCACGGTGTATTTAATCAGAATGACATGGTCATCTCATGCTTACCGGCCCGGTAAAAATATTGATATGAGAATTATCTTCTCAGGACTAGAACTCATGCGCTGTTTCTATTTTGGTGGTGATCGTACCTCAGGTCACGGGCTGAGCGCGTCCGCGGGCTGCAGACCTATTTGGGGTGAGACGCGCTGTCCAGGAGTAAGGGGAGGTAATGCGTCATCAGTGACGTTACACTAGCGCCTCCCATGACCGCGCCTCTCGCTCCCCATTTGTCACATGGGTCTGACAAGCCTGCACATGCGCCGCATTACCGTGTGACGTGGGGTCCAGCCCCTATTTTTATTGGCTACCGGGTCTTCTTACTTATTCTCCATATGTGAGCGGAGTAGCTTGTTATGGGTCTAATTAACAATGTGGCCGTTAACTTCTTCATGACCCGATAGCCAATCATTATGCACTATAGGTAATTGTCTCTCCAATGGCATCATAGATGCGCTATATTTAAACCTGGCGTTCTCCTACCCCGACACGCCTCCCGAAGAAGGATAGCGAAACGCGCGTCGGGGCAGCAGGGACGCCAGGATTCTCACTAGCAGTGGCAAGGTAATAACATCATTGGCCCTTTTGTACTTATTGGGGAATTTATGGTGACAGGATATATTTGTAGTGTGTTTTAGTAGCTTTGAATATACAGGATATGCACTATGCACTAAACACTTTGCATTGCCAGTCACATTATATCTATGGGACCCTTCCATTGTGGCCTTAGTATATACATGAACGTTTTCTGTATGATGCCTGCTGCTTAGTTGAGATCTATGGCTATATGTCCCTGGTTTTGTTGTTTCAGTGTACTCTTTTCACTTTTTTAATAATCTTTAATAAAGAATTTATATTTTTTCAAGTTTTTTGCATCCTTATTACATTACCAATAATTAGGTGAATTTTTTTGTGAATTATATATGTCTCAGGATGTTATCCCCATAACTGTTTAGGGGTATCTATTACTAATAGGACTATTTTGTGATCAATTGACTACAGTATCTCATGTCAGTGGTTTGTTTTTTGTGTGTACACTGGAGGCAATAAAAGAAAATTTGAAGGAGACTACCCAATGCCTTGGATTCTTGGGTCATTAAAAACAGAAAGAAAGATGCAAGGCAACGAATTCCATAAAATACACAATTTGTTTATTTTAAATCTCAAATAGGAGCAACACCCCAAATATTAAATAAATATCAAATACCTAGTAGTGCATAACATAAACATTGACTAACTGGTATATAACATATAAAGAAATGTAAATTGCAGACATATATGCAAAGCAGTTTATAGTGATGTAGGTCAGAAACAGATGATATATGTTAGACCAAAGTATAATAAAGCAAATGTAGTATTACTGAGTTCAGTCCTACACACTGTGCAAACATTATGGAAAAAATGTGCATTAAAAATTAAAATACCACTCTGTAAAAAAATAAGTCAAAGAGCCAGAATCCCAGAATTCCTGATGGATGTTTCACCCAATGTGCTTCATTAGAAGATCAAACATAGACAGGTGTTATGATTTGGTAGCCGAGGAGGACAGCAGCAAAAATAGCCTAGGCAACCAGACACTCAGAGAGGTTGGTAAATAGCGGATTGCAGACCCCTAAACTGACAGCATAACTAGAAGCAGCCGTGGGACGTGCCTACGGTGCCCTAGACGCCTCAACACAGCCAGAGAGTTAACTAAGCCTAAAGAGAGAAAGGGGAAAGCTAACTGCCCCGGAGTAGAGTCTCCAAAGAAATAGGTAGCCCCCAAACTTATATTGGTGATGAGACAAGATGAAATACAAACACAGGCAGAAAACAGAGCATACAAAAACTGGGGCCAAAAATGTCTAGATAGAACAGGACAGGACAGAATACTGTCTGCAATCCAGCAAAAACTCTAAGAAAAACTCCAACATGTCTGATAAACAAAAATACTGAGACCACACGATGTCTCCCCCGCTAGATCAGCACTCTGGTGTGAACTGGTAGCAAATTAGCAGATACTGAAAAAACAGGGAACTGAAAATACAAAAATAGTGGCAAAAGAGACAGTGTCCAGCGCAGGCCCCTGCAGGGGAACCTGGCTAGTACTTCCACCAGAAGGGCAGAAACTGATATAGACAAAAACAAATGCCACAGAAATAAACAGCAAATAAATTATCTGAAAGTTGCAAGACAGAGCAGGAACCAAGCTGTTAGGGTCTGCGGAACGCACCTAATAGATATAATAGAGAGGTGCGTTCGCAGCCCGGGGTCCACCGTGCAGGCGAAGCCCGCTGCTAATAAGATGGCGAAAGTAGCGAACTCTGTTATCCCGCAGAGTCGCTAAAAATAAACGCTGTAGCGCGTTGTGGCAGTAAGTGCGAACTCTGTTAATCCCAGAGCCACTAACGGGATGCCACAGCGCTATATGGCGATAGGTGCGAACTCACTTAGCTTTAGTGAGCCGCAAAGTAAACACGCTAGAGCGCTGTCTAGCGTCAAAAGCGAACCCTGTTACGTCACATAGCCGCTGAGAAAAAGTACCGTGTCCTGTCAAGCTCTCAGGTACACGGTTAATTGCTAGCGAGCATAATACGTGGTCATGCGCTAATGTCCTAGCGGGAGTCACCCACAATCTATGGCATCTGAACGCCAGACCCTGAATACGGCAATCAAACTCCTCACCGGTTATGCCGGTAATCTAGGGCATCTAGGACACCGACCCTGACCAACTAGCACACCAAACTCCTCACCGATTAAGTCGGTATTCTAGTGGCTTATTTCAGCCGGGTCCCTAACCACACACACGCATGACCATACTGGCGCATAGCATACAATGGTTGATATTAGCGCATGGCGGCCCAGCCATGCTACCCTTTTATAGCAACAGCTACAGGACCTTCCAGGAACAAGGACCAATGAGAAGCTGTTACAAACACACGTAGCTACATGACCTTCCTGGCGGACCAATAGGAGCCGCTGCAGCACCTGAACATGTGACCCCTGATCTCCAATGAGAGATCTCACTCTGGGCATGCTCAGATGGGAAAACGCAGGACTTTGTCTCAAAGACGGCTGCTCCAGCACTGGCTATAATAGCAGATCCAGGAAAGGCAGCAGCAAGTCACTGCCCAGTAGTGGAGTGGGCAAGACGCCTGGACCGACATCTCTGCTGAGCAGGCTCCACTGCGGCCGGAGATGAATGGGAGACCGCAGCGGGACGGGTTCGAGACTCCCCTTGTGCAGCAGCGGGAAATCGAACCCTAACACAAGCTGACTTCCAAAAGAGACCAGGAAGCAACAATCACCGGCGAGGATCATGGGAAGATAGCTCACTTATATCTCCCCAGTCAGTCCAACCTGATTGACACTCATCACCCCCAGATGATGGACTTCTGTTAGCAAAGGCAGCTTCATTACTATCAGCAGCCACCAGAGGGAGCCCAAACTCCAAAGTCAGATCCAGAGTGTTCACAACAGACAGATATCAGCATAGCACTATTTTAACTGACAGTTCTTACACTCAAATTCTCGTTAACAAGAATGCTCAGCCTTGTTTACTGTGTATGTTTTCTTAAAAGATGGAGGGATATTGGCATCTGCTGATAAGGTAATAACAAGAAATCTCCATATACAATAGGTAATCAGCTTGTGTTGTTGAACTTTTGGAGGACTTGGCCAACATTCAATCTTTGTGTACAGCCATCTTGATGGTCTTTAAAACAGGTAATGTACACCTAAGGACTAACACAGACTGATATCACAATGACATGCCTAATCGTTTATGTTTCTCCCGCTCCATCTATGCTGCCTGTACACCACCTAGTATTTTAACTTAAACATTTATGGGCTTGATTAATCTCACAGAGATTATAAATTATCTCAGTGGCATGAAGCAAAATTCTAATTAGAAATAACTGGATCTGAGTTTGTCATATTTACCAGATTTAATTTTTACCAGAAAAAAAAAAAATTTCAGCAAATTAATTCTCTCTGAATTGAATGTCCCTTATCATGCTATAGTGTCTGCAGAAAGCCTACAGCATAAAAAAGTAGGATATAGAAAAAAAACAACTAGTATTCACTTCGCTGATCACCATTTTCCGTATGGTCCTTGGCACCTTTTTTACTGCTGCTACATGCAGTAACCTCAGGCAACTTCCCACTATGCGGGACTTCTAGACCCGGCAAGGTCTGGGACGTTCCTGAGTGTGTGTCGAAAGGTCACTGTGCATACATTGATGTCACGACAACCTGAGTCGGAAATATCAGCTTAGATCGTGCACCGTAATTTGCTGATTTCTCAATAAGTGAATTACCAAAGATCTGTATTTTGGTGAACGCGGATTTTTATAATATTTGAATGGAATTGAAATAATTTGAGTTAATTTACCAAATACTTACTCTTGCATTACATTTACCCTATACACATAAGAGCTCTGATTTACAATATAATACATTTTCAGCCATGGTATGCTCCTGGGTTTATGACTTTTTAACCACTTTAGGGATCTCTAAAGAGAACAAAATGGCAATTGAAACCATTATTATTTATTAAAATAAGATCCCTGACATCAAATTCTACTTCCTTTCATGCACCTTTAACGATGCCTTTAGGGGCACAAATGAAATTTGGAGAGTAAAGAAAACACAAGGAACGCTACAAACAAACACGGCAAAACACAAACATGAGATGCCCTTTAAATGCATTTTTGTCAGTGACAAATGACCAAGTGCAACAGAAATGTAGTTATAAAGTCAGTTGCAAATGAGAGTTTCTCTATTATAAGATGGATGAAAGTATTGGGTTCTAAATCACCGCAGACCGACCACTGAATAGACGCACCAAATAGCCGTGTGGTTATGTAACGATTAAGGATCACGAGAAGTTAATTACGCTGCTAATGATGTATGCCCTGTGGATATGAATCAGGTGAAGATAAAAGTAGATAGTGTCCTTATCTCTTATTAGTCAATAAACCTTAGGCAATTACTGTTGTTTCCAAATAAACAGGAAGAAAATGGGAAAGCTTTATATTCTGTCTTCTTCCTCATGTTCTGCGATGATGATTACGTATTTTATTATCACAGCCGTTGAATATGAACATGACATCTTGAAGCAATCTTCAGTGTGCATTTAAGCGCTTAAAAAATCATTAAGGTGTTAAGCTTATCACATTATTGCCTGATAAGATTTCTTATCTACAATAGAAAAAACTGGGGCAGATCTATTAAAACTGGTATTTTATCCTCCAGTCTAAATAAAAAGATCACTGGTTTAAGTTGCACCAAATTAGAAACAATGAAATTTACTTTGATTTGTAATTTGAAGCATTTAATGAATTAAAGCTTAATAAATCTGTCTAAATGTTTTTGGCCTTCATCCCTCACAGTACACAATACCTGTTTTTTTCAGTTTTTTGTAAGCACGCTGCAAAAAGTATAAAGTGTGACTTGAATTTGGTATTCAGCTTACATCCCAAACTGATGTAAATTGATCAATAAATGTGGGCAATGATCTTGCACTACATGAGATGTTTTTAAGGGGTCATCTAGGGCATACACATTATTGACTTATCCCTAAGGCAAGTGCAGACATGTCTGAGTGCGATCCTACAAAACATCGAATCACACGCAGAGCAATGTTAGTGTATGGGGCCAGGCATATGTCCGATTTTTATCATTGGACAATAAATCGCAGCACACCCAAGTTTGGTCCAATATTCGGATTCCAGAATACTGAGAATACGGTGACATTTTCTTCTCACCCTAGAGAACATTATGATCAAACTCTCATCAGTGTTTAAGAAGAAAATATGAATTGCATAACTGTCTACCCTTGCACTTAGGATTAGAAATTAGCAGATCGCTTCACACATCCCCAGCCTAGGGTCCAGGTCAATGCTTTATACCTGTGTACAGAAGTTGTGTTAATATCCTTACATTCCAGGTTTGTTTTATGACTTGCGGTGCTGGTCAGCCCTCACCTGTCTGCCGCACAACTCACAGATGATATCAGAACAAGCCGGTAGATAAAACACCACACCGAAGAACTCAGAGGGTCAGGAAATTTGTGCAGCTCCTGCCTACAGCCGGGTACCACTGACCTGGACCATAAACTGGAGTTGTGCAAAATGATCTGGTCATCTCTACTTAGGATAGGTTATCAATATCAGATCATTGGGTTTCTTACGCCCAGCGCCCCACCGATCAGTTGTTAATAGCTCTCATAGAGATGGGCTGTACACTGCACAGAGCTCCCTAAATTATGTAATGACCATTCTCAGATACTGCAATCTAGAAAACATTCACCTCAAATGGAGTAGAATAATAGTATTTGAGAATGGAGTTTGGTGCTCTGACTGTACATTGTGCACATAAATTCACAGTATGACCAGCAAACAAACTGATGGATAGGAGTCCTTGGTCTTGAGCCCCTACTTATTTGATATTGATGACCTATCCTAAGCATAGGCTATCAATATCTATGTTGTAGACAATCCCTTTAAGATTATACCGTAAATGGCTGCTCTGAAAACAATTAAACACACCCATTCTGTGCACAATTCACTTTTACATTAATAATTCTTTTGGTAAGTAGGAGTTCCCAATATGCTTGGTTGCCTGGAGCCCTCATATTATGATAATGGTATAAAAACTGCAAACAGAAAGATCAATTTGACGCTAATGCAACTTGCAGGCATGAAAAGTTTAAAGGAATGCTGTGTGGTATACAGAAAGCAAAATATCCAGACCGATTCCCAGATGATCAACTGAAGTAGAAATATATACATATCCAAGCATTGGTTACAAAGTCGAGAAATTAGATGACACTGAATCTAGCGATACTTCACCCAATCAGTCCCCTGCAAAAAGCAGAATCAAGCATGATGACTCTGGGCACCATCTGGGTATAAACACGGCAACCTCACACATATCTCCACATTCTATGATAATGGGTCAACCCAACCAGGAGACCTTTTTGGATTCCATAGTAAGCAAGCTGAGCGCTATAATGGATAGTAAGCTTGACTTACATAGCAGAAAGATCAAAGCCGACTTGGACTCTAATTTTCAAAAGTTCTGTGAAAAAATTGATAAGATCGATAAGCAGTTATCTAAACATGAAGATCGGATAAATAGGTTGGAACATAGATCCTCAATTACCTATGATGAACTGGATTATCTTACTTCTGAAGTTCGCAAACTTCGAGCCAAACTGACAGATCTTGAAGACAGAGGTCGTCGGAATAATTTGAAGATCAGAGGTATTCCGGAAAGTGTCACCCAAGAGGGTCTATCAAATCATATTAAAACTATTTTCAAGCAGGCCTTACCTGACCTCTCAGAGGCGGACTTAACAATTGATAGAGCCCACAGGTTGCCGAGACCTCCTAAACTTTCTACCAATCTTCCGAGGGACACTATTCTCAGAGTGCATTTCTTTCAAACGAAAGAAAAGATTCTCAACTATTTGAAAGACCAAAAAACATTCCCCGAACCACACAAAGACCTAAAGGTTTTTCCTGATCTATCCAAGGACACACTGGAGGCACGGAAGAACTTTAGGAATATTACTACAGCCCTTCGTGACAAAGGAATTATTTACAAGTAGGGCTTTCCGCTGAAACTTTTGATCCTTTACAGGGGAAGAACAATTCCAATCTTCACTCCTGATGAAGGATTCAACTTCCTCAGCTCATTGGATTATTCTCAACCCGGCAATGGTTGAGATTTCCTCATTATGGAAACATCTCCTATGAGGCGGGGGCCTCTGTTTTATACACTGCGTTGAGGTTTTCCCTCTATTCCCACCCACATTCATTAACCCCACTTTATTGAGGTAGTTCTGCCTGTGCGTTCTTCTTGAGCAGTGTTTTTCCCATTAATCTTATAGTCATTCTCACTGACTTCTGGTCTACATTTCTGATTAGCCATATTGTAAACTGTTATAGATTTAGACTACTAACCAAAAGGTTAATTGTTATACTGTTATTGTTGCTATCTTGCCCTTTAAGACTTTTTCTTGTCTTCAGGTCTCCAGTCAGTTTACTCATCAACACTCTTCATATACTTTTATTATACTTACTAATACTACCGACATGAGTTTCAAAATTTTGTCCTATAATATTAGAGGTTTGAACAGCCCACAGAAGAGACACACCTTATGGAGAGAACTGGTTCACTCACAGGTCGATATTGCATGTATACAAGAAACAAAGTTTTTAGATGGAAATCACCCTTACTTTAATCATCGCAGGTTCCCCAACATCTTTGAGGCCTGCAATTCCAGTAAAAAGGCTGGAGTGACTACCGTGATCAGGAACTCTGTCCCCTTCAGGGCCCTAGAGGAATACGGGGATGAAGCGGGCAGATTCCACATTTTGGTATGTGAAATTAATGGTCAAACATACACTTTAGTAAACGTTTACGCACCCAACAAAAATCAAACTAGGTTTCTTTCAAAGCTTATGAAGAAAGTAATAGAGGTTAAAAAAGGTAATCTCCTAATACTAGGAGACTTTAATCTCACTCCTGACAACGTCTTGGACTCCTTCTCTGTCTCTAGACCAGCATCGGATAACTTAAATAGGTGGTTGGACAGAAATGAGCTGTACGATACGTTTAGATGTCTGAATTCCACCTCCAAAGAGTTCACTCATTTCTCTACAGCTCACCAATCAGCGTCTAGAATAGACCTGATTGTGACGGACATTTTCTCTCTCACAAAAATCAGTAAGGTGTATATTGGAAACAGGACGATTTCAGATCACTCCCCGGTCATTGGGGAAATACTAATAGGTCCCACCCTAAAAAACGCCAGATTGTGGAAATGCAATGCCAGCATTATACATGATCCGATTCATAAGGCGACAATCCAGAAAGCATTGGATAATTTTTTTCCTTGAAAACAACCCAGATCTCACCAATCCTTCTCTCAACTGGTACGTGTTATGATCTGCTACAAGCACTAAGGAAAGGTGGGAATTCTGTCCCTACAATAGGACTGAGCTGAATCCCTACGATGTAACGGGGGACCTGATCCTGCGACTAGACCCGCTAAAGTCCTCAGCTAGTCTGAACGAAGACCTATAGTTGCGAGGGAGGAATCCCTACAAGATCTAGGGACTGGGTGAAAAGATGGACACCTCCTAACAGAAAGTGTAGCAGGGAAATAAAACAGAAAACAAATACTAAGAGATCCTAAGATCAAGCAAAACTGACAGAGTAAGGCACCTAAGCACCTGGCTAGCTTAAGAGTAGATAATACAATGAAGTCCAGCAAAGCCAGAAGGGCGGAGCCAGACTAAATAGGGAAAAAAGGTCATGTGACAGCAAACTGAAGCAAAATCTAACAAGAGGGTTCTAACAGTACCCACCCTTCTAAGAGGATCCTCCGGATCCCCTAGGACTTAGGCTTATCCGGAAACCTCTTGTGAAACACTCTGACAAGTCTAGACGCAGAAACATCATCCGCCCTCACCCATGAGTTATCCTCGGGTCCATAACCCTTCCAAGCGACGAGGTACTGCAAACTCCCTCTATACCGTCTAGAATTTAGGATGCGGGAAATCTCATATTGCCCGTCCTCCACCACCAGGGGAACAGTGGCCGAGACGTCTCCATCTGAGACCTCAGCTTTTTTCAAGAGAGAAACATGAAACACCGGATTAATCTTCCAGGAGGTAGGAAGCTCCAACTTAACAGCAGATTGGTTAATAACCTGAAGCACCTTAAAGGGCCCTACAAACTTGGGACCCAATTTCTTAGACGGAATCCTCAAGCGCAGATTCTTAGAGGACAACCAAACCATGTCACCAATAGCAAACAAAACCTCTTGTCGTTTTCTATCAAAATACACTTTGGATCTTTTGTTAGCCTCCTGAAGATTACCACGTACATCAGTCCAAACTCTCTCCAAAACACCAGAAAAATTCTCCTCTTCAGGTACAGCCGATCCCAACTTGGAAAATGACCCAAAAGACGGATGTCTCCCAGTACAACAAAAAAAAGGCGAACAACCAGCAGAAGCGGATGTATGATTGTTAAGAGCAAACTCAGCAAGTGGCAGAAACTCAGACCACCCTCTTGATTATCAGTCACAAAACAACGCAAGAACTGCTCAACATCCTGGTTTTTCCTTTCTGTCTGGCCATTAGACTCAGGACGATATCCGGATGAAAACGACAAATGAACTCCCAACCTGTCACAAAAGGCGTGCCAAAAACGAGCCACAAACTGAGGTCCCCTATCAGAAACAATGTCAGTAGGAACACCATGTAGTCTGACTATTTTCTTGACAAAGGCCTTAGCGAGAGTTTTAGCGCAGGGCAGTTTGATGAAAGGAACCAAGTGACACATCTTGCTAAAACGGTCCACGACCACCCAGATGACAGTGAAACCCTCAGAGGGGGGAAGGTCAGTAATAAAGTCCATAGCCAAATGTGTCCAAGGTGCACTAGGGACCTCCAAAGGGCAAAGCAACCCCGCAGCAGGAGAATGAGAAGACTTAGATCTAGCACACACAGTGCATTGGCGCACCCACTTAATGACTTCCTTCTGCCATCCTGGCCACCAAAAACTGCGACCCACAAGTCTCTTGGTCTCAGAGATTCAGGATGACCTGCCAACCGAGAGTCATGACATTCATCAAACAAATCTCTCCTCAGGGTACCAGGCACAAACAACCTCCCATGCGGCGTGTTAGATGGGACATTCTCCTGTGCTTTAAGAATCTCATCTTCCAACACGGAGTCCAAAACAGCAATAACAACCCCCTCTTGCAAGATGTTTTCCTCCTCCTCCTCAGTACCCACCATAGGAGAAAAGCTGCGAGAAAAAGCATCAGCTTTAACATTTTTAGTACCTGGGATGTAAGTAACGGTAAAATTAAACCGTGAGAAAAACAGTGCCCACCTAGCCTGACGGGCATTCAAGCGTTTGGCAGCATCAAGGTAGATCAGATTTTTATGATCGGTGAAGACTTGAACGGGAAATTCCGCTCCCTCCAAAAAATGACGCCAGTGTTCAAATGTGAGTTTAATTGCCAACAATTCCCGATTACCGATATCATAATTTAGTTCAGACTCAGAAAATTTCTTTGAAAAAAAGCACAGGGATGTACTCCATCCGTCTTTGCCTGAGACAACACCGCGCCGACCCCCACAGAAGAAGCATCAAACCTCAACCAAAAATGGTTTAGTCACATCAGGCTGCGTAAGGATGGGAGAGAGCTGAACCTCTCCTTTAGCAACACAAAAGCCTCAATGGCCTCATAGTCCACTGAACCGCATCACACCTTTCCTGTGAGATCGGTCAGAGGTTTGGCAATCACAGAAATTTTTTTTATGAATTTTCTATAATAATTGGCGAACCCCAAAACCTCTGTATTGATTTTCACACCAATAGGTCTGGCCAATCCTGCAACGCTTGCACTTCACCGGTCCATCTCAAAACCTTCACTGGAGACAATGTAGCCCAAAATACTAAGTCTCTGTACAGCGAACTCACATTTTTCTAGTTTGGCAAAAAGTGAATTATCACTCAGTAACTGTATACTTCATGCACACTCCTCCAATGAGACTCCAAATCCGGTGAATAAATCAAAATGTCATCCAAATACACAACCACACTTCTGCCGATCAAAGGTCTAAGGATGTCATTAATAAGATTCTGAAAAAATGCCGGCACTGGAAAGTCCAAAGGGCATGACCAGATTCTCAAAATGACCCAGTGTTAAACGCAGTCTTCCATTCATCCCCTCCCTCATGCGCAACAAATTGTATGCCCCTCGAAGATCAATTTTCGAGAACCACTGGCCCCCACTAACTGATTAAACAAATCAGAATCAATGGCAGTGGTAAGGATTGGTACAGTATGTTATTAATTTCACGAAAGTCCAGACAAGGCCATAAACCGCAGTCCTTTTTTTAACAAAAAAAAATCCAACTGCCACAGGAGATTTGAAGGCCTTTGTGAGCGCGCGCCAAGCTTGTGCTGTACGTATCCTCCAAAGCCTTTTCTCTCAGGAATAGTCAAATTAAATAAACGACTTTTAGGAAGAGTCCTCCAGGACAAATTCAATTACCAATCATAATCTCTATGAGGAGGCGATTTTTATCAGAAAAAAAAATTCCAAAAATCCCTGAATGGTCAGGTAACTCCCCTTAACTACAGCACAGCAATACGCCCGTTACAACACTTGTCATAACACTTAGGACTCAGGACTTAATTTCATGGTAGACCAATCAGTACCGGATTGTGCAATTTTAACCAGGGTAACCCAAAATCACCGGAGAAGGTAAATTATTCAAAACTACCAAATCCAAATTCTCTTGATGAACACCATTAATAGTAAGAGGAAATTCACAGATATGGTGAGTAACATTTTTTCAAGTGAGAACCATCCACAGACACCACATTAATAGGAGAAGATAGAAGTTTGGGTTTTAATTTTAGTTTTTCCAAAAATTTCCCATTCAATCACATTGAGAGTTGAACCACAATCCACAATACCCGAAACTCATTAATTCCCTCAACAGCAGTGGTAGCGAAAGAAAGACACCTTTATTGTTTAAACAAGCTATGCGGGCAAAACTGACCTCATTTTTTTTTTTCTCTCTTTATTCATTTGAAGCGCACAGTTCTTAAGTAAATGCTCAATTTTACCACAGTAGAAACACAAATTGAGCAAATTGGTTCTTTTTCTCGAGAGTGAGGTGATTGCTCCAATTTCCATCCCTCTGCAATGTCATACATTCCTTTCCAAACTGGGCTGACA
>JARQOD010000002.1:544640018-544701650 GCA_033576555.1 Oophaga sylvatica
AATTAATTTCTGTAGATAAAAAGGCACATCATGGTGAATTAATAACTCTAATTCCAAATTAATTACAGGTTTTGGGCTTAATAATGATTTATTGTATAGATACACCTTTGGGTGCTTACATTAATATTATGTGAATTATTGTATCACCTGTTATAAGATGTGATTATTAATTATTCCCTTAAGGATGCAGCTATTCTGGAGCTTGAGGACACTGATTTTTGTTCTTCATTATTTTCTTACATAGCTACTTAGTTACATAAGTTGAAAAACACTTAGGTCTATCAAGTTCAACCTTTCTTCACCAATTTTACTTTTAATTTTACAGTGTTATATGTACAGAGAAAATCGTCCAGACCTTTTTACAAGCTGTTATAGTGTCTGTCATTACTACCTCTTGTGATCGGGCATTCCAAAGTCTGACTGCTCTAACTGTAAAGAACCCTTTCCTATTTAACTGCCAGAATCACTTTTCTTTCACACATAATGAGTGCCCTCAAATCCTTAGTATTTTCTTTAGAAGGAATAAGTCATGTGCCAGTCCTCTGTAGTGACCACAAATGAATTTATACATGTAAATGAGATCTCCTCTGAGATGTCTTCTTTCTAAGCTAAACAAGCCCAACTTTTCCAACATCTCATCATATGAGAGGCCTTCCATCCCTTGTAATAATCTTGTTACCCGCCTTTGAACTAACTCTAACGTCTGAATATTCTTTTAAAACGTGGAGCCCAAAATCACATCCCATATCCTAGATGTGGCCTCACCAGTGATTCATAGAGGGGTAACAATGCATTGGGATCACTGGATTTTATCTCTCTTTATACACCCTAAAATCTTTTTTGCTTTTGCAGCCATTGTTTTGTTCAAAAAGATATAGCTGTTTAATTATTCAGTTATCACGGCTATGTGAATTATTTTTTTGGTGGGATGAGCTGTATTTTTTAATAGTGCTATTATGGTGTATGCTTAATGTGTTGAAAAACTTTTATTATTTATTTGTTGGGCTCTCCATGCATGTGTTATGGCTGTCACACAGCTGCGAAATATGCAGCTGCGGCGCCAAACAGCTGATCATCAGGAGAGCTCCAGGTATCCGGGTTCCCGATGCAGCTATTCGGTAAGCCTTATAGTTATCCAGATACGGAGTTATCCAAAGCTATTAGCTCATCTCTATTAGAGACTGATCTCCTGTCCAGACGGTAACTAGAATGTCTCTGCACTGATAGTCTGGAGATCCCATAACACAGCTGCCCATTAAAAGTACTGTAGGTTCTCAATGTATATATGAAACTGAGCTGAGAATAAATAAGTTACAGGTATTTTGTGTTCAAAATTCCTACTGCTACTTTAAAGAAATCTGTCACACAGTTGACCTATCTAAACAGGCTATACAAATGACAGTCCTACCTGTCTTTCTCATATCAGCTGTGTTGCTGAGAAATCATCATCACTTTATACAAATGACCTCTTCCAGGCTCTGGGGAAGATGGTGCCCAGAAGATAACTCAGCCTCCATAGCTTGTTTTATATATAAGTGTGATGTGCAATGGCCGCTCTCTGCTCTCCTGATCTCAGTGCAGAGCTGTGTGTGATTATACCTGACACATCTTCCAGCTTACAGGGAGACAGGGCTGCAATATTGTTGCAATACAGCTGAGCTGATAGAGAAGCAAAAAATGTGTTTCAAATTTAGTTTCTCCTGTTCTGTTTTAGTTACTTGTCTCACTGTTAACTCCTCTTCATGTAAAATAAGCCCATGGGGCAGAGTTATCTAATAATAATAATAAATAATAATAATAATTTTATTTCTATAGTGCCAACATATTCCGCAGCACTTTACATTTTAGAGGGGACTTGTACAGACAATAGACATTACAGCATAGCAATAAACACATAGATCAAAAAGAGATACCAAGAGTAATGAGGGCCCTGCTCGCAAGCTTACAATCCATGAGGAAGTAGGGGAGAACAAAAGGTGGATGGTAACAATTGCATTCGTTGTTCGGACCAGCCATAGTGTAAGAATCAGATGTTCCTGTAATGCTGCATGAACCGGTTATCAACCTAAATATGTAACAGTACAGACACAGAGGGCTATTAAATGCATAAAGCATGTGAAAGCATGATGCAAGGAACCTGGTTATGGTAAAAAAAAATTTAATGGGCAACACAGTGATATTTAGGTTAACGAATTGAGGCGGCAGGCCAGTCTGAACAAATGCGTTTTTAGGGCATGCTTAAAACTGTGGGGGTTGGGGATTAATCATATTAACTTGGATGATGCATTCCAAAGAATTGGCGCAGCATGTGAAAAGATGGGAGTGGGAGATTCTGATTATTGAGGAGGTTAACCTCAGGTCATTAGCAGAACGGAGGGCATGGGCAGGTGGTAGACTGAGATGAGGGAGGAGATGTAGGATGGTGCTGAGCCATGGAGTGCTTTGTGGGTGAGGGTAATAAGTTTGTACTGGATTCTGGAGTGGATGGGTAACCACCAGTGTAATGACCGGCACAAGGTAGATGCATCGGTATAACGATTGATGAGGAATATGATCCTGACTGCAGCATTCAAGACAGATTGGAGAGGGGAGAGTTTGGTAAGAGGGAGACCGATTAGTAGTGAGTTACAATAGTCCAGATGGGAATCTTCCAGTAACCATCTGCCCTGGAACCTGGAAGAGGTCATTTACATGAAGTCATAAAAGATGGTATATCAACAACAAGGCATCTGATATGAGACACACAGTGAGAACTTTTTATCAGCATTCTATAACTTGTATGCCCATATTAATAGTTTAGATAGGTCAAATGTGGTGACAGATTCACTTTAAGGATTCATTTAGGTGTAAAAGTCTAGCATAGCTGGGTTATTTATTTGCCAATTGACACAAAAACAGCTTTGATGCCATTCGATGACAGTTCCATTAGTTGAATAGTCACTGATCAATAAGTTATCACCTTTCCTAAGCATACTTCATAACTTATTTTTAACCAAACAACCCTATTAAGTTGCATTATCAGACATGGTCAATAGTTCTGTGTATGAAAACAAGAATAATATTAGCTGTAACCTATTTAGATAAAATGAAAGGTTTTGGACTACGATGTCAGAAAACATTTAAGGAGTAGCCATTGTTTTAACTTTTATTTCATACACCAATAGTGCACATGAAAATAAGCAACTTTGTAATGTATCTTATCAAAGAAATCTGATTATTTCTCCCCCAGGACTGATCATTCATTTTCAAAATTCTAGATTTACAAGTAAAATTTGTATTCAGTGAAGAAATATTGATACATTACTGAGATAGGAGATGGCAGCTGCTGTTTCTAATATTCTATCTACAGGGGAGAGTAAGGAGGTGGGAGGACCTAGACATAAAGCTCCTCCCTCCTCCTCTCCCCTCCCGTCTCCATAAAATTTTATCACCATCAGCTGTCATCTCCTATCTCAGTATAGTAACAATCTGTATTCACTGAATACAGATTTTACCTGTGAATTGTCAGTTTTGAGAATGAATGATCAGTTATGGGGGGGAAAGGAGCAGATTGCTTTGATAAGATACATTACAAAGTATCATATTTTCATGTGTACTATTTATTTATGATTAAAAATTTAAACGTTAACATTTAACGTATACAGTGGCCAAACTTCAACTAGTGTCACTGTATGAACTGCTTATTGTGAACTTTAGGTGGATAAATAAGTCTATAAAATCAGGCAGAAAAATATTTAGAGTTGAGAGTACTCAGAGGTTGATACCTTTTAATGGCTAACTGAAAAGATGGTAACAAATTGCAAGCTTTCGAGACTACTCAGGTCTCTTCATCAGGCTAAACTAATACAAAATCTGAAGAATCACATATTTATACACCACACAGCACAGAAAAAATGCTATAGATAAGACAAGTGACGTGAAGCAGAACTGTCATTATGGGAGATAGAGATGAACATAAATATTGGAACAGTTCATAGACAAGGAGTGTGAAAGTTTTATTGCCCTCTGATTGGGGTCTGGTAATGTTTTGTGATGTTTTCACAGGGTCTTTGGAGTAAATTCCTTAATTGATGTAAAACGTCATAAATCCGTGTGACAGGTTCATTCCAGCATTAAAAGTGTCAAAGGTCACCATCAGTTTGTATTCGCAAACTCTTCTTTGTCTCTGAGATGTGAAGCTACCTTTCAATACAAGTAATTTCATATCCCACATGCTATGACCAGGGGAAGAAAAATGTTTTGCCACAGGTAGATCCATTCTTTTTTCTCTTATTGTGTGGCGATGAGAATTCATCTTTGTTCTCAGTTTTTGCCCGGCATTCAGGCATTCAGTTTCCATTTGTTTAACCTTAGACATCAAGAACATGTATAGGCTTTGTGCCTATCCAAAAGTAACCTACATTACTGTTTCTTTATAAATCTGTTTTATTTTATATATGTAGTAATTACATATATTATTTTGATATTGTGGGGTTTGCTAAATGTATTATTTTTGCCATAGAAAACTTCTGACTTTTGTCCTTGGTGAAAATAGTCTTTTTTTAAATCTATATAATTAAATTACCTTGCAAACTTTCTAATCCGTGATTTCTTTGGAGATGTGAAAATACCATGGCAACAGTGTATTATTAGATAACTTAATATTGCAGCGATTTCCAAACAACATGAACAAATGAAATGTGACTCAACGTGAACTTAATGAAGTATCTAGTGCATATTTCTAAGCACGTATGAAAGTAAACCGTCCAGATATTAAATATCTTAGCTGATTAGTATATTTCACCTGGGCTGATTTTAGCTTTTTTGATGCCTGAGGCGAAAATGGAAATGACACCCCTCCTCGCAGTGTTATTTAAGCCTTGAGTGAATAAACACAATATTGCCAATGTTTTGGGGGCTTTGTTGATCCGTTGCTCATTTATGGTAAAAACGATCTGAGAGCGTAATCCTCTGGTTCAGTACTAATACGGCAATGCCAGAATTGTTTAGCATATTTTTCATTATAGTGGGGAAAAAAAATCAGAAGTTTGTATTTAAAAAAAATAAAAAAAACTTTGATTTGTGTCGCCATTTTACGAGACCAGTAACATTATTTTTCTGTTGATGGAGCTATGTGAGAGCTTTTATTTTGAGTGGTGAGCTGACGTTTATATTGGTATCAGTTTCAAGTATGTTCTGCTTATGATTGCATTTTTATGGAGGTGAGATTACCAAAAAATGCAATTCTTGAGTTTCGATTTTTTTATGTTGCTACAGGATTTATCATACAAGTTAATTAATTTTGATTAATCAGTCTGTTACAGGTGTGGTATTACCAAATAAGTTTGTTATTTTATTTTCCTAATTCATTTACATCAGTAAAGGGAGGAGATAAAATATTTTTACATCTTTGTTTAGCTTTTTTATATTTTTAAACTTTTATTTTTTTACTTTATTTTTTTCAGTTTCCTTAGTAGATTCGAACCTGCAATCATCTTATTATTACATATCTTAATACTTATCTTTCATTACAAACTGCAATATCTCAAAAAAATTCACCCATGAAACTTAGCCAAAATCTGAATCCAAAATCGAATTTGAAAGCTGGAAAACAAAATCGCAAGATAGAGTCTTACCCGGATATTGAATGGGAGAGCTGTACGTGTAGAGATGTGCTCACCTGGCAGGGTTGTGGGACCACAACCCCATAAAAATCTCAGAAAATTGGCTGCTACAGATTCACGGAAAAAAAGGACAAAATGAAGGATGGATCTTTTCCTGTATTGTCGAAAACACTGATATTGGTTTCCAAAAATGTTGAAGAAAGAAATGCATGAGTTGATGTGTAAAGAATAGTGTTGAGCATTCCGATATTGCAAATATCGGGTATCGGCCGATATTGGCTGTATCGGAATTCCGATTCCAAGTTCCGATATTTTCGTCTTATCGGATACCGGAATCGGGATTGTCACTGTCACTGTCAGTGTCCGTCGGTCGGGTCTGTCAGGAGTCAGCGGCACTTACCTGTCAGAAGATCTCCGGCGGTCACATCCCTGACTGCTTCATGGCCGCCATCTTCTTTCCCCGGCGGTCACATGCAGTTTCTCGCGATAACTGCAGTGACTGCTGGGTAATCCCGGCCGTAAAGCAGTCAGTCCGATGACGTCACCGCCGGGGAAGCAGGTAATCAGCTGTGCTGCGTCGCGATGACAGGCTCTGCCTGTCATTGCGATGTAGCACAGCTGGATCGTCGTGGGACTGTCGTTCTGGACTGCGTCGGACAGGTGGTATACTGTTGGTTTTTTTTTTTTTCTTTTTTTACAGGAGATCGATGGCGTCGCAGGAATGAGAGAGTAATAAAAAAAATGAAAACTGTGTTGTCTCTTTTATTTCATTAAAATACTTTTTTCTTGCTTTGTCTTTTTTTTATACATTTAATAACTTTGGGATTAATAATGGATCGGTGTCTTATTGACACCTCTCCATTATTAACCGGGCTTATTGTCACCGTGCAATCAACGGTGACAATAACCCCTTATTACCCCGCTTGCCACCGCTACAGGGCAAGTGGGAAGAGCCGGGTAAAGTGCCACAATTGGCACATCTTTTGATGCGCCAAATGTGGGGCTGCTGTAGCCTGGTATTATCAGGCTGTTGAGGGCCAAAATCCATGGGCCTTGACAGTCTTTTAATACCAGGCCGCAGCAGTCTGCATTTTACTTGGCTGGTTAACAAAAATAGGGGGGACCCCACGCCGTTTTTTTTTCGAGGGGATCCCCTATTTTTGTTAACCAGCCAAGCTAAGCAGACTGCTGTGGCCTGGTATTATCAGGCTTGCAAGGTCCATGGATATTGGATCCTTACCAGCCTGAAAAACCAGGCCTCAGCAGTCTGCTTCATCTGGCTGGTTAACAAAAATAGGGGGGACCCCACGCCAATTTTTTTCGAGGGGATCCCCTATTTTTGTTAATCAGCCAAGATATGCAGACTGCTGTGGCCTGGTATTATCAGGCTGGCAAGGTCCATGGATCTTGGCTCCTTAACAGCCTGAAAATCCAGGCCTCAGCGGTCTGCTTCATCTGGCTGGTTAACAAAATAGGGGGGACCCCACGCCAATTTTTTTCGAGGGGATCCCCTATTTTTGTTAATCAGCCAAGATATGCAGACTGCTGTGGCCTAGTATTATCAGGCTGGCAAGGTCCATGGATCTTGGCTCCTTAACAGCCTGAAAATCCAGGCCTCAGCGGTCTGCTTCATCTGGCTGGTTAACAAAAATAGGGGGGACCCCACGCCATTTTTTTTTCGAAGGGAACCCCTATTTTTGTTAATCAGTTCCCTCTGACGTCACTGATTGTGTCCCTGGCTGACCTGAAGTGAAAGTGGAAAGCAATCAATTAAGCTTTCCACTTAAGGGCCCGTCTCACATAGCGATATCGCTACCGAGATCGCTGCTGAGTCACTAGTTTTGTGACGCAGCAGCGAGCTCACCAGCGATATCGCTGTGTGTGACATTCAGCGACGATCAGCCCCCCTGCCGGGTATCGCTGATCGTCGCTGAAATGTCAGGACCTTTTTTTGATCGCTGGTTTCCCGCTGACAGGCACACATCGCTGCGTGTGACAGGCGGGAGACCAGCGATCCGCTGGTAACCAAGGTACACAGCGGGTTTCCAGGCGCGGGGCTGTGCCTAGAAACCCGCTGTGTACCTTGGATACCAGCGCCCTGATGCAGGGAGCTGGTATCAAAGGTACACAGCGGGTTTCCAAGCGCTGCGCGGTGCCTGGAAACCCGCTGTGTACCTTGGTTACCAGCGGATCGCTGGTCTCCCGCCTGTCACACGCAGCGATGCGTGCCTGTCAGAGGGAAACCAGCGATCAAAAAAAGGTCCTGACATTTCTGCGACGATCAGCGATACCCGGCAGGGGGGCTGATCGTCGCTGAATGTCACACACAGCGATATCGCTGGTGAGCTCGCTGCTGCGTCACAAAACTAGTGACTCAGCAGCGATCTCGGTAGCGATATCGCTATGTGAGACGGGCCCTTAAGCGATGTTACCCGCAGTGTCGCTGTCCCAGATCGCTGCCTGAGCTGCCTGTTTGGCAGCTCAGCAGCGATCATGTAGCGATACACCAGCGATCCTGACAAGTGCATATCGTTGTCGGGATCGCTGGTGTATCGTTATGTGACACCCAGCCTTTACTCTCCTGTCAGGCAGGAGAGGAACTCATTCATTTGGGGTTTACTGTGAGGCTGCAGCATTAGCTGCGGTCCCTGCAGTAAACATTAACCCTTTCTGAAGGATTTCACCGTGGGACCTGACTGTGCATGGGATAGGTAAGAATAATTTTGCTTTTTTATTTTATTTTTATTACAGGAAATGGTTTTAGCAGGTAAATAAAATATGGTCAAAAACTGTGTGATTATTTCATTAAACTTCTTTTTTATTAAAGTGTGTGTGTTTGATTTTTCTTTCATACAATAGGATTAATAATTGATAGTTGTCTAATTGACAGCTCTCAATTATTAACCTGGCTTAAAGTGACCTTTCAATTGCAAGGTCATTTTAACCCCTTATTAACCCATTCGCCACCGCTACAGGGCAATGGGAATAGACGGGCAAAGTGCCAGAAAGGGCAAATCTAATTAGAGATTTGCCCTTTCTGGGGTGTCTGGGGGCAGATGTTAAGTAGCCGGGGGGGGGCAAAATAATGGTCCCTCTCTGGGCTATTATTATCTGCCCCCACTCACTGGCTTTGTCTGTCTGGTTGCGAAAATAGGGCGGGAGCCCACGCATTTTTTTTCAGCAATTTTACACCTCATATATATATATATATATACATGTCATTGAATTTGTGACACATATATATATATATATATTTATATTTGTAGTTCATACACTTCTACATAGTATAATAGCCGCTAATTCAATTGCCGGCTTTTGTGAAAATGCAGAACCCGACATGAAATGACACTTGGTGTACATAGGGTTAACCATGTCTTTTCATGTCCTTTGCTATCTAATTTGCACAAACAATTAAATCAGACTATGTGTGCAAAATTTCACACCTGTAGGGGTTAATTAAAGGTGTAAATTCGTAGCAAAAAAGTCCGTTTTTTTTTACAACGAATTTACACCTTTAATTAACCCCTACAGGTGTGAAATTTTGCACACATAGTCTGATTTAATTGTTTGTGCAAATCAGATAGCAAATGACATGAAAAGACATGGTTAACCCTATGTACACCAAGTGTCATTTCATGTCGGGTGCTTCTGTCTTTTCACTGAAGCCGGCTTTACCCGGCAATTGAATCAAAGGATATTTTACTATGTAGAAGTGTATAAACTATACATATATGTATATATATATGTCACAATGACATGTATATATATATATATATGTATTCTATGTGTGTATATTTAGTGTTTACAAGGAAAGAATGGGGTTTCTTTAGTTGCGATATTTTGTTCCCATAGACTTACATGGGACTTCCGGTATCGGTATCGGGTATCGCCGATTTTTTAGTGATATCGGCGATACCATTCCGATTCCGATACTTTAGGATATCGGAAAGTATCGCTCAACTCTAGTAAAGAATTGTGATTTTAATTGTGGTTCTAATAGCAGAAACAGGACTATTTAATGAGTGCTATTCAATGAGAAATGGCATTATGAAACTATTTGCTAACTTTGAAACTATTTCTGATCTTGTAGTGCTCATGAAATAGTCCCATTTCTTTGCTCCATTGATTTGCTGTCCCTTTTTTAGAAAAAAATATTATCTTTTTACTAATAGAAAGATTTTGCAAGTAAAGTTTTTTATTTTTGTCACACATGTACCATGTACTCTTTTTTACATTTTTCTCCCTTGCATGTGACGTTTTTCTTTTTGACAACTTTTATTCAAATGGACAAATGATGAGACATGCAACATCTTGTGTGTCAGTTTGTTGCCTTTATATGAATACATTGAAAGAGACATGTTGCATTTACTCCCTGAGGAAGGAGCCTAGTGCTCCGAAACACACGTCAGGGTTTGCCTGCTGATCCTCTGCTCCTGCTACTTTTAGGTAAATGCAACATGTCTCTTACCTATAATTATTTTCATGATTTCATTGTGTTTTTTGTCTCTATTGTTTATCCTCTTCATGTTGCACCATGAGAGTATAGATATTACTATTGTCCATCAATTCCTGTCTGCTTCCATGGTATCTACCATTAATTTTTCTACACATGTATATATATTTATTGGTCGCTGCAGCCGTGATGGACATCTATTGTTCTTTCTGAATACCACATGTATGCAGGAGTAATTGAGCATCCAGGCTAATTATGCATATGTGATTACAGGTGTGCTCATGTTTCCTCATCTGCCACTGTATCTATATATCCACCTGATTTTATATATTGTTCTTTTGTGATGTAATAAAGTTTTGCATTTTTGAGACTTTATAGCTGTTTTCTTGTGGCATTCTCTCTACTATGTAAAGCTTGTTCCAACACGGTTCTACATATATATGCATGGGGGAAAAAAGTTTTTACGTTATCTCCTTAGTACTATAACCTGCATATAATATGGTTCCCACAATTGTTCTTCTCTCTATTTTATATACAAACCTGATTTGTCAGTCATGAGAATTCTATCATGAAACAATATGCAAATCACTCTGTAGGTGCATGGTCATCCATACACTCTTCAAGGCACCATCTGTATTGTAGTGCCTCATTCAAATATTGTGAACAAAGTATTGTTGTGTTACTCCTACACTAATAAATGCTCTGCACACAATGCAAAGCCTGCCAATAATTAGAAGCAAGGTCATTCATACACCTTTGAAAGAGCCAACTGGAGTGCCTCATAAAAAAATAGGAAAATGTAGTTGTGGTACTTCTACACTCATAAAGGCATTTCACAAAGTGCAAAGCCAGGAAAAAAATTATAAGTGGGGTCATCCAGTCATTCAACAACTGGTGGCCCTCATACAAATATTGATCATTGGAGACATTTTACTTGCTGCTTTTAGCTGGGGGTGTGGAAAAGTCGGATATAATCCAGGCTTTGTTATTTGTTAGCAAAGTGAACCTGTCAGCACTTTCTGTTGACAGGTGAAAGTGCTTGTCTGTTATGACCCCCTTGGTGGCACTAAAAACTGACTCATATAAGACACAGCAGAGCAGTGCAACACCTCCAAGGCATAGAGGGACAGCTCACACCAGGTGTCCAGCTTTAACATCCAATAGTTGAAAGTCACAAAGAAATGAAGGAGTATGCTGATTTGGTTGGCAAGTTATTGTTTGACCATCTTTAAAAACTTTTCCATTGCCAAAAATATCAATTCATCAAGGCCTGGATGCTGGGACTGTGTCATGAAATTGGTTGTGGCCTTTGACAGTGTACCCGTTTCTGCCGTATGTCTCCTCCTTGATTGAGCAAGGAAGCTTTCCCCCTGCCTCTAGTATTGTCTGATGGAAATTTTTGAAATATATTTTCTAGAATAGCCTTCCAGTATAGCACCATTTTAGAAGACCTCTCTACCAAAGAAAGAAGAGATGCAAAATTCTCCTTGTAGTGTAAGTCTAACAGGGTGAACAACCAGTACTATTTTTGGCCAAGATGAATGTAACGAGAGGGTCATGGGAAAGATAGAGGTACATAAAGTCAGTCATATGTACCAAGCTCTCTATAGCCAATACTTTCCTGTCTCCACCATGATGACGAACCTCCATCTCCTTCCTCTCTTCTTACTCATTGCCATCCTCAGCCCATCCATGTAGGAGAGATGGGATGAAGGTTGTGTGGGTCCTAGCCTATGTTGCGCTAGCCAACAGCTCCTTTCCTGCT
The DNA here is from genome assembly GCA_033576555.1 of Oophaga sylvatica. Classification (NCBI taxonomy): domain Eukaryota; kingdom Metazoa; phylum Chordata; class Amphibia; order Anura; family Dendrobatidae; genus Oophaga; species Oophaga sylvatica. The sequence goes on from JARQOD010000002.1 coordinate 544,651,840, forward strand.
CCTCCTCCTCAGCCTCCATGTTCTTAATGTTACCCAATCTGCGCTGAGCAGATGAGATGAGGCTGGGCTGGGTAGTATCTCCCTGACTCATATCTTCTTCCATCTCCACATGGTCCACATGCATTTCTTTTTGTTTGATTGCAAGCAGCAACTTTTTAAGTAGGCACATATGCAGGATTAATGTGTTGACAATGGCATCATTGCCCCTTTACCATTTTTGTGGAGTCCTCAAAGTCTTGGAGAACCGCACAAGTGTCAGACATCCACGCCCATTCTTCAGTTGTTATGTGCAGGGGCTGATCAGAATATCAATGGGTGTGATGGAGCTGGTACTCAACAACTGGCTTCTGCTGCTCACAAAGCCTTGGCAGCATGTGCAGTATGAAGTTCCAGCATGTGAGCACATCACATACCAGTCTATGAGCTGGCACTTGCATGCGCTGCTGCACAGCACTGACAGAGTGGTGGCAGCTATAGCTGACATGTAAATGGGAGCTAACATGGTGTTCCTTGTCCGTAAGCTCTAGAAAATCTTTGTTTGTTTTCAGACACCACTGAACTACAAAGTTGAGCACATGTGCAAAGCATGATGCATGTGTGAGCTTGCCAAGCTTCACAGCCACAATCAGGTTACACCCATTATCACACATGACCATGCCTGGCTGGAAATTCTATGGCAAAAGTCATAGATGTGACTGAACTGATATTTCTTTAATTATCTCTGCCGTGGTGTGCGTTTGTCTTCTAGAAAAATTTGCTTTAGCAGAGCCCATTGAAGCTTCGCCGAGGCAATGCTGCAGAGATTAAAGCTTTCAGTTGATGTGGACGATGTGCTCTGAGTAAGCTCCTTGATGATGGAGGATGAGGAAGAGCAGGAAGGGGTGCAGGAACTGTTGTTTGATATGGAGAAAACCCTGAAAGAAGATGGGCCAGCAATCTTAGGCATCCGGAGTACATCTGATATGCCAGAGTGGGACTCAACTCAAGCCTCCACAATTTTCATCCAGTTTTGCATTTTTGAGACTTTATAGCTGTTTTCTTGTGGCATTCTCTGTACTATGTAAAGCTGGTTCCAACACAATTCTACATATATATGCATGGGGGAAATGTATCGTCACTGGGCACAAGCGCTAGTCTATGTGTCAGTCATTAAGTGGACTATCCCAGTAGGCTGGGTGGCTGGAAATTTTCTTTTTCATGTTAAGGCCTCAGGTAGAGACAGCTGAACGCTATGCTGGGAAAAGGATTTCGAAGTGCCAGATGATGGTTCATCAGAATGTGCAAGGATAGATGCAGGGCAGGAGGCAGGACAGGGGACTGGGAAGCACCTAACATATGTAAAGAGGCAGTGGTGTCACCTGCTGGCACTGTTGGTACCAATATTAGACAAGGAGTTTGGCAAAGTTGGGTGCTTAGATGACATGTGCCTTATCATTCTGGTGGTGATTAGTCTATTAATGTTCAGGCACCGATATTGACATGGCACAGGTTGCAAATGACCATTTTTTTTCTCAGAACTCTCTTTAAAAAAGTCTGAGGCTTAGAAACACCTAATTCTTTGACGGAAAAATTCAGGAGTGTCTTGGCTGTGTAGAACATTTGCCTTCCTTCTTCCACTGGTCACCCCACTGCCTCTTCCTGCCTGTTTCTGTGCTGACGATCTTTCTCCATCAGAGCGGCTGGCCTTGCTCGGCATGCTAAATTCCCAGGTTGAGTCAGTGACTGCATCATTCACCACCTTGTCTTCCACCACCGCACCCTTTTCCTACTGACTTGGTGACTTAACAACAACCTGACTTATCGGCAACTATGTCTCATCATCATCTTTCTCCTTAGACAAAAATTGCCATTCCTCACTGCCATTTTCTTGTGGCCTTGGCTGCTCTAAGTTATGAGCAACAATAAACAGGATTTTCTCCTGTCCCTTTTGGAACATGCAGCAGGAGAGGCCAAAATCAAGAAGTCCCAGTGTGGGATCATTAGTCTACTGTGACCCAACAGGGAGGGAGGAAGGAGGATCAGGGAGATGATTACATGATCCAGACTGTTGGCTGGCGAGACTGGACAATGTGGAAGACTTGGGTGGTGCTGCCAAGCATGCTGGAAGTATTATCTGCTATCCCACCAACCACATGGTCACACTGCTCTGGATTCAGAAGTGGTGTACCGTGCCTCCCTGCAAAGTGGGACAGGAACCTTTGTGTCGTGGATGGGCGTATGAGTACCTGCCCTAGGTCCTCATCATCTGTGTGCACCATCATCAGCACTTCCACTTCCCTGTCCCTTATTGAATGCCTTACGCATTTTGCAATTGCTAGGTTTATTGAAAACAAGTTTATTTTTAATTAAAAGAAAGACATGTCTCCTGCAGCAGTCAAACTGATTTTTTGGAGTTTAATACCATCATTATGTTCCACAAATCACATAATACTCTATAGATGAGTAATTAAATCCAGAAAAAAATTACAACCTTTTCTTGAATGTTATATAACACTAAAATGTACCCCAGAGCAAGTTATACTCTTGGATGAGCAATATAATACCGAAAAAATGTAACCCTTTTTTGGAGGGTTATATAACACAGAAATGTACGCCAGAAGTAAAACTTTATGGATGAGTAATTGAAAATTGAAAAATTTTTGAATGCTTTTTTGGAAGGTTATAATATAACACCGAAATGTAACAGAAAGCAAATACTACTCAATGGATGAGTAATTGAAACAATAAACATTTTGTATTGTTTTTTTTTGGAGTTTTGCATACCACCGGAATGTACCCCAGAGCACGGAATACTCTATGGATGAGTAAATGAATACTGTAAAAAAAATGTAACACTTTTTGGAGGGTTATATACCACCAAAATTTACTGCCTAGGCGTAAGACTCTATGGATGAGTAAGTGAATACAGAAACATTTTTAATGCTTTTTTGAATGGTTATATACCACCAAAATGTGCCCCACAGCATGTAGTACTCTATGGATGGGCAATATAATACCAAAAAATTTTGGAACGCTTTTTTGGAGAGTTATATCCTACAAAAATGTACCCCAGAGGACGTAATACTCTATGGATGAGTAATTAAATACTGAAAATGGTTTGAATGCTTTTTTGGAGTGTTACATACCAATAAAATGTAACGGAAAGCAAGTAAGACTCTATGAATGAATAACTGAATCAAGATAAATATTTTAACGCTTTTTTGAAGTTTTACGTACCACCGTAATGTACCCCAGAGCATGTAATAGTATATGGATGAGTAATTGAATACAGCAAAATATATAAATGCTTTTTTGGAGAATTATATACCACAGAAATGTACTCCAATAGGATGTAATACTCTATGGATGAGTAATTGAATAGTGAAAAAATGCTTTTTTGGAGGGTTATATATCACTGAAATGTAACAGAAAGCAAGTAATGCTTTATTTAGTAATTGAATCCAGATAAACTTTTGAATGCTTTCTTGGAGTTTTGCATAACACCGTAATGTACCCCAAAGCGTGGAATACTCTATGGATGATTAATTGAATACTAAACAATTGTTAACTCTTTTTTGGAGCATTATAAACCATCAAAATGTATCCAAGAGGACATAATACTCTATGGATAAGTGAATACAGAAAAAAAAACTGAACACTTTTTTTGAGGGTTTCATAAAACAGAAATGTACTTCAGAGCACATGATATTATATGGATGAGTAATTGAATCCAGAAATTGTTTCAACCCTTTTTTAGTGTTATATAACACAAAAATGTAACAAAAAGCACGTAATACTCTATGAATCACAATATAGTTAATTTTTTCACCCCCCCAAAAATGTGGTCAATTGCCATAACTATATATTTAGCAATGGACTGCAAAGCTATTATTCTTTCCTAGAGACTGTATTCAGTCACTCTCCCTGCTCCTTCAACTATCTTTCCCTCCCTATGCTAAAAGCAGAATGTATCTCATTCAAAGAGGAAAACACAACATTAACCCTTAGATGGACTGTTAGTATGATTGTTCAGCATCAGCACTATCAACACTATAGGACTCTGATTCATTAAGCTGCACACACACACCTAGAAAAGCCCTCCAATAATAATAGAGCTGTGCAATTTCATCAGTGCTTCATGCCTGGCGCCGCCTGTCCTTTTATAACTCCTGATGACGTCACATGGCCAGACAATTACAGTAACTACCAAGAAGGCTACGGCATTACAGTGACTCACAGGCAATCCACACTAGTTTATTGGCTGTGTAACAGGCGCCCAACATGGGATGCAGAGATTTGAGTTTTAAATTGAACATCGTCTAATGCTCGCTGAGCATCGAGCACATACGAGCACCCAAATAACTCAAGTGATACCTGAGTATCTCCGAGCACATTTGTTCATCCCTCCTCAGAAATGATGCATGGAATAAATGTTGTAAATGGGACATCCAAGTTTCAGCCCTGTAAACAGAGACCAACAGGGTGCAGCAGCATGTAAGTACTGCTTAAGCTAGATCCACACCATGTTTTTGGCTCAGGAGGTATGTGACTGAGAGAGGCTACAATCAGGTTGAATGTTTAGGCATGTTGAGTATGCAAGTGTTTGTAGTAACCTTTTTTATAAGAAAGCTGCAATCATATACCTCTCAGAAGAAGGCTGAAGTAACACAATTTTAGCTTCTGAATGGAGATGTAAGACTAGGAAAAGATTATAGCATATATTGGGAAAAGCTCCACATGTACAGTAGGTTCGGAAAGTATTCAGACCCCTTTAAAATTTTCACTCTTTGTTTCATTGCAGTTCATTTTTTTCTCATTAATGTACACTTTGCGCTCCATCTTGACTGATAAAAACCAGAAATGTAGAAATTTTTGCAAATTTATTAAAAAAGAAAAACTGAAATATCACATGATCATAATTATACAGACCCTTTGCACAGACACTCATATTTACGTCACATGATGTCCATTTCCTTGTGATCCTCCTTGAGATGGTTCTACTCCTTCATTGGAGTCCAGCTGTGTTTAATTAAACTGATAGGACTAGATTTGTAAAGGCACACACCTGTCTATATAAGACCTCACCTCCCACAGTGCATGTCAGATCAAATAAGAATCATGAGGTCAAAGAAACTGGCCAAAGAGCTCAGACACAGAATTGTGGCAAGGCACACATTTGGTCAAGGTTGCAAAAGCATTTCTGCAGTACCCAAAGTTTTTAAGAGCACAGTGGCCTCCATAATCCTTAAATGGAAGAAGTTTGGGACTATCAGTAGTCTTCCTAGACCTGGCCGTCCAGTCAAACTTAGACATCGTGGGAGAAGAGCTTTAATGTGAGAGGTAAAGAAGAACCCAAGATCATTGTGGCTGAGCCCCACAGATGCAGTAGGGAGATGGGAGAAAGTTCCACAAGTCAACTATCACAGATGCCCTCCAACAACCGACCCTTTATGGCAGAGTGGCCCAAAAGAAGCCTCTTCTCAGTGCAAAACAGATGAAAGCCCACATAGAGTTTGCTAAAAAAAACACATGAAGGACTCCCAGACTATGGGAAATAAGATTCTCTGGTCTGATGAGATGAAGATAGAATTTTTTGGAGATAATTCTAAGCTGTATGTGTGGAGAAAACCAGGCACTACTCATCACCTGCACAATACAATACCAACAGTGAAACAAGGTGGTGGCAGCATCATGCTATGGTGGTGTTTTTCAGCTGCAGAGACAGAACGACTGGTTGCAATTGAAGGAAACATGAATGCAGCCAAGTACAGAGATATCTTGGAATGAAACCTCTACCACAGTGCTCAGGACCTCAGACTTGGCTGAAGGTTTACCTTCCAACAAGACAAAGAAATCAAGCACACAGCTAAAATAACAAAGGAGTGGCTTCTGAACAACTCTGTGACCATTCTTGACTGGCCCAGCCAAAGCCCTGACCTAAGCAGAATTGAGCATCTCTGGAGAGAACTGAAAATGGTTGTTCACCACCGTTCACCATCCAACCTGATGGTGCTGGAGGGGATCTGCAATGAAGAATGGCATAGTATCCCCAAATCCAGGTGTGAAAAACTTGTTTCATTATTCCCAAGAAGACTCATGTCTGTATTAGCTCAAAAGGGTGCTTTCACTCAATACTGAGCAAAGGGTCTGAATACTTATGACCATGTGATATTTCAGTTTTCGTTTTTTAATAAATTTGCAAAAATTTCCACATTTCTGTTTTTTTCAGTCAAGATGGGGTGCAGAGTGTAAATTAGTGAGAAAAAAATGAACTTTTTTGCATTTACCAAATGGCCGCAATGAAACAAAATGAAAAATTTAAAGGGGTCTGAATACTTTCTGAACCCACTGTATATTGTAGACACAGATTCAGTAAACACCTAGATTCGTTTTTTTTACATTTTATAGCATAATCATCATAGGTCTCAATCATTTGTGAAATTGGACAAACCTTTTCTGCACAACATTAGAAGTAGAACAAAGCTATTTTGATTAACTGGAATGAAAATATTGTCACATGCAGTAACAAGTAAGAATAATGATAATAATATGAATACAATACTATTACTGATACCCTATACTGTGTCATAACACCAATCTGGAAATCTCATCTACAGGAAGCAAGCATCTTATTTAGCAGGTTCAACCTCGTTTACAATCATCATGAGAGACAAGACGTTGACATGACCCTCAACAAAGATAAACACATAACATCAAGCATTGCTCTGACAACAATCTGGCAAGAAGAAAAGATTTAACTACCAAGGACATGTCTCGAACCTGACACAAAACACCATAGAGAGAATATGTCTCCAAATTAATCACTTGCTTTTATTTTTGACAGTTCTCTTTAGCTTCATATTTTGCAGGGGACAATACCATTCATTCTCAAAGCAGTAATGTACTGGACCTTATTATTTCATTTGTGTCTTCTAAGTGAAAAGGGCCTGCACGAGAAGCATGAAGCGCATTAATTTGACAGATTAGGGATCACCATCAGTGTATCTTGTGAGCTTTGGGACTCATTTTATCTTTTAAGCATTATCTTTTGACATGGACGTGATAAAATACCCAGTGCATCTTTTTTCCGTAATCTCTTAATCGATGCAAAGTACACAACATTTTATTTTATAACTAAACTTGAAAAGATCGTTATCATTGTAGCCAATAGATGATGATGAGGGATGTGCAGATCAGTGGAAGTGTGGGTTCTGGTATCCGACCCGGACTTTATTCCATAGTTCAGCTCAGTTACCCGAACAGTACCCAACACCATGGAACACAATGAGAAAATGAATTTTTGAGCTGGGAAATTCTTTCTCTCCGTACCCTGGAACTCCGAACATTGCATCATACTTCCGGGAGAAGTCAGTGTTCAACTGTCAAATACTAACCCCGTGTTCGCTTATCTCTAGTGATGATATATGAAGCCTTAAAGAGTTTATCTATTTATTTTTTAAATTGAGAAATGGGAAATTTACAATCCTATATAGATATGAAACAACTTAACCACTAAGTACAAGAACGTTTGGACCTTAAAAAGACGAAATGTATGTCAGTGTATCGAGGTTCGATAGCTCCCTGTGGACGAGCACTGCATTTATTCTTCTCTTCCTACTATTTTTTAAAATGTTGATGAGACTGTGATTGAGAAACAGGAGTATAGATATTTTTTTCATGAAACAGGATAAAGAGTCAAAAAGGAAGGTAAAATCCAAAGATGAAAGAGACAAACAGAGCAAGCACTAAGTAAAAACACTATTACTTTGGTGGAAAGCTCTTAGTAAGAACTAACTATTGCCATATATAAATAGAATCAGCATAAAATAGAATGGATCAGTTGTATCTTTAAGCATTTTTTGTGCAGTTTTATTGGTTACTGTATTAGTAATTTATTAGGATCGCAATACTTAATCCCCCATTGATCAGATTTTGAAGACATATTCTAATCATTAAAGGCGATGTTCATTTCATTATCCCAGGCTGCAGTCTATTATGAACTAACAAACTGTGCTGACCTTTCCTGGTGGCTCTGAGTGGGGCACTCACATGCAGATGGAACGCTCCAGTCATACCCGCTGAGCTCACTTACTGACTGCTCCGCTTTCAATTTGATATCAGTGCTGAAGTCAATGGTGAGCACAGTGCTATTTATTTCTTTATAACAGAATATAGTCAGATAATAACATTTAAGGAAAGGAACAACCCATTTACAACAGCTCTCCAGCATTGTGTTTTGCTTATAGTAGTACAGAACTACTAGAGATACTATTATTAAAGGGCATCTTGCATGTCCTCAAACACTATTAGTCTGTAGATTTTGGGTTATTTTGGAAATTAATAGTGTTACAATGCTGCTTGGTCGCCTTACAAAAAGAATGGCTTCCTGGAGAAAATAAACTGTAGTCCTTTTAGGAACTGCTGCTTTCAGTCGTAGAGGTATGCTCAAAGTGCCTTCAGTCACTAGTCAGTACACAGTGAGCAGTGGCTGTAAGCACACTCTAACACTTTGATTGACAGCTCACTCTACACAGACATGCTGCAGAGCAAGCTGTCATTCAAAGTTACAACTTACTGCCACCACTCACAATGCTGTGATCAATGACTATTGATGCTTCAGGCATGCTTCTATGCCTGTAAGCTGTTGGCTTCAAGTAGGAATAAAGATCATTTTCTTAGTGCTTTCAGTAAGATGGTTGTGAAGCATTGTAATGCTATTGACCTGCAGATTAACTCTGTATCTGCAAGTTAACAGTGTTTTGGGACATGACAGGTTCCTTTTAAATAATAAAGTGGAGGCTTTTGTGTATAATTTATGTATACATGTTACTTTATGTCTGGGTTGTCTGGCATCTTGATGTCTTCCACATCCCCTCCCCCCGATATTGTTTCTACATTTTCCATGATGCCAGAGTGTCATCAAATTGCTCTTGCGTCTATATAATGTCTACCAGTAACAGATAAGTGAAATAGAGCTTCTGTGTACTGATTTGTACCACAGTGTCTTAATGATGCAGCAACAGTCTTTCTAACCCATAAAGATGCCACATTGCATGGATTTTCATGGATTTGATTTACTGTGAAATTATTAACAGCAAAGTTGAGCCTGCTTCAGCTCTTATTTTGACTGTCACATTGTCAATGTCTTCATTCTAGGCTTGTACTTTTTGTCATAACAATGCATCATGGCCTTACAAAGTACAGTGACCTTGAAGGCCTGGTCACAGTCAGAAGTCCTGGCTTTGAATGAAGAAACCGAAAATGTGTGCAATAGGAGAAAGCAGTGTGACATAGGACACTGTGGTGGGCACCAACCAGAGTGGGTGACCAGTCAATGAGCGATGAAGTAATAGATTTTTTTTTCTTTTTGCCAACACTTTATGGGTTAGAAAAATGGTGGCCAAGTGGTCAAAATTTTGCAAAATTTGCTAGTTGCAAATTACTGAAAATTTGTATTCTGGACAATACAGATAAATAATTTGTAAAATTCAAGAACAAATCAATTCCACTTTAATAAATTTGCCCATCTCTTCATTGCACATGTGTTACATTTATTCTGAAATGTGGGTCGCTGGTAGAGCATATTATCGAATAGAAGATGAGTTAGAGGAATCAATTTGAAGGGATGATGTGACATCAACATTGTAGCATGATGAACGTATGATGCTGCACCAGACCAGGTGATCCAAAAAGAAACTGGTGATATCAAGAGGTAAGGAGACTCAATTGTGTCTGATCTAGCTGTCATTGAATCTGACCTGGCCGATGTACCAGAATCCTGCAAATCGATTCTAACATCTCTAGGTAGGAGTTGATAAGAACTAAAAAAAAAAAAAAAAAAATAAATAAATGTGCCCCTTTTAATGTAACACATGGCACAAATCTAGTAATTAAACTTTAGTTAAAAACTAATACACTATATGTAGAAGAATCTAGTCATATAAATAGGATTGCAGTGGATGATTCATTTTTACTTTGCACCCTTACTTAAAAAAAAACCTTGAACTAAAGTGATTTTTTTTGTATGTGTGTATTTGTTCAGTTGCTAAAATAATGAAGCGTTACAATACTTTTAAGTACCGCATGATTTCTTGAAATGATGGCAGGAAAACCAGCAGTGGCAAATAATTGCCTCTGTGTGCTTATTTAAATCCACCGCAAGTAACATACATTTTGCAATTTAGATAAGACTTTCCAAACCCAATGTCACAGGAAGAGGGAAATTGATTCCAGTTGCTGAGATGGTGGCATATTTCAGATATAGCAGATACAGATAACTCTAGAGGTGGAAGGAAAAAAGCTATGAAATGCAAAGAAAATACAAAAAAATATGTTTTCATAGATAAAATGGCAAAATTATTAATACTATGAAACAAACAATTTTAAAGAAAAAATGATATAAAAGAGGGAAGATGTCAAAGAAACAAACAACATTGCAAAAATCAGTAGCTAGTCTGACATCAAATATAAGAATTTGATATAAACAAGCTGATGATTAATGTGTGAATTGTATATTTATAGCATTTGCTTTATATTATTTTTCCTTTTGTGTGAACTGGTTTTAGTTTATGTTGAATAAAATATGTATTGTAATAACAGTAATCCACAGTAAAGCTGCTATAATTTGGCTATAGAGATGTATAGTAGCTTAGCTTTCCAGATGTGTACATGTAAACATTTATTACAATTAACCATCAGAGATAGCTGAATTTATGAGAGTGGAATTGAATTCTACTCAAATTTTACAACTCTCTGCATTCTGGAGAATACAGATATTTTTGGTAATTTTCTCTCTGCAAAATTCAGAAAAATGGCTGCAAGTAGAGGGCAAGCAAAGCAAAAGGTTTTTAAAAAAAGAATACTCATTTTACTGCTCACCTCTCCAGATGCACCCACAGCTCCCTGACAACTATCTGGACCTCCAAACCTTCATCGCACACCTCCTTTAAGCTTGGTGTCCACTCTAGACCATGGCTTCGGGAGTTCACTGCATGCTCTGCCGCCCACTCACAGCTGAAAGCCCTATTCTAGAGTGAGCACCTTGGTCGGGTGATGTGAGGTAGTGAAAATGTGGAGGACTAAACAGCGGGTACTTATCAGCTGGAGCTGCTGAAAAGGTGAGCAAGAATGTAATTATAAGTATTTTTTTATTTTTAACATCTTAATTTTATTATGCTCTGAGGTCTGGAGAAACTCCAAACAAAATCAGAGCTATTAAATTCAATGAGAATAACTACCCTGCAAATTTAATTTTGTGGGAAAATCCGTGAGAATGGGTAAACTTTTGTTAATAAACTACTAAAATTCAAGAAAGGTTTGGATGCCTTTCTTGAAAAATGTAATATTACACTTTATGGATATAGATGCTATGATGGGACGTTGACCCTGGTAATTAGTCTGATTGCTGTATGTGAAGTTGGGAAGGAATTTTTCCCCTAATGTGGGGCAATTAGCGTATGCTCCATGGGGGTTTTGCCTGCCTCTGGATCAACATGTTATGCTATAGTTGAACTCGATCGACTTAAGTCTACCTTCAACCTTAAAAACTATGAAACTTTAATTTTGCTTGGTCTACTTGTCTCTACTAACCATGCTTTCAGTATAGCACTGTGGGTATGTCTAGTGACCTTTCTTGAAGAGATTGCCTTCGTTTAGGTCATGTGATGTTAGGCTTTCTTTGACTTAAAAAACTAATCTCATCTCAGATATGTATGGCTCACCCAGGACAGTTTATAAATTTCTAAATGTACTTTCATATTTAAGTGATTGAAGAGAGCTAAAAATGCTCTGCCAACTCTCCATTAACAATATGAGATCCATGTGAGTCTGACACTGGCACCTGTACTGATCAGCTGATATCTGTTTCAGCAGCGGCAAAATGTAAACAAGGTATGAAACAGAAAAAAAAAATAAAAAATAAAACAAAAAACCCAGAGCTGCATACGTAGTTTAGTGGTCATTGATGAGTATTGCACGCTATTTCCCAATCAAGTGAATGGTAGATAAATTACAAAAGTTAGCAACAGCAAGTAAACAATGTACGAGTTATGGTGTTCGAGCTATATACATTGTTTACATACTGCCACTGCCATAGCGGATATCAGCTGATCAGTGCAGGTGCCATGTGTCATACGCCCACCAATCTCATGGTGATGAACTGTCCAACAAGTCATCAATAGTCCTGTCATGGATAAACTCTTTGAATGAAGAGTAATAAAGGCAGTTGAACATATGTATTTGTAGTTGTAAAATAGCAGATCTCTACAAGTTGGGCATCCCAAAACATTTGTGTGACGTGCCTACCACTAAATATTTGTGCGATTTGTCTATGCCCTGATAGCACTATCATTAGTAGTTCCTGACGAGGCTCCTCTAGAAGCGAAAATCAAGATTAATGTATGCATTGTGATGCATCCCATTCTATAATATTCAATAACAGATCATTCAGAGAGCAGAAGTTTTTTTATTTCCACCTTTTTTAAACATTTATTTATAGCTTTTACTTTCCCGTAACTTTAGAACTTCCTTTTGAGTTTTTTTACAGCAGATATTACGAGGTTTACAGGAAATGCTGTCATTCAGGATGTATTGAGAAGTTAAAAATAAGGCTTATTTTTATGAAATGCCAGAGCATCTCAGCATAAATTATTTTCTAACTTCATCTCCTCCTGTCAGCTTCTTACATCATGCGAGCATAAGCCTCACAGAAGTGCATTAGTTTGTGGCACACGCTCTTACGGAGTGTAGCAATAATCTCACACTGAGTGAAAGCCTATGACAGTGTCATAATGTTTCCTGGTTGTCCCTTAATGGTTTTAATGGCTGAATTCCTCAGAGCTTGATTTTCTCGCTGCAGGAGATATTTCGAACCTGCTGCTAGATGGCCATTGAATATGTATGTTGATATAGCAGTGATGAAGTCCATAAGAATAAAAGAAGGAAGGCGAGCTCTATTACCACTGCAGGACTAGTTTAGGAAAACAGGAAAACATACAGTATAAGCAGCAAACAGTATTGTAAACTTTGAGATATGTCATTAACAAATTAAAAATGTGACTGTAGAAGGGACTATGCAGTTTTTACTCGTTCCATATGTATTTTTAAGGCTTAGAGATTTATTTTTTTGTTCAAAAACTATGATGTTCCGTCTAGTTGCATTAGTAACTCAGTTGTGCATGTTAACATTTACATACTAAGCCCTATCCTTGTTTTCCCTCTCATTGAGGACAGGAGGGCTAAATCTCAAACAACGCTACAATCACCAGACCTGATAAGGTCATAACGACTAGCCATGTTTTTTTGACCTCACCAAATTTGAGCAGTTTTACCTTTCTTATCTTTTCATTGATATGGCTGAAGGAGGCCTTGCATGTGGCTAGGGTCACACAAGCATACCTGTATATTCTCTCATCTGAGAGAATCGAGTCAATTAAGCAAATCACACACTGATCAAGCTTTGATCAGAGGTTGATCAGAGTGTGATCATAGTTTAATCCGATTCAATCAGATGAGAAGATGATGGAGAAAGAAAAATGTCTCCACCTTCTCCAATCTGTCAGTCTATGGAAATCTGACTGCATTCAGATGTCATTCGAGTGTAGCCCGATGGTTTCCACTGACTCATTGACTTGCATGGCCTACTGCAATCTAAATATTGGATCAAACTTCAGCATGTTGCAATTTCTTTTCCTGAATCGGCTCTGTCAGAGGAAAAAACGGACACCTGCACGGCCAAATAGAATAGTCCGAGAGCAATCCATTGTTTTGTTGGATTGCAGTCGGACCCATATTGTGGTCGACTACACAAGTCCTTATGATGTAGAAATTGTATTATTTTTCAACATTTCTTGTTGTACATAGAAATGATTGCACCATTTTTAGAAAGAATTTTATACTGAAAAAATAGAATAAAGTTGATTCTTTTTTCTGTAATTAGGGCATCTACAGGATTCTAAGTTACTAGGGAGACTGCCCAATACAGTGACACAAGTCACTAGCAGAGCTGACCTGTGCCTGCTAGGACCCGGTAGCTGCTAGGCAGACAGATCAACGCCTTAGCATTCAGTACATGGTGATCATTGAGTGCTATACAGTATAGGCAACAGAAGCAAAGTATTTAACTGTGTATAGTCAGATTAAAGAGAAGTTATCATCTTATAAAATGGGACCACATCACTACACCCACTAATATTAATAATGAAGGGGCTACCGCACTGTTGAAGTTTTTTCTGCACAATGACATTTCCATCAATTACGCTGTACAGAGAGGGTCCTGTGTCCGGCCCCACAGCAGGTGGCGAGGACTCATCTGAGCAGATAAAAACTATGAAGGCAGCACAAAACTAAATCAAACAGGCATGCATTCATCCTGAAGATTGGAAGGGTCCCAGTGGTCGAATCCTTACTGATCATAAGGTATTGACATATCCTAGTAATAAATTATCACTTTATATGATTAAGATTACCATTTAAGTTCACCAGACAATATAAAAGTTACGGGGGGGACAGACCACTCAATTTTATTTCCTATAACAATAAAAAAGCCTATAACAAACTCTTTATATCAAAGACTATGTTTTCTTTCCTTTATCTTGCTAGCATGTTAAACCAGTTTCCGAATAAACATTATTAAGTCTCCTTGGTGACATTGTGTGTTTTTTTTTCTTTTTTAAGAATGGGTTTTGGCAAGATTTATCCAGCAGACATCACTTTTAATATGAAGGAAACATATTTTTGATTAAAGCTTTATCCAGATGTCCATGAATCACAGCCCGAGTATGGAACACAATGAGGGTCTCCTGCGCTGAACAAAATATCATCATAGTCATACATGAGACTGGTAAGCTCAGGTCAGGAGACCCAATGTCAGTCTGAATATCACAGTCCATACTAATCTGTGTTTCACAGACACCTCAACAAAGCTTTAAAGTGAATGAGTCAGGAGAGAATAATACTTGAGGTCCTCTAACCTAAATATCCATGTATCACTAGGGATCTTTGATGTTCTCTTCCTCCGGCCAACTGATGAACAGCTCTATTGAGGGGAAATGCATCAAGACTATTTTTATGTATTGGAAATGAAGGTGGAATATATTTATTTCCTTATCTATAATGAATCTATGATGAATTTGACATATTTGGGAAAATTTGGTCATGTGAAGAATATTTGACATCCAGGAGCCTGGGTGTTTCTGGTTCACTGTTATAACAGCATATCTGACTACATATATGGCTGCTAGTGTTTAGTTTTTGGTGATAGTTATTCACTCTTCGTAGTGCAGTAGTCATCAAATACTACTCTTGGACCTATTTTTTCTTGTGTTGTATCTTTTGTTTTTCTGAAGGGATATTATAGGGGTTTAGGCCATGACATTGAATTGCTAGAATAGGGGGACGAGTGGGGGCACCAACCTTGGGCTGTTTATTAGGGTGCCAACCTCCGCGGTTAGGTAGGATCCTATTTAGGGCCTTATAGAGAAAGTGCAGTTATAGGTTTTGTTACTTATTGATCTGTTTTCCTTTGGTATACGTTTCCTTGGCGAAATTTATTGAGCTTATCATGTCCATTTAAATTGGGTGTCTTTTCAATGTACTTATGTTTTTTCTTCTAGATATGTATTACTTAAGTAAATAATAAAATATATACATTTGTAATAAGGGGGAGTTTCAGTTTGTTAGACAATTTGCTTGAATCCTCTAATACAACATTTAAAAAAAAATCCTATAAATATTGAGTTATAAAATCTCATCGGAGCATATTTAGAAGATCAATGATCCTTGTGGCTCATAGCAACCAATCACAGTGTATCTTTGATTTTCCCAGAGGTTTTTTTTTTTAATGAAAGCTGAGCTTTGGGTGCTATGCTACTGCTTCTTTTAGACAATTTTGATAAATGAGTCCCATTGAGTGAGCTCTAGCAGTCTACAGTCTTGCAAACCACATTTTGTGGCCAGTGGCCTTTCTACACTATATGGAGTATGGTGTATAATTTTTACTAAAGTGGTTGAAAATCATAAATACTAAATAACTTTTTTGTAATATTTTTTTCTCGGACTCAAAAAGTTTGTTTGTGTCTTGGTTTATCTATTTCTTTAAAATACAATGTTCTTTTTTTTAGATTTCTGTTTTTTATTCAAGTGTTATAGAATCATAATTACTTTCAAAATGTTTGTGTCTAGTTTATAGAAATTCACCATAAACAGATTACAAAAAAAGATTAAAGATTTTATAAAATTCTACAAGAACTAGTTGCTATGGAAACATTTGGAGTTGAAAAATGCTTGCTTTATGTAAGCAGGATGTCTATTTCAGTAAAGCTTCTTGTAACCAACTCAACTAATCTTAATACATTTTACAGTGATCAATACAAAAATCTTAATAATGCTACATGATTGTTTTTCCTTGTAATATAATATATTTTTATTCCTAATAAAAAGTACTTATTAAATTGTTGATTGAAATGTCTACAATGCAATAGGCACCAAATATGCTTAGTTATGCTTCCTTTAGAATAAAATGGCTTCCGAAACTTTAATTTTGATGTTCCAACTCATCAATCAGCTGACTGGCTACGGAGCTATGGAAGTGGCAAAGCTGAATTAGTTGTGTAGTGGACATGAATGGTACTGCAAGCTTTCTCTCACACAAGAGTACAGAAGAAAACTTGCAGCACTATTTGTAGCTTCTGTGCAATATTTGGAGCTGTGCTATTTTTGGTGAACTGCTAATTATTCAGCTAATCTCTAGAGTCTACCCCTCACTGATCTAATATGAATGACCACACCTAAGGATAGGTAAGTAAAGATTGCTCACCGCTTCAATTTTTATTTCATAAACCAACAGCACATATGAAAATCATAAACTTTGTCATATATCTTATCAGGGAAATCTGCTTCTTTCTTCTCCTGGGTTAATCATTAGTTTTCAAAATTCTAAATTCATGGGTAAAATGTGTATTATGTGAAAACATATTTTCCCATTATTAAGACAGTAGGAGACTTTTGCTACTAACTAGTTTCTATGTAGAAGGGAGGGGAGAGGAGCTAGAAACAGAGTTCCTCCCTCCCCCTTCTCTTCTAGTTAAAATCTTAGTAGTACCAGCTGTCATCTCCTATCTCAGTAATGCGAAAACGTGTCTTCATTGAATACAGATTTTACCCATGAATTGAGAATTTTGAAAATTGATGATCAATTCTGGAGGAGAAAGAAGCAGATTACTCTCATAAGTAGAGGTGGGAGGACACCTGGATGTTCATGTCCAGTGGGTTCAGCCGAACAGTTGCAAAAAGTTCAGGTTCGGATACCAGAAAGATATCTGGACCACAATCACTAGAGTGGAGGCCTAAACATCCAGCATTTGCCATGTGCATGACAGCGCGGCAAACACTGCTTTTGATCAGTGGCAAAATTACCACTGCCGGTCAGACAGCCATGGCTCACACACTGTCAAAAAACAGTGTGATTACGCAGCTGTGATCAGAGGTATAAAGTTTAGCCCCCCAGCCTAAAAATAGCAGCCCACAGCCTCCCAGAAAATGCACATCTATTAGATGCACCAATTCTGGTGCTTTACCCACTTGCGCACAGTGGGGTTCATATTTGTGGGGTGTATGTCACCTGTGTATTGTCAGGTGACACCAAGCCTATGGATTACTAATGGAGAGGCGCCTATAAGACCCCTATCCATTTTTAATCCTATAGTTGTACTGTAAATATAAACATAACCAGAATAAAGTTTTTTATTTGAAATGAAACAAAACACTTTTACTATTTTATTTAAAAATAACACCTAATTCCATTGAATCTCTCATCTGTAATAAAACAAAAATAAAAAAAATAATGTCCCTCACCTGTCCGCCATTCTCTCCCACACCGTAATCCATTTCTGGGAGATAAACAGTTTTTAACCTGGACGGTGCAAAGATGCAACCATGCAGGCTGAAAACTAGGAGGAATTCAGTGAAATTAGGCGTTAGGTGAGTATAGCTGTGTTTGTTAATGTTAAATAAAAAGAAAAAGTGTTTTTTTTATTTCAAATAAAGAACTTTATTCTGGCTGTGTCTTTATTTCCCATATAACTATAGGATTAGTATTATTATAGACAACTCTCCATTACTAAGACGTGGGCTTGATGTCACCTGACAATACAAAGGTGGCATCAACCCCACAAATATGAACTCCACTTGCTACCACTACAGGTCAAGTAGGAAGAGCTGGGAAAAGAGTCAGTATTGGCACATCTAATAGATGCACCTTTTCTGGGTGGCTGTGGGCTGCTATTTTTAGGCTGGAGGCTACATCAATTGCCCTTTACCAGCCTGAGAATGGCAGCCCCGAGCTGTCTGCTTTAGCAAGGCTGGTTATCAAAAATGAGGGGGCCCCATGCTGTTTTTTTTATTATTCATTTAAATAATTAAAAAATATGGCGTGGATAACCAGCCTTGCTAATGTTGACAGCTCAAAGTTGCAGTCCCCAGCTGTGAGTTTTGCCTGGCTGGTTGTCAAAAATACAGTGGAACCCAGGCCATTTTTTTTTTAATTATTTTACAGCTCACGCGCAGGCTGATCTGTTCTCCCATCAGCTGATCCTGCTCTCACTGTTATTAGCGGCAGTAGGCATCGATTGATGGGAGTAGTAGTCCCATCAGCCAGCACTAATGACCAGAGGTAAACTTTATACCTCTGATTATAGCTGCAAGCACATGCTGTCATTTGACAGCGTGGGAATCCCCGGTGTCTGACCGGTGGTGATGATTTTACCACCTATCAACAGCAGTGTTTGCAGCACTGTCATGCATGTGACAGTGCGACAATCACCCAAAGTTCAGGGGGCTGAACCCGAACAGTAGCATGGACGTCCTGATGAAGTACGTGTTCGGTGTCCGTGTCCGAACAGTAGATGTTCGGTATGGATGCCAAACTTTACTGTTCAGGTTCGTCCATCTCTACTCATAAGATATATTACAAAGTTGCTTATTTTCATGTGTACTATTGATTTTTGAAAAAAATAAAAAAATAGAATAACAGTTAAACTTACAGATTGAAGGGGTAGTTTCATCTTGTCAGGCAAGAGTCTGCTTTGCTTGGGGCAGATGCCTGCTAATTGACAGGTTAAACCAATGGCACTTTCATGCTGCTGGACCAAACATTGAACTTTCTGATGCTGCAAGCAAAGGCAGACTCAGAAAATCACAAATGCAGCTATGCGGCATGCTTCAGAACAGCGTTTACATCTGATACACTGCAGCAGTGGCCAAGAACCTAAGCCACACTCAGTAAACAAAAAAATCCCATTATTCTTGAAAGCAGTTAATAACGAGCGAGTTGATAATTTGCTTATTTTTTCAAGCACTTTGCAGTTATAGTAATTTAAGATGAGAAAACCTCTTAAACATTTTAAAGTCTTACTCATGGTTCCCTAGCATAATTGCAATGGTGGTTACTCGAGATGCAAATTTTGGAGACTACACAGTAGTTTACCACATAATCTTCTGCCTCTACTGAGCACAATTGCTCCTTCTAGATTAGTACCAAAGTATAATAAATCCTGCTATAAATAATAGAGACCTTTCACAATGGACGTTTGAATTTTAAAGCAATAAACTCTTGAAATGAAAGCTAACTTGCAACATGAAATGATGAAAATGTATGCTGGCACGCCTAAAGGAGCCCAGATGGCACTATTACTTTAAGACAAGCCTTCTTTCTGGAAATGAAAAGTGGCTTTGCATATATAGTCACCCTATCTGTTGCCCTCTGTTTGCCTCTTGCTGCATCCTGTGCTCAGATCTGGGTTATGTTCCTCATTCTTCCAAGATGGCCACCTCAGTGGCATAGGACACTGAAGTGTTAATTCTAATCCAGTGTGGCGGCCATCTTGGAAGCAGGAGAAAAGCAACACTGACCTCAACAGAGGTGGCAGAGGGAGGTAAACAGAGGGCACCAAGTAAGGTGGCTATACATCAGAAATATATAATTACTTTTCAGTCCCAGGGCAGAGGGTTTTGTAATGGGAAACATTGATTTCTTCATGGATGATGTTGGACCTTCATGGAAAACCTTTTCTCTCATTCACCTCAGCTCATTTCTTAGATTCTTTGTCTGTAAAGTCTCATCCATGCAACAAAATGTGATTCTTTCTTTTCTGAAGCAGAAAAATCTTTACAATGATCCCTCTGTAGTGACTAAGTGACTGCTGAATCCATTCAATAGCTGAGCATTTCCAGCAATAATATGAGCAATGAATATTGCAATTAAGCATCGAGCCAAAGCAGAAAAATAATAATTCACTATATTTCCCAAATTTTACGCCCTTTTGATTTTTCTGATTACATTGACTCCATCTATTCACCGCTGCTAGTAGAGGAACATGGGTGAAACGGCCATTATGGGTATATAGCATAGCACGCAGGCATATGGAGAGGCTTTATAGCTGTCCTTTCCTAAGTGCATACATTATTTGCTGTGCAATGTAACTGACAGCAAGGCTGAAATGAATCAAATAGAAATAGACTTGATCTGTTAGCGGCAGCGTATTAGAAGCGAGTGGAAAATTATATATTGATGTGTGCCACTCGGTCCAATCACTACACAATAATTAAATGTCCCCAGCCACAAAATTAATTTATTTTGTATACTAAAACAAAAAATCACAAGGTGATACTAAAAGTGATATTTCCTAGACCATGATTGATTTCTCACATTTATTTTCCAACCCAGAGCGATTGCCTTAACCTGACAGGAGGGTATTACTTGCTATTATCAAAAGATCTTGCTTTATTAGTGTAACACTGAGAAATAAATATAACAGCCGGGCAGAATGTAAGCAGCGGCAACTTTCATTTTTCTACGCGCTTTATTTCAGTTAGTGATGGATTTGTGGAAATGCTAAAATGTTCTGTGCAGCAATTTGTGAGCTTAGGATGTATTTCAGCTTGTCATAAATAAACTGCTGTCACTGGAAAAAAAAGAGTTATTTCTGCAGTGACATCTTAAAATGTTAACATAGCTGATGCTTGGATTTGTGAAGTGTTGTGAAATGCACCAAGTTTACCAGAGGCCTGTAATACAGGGTAGGAGCAAAGTGTACTTAACTATTAATTTATTACATATTGCCTTATTGGTAACTTCAATTTTTCTTGTCTCCATATTAATTTTTGTGTAGAGCATCTTATAGGTTTTGTACTTTATTGTATATTTTAGGGATTTTATCATTTTCCTTTATATTTTTCATCTAGTTCTACACAGTCTCTGTAGCCCAGCCTTTGTTCTACTTTATTACGTTTTCTAATGGATATGCTGCACAATTATACATTCAGAGCACATTTACATCATTGCATATACAGTGGGGGAAATAATTATTTGATCCCTTGCTGATTTTGTAAGTTTGCCCACTGACAAAGACATGAACAGTCTATAATTTTAAGGGTAGGTTAATTTTAACATTGAGAGATAGAATTTCAACAATAAAATCCAGAAAATCGCATTGTATAAATTATATAAATTTATTTTCATTTCACAGTGAGAAATAAGTATTTGATCCCTCTGGCAAACAAGCTCAGCAGTCAGACATTTTTTGTAGTTGATGATGAGTTTGCGCACATGTCAGGAGGAATTTTGGTCCTCTCCTCTTTGCAGATCATCTCTAAATGATTAAGATTTTGAGGCTGTCGCTTGGCAACTCGGAGCTTCAACTCCCTCCATAAGTTTTCTATGGGATTAAGGTCTGGAGACCGGCTAAGCCACTCCATGACCTTAATGTGCTTCTTTTTGAGCCAGTCGTTTGTTGCCTTGGCTGTATGTTTTGGGTCATTGTCTTGCTGGAAGACCCAGCCACGAACCATTTTAATGTCCTGGTGGAGGAAAGGAGGTGGTCACTCAGGATTTTATGGTACATGGCTCTATCCATTCTCCCATTGCTGTGGTGAAGTAGTCCTGTGACCTTAGCAGATAAACACCCCCAAAACATAATTTTTCCACCACCTCCATGATTGACAGTGGGAACGGTGTTCTTTGGGTCACAGGCAGCATTTCTCTTCCTCCAAAAATGGTGAGCTGAGTTAATGTGAAAGTCCTCAATTTTTGTCTAATCTGATCACAGCACCTTCTCCCAATCACTCCCAGAATCATCCAGGTGTTCATCGGCAATCTTCAGACAGGTCTGCACATGTGCCTTCTTGAGCAGGGGGGACCTTGCGGGCACTGCAGGATTTCAAAACTTTTATGGAGTAATGTGTTACCAATGGTTTTCTTGGTGACTGTGGTCCCAGCTGCCTTGATATCATTAAAAAGTTCCCCGTGTAGTTTTAGGCTGATCTCTCACCTTCCTCATGATCAAGAATACCCCACAAGGTGAGATTTTACATGGTTCCCCAGATCGATGTCGATTGACATTCATTTTGTATTTCTTCCATTTTCTTACTATTGCACCAACAGCTGTTTCCTTCTCACCCAGCGCCTTATGTATGTTTTTGTAGCCAATTACAGTTATGTTCAGGTCTATGATCTTGTCCATGACATCCTTATAAAGCTCTTTGGTCTTGCCCATGTTGTAGAGGTTAGAGTCTGACTGATTAATTGAGTCTGTGGACAGGAGTCTTTTATAAAGGTGACTATGTAAGTCAGCTGTCTTTAATGTAGGTAATGAGTTGATTAGGAGTGTCTAACTGGTCTGTAGGAGCCAGAACTCTTAATGGTTGGTAGGGGATCAAATACTTATTTCTCACTGCAAAATGCAAATAAATTTATATAATATGTACAATGTGATTTTATGGATTTTATTTTTGATATTCTGTCTCTCAATGTTAAAATTAGCCTAACCTTAAAATTATAGACTGTTCATGTCTTTGTCAGTGGGCAAACTTACCAAATCAAGAAGGGATCAAATACTTATTTCCCCCACTGTAGCAGCCGCTGATTTTTGATAAGGTGTGGATGCATCTTAAACATATAAAACTACTTTGCAGTGAGTCTAGATTAACAATAGCCTGTTATTTTGTGTATGCAGCTCTTGAATACTAATAAGTCTCAGACGTTAAAGGCTACAAAACTTTGAGCAGTCTGATCCTATGAGATATTCCCTTTTAAAAACGTCATTCCTAATAATCAGATTAGCAAATATCAGGGCTTGTGCAGATGACAGTATTTTCTCTCATCTGAGAGATTTGGGTCGATTATGCTAATCGCACCCTGATCAAACTCTTGATCAGAGTGTGATCATAGTGTGATCCAATTCTCTCAGATGAGGAGAAAATGGAGAAAAAAAAATCTTCATCTTTTACATTCTGTCAGTTTGTGGAAATTGGACTGCACTCAGATGTCATCTGAGTGCAGCCTGATGGTTTCCTAGGATTCATTAACTTGCATGGCTGATCCGAATATCAAATCAAACTCAGGCATGCAACAACTGACATGTGCACAGAATAACATTGGTCCAAGTTTGATTCAGTGTTTTGTCTGTTCGTGCTCAGACAGAAAATACTATCAAGTGCACGAGCCCTTTGTCTAGGTGCACACCAGCATATATTCTTTTATCCTAGAGATTTGGGTCGCTTATGCAAATACACAGAGTGATCAGAGTATGAGCATAGTGTGATCCCATTCTCTCGGATTCTCTCTACATATTCTCCATTTTCTCAGTGCACGGAAATCAGACTGCACTCAGCTGTCATCCTCGTGCAGTTTGATGCTTTCCATGGACTCATTGACTTCCATAGCCAAGTGCAATCTGAATATTGGATGCAGTCATTTTTTTCCTTGGACTGGCTTGGTCAGAGGCAAAAATCTAACATGTGCATGGCCCCATAGTATAATACTGGTTCAAGTGCGATCTGATGTTTTTTTGGCTCTCACTGGAACCAAAAATACGTTCATATGCCCGGGTCCATAGAAAGTTTAATATGCAATTAAAATGTTGGGCTCTGTTCACATGTACAGGTGGCATACATTTGTAATGGATCTAGTCTTAAAAAAATGTGTTACAAATAAAGCAAAAGGAATGTTCACTTTGGTTTCCATTTTGCATCTATGAACATCTCTAGTGTTCTGGTTGTTTGCAGTGCTTGAAAAATAGATGTTAATATTTGACATAACAAATGACTGTCCATTATGATCCAGTTTTCATAGAATTCAGTGTTAAAAAATGAATCCAGTTCCTATCTATTTCTTGGCCAGACAAATAAGTTGTACAGACTTAATTTTTTGTTCCAGCTAAAAACAGACTACAGCCAAATGACACACATTTCAGAACATAAAATGATCATATTCTGTACCAGACCATTTTTTTTATGTTATTGTAACCTCAAAATGGATTGAAAAACAAATTAACTACTGGACATCTAGTCATAATATTAGAATACGCAAGGTATTTTAAGGTTTAAAACTACGCACATGTACAAGTTTGCATAGAAGCTATGTTCACAAAGTTTAAGGTTACTTTTCACATTTTTGCATAGTGATAAAACAGACTAAGAATAAACAACCCAACATTGATCAACATCATACACGGTAATAATTACAATAGCAGGTTGCAATAAGGACTAATCATATACTGATCTATCGTGAAAGCAATACCAAAACAAGGTGGAAAAAATCCACAAGAACACGACCAGAGATCCAAATTAATGCAAAAAAAAGTATTATTTTATTGAGTAGATATAATACAAACAGGTAAAATGCGATTGGGAACCAGATGGCAACATGCAGAGGACCATGCAACACTGGAATGAGGCGCACTAGGGCCATCAGAGACCCCCCACACTACAACTGCTTAATGCTGATGTCAAAATATACAAGAGAACATAGTGCCAATAACTATAATTCTTAATGTGAGAACACCGAGAAAATATCTACACAAAAGCACTATATAATACAACGTCAGTAGTGTGATTACAAGCTGACAGGTGCATCACAGCATACCATAGGCTAATCCAAACATTCATCACATATGTGTGCAACTACTAGCAGGCACACAGATTACCCAGCTGTGTATCAATGAGCTTCCACATGGCAAAAGCAGAAATATGCCTCTAATACATATGTACCTGATCCAATGATCTAGGGCAAGCGTGGGGGGCGCCGAGGGTCAGTGCGTCTGCCCCAACGCACATTTTGGATAAAATCCTTCGTCAGGGGGCGTGTATGGGGAGAGAGAAGTGAAGCTTTAAAAGCCGGCCGGACCGGAAGGTGAGTCATCAAAGGCAGGATGTGACGCATGCGGTGCCGTGACAACAGGGGACACCGGACCGTGCCGACGTCACGCGACGGGAAGCAATGGGAGAAAATCCCATGGCAACCCGACGCTAAAGATGCCGGGAGTGGAACGGCTCCCCTGAACACCGCACGCATGCGTACTAGCCTGTGATCACTACCCTGGAGGTATATTATATAGCTCTCTTAGTAGGACAGAGAGAAAAACTATTACATTGTTCAATCTATGCCCAATAGTGAGTGGGTGGTCATAGTGGTGGCAATCCTGATGTACCTTATTTGGGCAATATCTATCAACATACGTCAAATAGATCTGCGCATACACCTAAGTGTGAATTGCTGTCTATTAGAGAATGCTGCCAAACTGTATTCAGGGCATAGAAATCATTACTCATTAGCCCTTACTTAAAGCATGCAAAACCAACAGCATACCCGATACACAGTGTAATATATACTCGTATGTGAGAAAAAGGCACATATTACCCTACAATATTCCTCCTATCACATGATAGCAATAAAAACATTACTATGCCAGTGTAAAATATGCATATGTTAATCCAGATCTATAACAATCAAAGAAATCACATATAGATATATTACTATATAATAGATGTGTTTGTTGGTAATAATGTACATACTGTATTACCTGGTAACATCCAATACATATGGAAGAAACCATATAGTATGAGAGGAACAATATTATAGACAATGAGATATAGATAATACATCAGAAAAAGACACCAATATATTCAATTATAATGTCATGTTCTCTTCATATTCGCATGTGCTTCTTCCAGCAAGATGGCCATCCACTACCACCACAGTCATCATCGCGAATAAGAGTCAATCCGGTCGGGAAAAAGAGGTAAGTAAGAATCAAAAAAGGACCTGAAAAATTGCAAACATAATTAAAAACCCATAAAAACAACCAGAATGGCACGAAAAAATGCATGGTGCCACAGAGGCAGGAGGCAAGCGACTACAAATAGGATGCGAAATTGAAGTTCTCATTCAGACCATGCGGATGGACCGTGTTGAGGGTCCAGATCCACCTGGACTCTAATTGTGCCAGGCGTTGTGAGATTTTACCACCCCTAATCCCGACATTGAGACAGTCTATTCCCTTGACCCTTAAAACTCTACTGTCACATTGATGGTAGAGTTTAAAGTGCTTCGGTATGGTTTTAAGCACGTCAACATTATCCTCAGTGGCTGCTGCTTCAATGCCCAGTATGTGCTCCCTGATCCTAACTTTCAATTGGCGTGTGGTAAGGCCTACATATATCAGGGAGCACGGACATGTGGCATAGTATATTACATTTTTTGTGGTACATGTTATGCGTTTCCGGATTTTGAAAGTCCTGGTTTTAGTGGAATTTATAAAGCTGTCAAACCGGTCCACATTAATGCAAGTCACACATTGCCCACACTTGTAACACCCTAGCTGTCTGTTACCTACATCCAAAAAGGTTTTTGGGCCATTGCCCGTATAGTGACTACGGGTTAAATAACCCCTTAGGTTTTTAGACCGTCTGTAGGCGACAATAGGTCTCTCAGGGATAATTTTCGCAAGGATAGGATCTGTCTTCTAAATAGGCCATGATTTCATCATTAGCTTCCTGATGATGTTAGATTGTGAATGGAACGTGGTAATAAATCTGACAGGCTCCGACCTAGATGTACTGCTGTCCCATTTATATAGTAAGGAATTTCTCTGGCTATATTTAGCTCCATTGAATGCCCTTTTTATAGTCCTATTACTATAGCCTCGTTCGGAAAAGCGTTTCTTGAGATCCTCTGCCTGTCTCTCATACTCAATATCCGTGAAACAGATCCGGCGTGAACGCAGTGAGGCGTGTAATAGTACATTAGTTGCCGTCGATTTATGAAAGACGCTTGTTTGAATCACATGGTTAGTATCTCTCCTAAGGGTGACATCCAGAAAATCAACTTGATTCAAATCGTAATTAAATGTTAGTTTAATATTGCGATCATTATTGTTAAGTTGTTGAAAGAAAGTTTCTAAAGTACTAGTAGAGTCCTGCGAGATCAGCAGGATGTCATCTATGTACCGCGTCCAAAAGTGGACGCAGTCCATATAATCCTGCTGATCTGACAAGAAGAAATCAAGTTGATTTCCTGGATGTCACTCTTAGGAGAGATACTGACCATGTGATTCAAACAAGCGTCTTTCGTAAATCGACGGCAACTAATGTACTATTACACGCCTCCTCCTCCCATCCCGTACACATGAAACAGGCAATACCGGTGGGACAGTTCCTGCGTTTACGCCGGATCTGCTCCACGGATATTGAGTATGAGAGACAGGCAGAGGATCTCAAGAAACGCTTTTCCGAACGAGGCTATAGTAATAGGACTATAAAAAGGGCATTCAATAGAGCTAACTATAGCCAGAGAAATTCCTTACTATATAAATGGGACAGCAGTACATCTAGGTCGGAGCCTGTCAGATTTATTACCACGTTCCATTCACAATCTAACATCATCAGGAAGCTAATGATGAAATCATGGCCTATTTTGAAGACAGATCCTATCCTTGCGAAAATTATCCCTGAGAGACCTATTGTCGCCTACAGACGGTCTAAAAACCTAAAGGGTTATTTAACCCGTAGTCACTATATGGGCAATGGCCCAAAAACCTTTTTGGATGTAGGTAACAGACAGCTAGGGTGTTACAAGTGTGGGCAATGTGTGGCTTGCATTAATGTGGACCGGTGTGACAGCTTTATGAATTCCACTAAAACCAGGACTTTCAAAATCCGGAAACGCATAACATGTACCACAAAAAATGTAATATACTATGCCACATGTCCGTGCTCCCTGATATATGTAGGCCTTACCACACGCCAATTGAAAGTTAGGATCAGGGAGCACGTACTGGGCATTGAAGCAGCAGCCACTGAGGATAATGTTGACGTGCTTAAAACCATACCGAAGCACTTTAAACTCTACCATCAATGTGACAGTAGAGTTTTAAGGGTCAAGGGAATAGACTGTCTCAATGTCGGGATTAGGGGTGGTAAAATCTCACAACGCCTGGCACAATTAGAGTCCAGGTGGATCTGGACCCTCAACACGGTCCATCCGCATGGTCTGAATGAGAACTTCAATTTCGCATCATATTTGTAGTCTCTTGCCTCCTGCCTCTGTGGCACCATGCATTTTTTCGTGCCATTCTGGTTGTTTTTATGGGTTTTTTATTATGTTTGCAATTTTTCAGGTCCTTTTTTGATTCTTACTTACCTCTTTTTCCCGACGGATTGACTCTTATTCGCGATGATGACGGTGGTGGTAGTGGATGGCCATCTTGCTGGAAGATGCACATGATGCGAATATGAAGAGAACATGACATTATAATTGAATATATTGGTGTCTTTTTCTGATGTATTATCTATATCTCATTGTCTGTAATATTGTTCCTCTCATACTATATGGTTTCTTTCATATGTATTGGATGTTACCAGGTAATACAGTATGTACATTATTACCAACAAACACGTCTATTATATAGTAATATATCTATGTGTGATTTCTTTGATTGTTATAGATCTGGATTAACATATGCGTATTTTACACTGGCATAGTAATGTTTTTATTGCTATCATGTGATAGGAGGAATATTGTAGGGTAATATGTGCCTTTTTCTCACATACGAGTATATACAGTATTACACTGTGTATCGGGTATGCTGTTGGTTTTGCATGCTTTATGTAAGGGCTAATGAGTAATGATTTCTATGTCCTGAATACAGATTTGGCAGCATTCTCTAATAGACAGCAATTCACACTTAGGTGTATGCGCAGATCTATTTGACGTATGTTGATAGATATTGCCCAAATAAGGTACATCAGGATTGCCACCACTATGACCACCCACTCACTATTGGGCATAGATTGAACAATGTAATAGTTTTTCTCTCTGTCCTACTAAGAGAGCTATATAATATACCTCCAGGGTAGTGATCACAGGCTAGTACGCATGCGTGCGGTTTTCAGGGGAGCCGTTCCGCTCCCGGCGTCTTTAGCGTCGGGTTGCCATGGGATTTTCTCCCATTGCTTCCCGTCGTGTGACGTCGGCACGGTCCGGTGTCCCCTGTTGTCACTGCACCGCATGCGTCACATCCTGCCTTTGATGACTCACCTTCCGGTCCGGCCGGTTTTTAAAGCTTCACTTCTCTCTCCCCATACACGTCCCCTGATGAAGGATTTTATCCGAAACGTGCGTTGGGGCAGACGCACTGACCCTCGGCGCCCCCCACGCTTGCCCTAGATCACTGGATCAGGTACATATGTATTAGAAGCATATTTCTGCTTTTGCCATTTGGAAGCTAATTGATACACAGCTGGGCAATCTGTGTGCCTGCTAGTAGTTGCACACATATGTGATGAATGTTTGGATTAGCCCTATGGTATGCTGTGATGCACCTGTCAGCTTGTAATCACACTACTGACGTTGTATTATATAGTGCTTTTGTGTAGATATTTTCTCGGTGTTGTCACATTAAGAATTATAGTTATTGGCACTATGTTCTCTTGTATATTTTGACATCAGCATTAAGCAGTTGTAGTGTGGGGGGTCTCTGATGGCCCTAGTGCGCCTCATTCCAGTGTTGCATGGTCCTCTGCATGTTGCCATCTGGTTCCCAATCGCATTTTACCTGTTTGTATTATATCTACTCAATAAAATAATATTTTTTTTGCATTAATTTGGATCTCTGGTCGTGTTCTTGTGGATTTTTTCCATCTTGTTTTGGTTTTACTTTTGTATAGTGGCATTGCCATTTTTTTTTACAAACGATACATTAAAACATTATCCCCTTAGTAACAGAGACAATTTTGATCTTAATGACCAAGTCAAATTTTACAATGCTGACCAGTGTCAATTTATGTGGTAATAACACTGGAACACTTCATCTAATTCCACTGATTCTGATTATGGTTTTTTTTTTATGACATATTGTACATCATGATAGTGGTACAATTTATTTTATATAATTTGTGTTTATTTATGAAAAAGATGAAAATTTGGCAAAAAATTGTGACAATTTTGCAATTTTCAATCTTTTAATTTTTATGGCCTTAAATCAGAGCGTTATGTTACACAAAATAGTTCATAAATAACATTTCCCAGATGTATATTTACATCAGCACAATTTTGTAAACATATTTTTTTGTTAGGAAGTTGGAAGGGTTAAAGGTTGACCAGCGATTTCTCATTTTTCCAGCAAAATTTACAAAACCATTGTTTTAGGGACCACATCATATTTGAAGTGACTTTTAGGGGCTTATGTGACAGAAAGTTCATAAAATTGACACTATTGTAAAAACAAGGTTCTCAAAACCACATTCAAGAAGTTTATTAACTCTTCAATTGCTTCACAGGAACGGAAGTAATGTGGAAGGAAAAAATGAACATTTAACTTTTTTCACAAAAAAATTACTTTAGACCCAAACGCAGATATCTCATTTGTGTGGGAAAGCTACTGTCTGGGCACACGGCAGGGCTCAGAAGGAAGGAGCCCTTTCTGACTTTTTGAACGTAAAATTGACTGGAATCTAAAGGTGACACCATGTTGCGCTTGGGAGAGCCACTGATGAGTTTAAAAAGTGGAAACCCCCCGCAAGTGAAAAAATTTTGGAAACTATACCCTTCAAGAATTTTACCCAGTGGTATAGTGAGCATTTTGAACCCACAGATACAAAACAGAATTTGATTACATTAGGTTGTCATATTGAAATTGTCTTCAATAGTGTTGAGCGCAAGTGCTTACTACTCGAGTTTGCATTGAGTGTTCGGGTATGCACCGTATATCACGGGTGTTCGAGTCACATGCTTGAGTCCCAGCCCTGCATATTTTATTGGTGCTAGACACCTAAAATAAACATGTGGGGATCTGCCCAAGCACCCGATGCCAACTTGAGAAGCGAGCATTTGCGCTGAATACATATATATATAGATATATAGATGTTTTACTTTTTGATGGCCCATCATGGTTCAAAAATGCCATCCAGTGGCCTACATTTTTCTGAATCCACAGTGAACTGAATTATAAAAAAAAAATGCATTTTGGGAAATGTGAATTTTTCTAGGATTCAACTAGAATTCATTTCCACTTGAATTTATTTTCTCTTCTCTACAAGATACTCAAGAAATCATCTTTTGGTCATGTGCTACACCTAAATATTGAAATTATCTTCTTTATAGCAAAGGTCTTTCAGATCAACGTACATAACATATCAAAGAGGTTCCTTGTAAAACATTAAATTATAACTATCTGCATACTCTTATCAGCCATAACATTAAAACCAAGTGCCTTGTAATGTGCTTATCCTTCTCATGCTGCCAAGCCAGTTTAGTCATCTGGTCATCACAATTTGGACCCTGTCAAAGTCGATCAGTTATTATGCTTGCCCATTCTTTCCACATCGAACACATCAACTTCATAAATTTCTTGTTCTCTTGCTGCCTAATATAATCCACCCCTCGACAGATAATCACTTCACCTGTCAGTGCTTATGGCTGATAGGCGTATATTCAGAAATCATTTCTGCCAATATAATCAAGGGATGTATTTTCTGTATATTTTTAATCTAATATAACATAGATAAAAAAGCAAACCAGAAAATAGTCACAGAACTCAAATTGCAGACTTTCCTAAATACTGACAATGCTCAGCGAGAATACACATCTACATTCAACATGACTAGCTTTGTATTAGTGAGAACATCCAATCTACGTAATAATAGATTACAATGTTTAATATCGCAAAATTATTTTACTCTAAAGTGGTAAAATGCCAAAAGATTTGGAGAATCACAGCAACATTCTGCAGTGGTTGTAAATTTAAGCTATGACCCGTTGGTGACAAGAGACAACCTTAAGTCAATTACCTAAAATATCAGATTGCAATCTTGAAATAATAAAGAAAAGGCAAAAACAAAATTTTCATGTTTATCCTCACAAAGATAGAATAAAATAATAAACTGGCATATATATTCAAAGGATTAATTTTGAAATAAACGTCGGTAACATTGACGATAGAGTGAAGGCAACTGTATCATGTTGGAAACCTCTCCTAAAATCCTCCTATACTGTCTGCAATTCTTAGAACTTCTCTCACTATTACATGTAAACTTCCAGATTGATACGGAGTCTGTAGCAGAACTGTAAAAACTCTTTTTGCAAAATTTTGAAACATTTATGTTCTTTCAATGATCTACATAGCGTTGGAGAAATACACAAAAACAGGTATGGGTCGTCTTTTAAGCATAATAGTGCACCAGTCAATAATAAATCTTCACAAATCGGTCATAAATATTGCGAGTAATAATATAGAGTGTTCACCTGATAAATTTGTTATTACATTATTAGCAACCATGTTAAAAGCAAGAATAGTACAGATTTGAAAAAACAGCAGTAAAATAGATAAAGCTTTCATAATAAAAACGAAAGTTTATTTCAATTACCTGTGACTGTTAGTTCGGTCGTTCTTCTTACTAAAAAACTTCCATACTTCAGTTCGCAGGTATAATTTCCTATGTCGTCTTCTCTTACTTCCCTGATCACTAGAGTGTCCCTTTTCATTATTATACTGGGCCTCCAGGTCTTTGCTTTGCATTCCTGATAAAATATAACATTTTGCATTAATAGAATTGTCCTGTTCTAATTTCACTCCAAGCACTTATTAGAAACCATTACATTTCAAGAAACATAAGAAACATTGCTTGCTAAACAAATTGCGTTCATTCAACTTCACAATTCTAATTTTGAAATTTGCTCTCACTCAATACTGTATCATTTAATACATTCAAATTTTCAAAGCAATTTTTTTTGTGTTGCTGTTAATTGTTATTCTTCAACATGTAATGGAAACTAGAAGATACCAGCATGAAAAGTGCTTCTGAGGTTATCCAATTTTTCTTATTCAACTGTGTAATTTCCTCCCCTCCAAATGGGATCAAGGGAACAATTTGCTTAATTTTAAAGAAGTATCAACATTTTTATCTTCTTAATATATTGCAGTCATCATATAATATTGCACTTTGTAATTACAATTGTTGATTTGCCTTTCTACCCAGAAAATTTTCTTTTAATTCTATGACATTGGAGTGATTAAAATCTGATTAGCTGAATCCTTCTAAACTATAAATGGAAACAGGGACTCAATTTTTCCTGTATGACTCATCAGACAATGCAAAAGTCAATGGCAAAGGGGAGGAGCGAAGCAGCTGGGTCAGGAGTTGATATGATAAATGCAGGGAGAAGAGACTTCCTGTTTTTACATAGAGCAAAGAAAATGAATGCATTAACTGGCAAGAAAGGCAAAGTGAACAATTGTAAGTGCACAGTGTTATACAATATGATGACTGCAATATATGAAAAGGATAAAAACATTGATAGGAGTGCTTCTTCAATTTACAATTTTTACTATTGCAGATACCTCTCAGAAGCCTGTGGGGACAGATTATCAAGTGCCGATGATCACCCTACATAAAAGCAAAATTCTCAGTCGGTGATTTAGGTTATTCCAGCTTAAATTTTATTGTTATTGATAGTGCATCAGCCTATGCAAATGATGTATGTGCTGCCAATAACATGATGCTGCATGGGGACAGAACCTTCGAACTGAAGATCATTTTGTTCCCATAAGTACTTGTTGGTCTATATAAACGGATCAGTAAACGATCATAGATTGACTTGTAGCTATGCAATCATTGCTCATTTATAACCCAAAATTGGCCCATCGAAAAGAGGCTGAACGCTCCAACCATCATGCCAGCCAAATTTAAAATGTTGGACCATGAACCTATCAAAAAGGTAAGTGAAAAAAGTATGGTCACTTGGGACCACCACTATAAATTATGAAATTGGGCTACCTGTGTCCCACATGTGAATGGAGCAATGTAACACAATTGTGTTATATCTCCATTTATTGTCTCTGGGATTTAAGAATATACAGCACTATAAATTGTTCATAGTGCCACCCCTTCAAACCTGATATGACTTGAAATTATAATATAGTAGGCATTGTAATCCACAGAATTACACATGCTTATTTTTTAATATAGCATAGCTACTGAACTAAACCAGGCTGTCCTCCTTTTCCCTTCACGTTCTATGAATGGTCAATTAGAGGAAAATTATGAAAACCGAAAGTTTCCATGTGTTCTATTAAGTAATTCCTAATGTCATTCCTTTACCTGTCATTTGCTCTTGCTGTTTCAATCTTTATAAATCACGCATGGGCAGATGCAAATTAACAGTGATATTTAGATTCTGGTTAAATATTTCATCTAATTTAAACTTTGGGGATCAATGTGTAACTAATAAAGGGTTCATAACTTACTGTCTGAAGGACTCTTCTAGATAAGCTATCGTTATGGAGGGCAAGAACGCCTGTCATAGCTAATCATGATATTAAGACATTAATTTATTACATTTTTATACTGAAGGAGACCATAGTTTGGTCTATCTGCTTCTTTTAACATAATAAATCACATGTTTTACACAATGTCCTAATGTATATCAATATGATAGCTTTCCTTTTGCCAAGTAGCCTTCTTACAGGTTGGGAGATTGTATTTTTATCTCATTCTGAGCCAAGCTTTTCTTTCATTTCTGTCAAAAAAGAGAACGCTTTTTAAAGAGGTTCTTTCATAAGATCAAACCCCTTTTCAAAAAAATCCTTGGAGGTAGCTAAACCAAGTAATAAACTCCACCGAATAAAATTAAAATGAAAATTGCACAGCATTACATGCTAGCTATTCAGATGAAAGACCTTACATGTTATGCATAGATAGACAGGAGAGTTGATCAGATCAGCTCCCTGTTCTTGCACATTCAGAAGGTGCCACCTAACAGGACAACCAATTTTAAGAGTCTATAGTAGTATTGTGAGCAATATTTTGATTACAATTACAATTTGATGTGCTCACCTGATGTCTCCAACTAGCAAATAATTAGATACATTTGATTATGCACCAATCTTCCACAGATTTATTAGGCAAAAAAATCAAATGATGTAAAAGTGGGCAAGTTATGGGCAACTTGATAAAAATCTGCTACCTTCTACCATGATGAAGAATATAAAATGAGGGGGGACATTTCAGCAAGATAATGATCTCAAACACACAGCAAAGGAAACTCTCTATTGGTTTTAGAGAAAGAAAATTAAGCTGCTATGCTTGCCCAGTCAATCACCTGACCTGAATCCCATAGAAAGTTAATGGACGGAACTAAATCTCAGAGTTCATAGAAGAAGCCCACAGAACCTTCAGGATTTGAATGTTTGTGTGGAAACATGGACTTAAATCACACCTGAGCAATGCATGCGACCAGTTTATCCATACAAGAGGTGTCTTGAAGCTTTCATCACCAACAATGACTTTTGGATGAAGTACTAAATAAATTTCAGTAAGCGTGTTCAATATTTTTCCTGTGTCATCTCTCTACACTTAACTTAA
Source organism: Oophaga sylvatica (assembly GCA_033576555.1). Taxonomy (NCBI): domain Eukaryota; kingdom Metazoa; phylum Chordata; class Amphibia; order Anura; family Dendrobatidae; genus Oophaga; species Oophaga sylvatica. The sequence goes on from JARQOD010000002.1 coordinate 544,687,510, forward strand.
TTTATGGACATCTATGGTGTGATTTATTTCCTGGGTGGATTGTATGGGTTGTTGATGACATCTGGCAAGAATTTAATGTCAAGAGCACCTTTAGAAATATATTGACTTAGAAAATTGGTGACGTGTTCAATCCTTATTTCACTCACTGCATGTGTTGTAAGAGTAGGCCCCCTTCCCTACATTGCCCACTCTTACGTCAATTGATTTTTTTTTTCACCTAATAAATCTATAGATGATCAATGCATATACAGTATATATGTATATATACAGTATATATATATGTGTATCTAATTATTTGTTAGTTGGAGAAATCAGGTGAGCACATCAAATTGTAATTGTAATGAAAATATTGCTTAAAATACTACTCTTGACAATTAAAATTAATTGTCCCACTAGGAGGCATCTTCTCAATATACAAGAACAAAGAGCTGATCTGATGGACTCTGCTGTCTATCAATGCATAACATGGAAGTCTTTTCATATGAATAGCTAGCGCCTAGCATGTAAAGCATTTTTAATTTTATTTGGGGGATCTATTACTTGATTTAGCTTAATCCTGGGATCTTTTTGAAAAAGAGGTTGTTTTTTATTAACCTAATCCCTTTAAAAATTGGGGGATCTATTACTTGATTTAGCTTAATCCTGGGATCTTTTTGAAAAAGAGGTTGTTTTTTATTAACCTAATCCCTTTAAAAAGTCGTTCTCTTTTTTGGCATAAATGAAGCAAAAACTTGGTTAAGAATGAGATTAATGTGTTCAATACTTATTCACCTTCTGTTTAAGACACATACTGTAGATCAAATTACTCTTAAGGTACTGCCACACTACACAATCCCGCTAGCGATCTCGTTAGCGTCGCATACTAATGAGATCGCTAGCGGGATTGTTTCTATATCGCTAGTAGCTACCTAACTTAGCGATGTCGTTAAGGACGCTATCGCGGTTAGCGATCTCCTTAACGACTTTAGCGGTACAAAAGTACCGCTAAATCGCTAAGAAAAGGTGCTACACTTAGCGATTATACTTACCCAGCGGGAGCGCCGGCGATAAAATAGGGTCCGGAACGATTCCCGAGCGACGACCGTGCTGGCAGCTGCCGCACACAACAACATCGCTAACGGGATCGCTAAATAGTGACGTTTTTTAGCGATCCCGTTAGCGATGTTGTTTAGTGTGGCATACCCTTTAGTTTGCTACAGTAGAGTGGGAAGAGGTGGTCCCCTGAGCTATTTGAGAGCAATGAACCAAAATACTGTTTATACAAGGATAAGCCAGTGCTACCTATTACCTGTGTTTAAACCTGCTGTTATATATTTGGCAATGATATTAAAAATAAAGTATTTTCTAAATAAGTTTTAAAAAAATGCATCTGGTAAATTCAAAGTCAAATAGATATTTCACATAAGTTTAAAGCATTGTAATATTTTTGGGGTAACATGAAAAGAGTGTCTGTGGATTGTTACTTCCCTTTGTAATATACAGCAGGGTCATTGCTATTCTTTCAAAAATCAATGGACCAATCAATTTGTAATCAAGATTCAATTGAATGAGGAATATTTTCCACACAATAAGACACTAAATAACGCAAATTATGCTACATTCTGATGTGAATTATTCTCAGTAAGGTATTCAACTTTTAAATTGCCATAGAAAAAAGTTCTAAAATGTGCCTTGGATTTTCAATATGGAAGACTTGTTTATGGAGAATGAGTCATTAATGTTATTCATGTTGAAAAGGTGATGTCAGAACTGTCTATAATTGCTTTATGCTCATGACTAATAATTTCTACTTTCAACTGGCAATTCAGCATAGTAAAATTAGCATCTTCTTTTTTAAATGTTTTACATTTAAAGTTGAAACCAGAAGTTAACATACACTATATAAAAAGATACGTATGAATGTTTTTCTCAATATCTGACATGAAATCAGAATAAACCTTTCTCATTTTAGGTCAACTAGGATTACCATAGTTATTAATATTTACAAAATGCCAGAATAGTGAAAGAGAGAGAATGTTTTAAGGCAAAGTTTACATCCACTAAGATTACTATGCGTTTGAACAGTTCTGGAATGCCCATATGATGATCTCATGTGTTTGGAAGCTTCTTGGCAACGTCTGAGTTAATTAGAGACACACCTGAGGATGTATTTTAGTGCACACATGAAATTCACTGCTTCTTTGTGTAGCATCATGAGAAAGTCTCAAGAAATAAGCCAAGATATCAGGAAGAGAATTGTGGACTTGAACAAGTCTGGCTCATCCTTGGGTAAAATTTCAAGATACCTGAAGGTGCCTCATTTATCTATACAAACAAGTATAGGAAAGTACAAAAAAGAAGGGAATGTCCAGCCATCATACCCCTCAGGAAGGAGATGGGTTTTGTGTCCCAGAGATGAAAGTGCTTTGGTCCGAAATGTGCATATCAACCCAAAGACAAAAGCAAAAGACCTTGTGAAGATGATGGCGGAAGCTGGTAAGATTGTGTTAATATCCACAGTGAAATGAGTACTGGGGTGGCAGTAACATGCTGTGGGGTTGTTTTGCTGCATGAGGGACTGGTGCACTTCAGAAAATAGATGGCATCATGAGAAAAAAAGATTATGTGGCAGGAACTTCTCAAGACATCAGTCAGGAAGTTACAGCTTGTGTAGAAATGGTTCTTCTAAATAGACAATGACCTGAAGCATACTGACAAAATGGTAACAAAGTAGCTTAGGGATTACAAAACCTTGAATTCGATCCTATTGAAAATTTATGGGCAAAGCTGGAAAGGCAGAAGCGAGGAAGGCGACCTTCAAACCTGGATCGGTAACACCAGTTTTGTCAAGAGGAATGGGCCTAAATTCCGACCAACTATTGTGAGAAGCTTGTGAAAGTATATCTCAAATATTTGACCCAAGTCATTCAGTTTAAAGGCAATGGTACCAAATACAAATGAAATGTATGTAAACTTTTGACTTTTCAGTAAATAATAAAAATGCCTTAAAACATTCTCTCTCTTTCATTATTCTGGCGTTGGGCAAATATTAATAAGTATGGTAATCCTAATTGACCTAAAATGTGAAAGGTTAATTCTGATTTCATGTCAGATATTTAGAAAAACATACATATGTGTATTTTTATATAGTGTATGTAAACTTCTGGTTTCAACTATATTTTTGTTAAATGTTCATTTAATGCTTGACATCACTGATGTAAATATTACATAATACTACACACTCTAACACTGATACTATGTATTCCATTTGCAAGAAATCACAATAGTGTGAAAATTAAAAACAAAAATTAAAGTTTTCACTTTTAATAATGGTCACTGGCGATTGTGAAGAAATGAGGAGCATAGGGAATTTTTAATCACTTAATTAAAAAAACGCTATACTGATTTGTTATCTATGCATTAGTCGTACTGACCCTGAGAATCATATAGCCAGTTCAGTTTTACCATACAGTATATGGAATATCATAAATGAAAATCCCAAAAAACAATTGCATAATTGCATTTGTTTTGCTATTTCAATGCACTTGGAATCTTATTTCCCACTTTCCAGTGTATGACATGATAAACTAATGATCTAATTCAAAACAATAACTCATTTCACAAAAAACAAACCTTCATATGGCTATATTGACTAGTGATGAGCGAATGTGCTCGCCACTACTCGGTACTCTCCCGAGTATCACGGTACTCGGTGTACTCGGTGAGCAGCGAGTATTAACGGGATTACTCGGCAGGTACCGGGGTCTCCACCCAGCATGTTTGAAGGACTTTAGAGACCCAATCACGATGCAGGGATTGTCTGCCAGGCCATGAAACGCCGCAGCCATCTTTGCTGTGGTCGCGCAGTGATTGGCTGGCTGCACAGCATCATCAGAGGTAAAAGAGACCTGGCGCTGCCCTGCTTGATGGCCCCTTTCACATATCTGTGCGGGTCTCTGTGACGGGCTCTGTGCCTGGCCTGTGCGGGTCTGTGATGGGGGTTGCCGATGCTGTGCGGGGCTGTGCCGGCCTCTGCAGGTGCTGTGTGGGGCTGTGCCGGCCTCTGCCAATGCTGTGCGGGGCTGTGCCGGCTGTGCTGGCTGTGCAGACATTGTCCTATGGGATTACTTGTCCCATCCAGCTACGCTGGCTACAGTGACAGCATTAGTGGATGATGGGAAAGTAGTATTCCCATCATCCAGTCTCAGCCATAGATATATAGCCATAGATATATAGCCATAGATATTTCTATAGATTTATCCATAGCTATATCTATAGATATATAGCCATATATATTGAAAAAAAAAATGGCGTGGGCTCCCGCACAATTCCCTACACCAGAGGAGGAAAGCCTGCTGGCCGGGGGCCAATATTTGTAGCCTGGGAAGGGGGAAATACCCATGGCTCCTTTTCAGGCTATGAATATTAGCCCACAGCTGTCTGCATAACCTTTACTGGCTATTAAATAGGGGGACCCCCAAAAAGTGACATGGGGTCCCCCTATATTTTGTAGCCAGAAAGTCTATGCAGACAGCTGCAGGCTAATATTCATAGCCTAGGAAAGGGCCATGGATATTGGCCCCCCAGCTACAAAAAGCAGCCCGTAGCCTCCTCAGAAATGGAGCATCTATAAATTCTGGCACTTAGCCCCTCTTTTCCCACTCCCATGTAGTGAAGTTATTGATCACCTGCAAAAAATGTAAAAAAAAACCAAACCGACCTATACATACCTTTCCGATGCAGTCGCTCTTTAAAAACGAATGTTGGAGTTCACTTTACGGCAGCTCTGCTGCGTGAGAAAATTCCCACGCTTTAGTGCTGCCGTAAGTCACATTTGAACTCCTGTGACCTCCCGGCGGAGGGTTATCCCCGTCACTCTATCGCTGGAGCCCCTTGAGAGCGGTCGCATCAGCTGATGTGGCAGCTCTCCATGGGAGATCGACGTGGGACACTGGTTTTTAAAGAGGTACTGCGTTGGAACGGTAAGTATAGGTTGGTTTGTTTTTTAACATTTTTTGCAGGTGATCGATGGCTTCGCTAGTACAATAAAAATTCTGAAAAACCATGTTGTGTTTTAATTCATTAAAATTCTTTTTTCTGGTTGTGTTTTTTTTAACCTTTTATTAATATAAGATTAATAATGGATAGGCACAGCCCCACACAGCCAGCAGAGCCTGGCACAGCCCCACACAGCACCGGCAGAGCCTGGCAAAGCCCCGCACAGATGCGGTAGAGCCCGGCACAGCCACACACAGGACCAGCACAGAGCCCAGCACAGCCCAGTACAGCACCTGCAAAGGCCGGCACAGCCACAGGCCCGGCAGAGGCCGGCACAGCATCAGCAGACCCCGCACAGCCCAGCACAGGCCCCGCATACCACCACAAAATCAGTTTTGGTGCACAAGTAAAAATGGCAGGAAATTCTGAAAACATTGTTTAAAGCTGTGACCTAGGTGTCATGCATCCAAGTGCTATCCCCATGATGTCCCCGTGTTATTTGAGCAGTGTTTCCATAATTTTCTGATGTTTTTAGACCTTGAAAGGAACCCCGTGAGGATCGCAGCAAAATGCTCCAGTCTCCCATAGACTTACATTGGGCTCGTTGCTCTGGTCGAGCACCCGAGTATTCCAATCTGCTCAACCCGAGCAACGGGCACCCGAGCATTTTAGTGCTTGCTCATCCCTAATATTGACAGAAAAAAAAAAAGTTATGGCTCTTGGAAAAAGGGAGGAAAAACACAAAAAACAAAGTAACAGAAAATTGCAGGGTCGTAAAGGGGATAAAATGGGTATGCAAAAAGTAAAATGTGTGCAATTGTATAGTTATTCTTTAAAAATATATTTTTTTTAGGGTGATAAATATTTTTGTTTTAACCCCTTTACTCCCGAGGATTGTCTGCATGTTAATGACGGGCCAATTTTTACAATTCTGACCAGGTTTGATTCTGAGACTGTTTTCTCGTGACATATTGTACTTCATGTTAGCAGTAAAATTTCTTTGATATAACTTGCGTTTATTTATGAAAAAAATGGAAATATGGCGAAAATTTGGAATTTTTATGCCCTTAAAACAGAGAAATATGTCACACAAAATAGTACCTAAATAACATTTCCCACATGTCTACTTTACATCAGCACAATTTTGTAAACAAAATTTTTTTTGTTACGACGTTATAAGGGTTAAAATTTGACCAGCGATTTCTCATTTTTACACCATTTTTTTAGGGACCACATCACATTTGAAGTCACTTTGAGGGGTCTATATGATAGAAAATACCCAAAAGTGACATCATTCTAAAAACTGCACCCCTCAAGGAGCTCAAACCCACATTCAAGAAGTTTATTGACCCTTCAGGTGCTTCACAGGAATTTTTGGAATGCTTAAAAAAATGAACATTCAACTTTTTTGCGCAAAATATTTACTTCAGATCCAATTTTTTTTATTTTACCAAGGTAACAGGAGAAATTGGATTCCAAAAGTTGTGCAAATTGTCCTGAATACGCAGATACCCCATATTAGGGTTTTGGGTGCATGGAGAGCACAGAAGGAAAGGAGCGCTGTTTGACTTTTCAATGTAAAATTGGCTGGAATTGAGATTGGATGCCATTTTGCGTTTGAAGAGCCCCTGATGCACCTAAACAGTGGAAACCCCCCACAAGTGACATCATTTTGGAAAGTAGACCCCCTACGGAACTTATCTAGATGTGTGGTGAGCACTTTGAACCCCCAAATGCTTCACAGAAGTTTATAACGTAGAGCCGTAAACATAAAAAATCATAATTTTTCCTCAAAAATGATGTTCTCGCCCCCCATTTTTTTTTACTTTCCCAAGGGAAACAGGAAAATTTGGACCCCAAAAGTCGTTGTACAATTTGACCTGAGTATGCTTTGTGATGAAGGAACAGCCACCATCTTGGATATTGGGCATAATGCTCGCCTCATGTCTGAGCTTGGCCTGTCCCAGGTAGCCATTTTGTCTGAGTTCCCAGAGTCACAGGTGGCTAACTGCTCCTAACCCCGATGGCCTGTAGGCATATTGAAGAAAACAGGATTTAGTGCTCCAATATTGAATAGCTAGGTCTTTTAGTATGATAATGAGAGAAGGCCAAAACAGGACTTCAAAGCTTTAGTCAGGAGCCACACCAGCATGGGGCCTGGAGATGCCTGGGGGCTTCAATTAGATTCTACCTGTCAGCTAGACACAGAAAACACATCCATTGTCTTTCCCAGCCACTACAACTCTGTTCTAGGATCATGAATTATGAGCACGCCTTTCGAGGTACAGGCTCATAAAAAATATCTGCGTGATCCTGCGGACCTCGCACATCTGACAGTGCAACTCCCGAGTCGGTGATGGCTCGGGGACCTGAGACAGAGATTGGGTCACTGTGGAGGGCCAATCGAGCCATGTTTGATCTCCACGCGACAGGCAAAACAAACTGCAATCACTGGTACCTCTCGTGTCCTGATCCGATTGTTCTGGAGAAAGTTAACTCCTTTCTTAGATATTGGGAATAAATTCTGCAGGGAGCTAAAGGGTGGAGATTAATAGCCCACCCTCTGACACGGATGGGTGGAACCTAGCAGGTATAAGAACTGTGAGCGCATGGCAGACTCTCTCTATTCTCACAGAAGAGCAAGACAATGATGATCTAAGAAGGAACAAGGGACAGATCTGCCAAGGGAGCAGCGGCACACGTTTTGGGGACTGTCCGGCAACTAAGATTCTTACCTGTGGACTGCAGTACTCCCGGCATCCACGTGCAACCTACAGCCTGGTAAAATTGACCTCTAGCTTAATACCTCTAAGCCTTGTACCTTATTGTTATATTTTACTCAGACTGCAAATCCACTGTAATTTCGTTGTATAGCTTACTCTATATTTCTGTAATTATCTAGTGTGCCCTTAAGGCAATTAAACCATAAAATTAATTTTGGGCTGATGCTTTTACTCTGATCATGAATCTTAGAATACCCAGTGCGTAACAGGACATCCTCCCCGGCGGCCATTTGCTCTAGGTGCAGTTCCCTTACTGACCTGAAAGACAAAGGGGGCGCCAGAGAGCTGTGACTGTGTAGTTGCGTCACATTGGTGATGTGGAAGGAACCAGGTTTCCTTCACACGCTGATACCTTATATGTGGGGGTAAACCACAATTTGGGTGCATGTCAGAGCTTGGACGGGATGGAGCGCCGTTTGACTTTTTCAACGCAGAATTGGCTGGATGCCATGTCGCGTTTGGAGAGCCCCTGATGTGCCTGAATATTGGAAACCCCGCACAAGTGACCCCATTTTAGACACTAGACCCACCAAGGAACTTATCTAAGTGTGTAGTGAGCACTTTGAACCCCTCAAGAGCTTCACAGAAGTTTATAACGAAAAGCTATAAAATTCAAAAATCACATTTTTTCCTCAAAAATGATCTTTTCACCCCTAATTTGTATTTTCCCAAGGATAACAAGACCATAAAAGTTATTGTGCAATTTGTCCTGAGTACGCCGATACCCATATGTATGGGTAAAGCACTGTTTGGGCGAATGGCAGAGCACGGAGCGGAAGGAGCGCCGCTTGACTTTTTCAGCACAAAATTGACTGGAATTGAGATCGGACACCATGTTGTCTTTGGAGGGCCCCTGAAGGGCCTCAACATTGGAAATACCCCACAAGTGACCTCATTTTGGAAACTAGACCCCCAAAGGAACCTATCTAGATGTGTGGAGAGAATTTTGTACCCCCAGGTGTTTCACTAAAGTTAATAACGCCCGAGCGTGAAAATGAAAAAATCATATTTTTTCCACAAACATTAACTTTTTGTCCACAATTTTTATTTTCCCAAGAGCAACAGGAGAAATTGGACCCCAAAATTTGTTGTCCAATTTGTCTTGAGTACGCTGATACCCCATATGTGGGAGAAAACTACTGTATGGGCACACATCGGGGCTCAGAAGGGAAGTAGTGACATTTTGGAATGCAGACTTTGATGGAATGGTCTGTGGGCATCATGACGCATTTGGAGAGCCCCTGATGTGCCTATACAGTGGAAAACCCCCACAAGTGACCACATTTTGGAAACTAGACCCCCCAAGGAACTTATCTAAATGTATGGTGAGCACTTTGATCAGCCAATTGCTTCACAGAAGTTTATGACGCCTGGGCGTGAAAATAAAAAAAATCATATTTTTTCCACAAACATGATCTTTTAGACCCCATTCTTTATTTTCCCAAGGGTAACAGGACAAATTGGACCACAAACATTGTTGTCCAATTTTTCCTGAGAACGCTGATACCCCATATGTGGGAGAAAACTACTGTATGGGCACACATCGGAGCTCAGAAGTGAAGTAGTGACGTTTTGGAATGCAGACTTTGATGGAATGGTCTGTGGGCGTCATGTTGCGTTTGGAGAGCCACTGATGTGCCTAAACAGTGGAAACCCCCGCAAGAGACCCCATTTTGGAAACTAGACCCCCAAGAAACTTATCTAAATGTGTGGGGAGAACTTTGAACCCCAAGTGCTCCACAGAAGTTTATAACTTAGAGCCATAAAAACATAAAATCATATTTTTTCCACAAAAATGATATTTTAGCCCCAATTTTTTTTATTTTCCCAAGGGTAGCAGAAGAAATTGGACCCGAAGAGTTATTGTGCAATTTGTCCTGAGTTCGATGATACCCCATTTATGGGGGTAAACCACAATTTGGGCGCATGGCAGAGCTCAGTATTGAAGGAGCACCGTTTGACTTTTTCAACGCAGAATTGGCAGGAATTGAGATCAGATGCCATGTCACATTTGGAGAGCCCCTGATGTGCCTAAATGGTGGAAATCCCCCAATTCTAACTCCAATCCGAACCCCAACATACCCCTAACCCTAATCCCAACCCTAACCATAACCCTAACCACAAATCTAACCCAAACACACCCCAAACCCTAAATCCAATCCTAACCATAAACCTAACCACAAACCTCACCCTAACACACCCCTAACCCTAACCCTAACACTAATGGGAAAATGGAAATAAATACATTTTTTTAATTTTATTATTTTTCACTAACTAAGGGGGTGATAAATGTGGGTTTGATTTACTATTTATAGCAGGTTTTTATAGCGGGTTTTTATGTTTGGCAGCTGTCACATGCTAAAAGACGCTTTTTATTACAAAAAATTGTTTTTGCATCACCATTTTTGAGAGCTATAATTTTTCCATATTTTTGCCCACAGAGTCATGTGAGTCTTTCTTTTACGGGATGAGTTGACATTTTTATTGGTACCATTTTTGGGCACATGACATTTTTTGATCGCTTTTTATTACGATTTTTGGGAGGCAGAATTAACAAAAACCAGCAATTCATGAATTTGTTTTTGGGGGGTGTTTATACTGTTCTGCATGTGGTAAAATTGATAAGGTAGTTTTATTCTTCAGGTTAGTACGATTACAGCGATACCTCATTTGTATCTTTTTTATGTTTTGGCACTTTTATACAATAAAAACTATTTTATATAAAAAATAATTATTTTTGCATAGCTTTATTCTGCGAGCTATAACTTTTTTATTTTTTCGCTGCTGATGCTTTTTGGCGCTTCATTTTTTTGCAGGACAAAATGACGTTTTAAATGGTACCATATTTATTTAAATCCGTCTTTTTGATCGCGTGTTATTCCACTTTTTGTTCAGTGGTATGATGATAAAGCATTGTTTTTTGCATTGTATTTTTTAAGGGGTTCATTAAAGGGGCTAACTGGTTGTACAGTTTTATAGGGCTGGTCAATACGGACGTGGCGATACTAAATATGTGTACTTTTATTGATTTTAATTTATTTACATAATAATAATGTGTTTACTGGGGAAATATTTTTAATTTTTTTATTTAGGGAGTTTTTTTTAAATTAATTAAATTAACCCTAAATTGCTATGTTGCAAAGTAATCACACTTAGGCTCCAGACTAGAAATTAACAAGTGACAACAGCTAGTTGTGAGGTGGACATTGTACACGTAAAAAGTTCTAAAATGATGTATGCAGGTATGCTAAAACTAAAATGTGATGTCTTTAAAAGATTAAACAAAAGTAAAACTGACCATGCGGCTTTACATAATAAGATGGAAGACAACAAGCTGGGTAGTCAAGGCCAAAAGTTTAAGACTGACATGAAATTTAGTTTTCACAAACTAAGCTGCTTCGGTATTTGAAGATATTTTAATCAGATATTTCTATGATTGACAAAATACAATATTAAGTATTTTATAAACTTTTTAACTTTTGCAAATACTCAATATTCACAGTCTTGATCCTTATTTTTCAAGACAGCAATCTGCACTGGCAGCTGAATGTCCACTTGTGGACCAAATACTGACTGAAAACAACCTATTCTTGCCTAATTAGTGCATGGTTTAGCACAATTTCTGTGTTTTTGTTTGTCCACCTGCTTTCTGAGGATTAACTACGGGATCTCAATGCAATTAAAATATGAGGCGTTTCCTGGCCAAGCACACAAAATTTAATATTTTCTTTTCATTCAGCCACTTGGTTATCACTTCTGCCTTGTAATATGGTGCTCCATCCTTCTTGAAAAAGCTTTATTCATCACGAGACTGCTACTGGATTGCTGGGAGAAGTTGCTCTTGAAGTATGGCTAAATACCATTTTTTATTCATAGAGTAAGCCCACTCCCTTGGATGCAAAGCAACCCCACAGTACTCATGGTAGCACTAATCTTTTCTTCTCCTGGACAATCATTGTATCAGGTGTCCCAAGCAGTCTTATTGGGGCTTCATGAGAGTAAATAATTTTATAGGAAGTAGAGGGCATGATCTGCAGAGGATGGAGTACAGTAATTTGCTATAATGAACTTAAAATTATTTAGGACATCTGAAAGAATGATTGGAGGAGAAAAGGTAAGCTCTACCATATGTCTGTTCCCTATATAGTGATTGAATCTTTGGATTAGTATTCACAGATTGAGACTAGCGCTGCTATTTTTTAATCTTCTTGAGCATTGATAGTTAAATCAGACTATGTCATTTTTCTATCCCAAGGTGAAATAAGCTATGAATTCTGACCTATCCCTACAAGCAAAAATTTGCTCTCCAAGAACGGCCTCAATCTTTTATACTGGCAGTGATAGCCTCCTCCATTGGCCGATATGATCATCTCTAGTTATTTGCTGTTTCCTAGGGCATTGTAAATTGACAAATGTTGAATAAATGGGGTATATATATAACTAAAAATCATGTGTAACAACCCCAACAAACAATAAAATATAACTTTTAATAATACTTTAAAAACGGGACATACAACAAAAACACCACTCAATTAAAAAGTGCACACTATGTTCACCCTATAACAATGCCCTGAACTGTACACCTGCCTAGCATGAGGAGGTTGGCACGCTAAGACAGCCCCAACGAGAGTGGCGCCCCCGGTCTCGTCGGCTGTCCCTAGGCTCCTGATATACCCTAATGATAGGTGCACTCCCAAAAATTTATGCACAACAATTGAAGATAGTGCCCTTTAAAGGTAGGAAAATGGCAATGTACTCCTGTATATTCAGGTCAGGGATTAGGGCTGAAAAAACATGTCTGATACATAGTAGATAATGGAAAATCAAGATGATATTATAGGGTAAAGTCCCTCAATATAACAGCTGGTCCCTGCTCCCAGCAGACATGTATATATATAAAGACATGGGATCCCTGTACTTTGTGAGAGTGATAACTGTGCTAAATGATAATGATAAAGGCATCCAGTGTCACTGTTGTTGGTATATTACACCAGGGTATTAGATAATCTCCCCTTCATACATAGCCTCCAGGGTCCCCAAATACATGCTCAATAAAGAGGGTTACTCATCTTGATGTTATCTTATGACACCTCTATGCGTTTCGCCCAGCGGCTCATCAGGAGGTCAGATATGATATAGCATGGTGTCAACCAAATGTTCAGACCAGCCTTAAATAGCCTCCATCTCAACCCAAAATTACAGCCACATAGTAATATGCAGAAATATAGTCACATAAATCACCAAGAAAATGGTCGCTCCATATTCATCCCTAATGTTCGAGTCCCCCATAAGATGTCTGTGCTTGTGAAAAGATAACATTCGTCATGAGTGCTAGCTCACCTTGATGGTCATGGCGTGCGCTCCACAGTGGAACGCATGCTCTGTGATAGTCATAAAGCACATGACGGCCGCAAGAGACCGGAAGTGACGATGATACCTTTGCGACCAGACGTGGGTTCCACAGTGGAACGCACGCTCTCTGATAGTCATAAAGCAAATGACGGCCGCACACACAAGACCGGAAGTGACGATGATGCGACCAGACGTGCGCTTCACAGTGGAACGCACGCCAGCAACACCCGCTCAGGCTAACATTGTATAGCCGGAAATGACTCATATGGGCGGAGTCATACTGCAGGAGCTAGAATGCTCAAGTTATGACATATTGATTGCGTTTCAAATGATGGAACGCATCAGTATATATATGAGAGAATATATAGTGATAAGGTATCATGGGAATCAATACAAATTGATATTTTGTTATTTGCTTCAATATACTATAATGGGGGAGGAGAAGAAGACCGGGCACAGTATTATTAACCAATGAAAACTCATAAGAGATTAGTGATTATATCGAATAGCATTACATAATATATATTGATACTTCCACCTTAAATCGTGAAAACCCCCAAAAAGAGTGAGGTAAAAACGAAACATGGCCACTAAATTGTTCAATAATCACAGTGTCTTTGGAAGCATATTAGGCTATACAAAACAGGCAAAAGATATCTGCTCATTTAGTCCAGCAGGGGCCCGCGAGCCCATACGAAAAATCCACTCACACTCTCTCTGGAGTAATTGTCTATCAAAATTGCCCCCCCTAGGATTTGTTTTTACCACTTCCAGAATACAAAATGATACCTGGTTCAGATCACCCTTATGTATGGTATTCACGTGTCTTGCCAAAGAGGTATCCCCAATGTGCTCACCCACCCTTCTTCTGAATTCTCTGCAGGTTTTGCCAACATAATCCAGAGGGCAAGTACAGCTGGCCACATAGATAATCCCACTGGTTTTACAATTTGAAAAATCACGCATGAAGAACATTTTGTTAGAGGATGCACTGCTTACAGATTTGCAGGGCTTTATCCATTTACAATG
>JARQOD010000002.1:544701750-544739736 GCA_033576555.1 Oophaga sylvatica
CATCAGAGAAGATTACCTTACTCCAGTCCTCTATGGTCCAATCCTTATGTCCTTTGGCAAACTTCAGCCTGGCTCTCCTTTGCTTCTCATTGATGAAAGGCTTTTTTTCTAGCTTTACATGACTTGAGCCCTGCCTCTAGAAGCCTGTTACGAACTGTTCTTGCAGTTCACCCCAGCTGCCATTTGCCATTCCTTTTGTAGGTCAGTTGATGTCATCCTGTGGTTGCTGAGTGACATTCTAATAAGATGACGGTCATCCCGGTCAGTGAAGAGTCGTTTTCGCCCTCTGCTGGTCTGTAGCTTTGTTGTCCCCAATGTCTGCTGCTTGACCTTGTTGTAATGGACTGCCATCTTAAACATTTTAAGGATGGAAACAACATGACACTCACGGTATCCCTCTGCTTGTAAAACCATAATTGAGCCCTTCTTTTCCTCACTTTTTTTCAACTCCTTTGGCATGGTTAAGTTACTTTTTCATTCCTATTACTTTTGGGATATTTCTAGCACTTGTTTTACCTTCCAGCTGGTCCTATTGCAAGAAGATTGTGAACACCACATCAGTGTTTTTTATACTTTCCTTTGTTAAAGAAGATTTGGTTCAGGTGATTACCTAATCAGAAGTACATTAAGTAGAATGAGGTGTGGAAATCAACTGACACTGGAATGGAATGGCTGTCAGACATGTAGAGAAGCTGATTTTTGTAAAACTGTACATTAGTCTCTTAATTTTTGCCAGAGCTGTATATATATATATATATATATATATATATATATATAATTTTTTAAAATAACAACATGGACATTTCGCTTTACAGTTTTGAATTTACAAGCTGAGTTGTTAAATTTACACTTAAAGTAACACAAATACATCTTGTACTGTACCTTGTACCACTTGATTTCTGGCTCCCTGTATGGCATAATGAAATCTTCTATCTCTGGGCATAGGATTTCTTTGCTTTTGCTAAGTTCAGCTTTTTCAAAGTATTTCATTTTGGAGTTATAGCAAAATCCAGTGTCATTGTCCCCTACTGCCAAGGATATAGAAACTTTCATGCAGTATGTGGAATTCCTGTAAAAATATAAAGAATATAAATTAGAAACACCTAAGAATATTTCAAGGAAACACATTTCTGTAGCTAGATGTTCGCACTTTAGCGCGTATAAATGTCAACGGTGCCTGAGGGGGCTGAAGGATCATGAATGCTGTAATTTCATACCTCAAGAAATATTTCATCTCAAATCTGAAATTATGCACAATTCTGTCAAATCTGTTTATTTTGTGTTCTGAACTAATAATGCCTAAGCAACGAGGCTGTGCAAATGATTACAGCTGTACAGGAATCTTGTCCTATTTTTATAACGAACAGATGCAAAGTATTCCACAGAAACAATAGCTTCCGTTTTTGCAAACCAGATTAATTAGCATTAGCCGAGATTTTAAAAGGCCATAGTATTTATTTCTTTGAGTGGATTAGAGAGTGACTTTCATTTCGTAAGATGCCTATTGTAGGAATGATATATATGACTATCCCTCTCCCTAGGTGACCTTTAGTTTTGCTATTTTATTGCCTTTTTTTGGTGAATTTTAAACTTTCTCCAGATTGTCTTTAATCCATTATAATTTTTTTTACCCATGGATTGAGCTTTTCTACAATCTTATTTTTGTTACTTTTCATGGTTCAGTATACTTTTGCCAACACCATTTAATAAACGCTTTAAACTGGTGGATAATGAAAGGTATAATAACAGTAACCTACAAGCTGTCAAAGCACATGATTAATGGAATGAAAATCTATAGAAAGATGTAAAATGCAAATTTCAAAGAAACAGCTTGGCAATGAAGTATATCAACTTCTCACCTCATAGAAGGCTCAGACAAAGATTGACTTTAACTGATCTTTTATTTTCAGGAAAAGCCCATGTCTGTTAATAGACATTATTAATTATTACTACTTTCTTTATTGTACTTTTTCTGATGTAGTAGTATAGCATGCGGAAAGTTCTTTAAAGGTGCAGGCTATTGCTTTATCACATGTAAAATTACCTAAAACTTGCATAGAAGTTAATTTCCTGAATAATGTTTAGAGCTGCTAGAGTCCATAAACAGTGTCTAGTTTGACTTTTAGGCTTGCTACTTCCACTAGATGACACCACAGTTCTAGTCCTCTTCCTGTCTGAAGAGAAAATTTGCATATTTAATTTCTGAGAGGAGTATTGTATGGCCTAAAAGTCTCCTCATACTCGCCTGACAGGCAGGTCACTCTCAATATAGAGAGACAGTACCCTTAAGGTGATCTCACATTGTGTTCAAGCACTTATTCATTAGTCCTGTTGGGACTTGCATCCAAACCCCTTGCAAAACGGAATTTGGACCTATGCTCCAACAGGGCCAAAGACTATAATAGTGCCAATTAGAGCGAATGTGTGCTATGCTGTACTTCATTTTCAGATGCTTATGCCTACTGGAGGCGGACACTCAGATGTGGTAGACAGAATCTGGTTGTCCGCCTCCACTATGGCATGTGTGATAATCAGCTGATCGCAGCCGGGTGTCAGCTGATTATCACAGCTGACACCCGGCACTATGTGTCAGGAGCGGTCACGGACCGCTCCCGGCACAATAACCCCTACCACACGGCGATCAAACATGATCACGTTGTACCGGGGGCACAGGGGAGCATCGCGCAGGGAGGGGGCTCCATGCGCGCTCCCCTGAGGACCTCAGAACAGCTCGATGAGATCGCTCTGTTGTGAGGCCTTCCTCCCTGCAAGGTCCCGGATCCAAGATGGCCGCCGGGTCCTGCAGGGTGGCGGCTTCCTCAGCGCCTGCTGAGAGCAGGCGCTGAGGAAGCCTGCAGCACTGCCTGTGAGATCGCTGGTCTTACAGAGTGCTGTGCACACTGTGAGACCAGCGATCTGGTATTATACAGTAATGTCATACCCTGGGACAAAGTAAAAAAGTAAAAAAATAAAAATAAACGTTTAAAAAAAATTCCAAAATAAAAGGAAAAAAAATATTCTCCAATAAATTCATTTTTTCATGTTAATAAAAAAAAACAAAACAATAAAAATACACATATTTGGTATTGCCGCGTCCGTAACGACCCGCCCTATAGAACTGTCCCACTAGTTAACCCATTTAGTGAATCCCTTAAAAAAAAAAGCAAAGCAAAAAATCAATGCTTTATCATCATACCGCCGAACAAAAAGTGGAATAACACGCGATCAAAAAGACGGATATAAATAAACATAGTACCGCTGAAAACGTCATCTTGTCCAGCAAAAAACAAGCCGCCATACACCTTCATCAGCGAAACTAATAAAAAAGTTATAGCTCGCAGAATAAAGCGATGCAAAAATAATTATTTTTTATATAAAAAAATTTTTATTGTATAAAAGCGCCAAAATATAACAAAAATGAAATAAATGAGATATCGCTGTAATCATACTAACCCGAAGAATAAAACTGCTTTATCAATTTTACCACACGCGGAACGGTAAAAACACCCCCTCAAAAGAAATTCATGAATTGCTGATTTTTGTTCATTCTAACCTCCCAAAAATCGAAATAAAATGCAATTATAAAAGGTCACATGCTCAAAAATGGTACCAATAAAAACGTCAACTCGTACTGCAAAAAATAAGACCTCACATGACTCTGTGGGCCAAAATATGCAAAAATTATAGCTCTCAAAATGTGATGCAAAAACTATTTTTTGCAATAAAAAGCATCTTTTAGCGTGACAGCTGCCAATCATAAAAACCCGCTATAAATAGTAAATCAAACCCCCTTTATCACCCACTTAGTTAGGGAAAAATAATAAAATTAAAAAAAATGTATTTATTTCCATTTTCCCATTAGGTTTAGGCCCTGTGCACACGTTGCGAATTGTGCTGCGGATCCGCAGCGGTTTTGGCGCTGCGCATCCGCAGCAGAACCGGACGCCATGTGCAGTACAGTGTTAATAAAGGGAAAAAAAAAGCTGTGCATATAATACGGAATTTTCTGTGCGGATTGGGTGCGGTTTTAAAACCGCAGCATGTCAATTCTTTGTGCGGATTCCACAGCGGTTTTACACCTATTCCATTATAGGTGTAAAACCGCAGGCAAATCCGCAAAAAAAACCGTGGCAAAACCGCAGTAAATCCTTGTTAAAATGAAGGTCGATATACCTGCGGTTTTAGCAAAATCCGCTCGCAAAAATCCGCAAGTAAATCCACAGCGTGTGCACAGGGCCTTAGGGTTAGGGTTCCGGCTAAAGTTAGGGTTAGGGTTGGGGCTAAAGTTAGGATTCAGGTTGGGATTAGGGTTAGGGGTGTGTTAGGGTTAGGTTTGTGGTTAGGGTTATGGTTAGGGTTGGGACTAGGGTTAGGGGTGTGTTGGGGTTATGGTTGGAGTTAGAATTGGGGGGTTTCCACTGTTTAGGCACATCAGGGGCTATCCAAATGTGACATGGCATCTGATCTCAATTCCAGCCAATTCTATGCTGAAAAAGTCAAACGGTGCTCCTTCACTTCTGAGCTCTGCCATGCGCCCAAACAGTAATTAAGCCCCGCATATGGGGTATCAGCATACTCAGGACAAATTGCACAATAACTCTTGGGGTGAAATTTCATCTGTTACCATTGGGACAATAAAAAATTGGGGGCAAAAATATCATTTTCGTAAAAAAAATGTTTTTTTGTTTTTACGGCTGTACGTTATAAACTTCGGTGAAGCACTTGGGGCTTCATAGCGCTCACCACACATCTAGATAAGTTCCTTGTGGGGTCTATTTTCCAAAATGGGGTCACTTGTGGGGGATTTCCACTGTTTAGGCACATCAGGGGCTCTCCAACTGCGACATGACGCCCGCAGACCATTCCATCAAAGTCTGCAATCCAAAACGTCACTACTTCCCTTCCGAGCCCCGACGTGTGCCCATACAGTAGTTTTCTCCCACATATGGGGTTTCAGCGTACTCAGAGCAAATTTGTTAATAACTTTTGGGGTCCAATTTCTCCTTTTACCCTTGGGAAAATAAAAAGTTGGGGACTAAAAGAACATGTTTGTGGAAAAAATATGATTTTTTTACTTTCATGCTCGGGCGTTATAAACTTTAGTGAAACACCTGGGGGTTCAACGTTCTCACCACACATCTAGATAAGTTCCTTGAGGGTCTAGTTTACAAAATGATGTCATTTTGTGGGGGTTTCCACTGTTTAGGCACATCAGGAGCTCTCCAAACACGACATTGCGTCCAGCCAATTCTGCGTTGAAAAAGTCAAACGGCGCTCCTTCCCTTCCGAGCTCTGCCATGCACTCAAACAGTGGTTTACTCCCACATATGGATTATCAGCATACTCAGGACAAATTGCACAACAACTTTTGGGGCCTTGTTACCCTTGGGAAATTAAAAATTGGGGTGAAAAGATAATTTTTGTGGAAAAAATATGATTTTTTAATTTTACGGCTCTATGTTATAAACTTATAAATTTCTCCTGTTACCCTTGGGAAAATAAAAAATTGGTAACTAAAATATAATTTTTGCGTGAAAAAAATAGGATTTTTTATTTTCATGACCGGGCATTATAAACTTGTGTGAAGCACTTGGAGGTTCAAATTGCTCACAACAGATCTGAATAAGTTCCTTAAGGGGTCTAGTTTCCAAAATGGGGTCACTTGTGGGGGGTTTCCATTGTTTAGGCACATCAGAGGCTCTCCAAATGCAACATGGCGTACAGTCTCAATTCCAGCCAATTTTGGTTGGAAAAAGTCAAATGGTGCTCCTTCCATTCCAAACTCTGCCGTGCGCCCAAACAGGGGTTCCCCCCACAAATAGGGTATCAACGTACTCAGGACAAATTGAACAACAACTTTTGTTGTCCAATTTCTCCTGGTACCCTTGGGAAAATAAAAAATTGGTGACTAAAATATAATTTTTGCGTGAAAAAAATAGGATTTTTTATTTTCATGCCCAGGCATTATAAACTTGTGTGATGCACTTGGGGGTTGAAATTGCTCACCAGAAGATCTAGATAAGTTCCTTAGGGGGTCTAGTTTCCAAAATCGTGTCACTTTTGGGGGATTTCCACTGTATAGGCACATCAGGGCTCTCCAAATGCAACATAGCGTCCAATCTCAATTCCAGTCAATTTTGGTTTGAAAAAGTCAAAAGGCGTTACTTCCCTTACTAGCTCTGCCGTGTGCCCAAACAGTGTTTTTCCCCCACATATGGGGTATTGGCGTACTCAGGAGAAGTTGCACAACAACTTTACCTGTCCATTTTCTCCTTTTACCCTTGTGAAAATAAAAAAAAGTTTGTAAAAGATCATTTTTGTGACTAAAAAGTTAAATGTTCATTTTTCCTTCCACGTTGCTACAGCTCCTGTGAAGCACCTGAAGAGTTAATAAACTTCTTGAATGTGGTTTTGAGTACCTTGAGGGGTGCAGTTTTTTAGAATGGTGTCACTTTTGGGTATTTTCTCCCATATAGACCCTTCAAAGTAACTTCAAATGTGAGGCGGTCCCTAAAAAAAATGGCTTTGTAAATTTTGTTGTAAAAATGAGAAATCGCTGGTCAACTTTTAATCCTTATAATTTCCTAACAAAAAAAATTTTGGTTCCAAAATTGTGCTGATGTAAAGTAGACATGTGGGAAATGTTATTTATTAACTATTTTGTGTGACATATTTCTCTGTTTTAAGGGAATAAAAATTCATAGTTTGAAAATTGCAAAATTTTTAAAATTTTCGCCATATTTGCGTTTTTTCAAAAATAAACGCAAGTTATATCAAAGAAATTTTACCACTAACGTGAAGTACATTATGTCACGAGAAAACATTCTCAGAATCGTGAAGATCCATTGAAGCATTCCAGAGTTATAAGCTCATAAAGAGACAGTGGTCAGAATTGTAAAAATTGGCTCGGTCATTAACGTGCAAACCACGCTTGGGGTGAAGGGGTTAAAAAACAACATGACTGTTAGGGGGATATTCATTGTCTTCCTCTCCCACACCACCTCCTCTCCTCGACACCTGTCATTTGGTCTTCCCCAAGGCTTTGTTCTAGGACCGCTCCTCTTCTCCATCTATACCTTTGGCCTGGGACAGCTGATGTAATGGCACGGTTTGCAATATCATCACTACGCCGATGACACACAGATCTACCTATCTGTACATGACATCACCTCCTTACTGACTAAAAACACATGTCTTCTCGTTATATCATCCTTCTTTTCTGCTTGCTTTCAAAAAGTGGACATGGAAAAATCAGAATACATTATCTTTCAAGTATCTCACGCTGAGTAGTCATGAGAGCTGTGTATGCATCATTCGGTACCACTTTAGTAAGAGGGTTACTTAGTCCTAGAGAAAATGATTTTCCAGACATTCACGGCCTTTTTTTGCACATCATCAATACCATCTTCGTCCATATCTTGTAAAGAGGAAATCTGGTGTTTCCAAGGGTCATGGTTATGTACGTTTAGTGGCATTCCTTTAATAGTGTTCGTTACACTATGACAAATAATTTTCAACTGGGAAATTTGGATCTTATTGGTAATATATATGGGTGAAGATGAAGAAGCTTGTGCTACGGGTGTGTTTATAGTTATGGACGGTGCATTCCTCTTTAAACTTAGTTTTTCACTAGCATCCATCAGTTTGTTTGGTTTTCCTCCAACACTGATCTGCTTTCTTTAATTCAGCATTGCACGAACATATTGCACTTTGCCCTTTATACAGATACGTGCGTGTTTGGCAACATATTTTGGACAGGCATTTCTTAGGCCGAGTCTCATACGCTCATCTGTTACACCGATCTTCTGACGGGCATGAAACCGATTCTGGTAATTGATGGTGGCTAAACGATGAAACATTGTGGGCTGTGTCCTAGCTCTCATAAATCCCATAGCCACTGCTGTTATTAATCATGTACTTTCCCATCCCTGTCATCACCATGCCCCTTTTCCTGATCACTTCATCCAACGATTCGTCTGCCATATTTTTACTAAAAACCTGCACCTTCTCAGCAGCAACTGTGTAAGAAGCCATGTTACAGTTTTGCAAGATGTTTATGATGCCCCTAAAAAATAAATTTACACACTATGTTGATATCTACCCGAGGGGGAAATGTTTGCCAGCTAGTGTATAGGAATTCCAAGTCTAGGAGACCTGCTCCTTAAAATTGAGCATAGTTTTTAATCAGACTTTCCCCCACGGCTTATCATCCACCGCCACTAGATCACCAGGGTTAATGTGTTCCATGCTGCTACAGCCAGTGTTGAATTCCAAACAAGGGTGGGTGGTTATGCTGGGCGTAAAATACTTGTTATGGAAAAGGTTGAGGTGTACCCCACAGGGGAAAATGTTTGTAAGCCCATACTGTTATGTTTCGGTAGCTGAGGAGAGCAGGCAAAAACGGCAATACACCAGAGAGGTTGGAATCTATTGGATTGCAGTACCCTGACTAACCACCACAACTAAAGGCAGCCGTGGAGCGTTCCTACGTTGGTCCTAGACGCCTCGTCACAGCCTGAGAGATTTACTACACCTAAAGATAGAAAGAGGAAAGCTATCTGCCCCGGAGCAGATCCCCAAAGAACATAGGAAGCCCCCAAACATGTAATGGCGGTTAGACAAGAGGAAATACAGACACAGACAGAAAATAGTATGAGTAAACGCTGGGGCCCAATCTGCCTAGACAGAAAAGGATAGAAAGGATACTCACTGCAATCCAAAAAAACCCTAAAAAATGCCAACGCTACTGATTGCAAAAACACCTGAGATTACACAACCTCTACCACCTAAATCAGTTCTCTGGTGTAACAAAACTAAGCCGCAGCCACTGAAAAAACTGGAAAAGGCAAATGAACAAATAATAATGGCTCCAGAGGAACTGAGAGGAGCCCAAGCCCCCCGGGGGGGGGACCTGGCTAACCTCACAAAAATGCAGAGAAATATGCAAATGGTAAGCACAAAAACAAAAACAGAAAACATCTTATCTGAAAGCAGAAGAAGAGGCAAGACTCCAAGTGAACCAGGAACCACAGTGGAGACAAGAACAATTGATCACCGGCAACCATGATGGGAGGGAACCTCCCTTATATCAAGCCAGTCTGTGAATCCTGATTGCCAAACCTCATTGAATGGTTCAGTACTGTTTGCAACCACCAGAGGGAGCTTCTGCTCAGAATTCATTTCCAAAACATTCACAACAGTACCCCCCCCTTGAGGAGGGGTCACCAACCCTCATTTGTGCAACCAGGTCGGTCAGGATGAGCTCAGTGATACGCATGGATCAGTCTCCTAGCATGGATGTCCGAAGCAAACACCCAAGAATTGTCCTCCTGACCATAACCTCTCCACTTAACCAAATACTGGAGTTTCCGTCTAGAAAAACGAGAATCCAATATTTTCTCAACCACATACTCCAGATTGCCCTCAACCAAAACAGGGTCAGGAGGCACAGCCATAGGAACCACTGGCTCGACAAACCTCTTCAATAAGGACTTGTGGAACACGTTATGGATCTTAAATGTCCCTGGAAGAAGTAAACGAAAGGAAACAGGATTAAGAATCTCCATGATCTTATAAGGTCCAATGAACCTAGGCTTAAACTTAGGAGATGCAACTCTCATAGGGATATTTCTTGAGGACAACCAGACCAAGTACCCCACTTTAAATCGAGGACCATCAGTCCTATGCCGGTTGGCAAACCGCTGGGCCTTCTCCTGAGAGAGGGACAACCTCTCCACTACCTGGTCCCAAATCTGCTGCATACGCTCCACAACAGAGTCAACACCCGGACAGACAGAAGCCTCCGTCTGTCCCGAAGAAAATCAACGGTGAAACCCAAAATTGCAGAAAAATGGAGACATCAAAGTGGCAGAGCTAGCCCGATTATTAAGAGCAAACTCAGCTAAAGGTAAAAAAGAGACCGAGTCATCTTGATCAGCAGAAACAAAGCATCTCAGATAAGTCTCCAATGTCTGGTTTGTTCTCTCAGTTTGTCCATTGGTCTGAGGATGAAAAGCAGAGGAGAAAGACAATTGAACACCAAGTTTAGAACAAAAAGTCCACCAAAATCTGGAAACAAACTGGACTCCTCTGTCAGACACAATGTTCTCATTAATGCCGTGTAACCGAACCACGTGCTGAAGGAACAAAGGCACCAATTCGGAGGAGGAAGGCAACTTAGGTAATGGCACAAGATGTATCAACTTGGAAAACCTATCACAAATCACCCAGATAACGGTCATTCTCTGAGAAACAGGGAGGTCGGCAATAAAATCCATAGAGATATGGGTCCATGGTCTCTTGGGCACAGGCAATGGCATCAACAAACCACTAGAGTGAGAGCAAGGCTTGGAGCGAGAGCAAGTCCCACAGGACTGCACAAACTCCCTGACGTCACGAGACAAAGTAGGCCACCAAAAGGACCGACTTACTAAGTCTCTGGTACCAAAAATTCCGGGATGGCCGGCAAACGCGGAACAATGAATCAGACATCACACTCTTTTTCCACCGGTCTGGGACAAACAATTTCCCAATAGGGCAGCGCTCGGGTTTATCCTCCTGACACCCTTCCAGAGCCAGTCTCAAATTGGGCGAGATGGCGGAAAGAACTACACCCTCTTTCAAAATAACAGCAGGATCAGATAACTCAGGAGAGTCCGCAAGGAAACTCCTCAAGAGGGCATCCGCCTTAACATTCTTAGTGCCAGGAAGAAAGGAAACCACATAATTAAAACGTGTGAAAAACAAGGCCCAACTGGCCTGTCTAGGATTAAGTCGCTTGTCTGATTCCAGATAAACTGGATTCTTATGGTCCGTGAGGACCACCACCTGATGTTTGGCTCCCTCCAGCCAATGTCTCCACTCTTCAAAAGCCCACTTCATGGCCAATAACTCCCGATTACCCACGTCATAATTACGTTCAGTTGGAGAAAATTTTTGAGAGAAAAAGGCACAAAGGTCACTTTTAGAGGTCTCAGGATCTCTTTGGGACAAAACGGCACCTGCCCCAATTTCAGAGGCATCAACCTCCACCTGAAATGGCAGAGAAACATCAGGCTGCCGTAGAACAGGAGCAGAAGTGAATCTCTGCTTAAGTTCCTGAAACGCAGAGACTGCCTCAGGAGGCCAATTCACCACATCAGAACCCTTTTTGGTCAAATCAGTCAATGGTTTAACAATAACAGAGAAATTACCAATAAATTTACGATAAAAATTGGCAAAACCCAAGAATCTCTGAAGATCCTTTAATGAAGTAGGTTGGACCCAATCACAGATGGCCTGAACCTTGACCGGGTCCATTTCAATAACAGATGGAGACAAAATGAATCCCAGAAATGAGATCCTCTGTACGCCAAAAAGACACTTTGATCCCTTCACATACAGAGCATTCTCTCTCAAAATCTGGAACACAGTCCGAATATGCTTCACATGAGAGTCCCCGTCATTGGAAAAAATCAAGATATCATCCAAATAAACAATCAGAAATTTATCCACAAAATCCCTGAAAATGTCATTCATGAAGGACTGGAAGACGGAAGGAGCATTAGTGAGCCCAAGGGGCATCACTAAGTACTCAAAATGCCCCTCTGGGGTATTAAACGCCATCTTCCATTCATCCCCGTGCTTAATGCGAATAAGGTTATACGCCCCCCTGAGGTCAAGTTTGGTAAACCAAGTAGCACTTTTCACCCTGGAAAACAGGTCAGAAATCAAGGGTAACGGATATTGATTTTTCACAGTGATCTTGTTCAAGAGACGATAATCAATACACGGCCTTAATGAACCATCCATTTTGGCCACAAAGAAAAAACCCGCACCCAAGGGTGAAGAGGATGGTCTGATATGACCCTTCTCCAATGACTCCTTGATATAAGACCGCATAGCATCATGTTCAGGTACAGACAAGTTAAAAAGGCGACCTTAAGGGAATTTACTACCAGGCACTAATTCAATAGTGCAGTCATAGCTCCTATGGGGGGGCAAGGATGCAGATTTACTTTCGCTAAACACATCAGAAAAATCAGTTAAAGATCCAGAAAGCTTCACGTGTGAGGAGTCGCTGACGTGCATCTCCACTTCGGGCAGACAGGTTAACACTTTCAATACCTGTGACTTGGAAGGAAGAAACATTGCGAGCATGCTGAAAAATAAAATGTTTAGCAGCAGCAGAAATATTGCGATTCGAAGAAACATTCTTTATATCCTGCAGCGACTCCTCACACGTGAAGCTTTCTGGATCTTTAATCTACATACCAGACATCCATTTGGTCTCAACAAAAGAAACAAATTGATGTTCCATTATTAATTTTATTTTTTGCATTGACTTTATTTGTGCAAATATTGTTTTTTTTTTTTTTGTGTGTTTTTTTTTTTTCTTTATTCGTTATGTGTAAATTGTTAAAGGACTTGTCAAAAATCACATGACATTTTTTCTGATCGTGATTGGTCTTCCTTTGTCTTAAATATGTGCCTTTGTCTGAATATGTCAGCTGTGATAAAGATCCCTGTGATCGAAACGCGTAGCCTTGTCCTGATCTTGTCCAGGAGCATGCCATTATTCATGTTTTTATGAATCAATAAACATGAAGATTTTATTGAAGCTGGATCCCTTTTTCCTTCATTTTCTCAGCAAATCAGAGTAACAGTCAACAGAAATTTAGTCTGAACACTACCCAAGACAACTGAGCGTGCAAAACGTCTTCCCCGCTTAGGGCAGACAGAAATAGCATGAGAGGCGTCACCACAATAGAAACATAACCCATTACGTTTTCGAAACTCATGACGCTGTGCCCCAAAAGCCACTCTATCACACTGCATGGGTTCAGAAGCTGGCTCACAAGGCAACATTATTCCACGCATACCTCTACGCTCACGCAAACGTCTGTCAATTTGAATCGCTAATGACATAGAATCATTGAGACCAGAGGGAGCAGGGAAACCCACCATAACATCTTTTACATTATCTGACAGCCCCTTCCGAAAAAGGGCTGCCAAAGCATCATCATTCCATTTGGTTAGGACTGCCCATTTTCGGAATTTCTGACAGTACAACTCAGCGTCCTCAAGCCCCTGATTTAATGCCAACAAAGTTCTTTCAGCTTGATCAGTGACATTAGTCTCATCGTACAATAACCCCAGAGCCAGAAAAAATGCATCAACATCACTTAAAACAGGATCCCCAGGTGTCAGGGAAAAAGCCCAATCCTGAGGATCGCCGTGCAGGAGAGAGATGACAATTTGAACCTGCTGTGCTGCGTTCCCTGAGGATTTAGGTTTTAAGGCAAAAAACAACTTACAGTTATATTTGAAATTCAGAAATTTGGCCCGATCTCCCAAAAACAAATCTGGCATGGGAATGCTAGGTTCCACAATCGGCAACCCAGCAAGATAGACAGCAATACTCCGAACCTCAGTGGCAAGCTGATCCACACGCCCAGACAGCTGTGCAAGCTCCATTGAGAGGAAAAAAAATCCTCCTCAGCACCCAGAGAAAAAGAGGGAAAAAATGCAAGAAACAGAAAAAAATAAATAAATCTCCGACAACTCTGACAACTTTTTTCTTTCCACACTATTTTTCCCTTCTGTGAGTACCATACAATTTTCAGTTAGGCGGTGATACTGTTATGTTTCGGTAGCTGAGGAGAGCAGGCAAAAACGGCAATACACCAGAGAGGTTGGAATCTATTGGATTGCAGTACCCTGACTAACCACCACAACTAAAGGCAGCCGTGGAGCGTTCCTACGTTGGTCCTAGATTCCTCGTCACAGTCTGAGAGATTAACTATACCTAAAGATAGAAAGAGGAAAGCTATCTGCCCCGGAGCAGATCCCCAAAGAACATAGGAAGCCCCCAAACATGTAATGGCGGTTAGACAAGAGGAAATACAGACACAGACAGAAAATAGTATGAGTAAACGCTGGGGCCCAATCTGCCTAGACAGAAAAGAATAGAAAGGATACTCACTGCAATCCAAAAAAACCCTAAAAAATGCCAACGCTACTGATTGCAAAAACACCTGAGATCACACGACCTCTACCACCTAAATCAGTTCTCTGGTGTAACAAAACTAAGCCGCAGCCACTGAAAAAACTGGAAAAGGCAAATGAGCAAATAACAATGGCTCCAGAGGAACTGAGAGGAGCCCAAGACCCCCAGAGGGGAACCTGGCTAACCTCACAGAAATGCAGAGAAATATGCAAATGGTAAGCACAAAAACAAAAACAGAAAATATCTTATCTGAAAGCAGAAGAAGAGGCAAGACTCAGGAAGCTTCCAAGTGAACCAGGAACCACAGTTGAGACAAGAACAATTGATTACCGGCAACCATGATTGGAGGGAACCTCCCTTAAATCAAGCCAGTCTGTGAATCCTGATTGCCAATCCTCATTGAATGGTTCAGTACTGTTTGTAACCACCAGAGGGAGCTTCTGCTCAGAATTCATTTCCAAAACATTCACAACACCATACACTTAGTGTATAGGCATTCCAAGTCTAGGAGACCTGCTCCTTTAAATTGGGCATAGTTTTAATCAGGCCTTCCTCCACGGCTCATCACCCACCACCTCTAGATCACCATGGTTAACATGTTCCGTACTGTATGAGCCAGTGTCGAATTCCTAGCAAGGGTGGGTGGTTATGCTGGGCGTAAAATAGTTTTTATGGAAAAGGATGAGGTATACCCCACAGGGAAAATGTTTGCCAGCCCATACACTTAGTGATGAGCATTCAAAGTCTAGGAGACCCGCTCCTTTAAATTGGGCATAGTTTTTAATCAGACCTTCCTCCACGGGTCATCATCCACTGCCACTAGATCACCAGGGTTAACGTGTTCTGTGCTGCTACAGCCAGTGTCGAATTCCTAACAAGGGTGGGTGGTTATGCTGGGTGCAAAATACTTGTTATGGAAAAGGATGAGGTGTACCCCACAGGGGAAAATGTTTGCCAGCCCATACACATTCCAAGTCTAGGAGACCCACACCTTTTTAATGAAACATTTTTATGAGGCCCTCCTCTATGTTTCTGCCTAGGGGGATTGGTGTTGTTGCGGTGCATATGACTTGGTAGCAGTGCAGGCCTTGCAGTCAATGCATAAGAAAACAGAATGGGAGTACAAAATGAATAATTTGAAGTGGATTTTCCTGTGCCTATCCAGTACCTGGGTTCAAAGGCATATTGGGGTGCATATGACTTGGCAGCAGGGCAGGCCTTGCTGTCAATACAAAAGAAAAGAGTATGGTAGTACAAAATGAATAATGTGAAGAAGACTTTTTTACCCATCCAGTATGTGGGTTCAAAGGCTTATTGGGGTGCATATGACTTGGTAGCAAGGCATGCCTTGCAGTCATTTCATAGGAAAATGGAATGGGAGTACAAAATGAATAATGTGAAGTGGATTTTCCTGTGCCCATTCAGTATGTGGGTTTAAAGTCTTATTGGGGTGCATATGACTTGGTACCAAGGCAGGCCTTGCAGTCAATGCATAAGAAATCAGAATGGGAGTCCGGAATGAATAATGTGAAGTGGATTTTTCTGTGCCCATCCAGTACGTGGGTCACAGACTTATTGGGGTGCATATGACTTGGTAGCAATGCAGGCCTTGCAGTCAATGCATAAGAAAACAAAATGGGAGTCCAAAATGAATAATGTGAAGTGGATTTTCCTGTGCCCATCCTGTATGTGGGTTCAAAGGCTTATTGGGTGCGTATGACTTGGTAGCAGGGCAGGTCTTGCAGTCAATGCATAAGAAAAGGGAATGGGAGTACAAAATGTATAATATGAAGTGGATTTTCCTGTGCCCATCCAGTATGTGGGTTCAAACGTTTATTGAGATGCATATGACTTGGTAGCAGGGCAGGCCTTGCAGTCAATATATAAGAAAAGGGAATGGGAGTACAAACTGAATAATGTGAAGTGGATTTTCCTGTGCCCATCCAGTACGTGGCTTCAAAAGCTTATTGGGGTGCCTGAAACTGGGGCAAGCCAGGCCTTGCATTCAATGTAACATTTTTTCTGAAAGCCTTCCTGTACATCTTGTGAAAGGGGTATTGTGGTGCATCATAATTCTTGGCAGCTCATCCACTCACTGCATAGCCAATAACAGTTTAGGAGACCCACTGTTTAATAATGGCCCTTTAAGAAGATTAATACTGCCTGATGCCCCGGTAAAAATAGGCTCTGTGACTGTTAAGGATCGAGTTCCCGCTTCTGCACAAGGGGAATCTCGAACCATCCCTGCTGCGGTCTCACATCCGTCCCCGGCCGCAGTGGATTCTGCTCAGCAGAGACGTCAGTCCCAGCGTCTCGCCCAGTCTAGCACTGTTCAGAGGATTACTGCTGCCTCTCCAGGTTCTGCTATGGTAGCCAGTACTGGTCAGCGGCGAGCAGACGTCTTTAAGACTAAGTCCTGCGTTTCCCCTTCTGAGCATGCCCAGGGTAATATCTCTCATTGGAGATCAGGGGTCACATGTTCAGGTACTGCAGCAGCTCCTATTGGTCCGCCAGGAAGGTCCTGAAACTAAATGTGTTCTGGAACAGTTTCCTATTGGTCCTTTTCTGGCAGGCCCTGTAGTTGCTGCTATAAAAGGGTTGTATGACCATGCGGCCATGCGCTAGTATCAATTGCATTATGTGCTTTGCGCCAGTGTGATCTTGTACGCATGTGTTAGGGCTCGGCTGAAATAAGCCCCTAGAATACCGGCACCTCAGATGAGGAGATTGTATGCACGTGTTTAGGGTTTGGCTGACAAAAAGCCCCTAGAATACCGGCTTCTCCGGTGAGGAGATTGTCTGATTGCGTTGCTGATTGCGTTACTACGGACTGCTGTCCGCACAGAGTTTGCTTATACCACCATATAGTGCCACAGTATCTATTGTTGCAACTCTGTGAAGTAACAGAGTTCGCCATACCGCCATCTTACTAGCAGCAGGCTCTGCCTGCATGGTGGACCTCAGGCTGCGAACGCACTTATTATTTATATTTATTTTGTTCATTCCGCCAGCCTTAACTGTGACTTTGAGTCCCTCATTCATAAATGAAACAAGATGTGTCTGCTTATGTGTCACACACCACATGGCCAGCTAGGGTTGTTTAATGTTACAATGATATTTTCAAGTAAATGCTTTTGTATTGGTTGAAAGCAATGTTAAATTTGAAAAACACTTCAAAAACGCTGCGTCTGAACATAGCCCAAGTGATGGAGGAAAATTTTGGTCTGGGGTTATTTGTTTTTTCCATATATACAAGTCATTAACTTGGAAAGGATGTACCTTTACATATTTCCCTGCAAAATCCGTTTTGGTTTCATTTTGGTATGTTGTTTGGTGCACCAGTAAAAATGGCATGAAACCCTGACAACATTGTTTAAAGCTGTGAACTAGGAGTCAGAAATGCTTCCAGGGGTGATCCACATGATGTCTCCGTGTAATTTTATCAGTGTTTCCATCATTTTCAGACATTTTTAGACCTTAAAAGGAACCCCAGGGGGTATCACGGTAAAAATGCTCGGGTCTCTTATAGACTTACATTGGGCACATTGTTCTATCCGAGTACCTGAGTATTCCAATTTGCTCGACCCAAGCAATGAGCACCCGAGCATTTTAGTGCTCACCCATCACTAGTCAAGACTAATGGAGTGGAATTACCAGCAGGGCACAAAGCAGATGTGCAAGACATGCTACAAGTACCTCAGCATCCCACAAGGATACAGTAACCATGATGGAGAGGCAAGGAAAGCAGCAATATCCAAATACCATCAAAGGGTAAGACGGTTACTGAAGAGCCAGCTCAATGGGAAGAATAAAATCTGTGCCATCAATATATATGCCCTGCCAGTTATCAGATACCCTGATGGAAGATGGAAGCTGCAGATGTGAAGACACAAATACTCCTCACAATTCATGGAGGTCTCCACACTAAGTTTAGCACCCAAAGATTGTATACCAACTGAAAGGAGGGTGGTCAAATCTTGATAAGCATCCAAGCCACCATCACAGTGAAACAAGGAGTATCCAGGAATACAGCAGAAAAATTGCACCAAAATATGAGATGCTGAAAGATAGCCTAAGGCAACAACAACAACAGATCTGGAAGGAAGAACAGGAACACGAAGCACCATGGCAAGACAAGCAGCTGCATGGGATGTACCATCAACAGATAATGGAGGTGGCTATCATGGAGAAATCCTACCTAGGGTTGGAGAAAGCTGGATTCTGAGACAGAAGAAAGGAACTAATCATAGCGGCACAAGAGCAAGCACTAAGTAGCAGATTCATAGAAACAGGCATCGACAACACAAGACAAGACCCAAGGTGCACACTTTGCAAAGAAACCTCAGAAACCATCCAATAAATAGTGTCAGGTTGCAAAATGTAAGCAAGAACAGCGTATACAGAACACCACAACCTAGTAGCAGAAATTGTATGCAGGAACATCTGCACAGCATATGGGCTAAGTCCCACTAAGTCCAGGTGGGAGACGCCAGAAAAAGTGATTGAGAATGAAAGGGCTAAAATCCTGTGGGACTTAAAGATCCAGATGGATAAGCAGATGTTGGCTAACCAACCAGACATTAAAATAGTAGACAAGGATTAGAAGACTGCAATCAAAATAGATGTGGCAGTGCCAAGTGACAGCAACATCAGAAAGAAGGAATATGAGAAGTTGGAGAAATACCAGGGCCTCAGAGGAGAACTGGAGAAGATGTGGAAGGTAAAGGCAACAGTGATTCCAGTGGTGATAGTAGCACTTGGAGCAGTGACCCCTAAGTTGAAAGAATGGCTACATCAGATCCCAGGAGTAACATCTGAGCTCTCTGTCCAGAAAATCGCAATGCTTGGAACAACTAAGATCCTGCGCAGAACCCTCAAACTCCCAGGCCTCTGGTAGAGGACCTGAGAATGAGAAAGGATAACAAAGACCACCCCCATAGGGGGTGAGAATAAAATTTTATATGTATTTAACCTAAAATACAAAAGAGAAGCGTTATCGTTAACTTAAGGTCTTTTAGTGATCATTTCATCTTCAAGTTGACTGTTCACAATAATAGTAATTTTGACCAGTTGTGACCAAAACTTTACATGCCACTGTATGTTAAGAATAAACTCCTCTCTTGGCCAGGTTCTGGGCAAGCAATGGTGGTCAAACTTCATAGAAACCAGCTGTATGCCATGAAAGATAAAAGCTTCCTTTGCAGGATAATGACAACAAAAGAAAAAGCAAGTTAATTGCAAACTTGTTTTATCAAGATGACTAACTAACTAAAGCCCCCGTCTCACACAGCGATCTCACTAGTGAGATCGCTGCTGAGTCACTAGTTTTGTGATGCAACAGCGATCTCCCCAGCGATATCGCTGTGTGTGACATTCAGCGACGATCAGCCCCCCTGCTGGGTATCGCTGATCGTCGCTGAATGTCCTGGACATTTTTTTGATCGCTGGTCCCCGCTGATAAGCACGCATCGCTGCGTGTGACAGGCGGGAGACCAACGATCCACTGGTAACCAAGGTACACAGCGGGTTTACAGGCGCAGGGCTGTGCCTGGAAACCCGCTGTGTACCTTGGATACCAGTGCCCTGATGCAGGGAGCTGGTAACCAAGGTACACAGCGGGTTTCCAGGCACCGCGCAGTGCCTGCAAACCCGACGTGTACCTTGGTTACCAGCTCCCTGCATCAGGGCGCTGGTATCCAACGTACACTGTGGGTAACTAAGCGATGTTACCCGCAGTGTCGCTGTGCTGATCGCTGCCTGAGCTGCCTGTTTGGCAGCTCAGCAGCGATCATGTAGCAACACACCAGCGATCCTGATCGTTCTCGGGATCGCTGGTGTATCGCTATGTGAGACCCGGGCTTAAAGCAATTTAATACACTGCTCAAAAAAATAAAGGGAACACTCAAATAACACATCCTATATTTAATGAATGAAATATTCTCATTGAATACTTTGTTCTGTGCAAAGATGAATGTGCTGACAAAAAATCACACAAAAATCATCAATGGAAATCAAATTTATTAACCAATGGAGACCTGGATTTGGAGTCAAACACAAAATTAAAGTGGAATGTAATTTCCATAAAACAAGTCAAAATGAAGCTCAGTATTGTGTGTGGCCTCCACATGCCTGTATGACCTCCCTACTGTACAATGCCTGGGAATGCTTCTGATGAGGCGGCGGATGTCTCCTGAGGGATCTCCTCCCAGACGTGGACTAAAGCATCTGCCAACTCCTGGACAGTCTGTGGTGCAACGTGACATTGGTGGATAGAGGAGACATGTTCCAGATGTGCTCAATCGGATTCAGGTCGGGGGTATGGGCGAGTCAGTCCATAGCTTCAATGCCTTCATCTTGCAGGAACTTCTGACACACTCCAGCCACATGAGGTCTGGCATTGTCCTGCATTAGGAGGAACCTAGGGCCAATCACACCAGCATATGGTCACACAAGGGGTCTGAGGATCTCATCTTGCTACCTAATGGCAGTCAGGCTACCTCTGGTGAGCACATAGAAGGCTGTGCGGCCCTACAAAGAAATGCCACCCACACCATTAGTGACCCACTGCTAAACCGGTCATGCTGAAGGATGTTGCAGGCAGCATATCACTCTCCATGGCATCTCCAGATTCTGTCACGTCTGTCACATGTGCTCAGTATGAACCTGCTTTTATCTGTGAGGAGCACAGGGCGTCAGTGGCGAATTTGCCAATCCTGGTGTTCTGTGCCAAATGCCAAGCGTCCTGAACAGTGTTCGGCTGCGAGCACAACCCCCATCTGTGGACGTCGGGCCCTCAGTCCACTGGAGGTCATTTTGCAGGGCTCTGGCAGTGCTCCTCCTGTTCCTCCTTGCACAAAGGCGGAGGTAGTGGTCCTCCTGCTGGGTTTTTGCCCTCCTACGGCCCCCTCCACTTCTCCTGGTAGCGCCTCCAGCCTCTGGACACTATGCTGACAGACACAGCAAACCTTCTTGCTACAGCTCGCATTGATGTGCCATCCTGGATGAGCTGCACTACCTTAGCCACTTGTGTGGGTTGTAGAGACAGTCTCATGCTGCCACGAGTGTGAAAGCACAACCAACATTCAAAAGTGACCAAAAAATCAGCCAGAAAGCATTGGTACTGAGATAGGGTCTGTGGTCCCCACCTGCAGAACCACTCCTTTATTGAGTGTGTCTTGATAATTGCCCATATTTTTCATCTGTTGTCTATTCCATTTGTAAAACAGGATGTGAAATTGATTGTCAATCAGTGTTCCTTCCTAAGTGGACAGTTTGATTTCACAGAAGTTTGATTTACTTGGAGTTATATTCTGTTGTTTAATTGTTCCCTTTATTTTTTTGAGCAGTGTAAGTTGGGAATACTACTTTAATTCTTAAGAATTGAAGCTTCAGCTCAGGACCAATAAAGGACCGTTTTATCTTGCACTATTTTTTTAAAGCTGAATCTCATTTTTGAAAAGGTCTGGAGAGGGACAAAGGCACACTCAAAATAGGGCGATACCATCTGCTAAGTGACAGGTGAATGTGATGGTAGTGCTCACCTGAAAGTGTTGTGTGCAGGCACAACAGCTATAAAAGAGGGGAAAGCCAAGGCTGATGTCCTGTGTCTGCACAAAGGGTTCTTCCAGATGTATAATGACAAAATTAAAATGATAGTTAGATAGATAGATAATTTAACTAATAACACTTTGTAATATGATAGATAGATAGATAGATAGATAGATAGATAATTTAACTAATAATACTTTGTAATATTTAGTAATCAAATATTTTCTTCAAAACTAGATGAAAGTCTTTGTTTCATAATCAGCCATTACATTGTAGGTCAGCGGTGCTTTCTGTTCTGCTGTGAATTTGAATGTCCAATTGAGGTACAATGTTGTTCTAGCTTAGACCCGCTTTCTTGCATACAAGTCTTTTATAAACTGAATACAGATGTGAAACATGAATATCATATATCTTGTACCTGTATGTGTCATGTTATTACTTGATGATAGTAGCTTGCCATGTCTGTGTAAACTTAAAATATATTTCATATTGTTGAGTTCCAAGAAAAACAGCACCATGCAAAAACAATACCTTTATCTTTTTTGCTTTTCGTGTTCTAGGACATAAATTAGATTCTGACATGATTCATTTGCCATGAGGCCTCCATGCAGCCTGCTTCAGAATATGGAAGCTTAGACCCTCTATGTGAGAACTGCATAAAAGACTGAAATTTTCTCAAACTGTTCTCTAAATTCGCCTGACCCCTAATAGGTTGAAAGTGGAGCCTGCTGCGAGTAATAAGGCATTTTACTGTACTCCGTCCTTTTTCCAGAGATCTGTGAACTGACTGCAGATTAACCATCTATGAGGACTCAATGTACTGATGTGCACATTTAAGTATATAGTAATGGTAATTTTATAAATATTGTACAAATAGTTGTATTACTTATAACCTTAAATTAATATGCCCATAAATTAATCCCTATCTATAGAGACAAGTATTAATAACTGAGAGGATTTACCATATAAAGATGTTTAGATGCAAAGTTAGGCTCTTTAAGGGTATCATGTAAAAATGTACTATTTGGTCTCTTTTAGAATAGGAACATTTGAATCTACTGTGATTTTGCAAAATAAAGTATTTTTTTGTCCTTTTTTCACTTTTTCATACAATAAAAGTGCAATTCTTCAATATTCTGTGCTAAATAATTTCTGTATATATCAATAGAGGATGGAGATCCACATGAGTATACAGTCATGTACAAAGTTGAATGATGAATGTTGAATGATTTACTATTGCTGCCAATAGTAGAGGAAGTAAATTACTTTACTGCATGCGGAATTATTATTGAGCTCAGTGTATTAACAGGATATAGCAAGTTCTTAAAAGGTTTATTTACCTTCAACAAAGTGGACCCAAATGTTTTCAAGCATGTAAAATAACAAAGACAAGATGGTACTAATAGTCCCCTTCTCTAACACCACCTCTTCACTCCTGACCTTCTATTTTGGCTCTTGCGGTAACCTCAGCGTAAGTCCACTAAGTGATTACCTGCAGTGGTGAAGTGTACTGTCCACTTGACATCACTGCTGCAGCTAAAACACAAAGACTGCACCAGCAGTGGAAAGCCGGAGCTCGAGA
Source organism: Oophaga sylvatica (assembly GCA_033576555.1). Classification (NCBI taxonomy): domain Eukaryota; kingdom Metazoa; phylum Chordata; class Amphibia; order Anura; family Dendrobatidae; genus Oophaga; species Oophaga sylvatica. The sequence continues at coordinate 544,724,868 of JARQOD010000002.1, forward strand.
ATGGAAGAGGTTATAACATCTGTTTTTTTTATTTTAGATCCCTTCAAGCATTTTGAGTCCACTTTGCTGGAAGTAAAAAACCCATTCCAGCTCTATCTAGTGCCAGCTGTAGGCATCCAAATTTGCTTCACTTAACTTATTAATTAATTTTTTTTTACATCAGATTTGGTGCTGCTTTAAAGAAACAAGAAATTATCATCACAGAACTTTTGATCTATAGATGTGTACCTCGTAACTTTTAGAATTTTACTAAGGACCACAGTCTTTAGTAAAATTCTAAAACAAGAAATTGCATTATTCCATTATTGTAAAACTCTAGCAAAATCATTGATAGACTGTAATTCAAATCAAGCCACTGGGTGGCAACACATAGAAGCATATAGTATATCTTCTGGTAGAGTACCATGAAACATATTTTTTACGCTGCTCATCTTATTTAATTCAGCAAAGAATATGTTGAGTCAAGAGGAAAAGTGAATTCATAGTATGGATCAGGGCAACCATACAAAGTTAAATTCTGTTGATGGGAGAAAGCAAATGGAAAGTGTGTACGTCTGTAGTTGATGGCATAATCACAACAGTGGTGTTCTATCTTGAAGGGCCTTTGTTAGCACTTTGTTAACTATTATTATTTATGTGAATGTAGTTCTTTTAGGACAGTGGTGGGAAATCTTTTTTACTACCAAGCACCATTTAGATATTTATAATGTTATTCGAGGGACGTACAAAATTATCAATTTGAAAATTACCCTGCTTTATATGGTCAAACACCTAATTAACTCAATGCTGATATGACAGCTGGAATGGCTTCTCTTTGGTGTGATGTGTGATCTAACTTTGTATGAATGATTCTACTCACAACTGGTATTCCAGGTTAGCTTTGGTACATCACATAGGCATTTTTAAATCACAGAAGACACTGGGACAACTATGCATCACAAATGAGATGCTGGAGCATTTACACATCACAGGAGACGCTGGGGCAGCAATACATCACAGAAGACACTGGGAAACATAAACATCACAGTAGATGCTGTAGCATAAACATCACAGGAGACACTGGGATATTTATACATCGCAGGAAACACTGGGGCACTTATGCATCACAGGAAATGTTGGGGTATCAATATATCATAGAAAATGCTGGGGCATATATATCACAGGTGGCACTGATCCATCTATACATTACAGGAGAGGCTGGGGCATACATACACCACTGCAGACGCTGAGGCTTCAATACATTACTGGAGAGGTGAGGTCATATATATGACTGGAGATGTTGGGGGCATATATAACTCACTGCAGATATCGGAGCATATATTCATCACTTGAGACATGGAGCCATATATACATCACTGGAAGCATGAGGATATCTATACATCACTGGAGACATAGGGGCATATATACCTCATTGAAGAGGTTGGGGCTGCAGCTGGTTTCATCGCCGTCATTGGGGGACTGAAGTGCATAGCCAATGATGCAGGACTGGCCAGCATGAGGACATAATGCTTCATTGCAGCATTCTGTAGTGAACTGTGAGTGTGTGTACTCACAATGTGAGGAGCAATTAATGATCCAGCGGCTGGCAAAACGCAACCACCGGCCCAATCGCTGTGGCTGTAGAAAAGTACATCGCTGGCCACAAATGTCTTACTGTCTGGAGATTCCCCCTTGCTCTAGACTATAGTGCATAATGCAGCTAATGATTGCTTCATTCCACGTAAAATAGTTTGTTCTCCCACATTGCCTGAGTGCTGAATAATTCTGCTGAAAACTAAAATCTGCAATTCTTTTTTGAGCATTATAAAATCAATGGTTTATCTCATCAATGACATTATATGACATAAATGTCTGATTGATTAGAGTGCCACTATATAGCAAGAAAAAGAAAAAAGTCAGCTCACCCAACTGAGGCCAGGGATCTGAAGCACAGACAGGTCAGCAGTGGAGCAGGAATATCAATCGAGTGAAGGAAAAGGATCCAGCTTCAGAAATCCCATAAAACAAATATTTATTGAAAATTCTTAAGATACATTATAACATCATAGTAGCCACTAACCCTATAAGGGGGACTTCACACTGGCAGATGTGTTTCAGACCCCAAGGTCTTTAGTCATGCCACTGTGAAGAACCCACATCTCACTTCTCCTCCTGATGACACTATTACATCAGAGGGATTAATTAGTACAAATCTACAAATTTGCACCAACATGATGTTCCACACCCTTTGGAGACACATAAGGTCAGCTTGGTACACTTTTAAACAGACACCCCCTGTCCACACGTGTCATGGGAGGTACGCAAAGTTAGAGAATTTGGCCCACACAGCCGCTGATGTGGCACCACACTCGCTCACCACCCTGACAGGCTGAGAAGTCACTTTCACTAGCACCAATGAAACAGAGCCTTGCCAGCCCGGTAGGACTGTCACCAGTTCCTCGTTAGATATAAGCTCAGTCTGTTAATGGGATAATATGGTGCCAGAAACAAGGCTCTGGCAGCATAGAAAGTAAAACTGGATTCTGAGATTGAGAAAAATTAGCAGCCCAAGGTTAAATTATGTATTTAATCGCCTTAAGGGCACATTAGACAAAACAGTATATATACAATGGCATAAGAAGAAAAGAGAACACATGGTCTTACACAAGGATTTAACACCTTTGTTGTTCAATCCCTGTTCCACCCTCCATATGGTCCTGATCCCCCTTGTGGGTGTTTGTAGCTAAAACTCCCAAAACCTATTAGGAATCATAACTTCCTAACGGACGGTCATTGAGCGATGATTTTGGGGCCATCAAATTCAACCAGGCCCCCTTTAAGCTTAGAGGCAAAACATGGCTTCACTACTCGGCTTTTACTAGTCGTTTTGCGTATCTCCCCACCCTGGGGTGTTCTAACGGATCGAAAACCTGAAAGGATTTCAGCCCATTCCCGAGATCTCAAAAATCTAACAGGTGTACAGATAAGACATATGAAAACTCCATATTCTCCTTAAATCTCCTTATAAAAACCTAGCAGACTTGGGGAAGTTTGAATGCAGCTACACAGCATGGGTGCCACAGTGGGTAATTTTGTCTTGAGATTGGATAGTAGCTAGGCTGATGGGGGCTTGAATTTTCACTCTGAAGCTGATGAGGCTGGACTACCTACTGAACCAGGTGTCCTGTTACAGCTACATAATTTGAAGGAGGATTGTAATCTCTGACCAGATATGATACAGTTGGCATGATATTAAATCCCTCCATATTCTTCACAGCCACCTTTGGAATCCACACCAAGAAACCTTTTCCCACATTCCAATTGGTGCTGCACCCATTTTGACTGAATTTGCTGAATTTTCTCCCCAAAATTGCACAAATAATAAATTTGCACAAATTTCAATACCAAAAGCTTGTAATTGCTTGTGAAATGTACATTGGAGAGAGGGAAGAGAGAAAGAGAGAATTTTGTGGACATTGCTAACCATGACAGATTACAATTTACAGGCGAGAAAAAGAGAGGAAGATAGAGGACCCATCTGATCATAAGAGGTAACCCTTTACATGCAAGAGAGAGGACTCCGCTGATAATAAGAGCTTGCATAAAACAGGGAGAGAGAGAGAATCCCACTGGCCATACTAGCTTACATTCTACATTAGAATATGTACCCAACTGATCATAAGGACTTACACTCTACACATTAGATATACCCAGTTACTCTGAAGAGGAAAATGGATTCTGCCATACAAACTGTGCATCACGGGGAACCACTGCTCTGAATTTCAGGAAATTAGACTTGAACTTGATCTTCCAGTAATCAATCTGCTCATTTTTAGTGGCAGAGCACAAATGGCTCTTTCCAATAACTTAAGTTGGAGTTTTGAAAACAAACTAGCAAATTCAATGTGATTTTACATGTACCTACAGTACATACAGATGTATACTTTTTTTAACTTAACACCCCGCATGTAACTACATCATGATGCAAAAAAAAATCATGATGCAGAAAATTGCAGCTGCATACTTAAAACAGCACAAATCATTTAAAAGAGCAAGGTATCAATTGACATTTAATGAGTCAAGAAATCTTGCTGTATGATGTTAAACATTTAACTTTAGAATGTACTGCATGCAGTACATAGAAATATAGCCCTGCGTCACCTGCGACAAGAGCACAGTGCCACCTGGCAACAGAATCAGAGCCAGTAAGAGCAGACACTGACACAACAACACCTTCATTTGTGTGATTCCCTACTTTTCCTCTTTGGTCTACAAATTCTTACATGAGTGTGGTATAACATTAAATCCACTGACAAGGGAAGTGAATAATGCTGAATACAATATATCTTTACAATTGAGCTCATCAAAAGGTGAGATGCTATTTTTAGTTAAAATGTGAACAATAAGTTATTGAAGTCGATGTTTCAAAGGCAGGAACAATTGGCAAGAGTAAAGTGAGTAAAGTGACTTTAACAAAGTTCAAGTTGTGAAGAATAACTTAGAATGACAGAACAACTTTAAAACAGTAGGTCTTTTTTGATGTTCCTAGTATCAGTGGTTAGTACGACAGATGAATTAATCAGAAATGCAAATGGAAATTTGCTTGAAAACAATTTGTGATATTCGATTCGAGCAAATCACCAAAAATGACTGGTAACATCTTACAAAATACAGTAGACCAGCCAGAGAAGGCTCACAAAATCTTGGGCAAGGGCCGGTGGGTTTTTCCATGATGTCTTCCAGTGGTCACACACAGTTGAAACCAGAAGTTACACTGTTTAAAAAGACACATATGAATGTTTTTCTCAATATCTGACATGAAATCTCACATTTCTCTAATTAACTCAGATGTTGCCAAAAAACAGATCAGAAGCTTCCAAACACATGACATCATCATATGGGCAGTCCAGATTTGTTCAAAGGCATAGTAATTTTAGTATATGTAAACTTTTGACTTTGCCGTAAGCAATAAAAATTCCTTAAAACATTTTCTCTCTCATTATCCTGGCATTTGTCAAATATTAACAATTATGGTAATCCTAATTGACCTAAAACAGGAAAGGTTTATTCTGATTTCATCTCCGATATTTAGAAAAGCATGCATGTGTCTTTTTATATAGTGTATGTAAACTTCTGGTTTCAACCATAACATTGTTCAACATAGCCAATCAAGAGTGACAGTCATAATCTGTATAAGAGTAGAGACAGGAAATGCAGTTGCCATTTTGGGGTGCATCTGATTAGTGAGAGGACATAACAGCTCACAGCTAAGTAATAGAAATAGGGGAAAAGCCTTAAAATACTAAGTAAACATTACAATTTGTGAAAAGACAACAGTGAAGAACAGTTAACATTAGCGATGGGCAGTCCCCTGGATGTTTGGGTTCGGTTGGTTCAGCCGAATAGTTACAAAAAATTTGAGTTCAGGTACCAGAACTGTCCCTGGACTCAATACCAAACCTCATTCACTTGAATGGGGGGCCAAATATCAAGTATTTGCCATTCTGCTATGTGCATGACAGCGCGGCAAACACTGCTCCTGATCAGCAGTAAAATCATTACCGCCGGTCAGACAGCTCCGAATGCCACACTGTCAAATGATAGCATAGGCCAGTAGCTGTAATCAGAGGTAAAAAGTTTACCTCCGGTCAGTGACGTCGGCTGATGGGACTACTGCTCCCATCAGCCTACTACTGCTGCCGCTAATAACAGCGAGAGCAGGCAGAGCTTGATGGGAGTATTCATCAGCCACCACCTGCACTGTAAATAATTAATTAAAAAAATGGTATGTGTTCCCTGTATTTTTGATAACCAACCAAGCTAAACTCACAGCTGGAGGCTGCAACCCTCAGCTGTAAGCTTCAGCAAAGCTGGTTATCAAAAAAAAGGGGTCCCAACTCTGACTTTTATAATTATTTAAATAAATAATTAAAAAAACAGCATGGGGTCCTCCCACTTATAACAACCAGCCAAGATAAAGCAGACAGCTCGGGTCTGGTATTCTGAGGCTAGTAAGGGGACATAAATATTGGCAACCAGCCTAAAAAAAGCAGTCCGCAGCCGCCCAGAAAAGATAAATCTAATATACTGTAAGGTTCTATGTATATATTCTTGAAACTCAGTTTGTTCGTCAGCCATTTTACTTTCTGTCTTGCTGCAGCTATCTTGCCCTCAGTCAAAATGGAGTTTCCAGCTTGCATGTTCCCGCCCTGATTCTCTCCTTTGCTTCTTAAGCAGCCACAGCTGAGCAATCAGTGCTTCAGAATCTAGCCTGCAGTGAACCTGTGACTTGACTCCTGTAAGCTTGGACCTTGTACTCCAGCTATTCCTACTGAGGAACTCTGAAGCACTTGTGGACTCTGAACCCTGCTCTTTGAAAGACCCACGTTTGCATGGACTTATGGTAACAGAGAAGAAGATCCTGAATCTGTATTGGAGAGTGATTGCTGAGCTTGGATTACTCTGGCCTGCTGTGTCTCCTCTTTCTGTGTCTGCAAACTGTGTGACTATTTCTGCCAACTTGTATGAAGTAATACAGGACTTTTCTATATCAAACCTGTGACTCCTGTGTTTTCATCGCACCCAAGCACAAGACGCTATATGAACTGTACTACATACATTACAAGATTCTGAAGCCAAAACGTTAGTGTCTGCTGGGTCTGGAAGGCTGTGTCTGCTGTACTGTGGATATCAGACGTCCGGTTGTACTTTCTGTGATGACAGTGGTTGTGACTTCTCACAACCATTCCAGGTGAGCAATTCCCTTAAGTTTTTTTCTTTTTGCAGTGTTACCACAGGTAAACACTATTGTTTTTTTTTTTTTTTTTTTCCTTTCTTTTCTCTTTTTTGTCTGCTATAACTCTGGATATCAGATGTCTGGTTGAAACTTTCTGTGATGATAGTGGTTATGACTTCTCACAACCATTCCAGGTGAGCAGTTCCCTTAATTTTTTTTTCTCTCTGCAGTGTTGCCACAGGTGAACACTATTGTTTTTTTTTCTCTCCTCTTCTTCCAGTAATCCTGTCTTAAAAGATCTGGAAAATGGAGGCCCGCATAAAGGAACTTTGCGGAGTGACTGATAATATCCTTGCAGATTTGCAGAATATAAAGACCCGTTTTACAAATCTACAGGACCTCAATAATCACAATTTGCAAGTGGTTGGACAGACTACCCAGGATTTGCGAGCCAGGATTGAGGTTCTAGAGGGGCGAGTCCAGGCTCCTGCCGTAGCCCCGAGTGCTGGGATTCCCAAGTTGCCCCCTTTTCGTTTTGGCGGTGAACGTGAGAAATTCAGGGGATTTATTAATCAATGCAATCTTTTTTTTTCTGCACATGCTTCACAATTTCCCACTGAACGATCTAAGGTGCTTACTATAATTATGTTGCTTACCAACAAGGCTTTAATGTGGGCAAACCCTCTGATTGAGACTGAGGATGATTGTTTGAATCACCTTGATGATTTTATTTCAGCCATGGGGCAGGTGTTTTGATGACCCCAATCGAGGTGCAACAGCTGAAGCAGCCATGTTAGCTTTGCGCCAAGGTAAGCACTCGGTAGCTGAATATGCCTTGGATTTCAGGAGATGGGCCCTTGATACCACCTGGGACAGTTCCGCCAAAAAATCTATTTTTCGAAAGGGGTTATCTCCACTGATTAAGGATGAACTTGCTCGTGCCGACCCTCCCACTGCGTTAGGTGACTTTATTAACTACTGCATCCGTATTGATACTCGTCTGACTGAACGCAGGCAAGAGAGATGGTTCGAAAGCAATCGTACTAACCTTTTCCTACCTTCCTCTCCAGCTAAGGAACCTTTGAGTAGGATTACACGGGAACCTGAACCTGAACCCATGCAGGTAGACTCTTTACAACGACGGGTTAGTGATGCACGCAAGGAACATCGTTTTAAGGAGAATCTATGTTTCTATTGTGGTAAGTCAGGGCACTTCATTATAAATTGCCCCAGCCGTTCTCGTAAGACTACTGCAGCACTCATTCATTGTGAGTGTTGCGAGAGGGGATCTGTCAGGTCCGAGCCTCAGGCTCCAGAGAGATCTGCAGCAACAGATCTTGATTTCTCGGACTTAAACTCCGTTACCTCTGAGGACGTTGACTGTGTAAACGCTGCCATTTTTCAAGTTTCCTCAGCGGTGTCCCAGCTGAGTTGTAAGAAAAACAATTCTCATTGCTTTCTTTCCATCAAACTCTGGGTTGACTCAGCTTGGGTGTCTAGCTCTGCTATGATCGACTCAGGGGCAAGTGGAAATTTTATGGATGTCTCCTTTGCTCTGAAACAGGGAATACGTTCAGTGAAGAAGGCTACTCCAGTACAGATGGAAACTGTGGATGGCTCCCTGCTGACCTCTGGACCAGTGGATCAGGAAACAGAGCCTTTGAGGGTTCTTATGGGTAAAGATCATCAAGAGAAACTGTCCTTTATGCTTATCTCTTTTCCCCACTTTCCCATTATTCTAGGGCTACCATGGCTGCAGGCTCAGAATCCTACCATTAACTGGGAGACCAAGGAATTACACTTTCCAGAGAAACAGATGAGTCCAAAAGTTTCAGCTTGCTCTGTTCCTAAAGGAATCATGTCAGTCCCTGAACTACCAGCTGTATACCAGGACTATGTGGATTTATGTGACAAGAAGAACGCTGACCAGCTTCCTCCTCACCATCCATATGATTGTCCAATTGAATTATTGCCTGGAGCAGAGATACCTTTTGGTAAGATCTACCCCCTGGCGGGGCCCGAGCTAAAGGCTTTAAAGGATTACATAGATGAAAATCTAGCCAAGGGCTTCATACGCCCCTCTTCATCTCCTGCAGGTGCACCCATCTTCTTTGTAAAGAAGAAAGATGGATCTCTGAGACCATGCGTAGACTATAGGGAACTCAATAAGGTTACTATTAGAAACCGTTATCCATTGCCTTTAATCCCTGAGTTATTGGAGAGAGTGCGACATGCCAAAATTTTTTCTAAACTAGATCTTCGTGGGTAGAACAGAAGGAGATTATCGCCAAATAATGGCACATTAAATGTATGGGAAATCCCTTAATATGTGCCATCTGGTCAGGATTAAAGTAAGGAGCCCATCGTTAAATCAAACAGGAGCAAGGAGTGTGATGAAACCATCACAAAAAGAACGAAATAGGGCTTTAAGAAAATATCAAAATCTTTATTAGAACATATATATAAATACAAAAATACAGGTAAGGCGAAAAACAAGTGCCAAACAGAGAACACACAGAGACAAGTGCAAATCTGATGCAAAAGGGAGTCGTGCTGGCCCAGGTAATGAAATAATGATATGGCTAGCCAATGAAATCACATCCTGGTATTAATGTGACGTATACTACTAACACCTGTATATAAATGACTGACCTGTAAAAACCACAGGTGATGGCAAAAGGGAGTTGGTCTAATTATATAAACTTATATGTCCCTGCAGTGGAGCAATGGAGAGGAAGCATAAATGTGTTGCTATACTATTTATACAAAAATGACCAGTGTCATAAAGATCTAAATACCTCTCTCCAAAAGTGCCGGGTGTGAGCCTGGGTCTGCACGTCTGCCCCGACGCGCGTTTCGGCAAGATTGCCTTCGTCAGGGGGCCCCTGCCATCACCTGTGGTTTTTACAGGTCAGTCATTTATATACAGGTGTTAGTAGTATACGTCACATTAATACCAGGATGTGATTTCATTGGCTAGCCATATCATTATTTCATTACCTGGGCCAGCACGACTCCCTTTTGCATCAGATTTGCACTTGTCTCTGTGTGTTCTCTGTTTGGCACTTGTTTTTCGCCTTACCTGTATTTTTGTATTTATATATATGTTCTAATAATATTTTGATATTTTCTTAAAGCCCTATTTCGTTTTTTGTGATGGTTTCATCACACTCCTAGATCTTCGTGGGGCCTATAACTTAGTCCGTATTAGACCTGGGGATGAATGGAAGACTGCATTCAGGTCACGCTATGGACACTTTGAATATCTAGTTATGCCTTTTGGTCTGAGTACCGCCCCAGCCACTTTCCAACACTTGGTGAATGACATCTTCAGGGATCTCCTAGATACATTCGTGGTAATTTATTTGGATGATATTCTAATTTTTTCTAACTCCACAGAGGAACATCATGGACATGTGAGAATGGTCTTGGAACGTCTAAGACAAAATCATCTTTACATCAAACTTGAAAAGTGTGAATTCCATAGGACCGAAATTCAATTTCTGGGGTATGTACTGTCTACACAAGGAATTAGTATGGATGGAAGCAAAACCCAAGCCATCAAGGATTGGCCAAGTCCTAGAAATGTGAAGGAGGTACAGCGCTTCATCGGGTTTGCCAACTTCTATAGACATTTCATTAGAAATTTCTCTGAGGTAGTGTCACCTATCACTCAACTTACCCGGAAAGAGTCTAGGTTTTCCTGGACTCCCAAGCCCAGGAAGCATTTTCCCGTCTAAAAGATAAATTTACCACTGCACCTATCCTAGTACATCCCAACCCCGAGCTTGCCTTCATAATAGAGGTGGATGCTTCAGACTGTGCCGTTGGAGCTATACTCTCTCAGAGAACAGGTGAGAAGAATGTCTTGCATCCCTGTGCCTTCTTTTCCCAGCAGTTGTCTTCGGCTGAGAGGAACTACGATGTGGGCAATAGAGAGTTGTTGGCCATTATTGCCGCCTTCAAAGAATGGAGACACCTTCTTCAGGGAGCTGCACAGCAAATAGTTGTCCTGACAGACCATCGTAACCTTGAGTTTATCAGGTCGGCTAAGTGCCTGACTCCTCGCCAGGCTCGCTGGAATCTTTTCTTAAACCAATTTAATTTTATCATCTCTTATAGACCAGGATCGCGCAATGGAAAGGCTGATGCACTCTCTAGGATTTACTCAGCAGAGACACGTCCAATTACTCCTCCTAAGACTATTCTTCCTGACTCTAGATTCCTAGGAGTAATTCATAATCAAGACCTACTTAAGGACATCAAGGAAGCATATCATGCGGATTCCTTTTTGGCACAACCCCCAAGGGACGTAAGTCTTGTCTTTAAGAATGGTGTGTGGATTCGGGGACAACGTCTGTATATTCCTGAAACAGTCAGATTAAGAGTATTGCAACTCATTCACGATTCCAAGATAGCTGGGCATAGAGGAATTCTAAAGACACAGGAATTTCTTTCTCGTTTCTTTTGGTGGCCCACTTGCAGGAAGGATGTTTTGAATTATGTCACTTCATGGATGAATGGATTTTAACAGGGAAAAATGCAAAGTACTACATCTGGGCAATAAAAATGAAAAAAGCATATACAAAATGGGAGGAATAGGGCTAAGTAACAGCACATGTGAAAAAGACTTGGGTATACTAATAGATCACAGACTTAACATGAGTCAACAGTGTGATGCAGCAGCAAAAAAGCAAATACAATTCTAGGATGTATCAACAGAAGCATACAGTCTAGATCACGTGAGGTCATTATTGCCCTCTACTCCTCTTTGGTCAGACCTCATCTGGAATACTGTGTCCAGTTTTGGGCACCACATTTTAAAAAGACATCAACAAACTGGAGCAAGTTCAGAGAAGAGCCACCAGAATGGTGACCGGTCTGCAAACCATGTCCTATGAGGAACGGTTGCAGGATTTGGGAATGTTTAGCTTGCAAAAAGAAGACTGAGAGGAGACTTAATAGCTGTCTACAAATATCTCAAGGGCTGTCACATTGTAGAAGGATCATCTTTATTCTCATTTGCGCAAGGAAGACTAGAAGCATGGGATGAAACTGAATGGGAGGGACACAGATTGATATTAGAAAAAACTTTTTGACGTTAGGGTGATCAATGAGTGGAACAGGCTGCCACAAGATGGTGGTGAGTTCTCCTTCAATGGAAGTCTTCAAACAGAGGCTGGATAGACATCTGTCTGGGATGATTTAGAGAATCCTGCTTTGAGCAGGGGGTTGGACCAATGACCCAGGAGGTCCTTCCAACTCTACCATTCTATGATTCATGTGAGGTCTGTGCAAGATGCAAAACACCTCGCTCCTCACCAACTGGTCTGTTACAGCCTCTTCCCACCCCGTCCCGCCCGTGGGGATCCATTTCTATGGACTTCATTGTGGAGTTACCAACCTCTCAGGGGAAGAACACCATTCTAGTGGTGGTTGACCGTCTAACAAAGGCAGCTCATTTTATCCTTTGTGTCGGCTTACCCACTGCAAAACAGACATCAGATTTGATGATTAAAGATGTGTTTCGCTTACATGGAGTACCGGATGAGGTTATTTCGGATCGAGGGGTGCAATTCACTTCTAGGTTTTGGCAAAATTTCTGTGCAGCATTGGACATTAAAGTAAACCTTTCTTCTGCTTTTCATCCCCAGACTAATGGACAGACGAACAAACCAATCAAACCCTGGAGCAGTATCTCCGCTGCTTTATCTGCCACCTACAGGATGATTGGGTGGATCTACTTCCATTAGCTGAGTTCTCGTATAACAACTCTCAGAGTGCCTCCACTAAACAGTCTCCTTTTTACTCTAATCTAGGTTATCATCCTAACATTCTACCACGATTTCCCATAGAAACGCCTTTACCAGCAGTGGCTGAAAGAATCACGTCTTTACAGAAGAATATGGATCTTCTAAAGGAAAATCTGGAATCGGCTCAAGAAAGGTACAAGAAAGCAGCAGATAAATTTCGTAAACCTGCACCAGCTTTCAAGGTAGGAGACTTGGTCTGGCTGTCAACCAGAAATCTTAAGTTAAGGATTCCATCGTCTAAGTTGGGACATAAGTACATTGGACCCTATAAAATCAGTAAAATTATAAGTGCCGTTGCTTGTCGTCTTCAACTGCCCAGAACTATGAGAATCCACTAAAGGCTGCGACACCCAATACGTTTCCTGGACGTTCCTCTCCTTGCCCTGACCCAGTGCTAGTCGATGGTCAGGAAGAATTTGTGGTGGAAAGGATTTTAGATTCCAGGTTGTATAGAAATCAGTTACAATATCTGATTAAATGGCAGGGCTACCCAGTGGAGGACAACTCATGGGAACCGGTCAATAACGTTAATGCTCCTCGCTTGCTCCGTCAGTTTCATCAGAGGTACCCACACAAGCCTAGTCTGAGGTCATCCGGAGGTTGTCCTTAAGGGGGAGTAATGTAAGGTTCTATGTATATATTCCTGAAACTCAGTTTGTTCGTCAGCCATTTTACTTTCTGTCTTGCTGCAGCTATCTTGCCCTCAGTCAAAATGGAGTTTCCAGCTTGCATGTTCCCGCCCTGATTCTCTCCTTTGCTTCTTAAGCAGCCACAGCTGAGCAATCAGTGCTTCAGAATCTAGCCTGCAGTGAACCTGTGACTTGACTCCTGTAAGCCTTGGACCTTGTACTCCAGCTATTCCTACTGAGGAACTCTGAAGCACTTGTGGACTCTGAACCCTGCTCTTTGAAAGACCCACGTTTGCATGGACTTACGGTAACAGAGAAGAAGATCCTGAATCTGTATTGGAGAGTGATTGCTGAGCTTGGATTACTCTGGCCTGCTGTGTCTCCTGTTTCTGTGTCTGCAAACTGTGTGACTATTTCTGCCAACTTGTATGAAGTAATACAGGACTTTTCTATATCAAACCTGTGACTCCTGTGTTTTCATCGCACCCAAGCACAAGATGCTATATGAACTGTACTACATACATTACATATACATTCTGGTGCTTTGCCTGGGTCATCTCACTTGCTCTGTAGCTGTGGCAACTGGTATTCATATCTGTGGGGTTGATGTCACCTTTGTATGTCTGGTGACATCAAGCCCACAGCTTAGCAACATCTTGGCAACAGATATTGTACTGCAAGTCAGCTTCAGAGATCTTATAGTTAATGGCTCACAAGTTAAAAGTGACATGAAAGTGACCAACACATACATACAGAACCTGGTGTGGGACATATTTCTCAGGTCTCCTATATTGCTATATCTAAAACTCTGATTGTGTCAGAAGTACAGCACCCAGTGTACTAAGTGATACCTCATTAGAATCAGGGTCTCTTCTCCTACAATATGCTGCTCTCAAATGAGGTAGCAAAAACCTGCTGACATATTCAATTTAAGACAGGTGATTCTACAATAGGTGACAGGAAGACAATAAGATGCTATGACTGCCCAGTTACAAAGTAGATGGCTACACAAGAGATGGTTACACAAGATTACACCACTAATAGCTGCAGAGCATATTGTACATTGTTAAATAATGAATTAAGACAATTCTTTTTAGATTTTGCCTTAATCATCTGATCACTACTGGTTTCGTTTCTGTAACTACTAGCGAGCACATATTAATGTTAGCGAACGATATCTATAATTATATATTTTCACATTTAGTGAGAATATAGCATTAAAAACTGGCCATTTATTGACAGTGTCCAATCTTGTTATGCAAGTACAGATTGTGTTTTGTACAACGAATGACTGAAGTAAGTGATCTTTTTCTGTATGACATTCATATGCCCTAATACGGCATGTGAACATGGCCAGACTTTTTATAACATAGTTACATAAACTCCAAAAATATATATTTTGGAAATAGCAGGATCTTTTATATGATTCCATTAAAAGACCAAAACAATACAGACAGGAAAACACAGGTTTTCTTCCCTGAAATTTATTGTATTATATATAAAGGGAAGTATAGTAACAATAACATTTCAGATAAGAAACAATTATGGAGGTGTGTTAAAAAATATGGTACAGTGGATGATTTTAAAATCTAGCAATTTTATTTTATTTTATTTTCATCTAACAGCAGCATGAACCCCAAGTGGAAAGACATAACTTTATTTTATCTAGTAAATTATAGTTATTTTTTTCTATTTTCACTTGTTTAAACCTT
>JARQOD010000002.1:544739836-544872963 GCA_033576555.1 Oophaga sylvatica
AATTTAGTGAGAATTGCATTAAAAACGGCCCTTTTATTGACGTGCCCAAATCTTGTTATGCAAGTCGATTGTGTTTTTTTAAAAGAAGATGAAGTAAGTGATCTTTTTTGTATGCATTCATATGCCCAAATAGGGTGTGCATGGCCGATTTTTTAAACATAGTTACATAAACTCCAAAAAATATATTTTTTGGAATGCAGGATTTTTAATGTTCAAAAAAAGCCCAAAAAAATACAGACAGGAAAAACAGGTTTTTTCCCCTGAATTTTATTGTATTTATTTAAAGGGAAGTATTAACAAAAACATTTCATTTTAAGAAACAATTTGGAGGGTTTTAAAAATATGGTACGTGGATTTTTTTAAAAATCTAGAAATTTTTATTTTTTTTTATTTTTCTAACAGGCATGAACCCCAAGTGGAAGACATAATTTATTTTATCTAGTAATTATTTTATTTTTTTCTATTTTCCTTTTTTAAAACCTTGATAAGTGCCCTGCAAATAAAATTGGCTGAAGTGTAAAAAAGCCAGTGTTTGTACAGAAAACTGTGTTTCTAAGCTGTAGTTTTGATTTGTTTAATATTGAAAAATACGTGAAAAAAAGTTTCAAATTTTTTAAAAAAATATTAATTAAGAAAAGGCCAGAAATGTAAAAAAAAAATTAAAACACTTTACAGTATTTTATGGAGATTGAAAAAAGATTTCCTAATTAAAAATTTCAAATATCGATTGTTGACAAGGGCGGGGAACTCCTAAGTGAGGGGGGGGTGAAAAAAATTTTTTCTTAAAATTTTAGAAAAACTTGATTCTTCTAGATCTGAATTTTTTATTTGGGTCCTGTGTGAAATAAAGAAATGGCAGTGGAAATCTTGATTTTAAAAACCCGTAAAAGGGTAATGAAATAATAAATACTGTTTGCCAGTGCGGAATTTTCGCACATTGGTCGTCGGGGGGCACAGATAATTTCAGAAAAAGCAAGCTGGTCAAATGTAAATGTATTTCATGAGATGATAAACACAGACAGGTATTTATATTGTAGATTGGTAATACAATAAATTGGTTTGATAAGTAGAGGCCAAAAACTATCTTCCGGTTGAGGTGCCACCTGCAGGTCATTGTTTCTTTCTGCAGGTTTATGAAAATGAATGTTTAAACTATCTTTAGTGATAAAATCGTGAATGTGTGGTTTGTTTGGCTCTTTTCTTGCTGAAGGGGGCAAGTTTACCTTTCAAATGGTGTATCATTTGTGTGTGTGAGGTGAAGTAATCAGCGAAAAAGCAGTGCATGTTTACAAATGTGTTTGCATATGTGCCCCACCATTTGTGTGTGTGACGAAGTAATCACTGAAAAAGCAGTGCATGTTTACAAATGTGTTTGCATATGTGACTCACCTGCAGTGAAGTGTGCAATCCTCCAATGTACCTGAAATACAGTCATGGCCAAAAGTTTTGAGAATGACACAAATATTATATTTTCACATGATCTGCTGCCCTCTGGTTTTTATGTGTGTGTTTGACAGATGTTTTTATCACAGACAGAAATATAATTGCAAACATATGAGTAACAAAAGCTTATATTGAGAGTTAGAATGAGTTAATGCAGCAAGTCAATATTTGCAGTGTTAACCCTTCTTCTTCAGGACCTCTGCAATTTCCCTGGCATGCTCTCAATCAACTTCTGGACCAAATCCTGACTGACAGCAGTCCATTCTTGCACAATCAATGCTTTCATTTTGTCAGAATTTTTAGGTTTTGTTTGTCCACCCGTCTCTTGATGATTGACCACAAGTTCTCAATGGGATTAAGATCTGGGGAGTTTCCAGGCCATGGACCCAAAAATCTCTAATGTTTTGTTCCCTGAGCCATTTGTTATCACCTTTGCTTTATGGCAAGGTGCTCCATCATGCTGGAAAAGGCATTGTTGATCGCCAAACTGCTCTGGAGGGTTGGGAGAAGTTGCTTTTGGAGGACAATCTGGTACCATTCTTTATTCATGGCTGTGTTTTTAGGCAAGACTGTGAGAGAGCCGATTCCCTTGGCTGAGAAGCAGCCCCACACATGAATGGTTTCAGGATGCTTAACAGTTGGCATGAGACAAGACTGGTGGTAGCGCTAACCTTGTCTTCTCCGAATGAGGCGTTTTCTGATGTCCAAACAATCGAAAAGGGGATTCATCAGAGAAAATAACTTTACCCCTGTCCTCAGCAGTCCACTGCCTGTACCTTTTGCAGAATATCAGTCTGTCCATGATGCTTTTTCTGGAGAGAAGTGGCTTCTTTGCTGCCCTCCTTGAGACCAGGCCTTGCTCCAAGAGTCTCCACCTCACGGTGTGTGCAGATGCACTCACTCATGGCTGCTGCCATTCCTGAGCAAGCTCTGCACTGCTGGTAGCCCGATCCCGCAGCTGAAACACTTTTAAGAGACGGTTCTGGCGCTTGCTGGTCTTTCTTTGGCGCCCTGGAGCCTTTTTGGCAACAATGGAACCTCTCTCCTTGAAGTTCTTGATGGTGCGATAGATTGTTGACTGAGGTGCAATCTTTCTAGCTGCGATACTCTTCCCTGTTAGGCCATTTTTGTGTATTGCAATGATGACTGCACGTGTTTCTTTAGAGATAACCATGGTTAACAGAAGAGAAACAATGATGCCAAGCACCAGCCTCCTTTTAATGTGTCCAGTGGTGTCATTCTTACTTAATCATGACAGATTGATCTCCAGCCATGTCCTCATCAACACCCACACGAGTGTTAATGGAGCAATCACTGAAAAGAGGTTAGCTGGTCCTTTTAAGGCAGGGCTGCAATGATGTTGAAATGTGTTTTTGGGGATAAAGTTCATTTTCTAGCCAAATATTGACTTTGCAAGTAATTGCTGTTAAGCTGATCACTCTTTATAACATTCTGGAGTATATGCAAATTGCCATTAGAAAAAGTGAAGCAGTACACTTTGTAAAAATTAATATTTGTGTCATTCTCAAAACTTTTGGCCATGACTGAAGGCTGGGCAAGCACTTGGGCAAGCTGGAAAGACCCCAAGACAAATGTTTGGATTTGTTTATGTGTGTAAGCAGCTTTGTGGTAGTGTGCTTTGGGTAGTGTGGTGCCACCTGCAGGACATTTTTCCCTACTGCAGGTTTATGAAAATTCATGTTTAAACTGTATTTTGTGATCAAATTGTGGATGTGTGGTTGTTTGACTATTTTCTTGCTAAAGGGGAAAATTTACCTTTCAAATGGTTTACCATTTGTGTGTGTGGGTGCAGTATAAACGGAGATACAAAGTAATCACCGAAAAATAGTGTTTAGAAATATAGAATAGATATACAGTGTACTCTGCTCATAACTAGTAATAATTAAAATTCATGTTAAAATGGCTGCAAAACCTTGAAATTAAAGTCATATCTAAAAATTGCTCATTTTAATATTGTACAATGGAGATTTCAAAATGGATTATACTTTTATTTTACTCATAATTTCAAATAAAATACACCAACCTCATCAGGGCTAAGAAATGTACGGTACAGACAAAAGTTTGGACACACCTTCTCATTCAAAGATTTTTCTGTATTTTCATGGCTATGAAAATTGTAGAATCACACTGAAGGCATCAAAACTATGAATTAACACATGTAGAATTATACATTACACTTTACAAAAAAGTGTGAAACAGCTGAAAATATGTCTTATACTCTAGGTTCTTCAAAGTAGCCACCTTTTGCTTTGATTACTGCTTTGCATGCAAAAAAGGTGAACGGATGGATTCTACATGCCTGGTTCAAACCGTGAAGCATGGAGGAGGTTGTGTGCTGGTGTCGGGGTGCTTAGCTGGTGACATTGTTGGGGATTTATTCAAAATTGAAGGCATAGTGAACCAGAATGGCTACCACAGCATCTTGCAGCGGCAAGCTATTCCATCGGTTTGCGTTTTGTTAGACCATCATTTATTTTTCAACAGGACAATGACCCCAAACACACCTCCAGACTGTGTAAGGGCTATTTGACCAAGAAGGAGAGTGTTGGGATGCTACGCCAGATGACCTGGCCTTCACAGTCACCAGACCTGAACCCAATCGAGATGGTTTGGGGTGAGCTGGACCACTCACCGCTTCAATTTTGAATAAATCCCCAACAGTGTCACCAGCAAAGCACCCCACATCATCACACCACCTCCTCCATGCTTCACGGTGGGAACTAGGCATGTAGAGTCCATCCGTTCACCTTTTCTGCGTGCAAAGCAGTAATCAAAGCAAAAGGTGGCTACTTGAAGAACCTAGAATATAAGACATATTTTCAGTTGTTTCACACTTTTTTGTAAAGTGTAATGTATAATTCCACATGTGTTAATTCATAGTTTTAATGCCTTCAGTGTGATTCTACAATTTTCATAGTCATGAAAATACAGTAAATCTTTGAATGAGAAGGTGTGTCCAAACTTTTGTCTGTGCTGTATATACTAATGTATGTGTTTTGTATTGTGAAATTAAAGTATATGCATTATAAATATCTGACAGATATTTAAATCTTACAGATTTGCTTTCAGTTTATCTATATGATCTCCACCTATTTTCAGTTTATTGATAGTGAAAATAAATCTTTATTAGCCTCTTCCCGAAATTCGCCATACATATATGTCAGCAGTCTAGAGTGGGAGTAGGTTCATAGACTGAGCCTCTTCCATTCATTAGATAATAGCTGCACGTCACATGCCGCATGCATGTGTGCCTTCTCAACTATTAATTGCCGCTGTTAATCTCTGATAGCAGCATCAACAATGCACTGACAATGTGCCCTTCTGCCACCTCAAGATGCAATAGCAAAGCACCAATGAGTTTCTATGGCAATGAGGGGATTGGTGAAGACCTGTGTGCTTGCCATCATGGAGCCCTGTTGAAACCCAAACTCAGGCTGATCTTCAAAGGAAACTGTGATTTTTACTATATACAGTAAAGTATTGCTTTATATAGTACAAGTGATTAGATGATCAAAAAAAAATTAATTGACCCCCCATCAAAAATAAAGATTTAAAAATAAATTCACATGTGGCATCAACGGATCCATAAAATTCCTATTTATCAAAAAATTAAATTAATTAATCCAATTGGTAAACTGTGTAAATTGTAAATAAATTGAAGACACAATATGAAGTGATCAAAGCATCCATTATATCTAGTAATGGGTGAACCAGTGAATATTTGGGTCAGGCAGGTTTGGGCAAACATTTTTAAAAAGTTTGGTTCGAGTACTGTTCCGGTACCCGAACATGAACTCGAACCCCATTCAGATGAAAGGGGGGCCTAAACATACAGTGTTTGCCACGCTGTCATCTGAGATTATTACTGCTTGTCAGAGATATGCAGTTCTCATGCTGTCACATGAAAGCATGAGCCAGCAGCTGTGACTGGTGGTAAAAAGTTTACTGCCGGTCACAGGCATCGCCTGATGATAGAGTATTTCTCCCATCAGCCTGTGTCTGCTGTCGCTAATAACAGTGAGAGCTGGGGCAGATTTTGGGAGTATTTATCAGCCAGCGACTGAACAATAAATAAATAACTAAAAAATTACGAATGGTTTCTTCTATTTTTTGATAACCAGCTCAGGCAAAACTGACAGCTGCGGACTGCGACCCTCAGCTTTCAGCTTTATCATGGCTGGTTATCAAGAAGAGAGGGGTCCCTTTGCCATGTTCTTAAACTATTTAAATGGTATGGGGTTCCTCTTATTTTTGGCTACCAGCCAAGCTAAAGCAGATAGCTTGGGGCTGGCATTCTCAGGCTGGTAAAGGGCCATGGATATTGCTCCCCCCAGCCTAATAATAGCAGCTCACCGCAGGCCAGAAAAGGTGCATTTATTGGATGAACCATTTCTGTCGCTTTGCCCAGCTCTTTCTACTTGCCCTGGTGGCAATTTGTGGGGTTGATGTCAGCTTTGACCAGCTCTTTCTACTTGCCCTGGTGCACATTTGTGGGTTGATGTCAGCTGTTTTTATTGCCACTGACATCAATCCCAAAGGTAGTAATGGAGAGGTGTCAATAAAACATCTCTCCATTACTAACCCCATAGTTTGATTGTAAAAAATACACAGCCAGAATAAAATTCTTTATTTGAAAGAAAGTCACTGACTTTTATTTGCAATAAAAATAAAAAACACTGTTATATTCAATTTACACCCATTCCAGTGAAGCCCTTGTTTCTTGTAAAAAACAGAAAATAATAAACAACCTTATGCTTTCATAAGTATCGGAACTGCAGCTTTTTGACTGTCGGTAATAATCTTACCACCGATCAGAGCTGCTGGCATTTCTCACACTGTCATGTCGATGACAGCATGGCAAACAGCCAATTTTCGGGGTGCCAAACCTGAACAGTAAGACAAATTTCCTGGAGAAGTCCATATTCAGGGTCCATGCCTGAATGCTAGGTGTTCGTTACAGACCTCAAACTTTAGTGTACAGGTTCGTTCTTCTCTAATCTTATCTGTGACAACAGAGTATCAATAAAAATGCTAGCTCACCTTGCAAAGAACAATCCCTCACAAGAGCTCAATTGACCAAAAAATGATAAAATGATGAGTCTCGGAAAATGGCAACACAATCAATTTTTACCAATAAAAATATTTGAAAAATTCAACAAGTTTAATATTGATATTATCATAATTACCATTACAGTCAGGAAACACGGATATTTTTGCCACAAAATGTACAACATAAAAACAATAATTAAAAAAAATTGACAGAATTGCATCTTTTTCGAAATTTCACCACACTTGTTTTTTTTTTAATTGTTTTACTATTTTCCAGTACAGTTTGTGGTAAAAAGAATGGTGACTTTGAAAACTACAACTCATCTAAATGAAATACTGGATCTCAACCATCTATGTGAACTGTAAAATAAAAAAGTTAGAGCTCTTAGAAGAATGGGAGAAAAGAAAAAAAACAGGACTTAACCATATCGGGAAGGCATTAAAGTCCCTCCACATCCTGTATGTTTAAATTGCACACACTTATGTTCTCTATTAATTAACCATTTTGGATAAACTTTGGTTAGAATATGTGCCTTTCTTCTGTTAAATTTTACTAGAAATGTACCAAAAATTGGCAACTGGATTTTTCCTTTCACCTAGAGCACCGATTCCCACGCTGTCAGATGAGAGCATGTGAGAGATGCAAATGGTGCCATAAGTGAGGTAACTGTGGCTCATCAGCTATGAACTCTGGTGACCTTTCTCACCTTACCTCTACACATTGAAGGAGCATTCTCATGCTCTTTTCTCAGTGAGCTGGCTGGCATGGATAGCGGTCACATTACTGATGTGACCGCTATCCAAATCATCCGGATCATCATGGGACATGTCCATTAATGGATTGTCATCGAACAGGTGAGGAAGATGGTGTTTTATGATTTGCTGCCTTTTACAGAGAACATGGGCATCAATGGATTAAGAGTAGTGTTGAGCATTCCGATACCGCAAGTATCGGGTATCGGCCGATATTCGCGTTATCGGAATTCCGATACTTAATTCCGATACTTTTTCCATATCGTATACCGGAATCGGAAGTTCCCATAATTCTTTGAGAGGCAATGTGATTTTAGTCAGCCAATGAGGAATCCTACGAAGTGTGGGCACATCCTGTAATGCTGCGGTCATCTTAACTAATGGCATGGCTGTGATTGGCTGCTGAAATGATGTCAGAATGCACTATAAAAGGCGCCGCCGCCATTTTAGCGTCACTGTGCTGTGAACTCAGTAAGGGACAGAACGCTACTCTGCTCACTCTGAGGGACAGTTAGATATTGCGATTTTGTGTACTACTGTGCTTGAGGCAGGCTAGTTTACCAACCGCTGTGTAAAGCTTCATTTTGCCAGTGTTGTTTTAACAGCTCTGTGCAAGGTGTGTGTGTGACAGTGCAGGTGACGCTGCAGTTTGCTCTGCATCCACCGCTGTTTGTAGGCATCTGCACGTGTCACTGACTCTTTTTTTTTTTTTTTTTTTTTTTTTTATTTTGTGGAATTGGTGCAGCTCCATTATATTAGAAAAAAAAATCAAATCTATTAGTGTGACGTGCTTCCATCCGTATACAATACATTGGTTGCAAACACTATAGAAGTACAGAAAGGAGCTTTTCACAGATTGTGGACAGTTGTGTTTCAGTGTTCACTTCAGTCTGTGTTTTTTACTTTTTTTAGTGCAGATCACGCTCCAGTTACATGTTCAAGCACTGCTGCTTGTACTCTGCTGAGCGTGTCTCAGTGGCTCATCCTTTTCATTTATCTCCAATTGGTTCTGCTACATTCCATTTAAAATAAATCTAATCTATTAGACTAATAGATTAGATTTATTTTAAATGGAATGTAGCAGAACCAATTGGAGATAAATGAAAAGGATGAGCCACTGAGACACGCTCAGCAGAGTACAAGCAGCAGTGCTTGAACAAGTAACTGGAGCGTGATCTGCACTCAAAAAAGTAAAAAACACAGACTGAAGTGAACACTGAAACACAACTGTCCACAATCTGTGAAAAGCTCCTTTCTGTACTTCTATAGTGTTTGCAACCAATGTATTGTATACGGATGGAAGCGCGTCACACTAATCTATTAGTGTGACGCGCTTCCATCCGTATACAATACATTGGTTGCAAACACTATAGAAGTACAGAAAGGAGCTTTTCACAGATTGTGGACAGTTGTGTTTCAGTGTTCACTTCAGTCTGTGTTTTTTACTTTTTTGAGTGCAGATCACGCTCCAGTTACATGTTCAAGCACTGCTGCTTGTACTCTGCTGAGCGTGTCTCAGTGGCTCATCCTTTTCATTTATCTCCAATTGGTTCTGCTACATTCCATTTAAAATAAATCTAATCTATTAGTGTGACGCGCTTCCATCCGTATACAATACATTGGTTGCAAACACTATAGAAGTACAGAAAGGAGCTTTTCACAGATTGTGGACAGTTGTGTTTCAGTGTTCACTTCAGTCTGTGTTTTTTACTTTTTTGAGTGCAGATCACGCTCCAGTTACATGTTCAAGCACTGCTGCTTGTACTCTGCTGAGCGTGTCTCAGTGGCTCATCCTTTTCATTTATCTCCAATTGGTTCTGCTACATTCCATTTAAAATAAATCTAATCTATTAGTGTGACGCGCTTCCATCCGTATACAATACATTGGTTGCAAACACTATAGAAGTACAGAAAGGAGCTTTTCACAGATTGTGGACAGTTGTGTTTCACTGTTCACTTCAGTCTGTGTTTTTTACTTTTTTGAGTGCAGATCACGCTCCAGTTACATGTTCAAGCACTGCTGCTTGTACTCTGCTGAGCGTGTCTCAGTGGCTCATCCTTTTCATTTATCTCCAATTGGTTCTGCTACATTCCATTTAAAATAAATCTAATCTATTAGTGTGACGCGCTTCCATCCGTATACAATACATTGGTTGCAAACACTATAGAAGTACAGAAAGGAGCTTTTCACAGATTGTGGACAGTTGTGTTTCAGTGTTCACTTCAGTCTGTGTTTTTTACTTTTTTGAGTGCAGATCACGCTCCAGTTACATGTTCAAGCACTGCTGCTTGTACTCTGCTGAGCGTGTCTCAGTGGCTCATCCTTTTCATTTATCTCCAATTGGTTCTGCTACATTCCATTTAAAATAAATCTAATCTATTAGTGTGACGCGCTTCCATCCGTATACAATACATTGGTTGCAAACACTATAGAAGTACAGAAAGGAGCTTTTCACAGATTGTGGACAGTTGTGTTTCAGTGTTCACTTCAGTCTGTGTTTTTTACTTTTTTGAGTGCAGATCACGCTCCAGTTACATGTTCAAGCACTGCTGCTTGTACTCTGCTGAGCGTGTCTCAGTGGCTCATCCTTTTCATTTATCTCCAATTGGTTCTGCTACATTCCATTTAAAATAAATCTAATCTATTAGTGTGACGCGCTTCCATCCGTATACAATACATTGGTTGCAAACACTATAGAAGTACAGAAAGGAGCTTTTCACAGATTGTGGACAGTTGTGTTTCACTGTTCACTTCAGTCTGTGTTTTTTACTTTTTTGAGTGCAGATCACGCTCCAGTTACATGTTCAAGCACTGCTGCTTGTACTCTGCTGAGCGTGTCTCAGTGGCTCATCCTTTTCATTTATCTCCAATTGGTTCTGCTACATTCCATTTAAAATAAATCTAATCTATTAGTGTGACGCGCTTCCATCCGTATACAATACATTGGTTGCAAACAATATAGAAGTACACAAACGGGCCTTTCACAGCTACTGAACATGGGTTTTTAATTTTTAACTAAAATATGTATTTTTTCAAATGACACAAATATAAGTAATGTTGAAGAGGAATAGTCCTACATCCATTGTTTGCACAATATTACAGGTGTACATCATGTCCCTTAATCAACAATGTATTATTATATTTACTTGTATGCTTTTATTTAAAAGCCAAGAACACAGAAGGATAACCTTCGCACTGCAGCTGTTGTCAAAGTTCAACCCACATTATGCACTTCCAACATTGCAGCATTTGAGGCATGATGTGAGTTGGATTGGTCAAAGTTATGGAGTGAGAAGGTTCACCATCAGTACCCTATAGCATAAGTATGCTTTTGTGTTAGCATTTGTGTTAGACATGTGGATATCTGCCATAATATGTCACAATTATTTAGTTACAGATTTGTTACCAACACTAATCATTGAATGGTTTTAAATTTGACGTTTCACTTGTTTACAGCTTAGAAATAAGGGTGTAGCCTGATATCTATGTGTAGCACTAGCCACTTTAACATGTCATGTTTTTTTAAACATGTGTAGCTAGGTAGCAGTAATTTTTGCCGGACACACAGCAGGGGAACAGCAGGCGTTACTGAACCCCACTATTACTATAGCTTGTGTATTGGTCTGTGGACACGACACTTCTGAGCAGCAACTGGCAGTGTTGTAGCCCAGGGAGTATAGCTCAGGTGGTAGAAAGATGAACATAACAGGAGACATGGAAAACGTTGTCAACCAGTTAGTTAATCTGAAACCGGACAGGCAAATTCATGCGAGATCCATGCCTAGTTCATTTTCAGAAAAGTAAGCCGTTGTACATTATCGTAGGATAGTCGCATGCAACGGTCTGTTAGTACACCACCTGCAGCAGTAAAGACGCGCTCCGATAATACACTGGCAGCAGATCAAGCCAGCACCTCCAATGCATACTGGCTAAGCTCTGGCCATGTATCCAGCTTAGAGACACAAAACTTGAATGGGGAAGAGCCATCTGAGAGTACACTGAGAGGGCAAGACATGTAGTCTGTAACCATCTTACGGAAATGTTGCCTCCTGCTGACTGGAGCCGTCTCGGATGGTGTAGACATTGGTGGCGCTGCCACAAAACTTCGACACATTTGGAACATACTGGTCTTGCCCTGTGCAGAGGCGCTGCTTGTGCTCCCTCTTGTTGCAGAGCTGTCTCCACTGCCTCGACGCACAGAGCTGCTTTGTAAATCAGTAGCAGCAGCAGTGCTCTCGGCTGGAATGGAGAACATTATGGATTGCACCAGTGTGTCTTGGTACTTCCGCATTTTACGCTCCCGGTTCAACGGTGTGATGAGGCTTTGTAAGTTGTCCCGGTAGCGAGGGTCTAGGAGGGTGTACACCCAATAATCAGACGTGGTGTGAATGTGTTCGATGCGGCGGTCGTTTCTCAGCCACTGCAGCATGAAATCAACCATGTGCTGCAGACTCCCAACTGGCCAAGAAACGTTGTCCCCTGCAAGAGGCGTCATCTCCGCCTGCTGTGCATCACCCCACCCTTGGTCTACATACTGACTAGAGCATTGTCTACCTCCCTCTGGAGCGATGTCTTCCTCCTCCATTGACTCCTCCTCACAAAGTCCTTCAAATACATATAAATTTACAAAATTTAAAACTCAAAATTTAAAAACTTTGTATCATAATTCTGTAACATCAGTTTATGGAAACACAATAGCATTACAAAAGGATAGACAAAAAATGTACATTATGTGCTTTGTAAATACATTAAAAGTTTGTAATGGTTATGAAAATATAGACAGCGACTCTGGAGGTTCAATTGTTGATACAGCATGGTACTTTGAAAGTCCTCCAGCCCTTTGTGAAGAACCACGTTGCGCTGACTGTCCAGAAGGTGATGGAATTTGTGACTCCTCATCCTCCTCACAAAGTCCTTCAAATACATATAAATTTACAAAATTTAAAACTCAAAATTTAAAAACTTTGTATCATAATTCTGTAACATCAGTTTATGGAAACACAATAGCATTACAAAAGGATAGACAAAAAATGTACATTATGTGCTTTGTAAATACATTAAAAGTTTGTAATGGTTATGAAAATATAGACAGCGACTCTGGAGGTTCAATTGTTGATACAGCATGGTACTTTGAAAGTCCTCCAGCCCTTTGTGAGGAACCACGTTGCGCTGACTGTCCAGAAGGTGATGGAATTTGTGACTCCTCATCCTCCACCTCTTCCAAAACCTCATGCCTTAGTGCTTGCAGTGTTTTTTGAAGCAGGCAGATAAGGGGACAGTCAGGCTGACTAGTGCATCATCTGCACTCGCCATCCGCGTTGACTCATCAAACGCACGCAAAACGTGGCAGATATCCTTCATAGAGTTATTCGCCACTCATTACACTGGCAGTGGCTGCCCATTCATTATAGGATCCAATTCTAATTACTGGTTCTCACCAACATAGCTCTCCACAGCGCAGCACCCCCCTACATCTCCTCCCTTATTTATATTTATCGGCCTAACCGACTGCTGCACTCTGCAAACGACCTTCGACTAACCTCTGCACTAATCCGTACCTCCCACTCCCAACTCCAAGACTTCACCCGCGCTGCGCCAATCCTCTGGAATGCTCTACCCCAAGAAATTAGGACTATCCGCAATTTGGATGGTTTCAGGCGCTCCCTCAAAACACATTTGTTCACAGTGGCCTATCACATTCACTAATCAAAGTCATTCTATGTGTAATTCTGTGTGTGTAGCCCATTCACTATCTCCATGCATCCCTCACTTCCTTAAAATGGCTGGACCATCATTGTAAAAACACCATTGTATATAAACACCTGTACTTTGTATCTCCCACACCTCATTGTAGATTGTAAGCTTTCACCAGCAGGGGCGGCTGATTTTGCTTTAATTATTGTATTGTTAACGTTGTTACTTATGACTCGTGTTTTGAAACTGTTAAACTGTAAAGCACTGCGGAATATTATGGCGCTATATAAATAAATAATATTATTATTCTTATTATAGAGGCCCACTCAGTAGTGGTGAAGTGTGAACGCCGCAAATTGCGAGTTGACTGCGCCTGATGCAGCTGATACTCCATTACTGTTGGCTGCTGCTCACACAACCGCTCCAACATATGTAACGAGGAATTCCACCTGGTGGGTACGTCACATATAATGCGATGTTCATGAAGGTGAAATCTGCGTTGCAGAGCTGCAATCAGCAATCTGGCCATGCTGGAACGTCGCAAGTGAGCGCACTCTAGGCGGACCTTGTGCAGCAGTGCATCAAGATCCGGATAGTCCCTCAAAAAACTCTGCACGACCAAGTTGAGCACATATGACAGACATGGTATGTGAGTGAGGTTGCCAAGGCCCAGAGCTGACACCAGATTTCGGCCATTGTCACACACTACCAAGCCTGCCTGTAGATTCTCTTCCAAAAACCACACGTCGCTCTCCTGCTTTATGGCATTACAGAGCTCCTGCGCTGTGTGGCTAAGATTCCCCATGGAAATTAATTTCAGGATGGCCTGTTGACATTTGGACACGGCTGTGCTCATATCGGTCGCAACAGGTAAACGTTCACGGGTCCATGTGGAGGTAGACCGTGACGGCTCCTGCAGCGATGATTCTGAGGAACTGGAATAGGACGAGGAATCAATGTGTACAGACTTGATTCCTGCAATCCTTGGAGTTGGCAGAACACGTACAGCGCCACTCGCAAGATCAGTACCCGGCTGCACAACATTGACCCAATGGGCAGTGAGGGAAAGGTATTGTCCCTGGCCATGGGTGTTAGAACCCTCTTGTTAGGTTTTGTTTCAGTTTGCTGGTCACATGACCTTTTTTCCCTATTTAGTCTGGCTCCGCCCTTCTGGCTTTGCTTGACTTCATTGTATTATCTACTGTTAAGCTAGCCGGGTGCTTAGGTGCCTTAATCTGTGAGTTTTGCTTGATGTTAGGATCACAAAGTATTTATTTTTCTGTTTAATTATCCATGCTACAATTTATGTTAGGACTAGGAGGTGTCCACCTTTTCTCCCAGTCCCTAGATCTTGTAGGGATTACTCCCTCGCAACTATAGGTCTTCGTTCACACTAGATGAGGACTTTAGCGGGTCTGGTCGCAGGATCAGGTTCCCCGTTACATCGTAGGGATTCAGCTTAGTTGTATTGTAGGGACAGAATTCCCTTCTTTCCTTACTGGTTGTAGCAGATCATAACAATGGGTACTGGTCCACGCATCGGTGGTCAGGTGGACCTTGCTACTGAGGGCTTTTAGTAGCGCATGTTTAATTTTTCCCTCAACATGCTTTTGCAGACCAGGGACGGCTTGCCTGCTGAAATGAAATCGGCTTGGCACATTGTATTGTGGGATTGACAATGATATTCAGTTACGGAAACTGTCTGTCTCCACCAGCCTGAATCACAGCATTTCAAGGGACAGGAGTTTTGCAATGCCAGCATTCAGAGCCTGTGCTCGTGCATGGTTTGCGGACTATGGCCGTCTTTTATCCCATGCCTGTGCTACCGCTGGCTGTTTTGTGGCCTGGGAGTGTGAGGATGACAGGGAACTTGCTGCTGTGTGTGGAATAACAGTTTGTCTCTGGACAACAGTGGCCGAGGTTCTTCCATGGCGATCCTGTGAGGAAGCATAACCAGCTGTGTGTGAGCTCGATGAAGAGGCTTCAACACAACCTGAAGATGTAGGTGCTGCTGTAGGTTGGCCTACATCTCCAGTGTGTCTTTGTAACTCAACTACGTGCTTTGTCCGCACATGTTTACACATATTTCTGGTATTGAGGTGACTGACACTTTTAGCTATTTTTAATTTTTGATTACACAGCTTGCATTTCACATAGCAAATATCATGTGCAAGTGTGTGAAAAAAGGACCACGCAGTGCAAGTCCTGGGAGCGCACGTTTTGACTTTTGGAACACAACTGCTCCGAACAGGTGCCAAACTGGAGGCTACAGGCAACCGAGTCTGCAGCCTAACTCTCCCTCCTGTTTGTACCGTTGGGGCAATGTCTTCCTCTATCTTCCTTCTATCACTAACCATTTCTCTAGGCCTCTCCCAGCTTTCAACCAAAGTACTGGTTCTCACCCACAAAGCTCTCCACAGTGCAGCACCCCTCCTACATCTCCTCCCTCATTTCTATCTATCGGCCTAACCGACTGCTGCGCTCTGCAAACGACTTTCGACTAACCTCTGCACTAATACGTACCTCCCACTCCCGACTCCAAGACTTCTCCTGCTCTACGCCAATCCTCTGGAATGCTGTACCCCAAGAAATTAGGACTATCCACAATTTGCATGGTTTCAGGCGCTCCCTCAAAACACATTTGTTCAGAGCGGCCTATCACATTCACTAATCAAAGTCATTCTATGTATTCTGTGTAAGTGTGTGTGTGTCTCTAGCCCATTCACTATCTCCATCCCTCAGTCCCTTAAGATGGCTGGAACATCATTGTAAATGCACCATTGTATATAAACACCTATACTTTGTATCTCCCCCATCTCATTGTACATTGTAAGCTGTCACGAGCAGGGGCGACTTATTTAGCTTAAATTATTGTATTGTTAACGTTGTTACTTATGACTTGTGTTCTGAAACTGCTAAACTGTAAAGCGCTGCGGAATATGATGGCGCTATATAAATAAATATTATTATTATTCCTCTGAGCTGCTCCCACCACCTTCCTGTTCTTCATGCCATGTTGGGTATTGGACCTCATCATCTCCACTACCCTCTTCCAACACCTGCTGTTGGGTGGTCTGGCCAGCACCATGCTCAACAGAAACTGGCACCTGGGTCTCATCATCATCATCAGATGCGTTCTGCGGTGTGCTGACCATCGGCACTGTCTCACCCGCCTCTTCAGATTCAGAGAGACACAGCTGTTGCGCATCACTGCATACTCCCTCTTCTTCACATTACAGAATGCTGCTTGGCTGGGCCCCTGTTTGCAAGCCAATAGATTCTGAGAACAGAAGCAGACACTCAGCTGGCTCCTGTACAGAACTCTCTGACTGCCTGGGCAATTTGCCAGGCGGTGAAGAGACAGATGGTTGCCCAACAGTGCTGTGGTCCTGAGAGGAGGTGGAAGCAATTGAAGTCGATGCATTGGCTGAGATCCAAACAACAACGGCTTCAATTTGTTCTTCCCGCAGCAGGGGGGTACTCCGAGCTCCTACAAAAGTGCGCATAAAGGAACGCTCACGGCCCGGGGAAAACTGGTGGATGCTGTGTCACTGGGGGCCGCAGCAGCCACAGAATCCCCACGTCCTCTCCCTGAAGAAACTCCACGACCACGTGCCTTACTCCCTGCCTTCTTCATCTTGGTAGATTGATAAAGAAAGTCTGAAAAGTTATAAGGCCTAAGTGTGGTTATTCCGCAGAGACTGCAGTGAACACTGCACACAACTGTTCAGTAGGTGTGAAAGGCCCTTTGTGTACTTCTATAGTGTTTGCAACCAATGTATTGTATACGGATGGAAGCGCGTCACACTAATAGATTTTATTTATTTGTAATAGAGTGGAGCAGCAACAATTAGAGAAAAATTTCAAGGATGTGCCAGTGACACACGCTCAGCAGACTACAACCAGCAGTGGTTGAAGAACTAACTGGAGCGTGATCTGCACTCCAAAAAGGAAAACCTCAGACTACAGTGAACACTGCACACAACTGTTCACTACCCAACGCGTCTCAGCAGGAAGGCAGTCTGTGCGTCAAAACAAAGGCGCAAGCATACATCCACGTACCCTGTTTATAAAGCTATATAAAAAAAATTATGTAGTAGTGACGCACACTTTATTGAGGTACAGTATTACATCGCCATTCACCATCTGTGGCTATGCAGTCTCATCTATATATACCTTATCTATCCGTTGTCATGCTTGCAAGTCGACAGTCAGGCATAAATAGCAATTTTCACTATGCACTATGCACTTTTTAAAGGTTATGTTTCTTAATAAACATGATTATTGCCACATATTATGAGTATTACATGATGGAAATTGTATAATTTTGTATAAACTGTTTAGTGACATTATTCAGCAAATGTAACATTTTAGTAATGTCACAGATAACTTGTAATGCTGATGATGTTTTGAAGTCAGACATTCATTGTCTATACAATAAAAATGGTGTACATACTGTTACTTATCCATCATTAATGGATTCAGATATGTACTTGTATGCTTTTATGTACAACCGTATAGCAGATTCCTTAACTAATTTATTTTGTGGTTTGCATTGCTGTTCAACATGTTAATGTATGTGTTTATGTTTGTCAATTCTTTATTTATCTAGATATTAGTTTAAATGAAATCATCATCTTATGGTAGTAAAGGTTATCTTTGTCTTGTTTGAAGTATAGACATTTAAAATTGACAGGTAACAAGGAAATTACTTTATCTAGTATTTAAACATCCTCCTTGACCCTGGGCTCCAACACCGCCAGTTGTTGCTCGGAAGTGCTGTTAGCACAGTCAACACTTGCTCCTGTGTTACTGGGGTTCAGTAACGTCAGCTGGTCCTCGGTTGTGCCATTGGCTCTTTTCCTTCTGCTGCCCCTCCGGGTTCCAGTACCGTCAGCTGGTTCTCCGCAGTGCCTTTGGCCTAGGTGCCTCCATCTTGGTATCCGAGTTCCAGCAACGTCTGCTGGTCCTTGGTAGTGCTTTGGAGCACAGGTACCTCCTGCTTAGTAACCGTGTCCCAGTAACGTCAGCTGGTCCTCGGTTGTGCCATTGGCTCTTTTCCTTCTGCTGCCCCTCCGGGTTCAGTAACGTCAGCTGGTCCTCGGTTGTGCCATTGGCTCTTTTCCTTCTGCTGCCCCTCCGGGTTCCAGTACCGTCAGCTGGTTCTCCGCAGTGCCTTTGGCCTAGGTGCCTCCATCTTGGTATCCGAGTTCCAGCAACGTCTGCTGGTCCTTGGTAGTGCTTTGGAGCACAGGTACCTCCTGCTTAGTAACCGTGTCCCAGTAACGTCAGCTGGTCCTCGGTTGTGCCATTGGCTCTTTTCCTTCTGCTGCCCCTCCGGGTTCAGTAACGTCAGCTGGTCCTCGGTTGTGCCATTGGCTCTTTTCCTTCTGCTGCCCCTCCGGGTTCCAGTACCATCAGCTGGTTCTACGCAGTGCCTTTGGCCTAGGTGCCTCCATCTTGGTATCCGAGTTCCAGCAACGTCTGCTGGTCCTTGGTAGTGCTTTGGAGCACAGGTACCTCCTGCTTAGTAACCGTGTCCCAGTAACGTCAGCTGGTCCTCGGTTGTGCCATTGGCTCTTTTCCTTCTGCTGCCCCTCCGGGTTCAGTAACGTCAGCTGGTCCTCGGTTGTGCCATTGGCTCTTTTCCTTCTGCTGCCCCTCCGGGTTCCAGTACCGTCAGCTGGTTCTCCGCAGTGCCTTTGGCCTAGGTGCCTCCATCTTGGTATCCGAGTTCCAGCAACGTCTGCTGGTCCTTGGTAGTGCTTTGGAGCACAGGTACCTCCTGCTTAGTAACCGTGTCCCAGTAACATCAGCTGGTACAAGATTGTGCTACAAATACAAGATACGGAACAAGAGACACAAGAACAATAAGCAGAAGATCTAAAAGCAGAAGAACATGAAGTATAAGACCAAAATGAAGAGCAAAATATATGCTCTAAATTCTAAGCAGAAGAAGACTAAGCAGTGTATGGGGTGAGTCCGTTCCTCCTCGTGGTGCCCCTGGAAAATGCCTGCTGCTGCAGGCTAAACTGAACACGGACAAATACTGTTGTAATTTAAATCTTTTGTGACAGCAAGAACGGAAGGATGAAAAATTCATACTTTGACAGATTACAAGTACAGGATTCTCTGTCACAAATAAGAATATGATGAAGAAGATGAAGCAGAATATGAATAAGAATAATAGTTTAATAAGAAGAATATGAGTAATGTTAACAAAGATGAATAGCAAGAAGTTTAAGAAGAAGATAAAGAAGGTGAAGATGAAGAATAATTTGATGAAAAAGATGATGCTGCAGAAGATTATGAAGGAGAAAGTGTGTGAAAAGTTAAAAAGGTGAAGATGAAGAGCATGGAAGTTGTGTAATATACATATTTGCCAAAATATAAAAAACGTTAACATTGTCAATTTCTTCGTCAATCCGAACATCTTTAAAAAAAAAAATATTTATGCTATTCCATTTGATTGGGTTAAACATCTATGCCTTTAATGTCTCCTCAACCTTCCACAATACATTCTACATTACTCTTTCTTGTTTTCCTTCATGTACAATTAACCAACAAGGCAAGAATGGTTTTTTTTTAATTTCGATATTTTGTTCCCATAGACTTACATGGGACTTCCGGTATCGATATCGGGTATCGCCGATATTTTAGTGATATCGGCGATACCATTCCGATTCCGATACTTTAGGATATCGGAAAGTATCGCTCAACTCTAATTAAGAGTAAAGTTGAGTATAACTTTGCATTTGCATTTTGTTAGTATTTCAAATAAGGTGTCAGTGTCTTTATTTCAATTAGGGGACTTTATTCTGGCTTTTTTTTTACTATTTAACTATCGGGTTAGTAATGGGGGTGTCTAATCTAACAGCAGAAATAAACTACAAAACTTCTAGCAACAGCACCAGGGCAAGAGGGAATAGATGGGGAAAGAGCCAGAATAAATGCTACTTTTTCTATTTTTAGACTGGAGAGGGCCAATATCCAGGGCCCCTTTCCAGTCTGATAATACCAACCCCCAGCTGTCTGCTTTAGCTTGGCTGGTGGTCAAAAATGGGGGGCCTCATGCCGTTTTTTTAAATTATTTAAATAATTTAAAAAATCGGTTTTGGAACAACAGCAGACATATGCTGATGAGAGTGGTACTCTTATCAGCCAATGCCTGTGACTGGCGGCAACCTTTTTACCACGTGTAACAGCTGATGGCTCACATGCTTACATCTGACAGTGTGGGAACCGCAGCTCTCTTACCAGCTGTAACGATCCTGCCGCTGATTAGAGCCACTAGTGTTCACGCAGATAACAGCATGGCAAACAATGGATGTTCAGGCCCCCCCATCTGATTGGGGTCTGGGTTCAGGATCTTAGTTTTTCTGAATGATCGGCCAAATCTACAGGACTTGAACATCCGTGGGATCACTAGTTAGCACTGCTTTTTCATGTGGAATATTATTATTTATTAAAATGAACATGTCAACTGAAAGCACTTTTTATGTTTAATTCATATTAATAAAACAAATATGCATTTTAAGCACTACTTTTCGGCAAGTGTTCAGTTTCTAATGAGAGCTTTAGCTCAGTAAAATAAATCTTATTACATTAACAAATTATAAAAATGCCATAATCAATTGAATTGGTCACACAGTATAGATTCTTCTGCAGTCAAAATATCTAACAGAATCTTCCGTAATTCTCAAAGCATCTATGTTTGTAGCATGCGACTGGGTGTCAGTACCAAATTGATATGTACGTATTTTAATTATTTGGATATTTGATAGATCAGAATACAATTATTTCATTCATAAATTAAGGTGATTACAGTTTCTGAGACATCCAGTGAACCTCATCAAAAATATGGAAAACACTTTCCAAAGATATTTATATGCAGTAATGTATAATTTATGTTATGAACAAAAATAATCTAGTGTACAATACGTTAAATGCAGTAGCTTTATAAAAATCTTCTGTTCCCTACTTTAAGGTGGAAATCATCAATTATCAACCTTCTACTTTACATAAGATTGACTTCATGCGCTCTTTGAACTGGTGCATATAAAGATGGGTTCCACTCATACGCGTATTGTTATCTTCCAGTAAGGAGAATATCAAGGTTTGCAGGGTCTTTTAACTTATGCAAATGTTTTACCCGTCCTCCTGATCCATTGATGGTAGCGATATACAGATGAATTCCAGGACGTATGTTGCAGTTAATTATAATACTGAGCTGCATGCACTGCTGTAGAAGGAAGATATAATTTTGAGGCACAATGAATTCTTGAATTTACGTAAAGCATGAAATCTAATTTTAGTGCTTAAAACGTACAGTGAAAAAAGTGACTTGCTCATATTCAGGGAGCTGAGCTTCGGTCCAGCTGCCTCAAAGAAGTGACATTACAACTGTCATTTTGCAGTGTTATAAATAGTATTTCACATTCTTCTGGGTTCACAGATATAGTCTCGTGAGTCACACAATTAACTTACACAAGGAATATCTGCATTTTTTTCTTACTAATAAAATAAAATTTTCTATAGAGAAGCTAAAACATCTTTATCATATGGGTTTAATTTATTAGCTTACTATTATTAAATTTATTACATTATTTTATTTAGTAAAAAGGAATAAAAAAGTTAGTAGTTTTACATATGCTAGAAATGAAAATAACTGAATAAGATGAACTGTTTTTTGTTAATTTTTTGTTACAATGCTTTTGTAATAAGGTAAGTTTGACATTACTATGGCTATATTTGTGTTCAAGAGCTTAAAAGGGGTTGGATATAAGACCTCAGAGCGTTGCACGTGTCATTTGTGGGCAATTGGTGCCTTTATAATATTGCAATTCATTGCATATTTATTTCCTGCTAATTTAATTTACTATAAAATTTGTCTAATCTTGTGAATTACAATTTCAATAGAATCGATAATCTCTGATGTCAAACATCAGAATAGTGCTAAATTACTTTCTGGTCCAAACAAAATTAATATCTAAAAAGCTGTGTATTAATGGTGAACACAATGTGAAATGGATAAAACGATAAATCATTAGAGATGAGATCTGTTCAAGGAGATTTGAATTTATCTCTAATTTTCCAATACATTTTGAATTCTCCTAATTACATTTTTTTGTAATTTGTGAAAATGCAAAAAAAATGAGAGCCAGCTTACATTTTATTAAAGTCTAGAGGTCAAGAAAAAAATAAAAATAATCACTTTGTCATTCAGCTGTTCCACCGCCACAGCTCTACACATTTTCTACAGCTATATTGTCATCTTCACCTGTGATGAGGCTTCAACAATGCGTAGGGTTCAGTCATGACGCAGATTGTAAAGTTATGACCTCATGATGTGCATTACCTGAAATCTAGTCAATGCCTCATGCAATACACATTGTGGTGTTTGAGACTTGTTTTGTGCCAAGAATTCTTACTCCGAGTAAAGATGGCTCATGTTATAAAATCATAGAATCATAGAATGGTAGAGTTGGAAGGGACCTCCTGGGCCTTCTGGTCCAACCCCCTGCTCAAAGCAGGATTCTCTAAATCATCCCAGACAGATGTCTATCCAGCCTCTGTTTGAAGACTTCCATTGAAGGAGAACTCAACACCTCTTGTGGCAGCCTGTTCCACTCATTGATCACCCTAACTGTCAAAAAGTTTTTTCTAATATCTAATCTGTGTCTCCTCCCATTCAGTTTCATCCCATTGCTTCTAGTCTTTCCTTGTTTATCACACATTGACCACATAACATAGTAAGGAACAATCAATTTGCATTAAATAACTATGATGCAAGTTAATCTTCCCGGCCAAATACTAGCAGACTGCTGAATTCAAATTTTGGCAGATTGGTCTATATAAATACCACCGTGCAGCACGTTGGCTCAGTGGATAGCACTGCAGCCTTGCAGCGCTGAAGTCCTGTGCTCGAATCCCACCAAGAACAACATCTGCAAGGAGTTTCTCCCCGTGTTTGCGTGGGTTTCCTCCGGGTTCTAGATTCATGCTTCTGATTCCTTTGCTGCTGATGCTTTCTGAAAGCACGTTGGAGCAACTGTTTTATTCTAAGCTGGGGAGAGTTTAACTATAGAGTTTTGTATGGAATTAGTGACAATAGTGACTGATAAACTAGACAGTTCAGCATGTTGTCCCACATATCTATAGTTTAAAGAATCTCTAGAACAATTTATATATATTTGCATTGTATTTGCACACCTGCTATAAGATTCACTGAAAACTGTGCTGTTACTTTAAATTATTAATGTAATTTTAAAATAATTAATAAATTAACAGTACAAGAATCTTATTAGAGAAATGTGCCTATTTTCCACTGATAAGCCACTTTTCACTTTCACTATGCATCCTGAACTTATCATTCTTTTTGAAAAACAGCTAAAATCTGCCCGGCTTAAAACAAAACAGATGCCAAGTTTATTGAGATATCAGCTAACAATTAAAGTCTATGGAGAGGGAGGGGGTAGCCAAGTGTGTGGAAAGAGGTAAAGAGATGATGCTGCTTTTTAGTAAGTGTTTATCTTACACAGTGCTGGATTTACAGCTACACTGCTCAAAACTGTAAGTAAAAGGAAAATGTTTCTTTACTCTTGCTACTGCCGAA
Organism: Oophaga sylvatica; assembly: GCA_033576555.1. NCBI lineage: Eukaryota > Metazoa > Chordata > Amphibia > Anura > Dendrobatidae > Oophaga > Oophaga sylvatica. The sequence continues at coordinate 544,763,413 of JARQOD010000002.1, forward strand.
CATTTGCTACACGGAGGCAGGAGCGCAGGAATCCCTAATAGCTCTGTATATTTTATATGAAAGACATCGTTGCATATCAAACTCTTTCTCAAACACCTTAAAATTGAGATAAAATCACATATAAAGCATATAATGTCCAAGAATACTGTTATTCCTCTTGTACATACACAACTTATGAAAAGTACACTTTATGGAAACTAATTTATATTACATATACATAGCCTGCATGTGTGTGATTATTCAGGATTCATTTAACAGATTTATTTATTATTATATTACAATTGCTGGTATAAATCAGTTTTCTCTATACTGATGATATTCTCCCACTGACTTTTTTTTGTTTATTTGATGTACGCAGAATTCAATGCCATGTACAATAATAGATGTTATCTTGTACCTTAGCTTTAAAATGAACAAACTGGAAACATTTCAGCATTGCTCAAACACCTTTTAAATCAATAATACAAAATAGTGCTATTTGTTTCAATTACTGAAAGTCACCTACAAAACATTTCTAAATTATTTCACGGTCTAATATAATGTTACATTTTTCTTTTAGAACAAGTTGGCAAAAGTTTAAGTAAAAAGAAACTTTGAAGTCTTTTTCATTTCTAATTTTATGTGAATTATCTTCCCACGGTGCCCAAAGTATGTATGTGTTTAAATTATATATTAGATCAGATTCCTGCAAATGCTAGTTACTCACAGCAGCATATTAATCATATCTTTCAACAATATGGTCTTCTTCACTTAAAGGCGATTGAAGGTTTCTTAAAATTGTGGGTACTTGACTTTCTGTGATTTAAAACCAACTGCTCTGTAGTTTTGGTTAACAAGAGCAATTTATAGATTTCACTTCCCAAGTAATTCCTTGTAGTATTTTGTACACATTTCAGAGCACAAATAGAGTATGATTTATGGCTGATTTCATTTAAGAACTCTATTAGGAAATTCTCTTTGCGACTTACCAGTAAGGTAAGATAAAAACATTTTTGGATACAGAAGTCCTAAATGTTATCTAATATTTCTTTAAACAATTTTAAAATATAAACTCAGATAAAACCATTTACTTTGCTACCACATTTGTAGTGAAAAAATGATTTTAATAAAAAGTAAGATTTCTACTGCAAGTCTTTGCTGAATTTTTAAAAGCACTGTATATTCTAGAGATGAGCAAATCTGTTTGAAGCAAATTGAATGTGCCTTGAATTGTACAAATAATTAAATACCCTGTTATGCATGGCCCCTTTCATACCTACCTTGGTATACATGGCCCCCTCATCTCTATCCTGGTATGCATGGCTCCCTCATCCCTATCATGGTGCGCATGGCCCCCTTATCCCCATCCTGGTATGCATGCCTCCTCATCCCTAGCCTGGTATGCATGCCCCCCTTATTTCTATCCTGGTATGAATGGTCCCCTTCATCCCTATCCAGTTAGGAATCGTCCCCCTCATCCCTATCCTGGCAGGAATGATCGTTCCTCATCCCTATCCTGGTATGCAGGGCCCCCATCTCATCCTAGTATGCATGGCCCCGTCCCTATCCCGGTATGCAGGTCCACATCCTTAACCTGGTACTACAATGTCCAAAAAGATGAAAGAGGTGGCACTCACCTCCATTGCCCTCACTCCAGCTGAAGATGTAATTTTACAAGTTGGACTAATAAAGCATGGATTTTAATCTGGTGAGTGCCACCTGTTTCATCTTTTTGGACATTGTACTACTGTTTTTTTTTCTGGTGAGCACTCGAAGATTTGGGTAATTGCATCTAAGTGGCAACCAGCTGTGTGCATATATTTCTGACGAGCTAGAGATGATACTTGCTTTCTTGAACTTCATGAGATTTAACCTGGTATGATAGGCCCCCATACTGGTCCTGGTATGCATGGTCCCATTATTATCCTGGTATGATTGGCCTCCTCCCCATCCTGATATGCATGGCCCATCAGAAAACACTTAAAAAAAATTACACTTACCTTCCCGTCGTTCCCTTGCAGCGTCCAGCTCCGATGCCAGCAAATGCTTTATGATTCTAAGCAGTGCATGGCAGGGACATCATGCACTGCTTGCAAGCAGAAGGGCAGGTGACGAAATACTCAATGCTCTGCACGCCGGGACTGTGTGTGCACAAAGCAGTGAGTTTTCATTGCTCTCTAGGGAGCACAGTGTTAGCCGGAGACTTCCTGCAGCTGCCGGGAGGTCACGTGTGTAGATAATTAAGAGAAATGAAATTTCACTCCATTCCATGAATATTCATTTCTCTTAAGTATCGGCACACAAGAACGTTGGCAGCTGCAGGAAGGTTCCAGCTGACGCAGTGCTCGATAGAGCGCAATGAATGCTCACTGCTTGCATGCACACAGTATTGAGTATTCTGACAGCTGCCCTTTGGCTTGCAATCAGTGTATGATGTCCCTGCCATGCCCTGCTTACAAGCATTAAGCAGCTGCTGGCATTGGAGCACAATGCTGGAATGGAGCACCAGGAAGGTAAGTGTACTGGTTTGTGTTTTTAATGTTTTCTGATGGGACCATACATACCAGGAAGGGGGTGGGAACAATCATGCCAAGATAAGGAAAGAATGGGACCATTCATACCAGGACCAGGATGGGGGCCCATCATATCAGGATGCCATTAAAGAGAAATGAATAGTCATTGCCCTCCATGCCCACGGGCATGGAATGCAGTAAATATTCATTTCTCTTTATAGCATTGGGCACAGGAGTTAGCAGCAGCTGGCTCCTGCCCCTGTGATCTGCTGTTCTGCCAAAACCGTTCCCCCACCTCCCCATCACAGCCAGAGCCCGTACATCTGGACTATGAGATGCATCCCTCATTTCCTCCACATTTTTGAGGAAAAAAGTGCGTCTTGTAGTCCAAAAAATATGGTACTTCCAGGGTGCTCTATATGTGAAAAGAGTTACATACAGTTGGTACGGAAAGTATTCAAACCCCTTTACATTTTTCACTCTTTGTTTCATTACAGACATTTGGTAAATTCAAAAAAAGTTAATTTTTGTCTCATTAATGTACACTCTGCACCCCATCTTGACTGAAAAAAACAGAAATTTTTGCAAATATATTAAAAAAGAAAAACTGAAATATCACAAAGTCATAAGTATTCAGACCCTTTGCTCATATTTAAGTCACATTTCCTTGTGATCCTCAGTGAGATGGTTCTACTCCTTCATTGGAGACCAGCTGTGTTTAATTAAACTGATAGGAATTGATTTATAAAGGCACACACCTGTCTATATAAGACCTCACAGCTCACAGTGCATGTCACATCTGGCCAAGGTTACAAAAGAATTTCTGCAGTACTCAAGGTTCCTAAGAGCACAGTGGCCTCCAAAATCCTTAAATGGAAGAAGTTTGAGACCACCAGAAGTTTTCATAGACCTGGCCATCCAGCGAAACTGAGCATTCGTGGGAGAAGAGCCTTGGTGAGAGAGGTAAAGAAGAACCCCAAGATTACTCTGGCTGAGCTCCACAGATGCAGTAGGGAGATGGGAGAAAGTTCCACAAAGTCAACTATCACTGCAGCGCTCCACCAGTCGGGCATTTATGGCGGAGTGGCCTGACAGAAGCCTCTCCTCAGTGCAAGACATATGAAAGCCTGCAGAGTAGTGTTGAGCGATACTGCTTGGTATCGGAAAATATCGGATCGGAATGCAGTCGCCGATATCACTAAATATCGCCGATATCCGATTCCGATACCGGAAGTCCAATGTAAGTCTATGGGAACAAAATATCGCAACTAAAAAAAACCTTTATTTCCTTGTAAACACTAAATATACACACATAGAATACATATATATATATATATACATGTCATTGTGACATATATATATACATATATGTATAGTTTATACACTTCTACATAGTAAAATATCCTCTGATTCAATTGCCGGGTAAAGCCGGCTTCTGTGAAAAGACAGAAGCACCCGACATGAAATGACACTTGGTGTACATAGGGTTAACCATGTCTTTTCATGTCGTTTGCAATCTGATTTGCACAAACAATTACATCAGTCTATGTGTGCAAAATTTCACACCTGTAGGGGTTAATTAAAGGTGTAAATTCGTTGTAAAAAAAAACGGACTTTTTTGCTACGAATTTACACCTTTAATTAACCCCTACAGGTGTGAAATTTTGCACACTTACACTCATGTAATTGTTTGTGCAAATCAGATATCAAACTACATGAAAAGACATGGTTAACTCTATGTAAACCAAGTGTCATTTCATGTCGGGTTCTGCATTTTCACAAAAGCCGGCAATTGAATTAGCGGCTATTATACTATGTAGAAGTGTATGAACTATAAATATAAATATATATATATATATATATAGTGTCACAAATTCAATGACATGTATATATATATATGAGGTGTAAAATTGCTGAAAAAAAATGCGTGGGCTCCCGCCCTATTTTCGCAACCAGACAGACAAAGCCAGTGAGTGGGGGCAGATAATAATAGCCCAGAGAGGGACCATTATTTTTGCCCCCCCCCGGCTACTAACATCTGCCCCCAGACACCCCAGAAAGGGCAAATCTCTAATTAGATTTGCCCTTTCTGGCACTTTGCCCGTCTATTCCCATTGCCCTGTAGCGGTGGCGAATGGGTTAATAAGGGGTTAAAATTACCTTGCAATTGAAAGGTCACTTTAAGCCAGGTTAATAATTGAGAGCTGTCAATCAGACAACTATCAATTATTAATCCTATTGTATGAAAGAAAAATCAAACACACACACTTTAATAAAAAAGAAGTTTAATGAAATAATCACACAGTTTTTGACCATATTTTATTTACCTGCTAAAACCATTTCCTGTAATAAAAATAAAATAATAAAGCAAAATTATTCTTACCAATCCGATGTACAGTCAGGTCCCACGGTGTAATCCATCAGAAAGGGTTAATGTTTACTGCAGGGACCGCAGCTAATGCTGCAGCCTCACAGTAAACCCCCAAATGAATGAGTTCCTCTCCTGGCTGACAGGAGAGGAAGTGGAAAGCTTAATTGATTGCTTTCCACTTTCACTTCAGGTCAGCCAGGGACACAATCAGTGACGTCAGAGGGAACTGGTTAACAAAAATAGGGGATCCCCTCGAAAAAAAATGGCGTGGGGTCCCCCCTATTTTTGTTAACCAGCCAGATGAAGCAGACCGCTGAGGCCTGGATTTTCAGGCTGTTAAGGAGCCAAGATCCATGGACCTTGCCAGCCTGATAATACCAGGCCACAGCAGTCTGCATATCTTGGCTGATTAACAAAAATAGGAGATCCCCTCGAAAAAAAAAACGGCGTAGGGGTCCCCCTATTTTTGTTAACCAGCCAAGTAAAATGCAGACTGCTGCGGCCTGGTATTAAAAGACTGTCAAGGCCCATGGATTTTGGCCCTCAACAGCCTGATAATACCAGGCTACAGCAGCCCCACATTTGGCGCATCAAAAGATGTGCCAATTGTGGCACTTTACCCGGCTCTTCCCACTTGCCCTGTAGCGGTGGCAAGCGGAGTAATAAGGGGTTAATGTCACCGTTGATTGCACGGTGACAATAAGCCCGGTTAATAATGGAGAGGCGTCAATAAGACACCGATCCATTATTAATCCCAAAGTTATTAAATGCATAAAAAAAAGACAAAGCAAGAAAAAAGTATTTTAATGAAATAAAAGAGACAACACAGTTTTCATTTCTTTTATTGTACACTCATTCCTGCGACGCCATCGATCTCCTGTAAAAAAAGAAAAAAAACAAACCAACAGTATACCACCTGTCCGACGCAGTCCATAGTAAAGACAGTCCCACGACGATCCAGCTCTGCTGCATCGCAATGACAGGCAGAGCCTGTCATCCCGGCGCAGCACAGCTGATTACCTGCTTCCCCGGCGGTGACGTCATCGGACTGACTGCTTTACGGCCGGGATTACCCAGCAGTCACTGCAGTTATCGCGAGAAACTGCATGTGACCGCCGGGGAGAAGAGGATGGCGGCCATGAAGCAGTCCAGGCCGTGACCGCCGGAGATCTTCTGCCAGGTAAGTGCCGCTGACTCCTGACAGACCCGACCGACGGACACTGACAGTGACAGACCCGACCGACGGACACAGACAGTGACAGTGACAATCCCGATTCCGGTATTCGATATGACGAAAATATCGGTATTCGGAATCGAAAGGCCGATACAGCTAATATCGGCCGATACCCGATATTTGCAGTATCGTATCGCTCAACACTACTGCAGAGAGTTTGTTAAAATCACATGAAGGACTCCCAGACTATGAGAAATAAGATTCTCTGTTCTGATGAGACGAAGTTAGAAGTTTTTGGTGATAATTCTAAGCGGTATGTGTGGAGAAAGTCAGGCACTGCTCATCACCTGCCCAATACAATACCAACAGTGAAACATGGTGATGACAAGACAACTGGTTGCAATTGAATGAAACATGAATGCTGCCAAGTACAGTAATATCCTGGATGAAAACCTCTTCCAGAGTGCTCTGGACCTCAGACTTCGCTGAAGGTTCACCTTCCAACAAGACAATGACCCTAAGCATACAGCTAAAATAACAAAGGAGTGGCTTCAGAACAACTCTGTGACCATTGTTAACTGGCCCAGCCAGAGCCCTTGTAACAATTATGTGGGTACTATGGAATCTGATTGCGTGGGATAAAATGAAACTGAAAACAAAGCTGAGGCAACAAGTGCATTTAACAAAGTAAGAAATTGAACAAAATCTAACAGATATCTTCTTGCAATAGTAACGAAGTGCACAGCACAATATAGAAATAATCAGCAAACTGAATATCGGGTCATGACCGCTAAAAGAACCAGTTCAGCAGTAATATGGCACACAGCACTTAAATATGAAAGTTCATCAACAATATTAGTGAGAATGCACACAGCACTTAAACGTGGGAGTCCAGCAAGAATATAATCACAAGTGCATACTTCACTTAAATGTGGAAGTCCAGGAATACACAGGTGGAGTGTTAGTAGGAGAAGGTCTCTAAATGTACTTTTGGGCTGAAAAGTCCCACACAAGTCCAGCACCACAGCCCAACAGACACAGTCCAAGAAGAGATAATGATGTAAGAATTTCTTACTGACCACAGTAGTTCAGAGTCGAGTAGCTCCACACTAGAAGTCCAGACAATAGGGAACCTAGGTCAGGATCAAGGAGCCTCACAGAGGATTGAATGCAGTTGAACGTGGAGAGGTAGAGAACTGAGTAATGAGCAGCAGCAGGGAGTCCAGAAGCAAACAGGCCGAAGCTCAGGAGCTACCAGCAACAAAACACTCAGGTAAGGAGGAACACCCAACCTTGACTTAAATAGCAGGACAGACAGGAAGTTCCAGGACAGGGTGAGGTACAAGACTCCATCTTGGACAAGGGCAAAAAGGCTCAATGGAATATCTGAAATCCTTATAGCCCTGATCTAAACCAAATTGAGCATCTCTGAAGAGACCTGAAAATTGCTGTTCACCATCCAACCTGACAGAACTGGAGAGGATCTGCAAGGAAGAATGGCAGAGGATCCCTAAATCCAGGTGTGAAAAACTTGTTGCATCATTCTCAAGAAGACTCATGGCTGTACTACCTCAAAAGGGTGCTTCTACTCAATACTGAGCAAAGGGTCTGAATACTTATGACTAGAGTTGAGCGAAACAGGTCGGTCAGATTCAAAAATCGCCGACTTTTGCCAAAGTCGGGTTTCGCCGAGCGAAACCTGACCATAGCGTGAAGTCGGCCATGCACTCCAAAGTCGGTTTTCCCATAATGCTTGCAGGCGCCTTTTCTCAGCCAATGAGCAAAGACGCACACTGTGGGCAACGAGATGACATGGGCAGCGGCCACCACCATCTTAGAGAAGGGCATTGCAGAGATTAGCTTGCTTTGTGTGGCGTCACAGTGGCTATAAAAGCCCTGACCGCCGACCGCCTTATTACTTCTGCCGATCTTAGCGTAGGGAGAGGTTGCTGCTGCTGTTTCTCAGAAGGGAGAGAGTTAGGCAGGAAAGAAAAGTGATTCTGTGCTTGTGCTGATAGCAATTGTGGTGTACAGTTAGTGTGCAGTGACAGGGGAGGACTTTGTTGTGTGCAGCAGCGCTGGTTATTAGGCTGCCTGCCAGTGACAGGGGAGGATTTTCTTTTGTGCAGCAGCAGAGCTGGTTTATAGGCTGCCTGCTAACTGTATTACTGTGTGTACACTGCTGTGCAGACTGCTTTTTACACAGCAGTAATACTTTTATTCATTTTTTCTGCACAGTTACCGAGCATTCATTTTTTCCCGCACCGTGTAGAGCTGTACCCTTCTCACAAAAAAACGTGTAACGGCTGGTATCACGGACAAATACATGCTGACTATTTGTGTTTGACTCCAGAAATATATACAAAGATTTACAATTACCCCTAGACAGTATACAGCTGTATGCTTGTGATACAGTACTCTTTTTCCGCTTTTTATATTCTGGTCTAATCCATACTGAGCCTGTGAGCGTCTGTGTCTGACTGTGGAAATATATACGGAGATTTACAATTATCCCTACACTGTATACAGCTGTACGCTAGTGATACAGTACCTTTTTCTGCTTTTTGTATTCTGGTCAAATCCATACTGAGTGAGTGTCTGTGTGTTACTCCGGAAATATATACAGAGATTTAAAATTACCCCAGCACTGCATACAGCTGTACGCTTGTGATACAGTACCCTTTTTCAGCTTTTTATATTCTTGTCTAATCCCTACTGAGCCTATGAGCGTCTGTGTCTGACTCTGGAAATATATACAGAGATTTACAATTATCCCTACACTGTATACAGCTGTACGCTTGTGATACAGTACTCTTTTTCTGCTTTTTGTATTCTGGTCAAAGCCATACTGAGTGAGCGTCTGTGTGTTACTCCGGAAATATATACGGAGATTTAAAATTACCCCAACACTGTATACAGCTATACGCTTGTGATACAGTACCCTTTTTCTGCTTTTTGTATTCTGGTCAAATCCATACTGAGTGAGCGTCTGTGTGTTACTCTAGAAATATACACGGAGATTTACAGCTGTATGCTTGTGATACAGTACCTTTTTCAGCTTTTTTATATTCTTGTCTAATCCATACTGAGCCTGAGAGCATCTGTGTGTGACTCCTGAAATATATATGGAGATTTACAATTACCCCTAGACTGTTTACAGCTGTACGCTTGTGATACAGTACCCTTTTTCAGCTTTTTATATTCTTGTCTAATCCATACTGAGCCTGAGAGCGTCTGTGTGTGACTCCTGAAATATATACGGAGATTTAAAATTACCCCTAGAATGTATACAGCTGTACGCTTGTGATACAGTACCCTTTTTCTGCTTTTTATATTCTGATCTAATCCATACTGAGCCTGAGAGCGTCTGTGTGTGACTCCTGAAATATATACGGAGATTTAAAATCACCCCAACACTGTATACAGCTGTACGCTTGTCATACAGTACCCTTTTTCTGCTTTTTATATTCTGGTCTAATCCATACTGAGCCTGTGAGTGTTTGTGCATTACTCCGGAAATATATACGGAGATTTACAATTTACCCCTATACTATATACACCAGGTATCTTCGGATACAGTGTCCTTTATCTGCTTTTTATATTCCGGTCTAATCCATACTGAGTGAGCGTCTGTGTGTTACTCCGGAAATATATGCGGAGAATTACAATTACTCCATCACTGTATACAGCTGTACGCTTCTCAGACAGTACCCTTTTTCCGTTTTTTATATTCTGGTGTAATCCATACTGAGCCTGAGAGCATCTGTGTGTGACTCCTGAAATATATACGGAGATTTACAATTTTTTCACTATACTATATACACCTGGCATCTGGTGATACAGTACCCTTTTTCTGCTTTTTGTATTCTGGTCAAAGCCATACTGAGTGAGCGTCTGTGTGTTACTCCGGAAATATATACGGAGATTTAAAATTACCCCAACACTGTATAAAGCTATACGCTTGTGATACAGTACCCTTTTTCTGCTTTTTGTATTCTGGTCAAATCCATACTGAGTGAGCGTCTGTGTGTTACTCTGGAAATATACACGGAGATTTACAATTACCCTAGACTGTATACAGCTGTACGCTTCTGATACAGTACGCTTTTTCAGCTTTTTATATTCTTGTCTAATCCATACTGACCCTGAGAGCATCTGTGTGTGACTCCTGAAATATATATGGAAATTTACAATTACCCCTAGAGTGAATACAGCTGTACGCTTGAGATACAGCACCTTTTTCTGCTTTTTATATTCTGGTGTAATCCAAAATGAGTCTGAGAGCATCTGTGTGTGACTCCTGAAATATATACGGAGATTTATAATTAACTCAACACTGTATACAGCTGTACGCTTGTGATACAGTACCACTTTTCTGCTTTTTTTATTCTTGTCTAATACATACTGAGCCTGTGAGAGTCTGTGTGTTACTCCGGAAATATATACAGAGATTTTCAATTACCCCTAAACTGTATACAGCTGTACGCTTGTGATACAGTACCCTTTTTCTGCTTTTTGTATTCTTGTCTAATACATAATGAGCCTGAGAGCGTCTGTGTGTGACTCCTGAAATATATACGGAGGTTTGCAATTTTCCCCTTCACCGTATACAGTTGTACGCTTCTGATACAGTACCATATACAGTATCTGCAGGTATTTTTGGTACATTTTCCCAAACATAAGGAAGTATGGTGGAAGAGGCCGCGGACGTGGGCGGGGGGGCCAGCTGGTACAGATGATGATGGTAGTGCATCTGCTGGTAGTGCCAAAAGCACAATAGCACCTAAGGCAGGAGGTGTTGAGCCTGCATCATCGTCTGGCTCAAGAAGGCTGGAAGGCTCCCTTTTCTGTGAGTAGGTAAACCGCTTTTAAAGCCGGAGCATCAGGAACAGGTTTTGGCTTACATTGCCGAAACAGCTTTTAGCTCTATCGCTTCCTCTTCTGAAGGTTCAATAAATGCAAGCACTGAGTCGTCAGTGCAGGCTTCTGTTCAGGAACAACACCTTTCCTTGTGTCCTTCACCCCCACCAAAAGTGAAGGATGCGGCAGGCCACACTTCAGATTACTCCATGGAGCTCTTTTCACATACCATGCCTGGGTTATCAAGTCAAATCCTGAATTCCCCAGTCCAAGATGAATCTGACATGGAGTGCACTGATGCACAGCCACTGCTATATGATTCAGCTGGTACATTCACCCAGAACACTACATTGCCCTCGCAGTCTACTGAGCCAGAACCTGACCCTGATGAAACTCAGGTGCCACTTCCCGCATACTATACCACCTTACACGGTGACACAGAGGAAGGTCCAGATGAAATTGAAGAGGAGGTGATGGATGACCCAGTTGTTGACCCGGATTGGCATCCATTGGGGAAGAGGGTGCCGCTTGCAGTAGCTCAGAAGAGGAGAAGGATCCGCAGCAGGCATCGACATCGCAGCAGCGGTTATCTGGCAGGCCCGTAGCTGTCCAAAAATGTGTTAAAAAAACAAAAAGAGTTGCAGGACAGCTTGGCCAGGCGGTCAAATTAGCACAGCGTGCAAGGCCTGAAAAGTTATACCATAGTAGGAAGAGTGCAATGTGGCGCTTTTTTGACCAAAATCCTAGTGATGAGGCAAAGCTTATCTGTAAGAAGTGCGGAAGGGCCTTTAGCCGAGGGAAAAATCTCTGAAATTTGAATGCTAGTTGCATGCTTAGACATTTAATCACCATGCACTTGCAAGCGTGGAAAGACTACAAAACCTCAGGTAGCACTTGTGCAACTGCTCCGACTGAAGTTAGCCAGCAACGCTCCATCGCTTCCTCCACTGTAAGCATACCACCGGCAAGAAATGTTGAGGCATAGTCGCAAGGCCAAAGCAGTCAGGGAATCACAATGTTTTTGCAACGAAAGACTGAATCTAGGCCATCACCACCACCACCATCACCAATCCCCTCTCACTCCATCATGTCCACCGCTAGTTCCCCCATATGTAGCCCTCAAGTCCAGCTCACCCTAGCAGACACTCTGAGTAGGACAAGAAAGTACTCATCCTCTCATACGTGTACACTGTGTTAGGGTTCAAGTTCCCACTGCTGCACAAGGGGAGTCTCGAACCAGTCCCGCTGCGGTCTCCCATCCATCTCCGTCCGCAGTGGAGCCTGCTCAGCAGAGACGTCGGTCCCAGCGTCTTGCCCAATCCAATACTGTGCAGAGACTTGCTGTGGCCTTTCCTGGATCTGCTATTATAGCCAGTACTGGAGCATACGTCTTTGGGACGAAGTCCTGCGTTTCCCCTTCTGAGCATGCCCAGGGTAAGACCTCTCATTGGAGATCAGGGGTCACATGTTCAGGTACTGCAGCAGCTCCTATTGGTCCGCCAGGAAGGCCCTGAAACTACATGTGTTTTGGAACAGTTTCTCATTGGTCCTTGTTTCTGGCAGGTCCTGTAGCTGTTACTATAAAAGGGTGGCATGGTTGGGCCGCCATGCGCTAGTATCAATTGCATTATGTGCTTTGCGCCAGTGTGATCATGCACGCATTTGGTTAGGGCTCGGCTGAAATAAGCCCCTAGAATACCAGCACCTCCGGTGAGGAGATTTGAGTGCAAGTTGGTTAGGGCTTGGCTGAAATAAGCCCTAGAATACCGGCTTCTCCGGTGAGGAGATTGCTTGATTGCGTTGCTGTCTGAATGATCACGGACTGCTATCCGCACAGCAGTTATCTGTGTATCCCTGTGAGTCTAACAGGACACAGTCTTTTTCTCAGTGTCTCTGTGACGCAACAAGGTTCGCTTTTAAACGCTGGTTCAGCGCCCTAGCATTTCACTTTGCGGCTCACTGAAGTTAAGTGAGTTCGTACTTATCGCCATATAGCGTTGTGGCATTCCCGTTAGCGGCTCTGGGGATTAACAGAGTTCGCAGTAACTGCCACAGCGCGCTATGGCGTTTATTTTAGCAACTCAGCGGATAACAGAGTTCACTACTTTCGCCATCTTACTAGCAGCGGACTTCGCCTGCACGGTGGACCCCGGGCTGCGAGCGCACCTCTCAACAATTTCTATTAGGTGCGTTCCGCAGACCCTAACACACTGGTTTTGAACGTCTACATTGCCAAACTGATATCATTAGAGATGATGCTCTTCCGTTTGGTTGAAAGCGCAGCGTTCCAAGAGCTCATGGCCTACGCTGTCCCATGCTATGACCTACCCAGTCAGCACTTCTTTTCTAGAAAAGCCATCCCTGCCCTCCACCTGCATGTGAAAGACTGCATTGTCCATGCACTCAAACAATCAGTGAGTGGAAAGATGTACCTCTCAACAGATGGATGGGCCAGTAGGTATGGCCAGTGCCGTTACGTGTACATCACTGCACACTGGGTTAATGTGGTAGATGCAGACTCCACAGGGGACAGCGGCAGTGGGACAGTGCTGCCTAGACCACGGTATAGGAAACTGTTGGCTGTAGGCGTTAGACACGAGGTGTCCCACTATCGAACTGCTAGTGGTAAGCATCAGCAGTCTGTTTTAAAGATGATGTCTTTGGTCGACAACAGACACACCGCGGAGGTACTGGCCGACTTCTTGCAGCAAGAAACTGAGTCATGGCTGGGCAGTCTACATCTTGAGCCAGGCAAGGTAGTCAGTGATAACGGCCATAATTTTGTGGCGGCCATAGCCCTGGCAAAACTCAGACTCAAACCTTGCCAGGCTCACACCTTGTACTTGGTGGTGCAGTGCTTCCTAAGTAATTATCTGGAGTTAACAGCCCTGCTCCATAAGGTGCGAAGACTGTGCTCGCACTTCCATCGCTCGCCCGTATGCTCCAGTCGTATGCAGAGTCTGCAGCGATCGCTCCAACTCCCCAAGCACCGCCTAATCATAGACGTTGCAACAAGGTGGAACTCCACCATGCACATGGTTGAGAGGCTGTGCGAACAGACGCAGGCTGTAATGCATTTGTAGGAGGATACACGGGCAGGCAGTTTGAGGGCAGACATGGAGTTGTCGGGTGTGCAGTAGTCAAAGCTGAAAGACCTCTGTAAAGTCCTTCAGTGTTTTGAGGAATGCACACGGCTGGTAAGCACAGACGACGCCATCATAAGCATGAGCATCCCACTTATGCGTCTGCTCATGCAAACTTTGACGCACATTAAGGATCAGGCGTCTGAAGCAGAGGAGGAAGAGGAGTAGGAGGGAAGCCTTGATGATAGTCAGCAATTGTCTACTCAGGGAACTGTCCTGGACGAGGTGGAGGAGAAGAGGAAGAGGAGGAGGAGGAGGATGAGGGGGATGATTATTTTGGGAGGAGGATGCTTCTCAGGGGGCATGAGAAAATGTTGGCTTGCCAAGGTCAGGTACAGGGTTTGTGCTTGACTGGAGGGATGTGGATTTGGCAGAAAGTGCTCCTCCACCCACCACTGTCAGTGCATCATTGACACCTGGCACATTGGCCCACATGTGTGATTATGTCTTGCGTATCCTAAAAAGGGACCCCCGCATTGCCAAAATTATGAAGGATGACGACTACTGGTTGGCCAGCATCCTCGATCCATAAAGTCAAATTACAGAACATCATGCCACAGGAGAACCTAGAGCTAAAATTGGCGAACAAACAAGCAACTCTGGTAAACCGATTGTTAGAGGCATTCCCAGCACACAGCAGCGGTGCAGGTTCTACCACGAGCCGTACTGGGCCAAATGGAAGAGATGTTCGTGGTGCACACAGCCGAACTGGCTTTGGAGATAGGGGTTTCATGACCATGTTGTGGACTGATTTCTCGAGTACCGCTCAGACGACTGTTAATACTGAATCGATTGCAACAGACAGGAGATAGCAGTTGTCAACTATGGTTCAAAATTACATCTCCTCCCCTATCGATGTTCTCCCTCACAGTTCATTCCCCTTAGACTACTGGCCTGTAAACTGGACACCTGGCCTGAATTGGCACAATATGCCTTACAGGAGCTCACTTGTCCTGCTGGTAGTGTGCTATCAGAAAGAGTCTGCAGTGCTGCTGGATCAATCCTGACAGAAAGAAGGACCTGTCTGTCGACCCAAAATGTTGGTGATCTCACCTTCATTAAAATGAACCATGCCTGTGTTTCAATGGATTTTGTCCCACCTTCCCCTGATGACACATAGGTTGCCAGCAAAATGGCTCGCTTTGTCCACTTCTTCCTCCGAATTCACCAATTCCTCCATTTGCAGCTGCTGAACGTCCAGCCTATACCTCAACATATGCCGTTTTTCCACCTCCCTAACAGGGCTGTACCCCTCCCAGGGCCAACGTCAGCACCTGGCGTACCTGGGCAAGTGGCGGTGCCCTGAGCAGGTGGGGGGCCCACTTGTGGGTGACTGCACTGGTACAGTGCCCCTCATAATACGCCAGTGTCTCTAAGAGTGGGGGGCCCACTCACCTTCAGAGACACCATCGTACTATGAGCGACCCTGTGCCAGTACCGGCGCCAATGAGTGGCCCCCCCTGCTTGCTCAGGGCACCAGCACTTGCAATACTTAACTCTCCCTGATCCACCAATGTGACCTCTTCCGCGTTTCCTGACAGTGACATTCAGGTCAGAGAGTGCGATGACTTCACGTCTGTACGCCCTCTGCCTGAACAGTCCAAGTGCAGAGAGCTGGAATATGGCGATGCTGAGGAGTCTAGAGTAGAGCAGTGCCCAGCGAGGAGAGGTATATCATTTTTTTTAATGTTTGGAGCAATATATGGGGAGTATTATACACTGGAGAATTATATATGGGGCCCATCATACACTTGAGCATCATAGATAGGGCCCATTACACACTGGAGCATCAAATGGGGCCTATTATATATGGAGCATTATATGGGACCATCATACACTGGAGCATTATAAATGTGGCCCATCATACACTGGAGCATCATCCATGGGGCCCATCATATACTGGAGCATCATATGGGGCCCAATAGATATGGAGCATTATATAGGCCCATCATACACTGGAGCATCATCCATGGGGCCAATCATACACTGGAGCATTATAAATGTGGCCCATCATACACTGGAACATCATATACGGGGACCATTATACACTGGAGCATTATAAATGGGGCCCATTATATATTGAGCATTATACACTGTTTGCATAATTATTATTAGGAAAGTTGTATTTGAGAGGATTCTTTTTATTATTGAACAACAACTATGTTCTCAATCAACCCAAAAGACTCATAAATATCAAAGCTTAAAATTTTTGGAAGTTGTAGTGGGGTTTTTTAGATTTGGCTATCTTAGGAGGATATCTGTTTGTGCAGGTAACTATTACTGTGCAGATTTATAAGGCAACTTAATAAAAACCAAATATATACCCATCTCACTTCTTTATTTTCATAAGGTAAACTAATATAACAGCACAAAATTTAGAAATAAACATTTCTGACATTCAAAAACAAAAATAAAAGTGACCAACATAGTGTTAGGGCTGGCGGAACGCACAAAATAAATATAAATAATAGGTGCGTTCGCAGCCCGGGGTCCACCGTTGCAGGAAGAGCCTGCTGCTAGTAAGATGGCGGTATAAGCGAACTCTGTTACACCACAGAGTCGCTGAGGTAGAGACGCAGAAAA
Source organism: Oophaga sylvatica (assembly GCA_033576555.1). Classification (NCBI taxonomy): domain Eukaryota; kingdom Metazoa; phylum Chordata; class Amphibia; order Anura; family Dendrobatidae; genus Oophaga; species Oophaga sylvatica. Next base: position 544,780,036 of record JARQOD010000002.1, read on the forward strand.
AGAGACTGTGTCCTGTTAACACCACAGGGATACACAGATAACTGCTGTGCGGATAGCAGTCCGTGATCATGAATACAGCAACGCAAACAAGCAACTCCTCACCGGAGAAGCCGGTATTCTAGGGGCTTATTTCAGCCAGGCCCTGAACACGTGCATACAAATCTCCTCACCAGAGGTGCCGGTATTCTATTGGCTTATTTCAGCCGAGCCCTAACCATATGCGTGCATGATCACACTGGCGCAAAGCACATAATGCAATTGATACTAGTGCATGGCCGCAGGGCCATGCAACCCTTTTGTAGTAGCAACTACAGGACCTGCCAGAAAAGGACCAATGAGAAACTGTTCCAGAACACATGTAGTTTCAGGACCTTCCTGGCAGACCAATAGGAGCTGCTGCAGTACCTGAGCATGTGACCCCTGATCTCCAATGAGAGATCTTACCCTGGGCATGCTCAGAAGGGGAAAAGCAAGACTTAGTCCTAAAGACGTCTGCTCGCCGCTGGCTACAATAGCAGAACCTGGAGACGCAGCAAAAATCCTCTGCACAATGTTAGACTGGGCGGGACGCTGGGACCGACGTCTCTGCTGAGCAGAGTCTACTGTGGCCGGAGACGGATGGGAGACCGCAGCAGGGATGATTCGAGATTCCCCTTGTGCAGAAGCGGTAACTCGACCCCTAACTCGACCCCCCTTCTTTGGGCCTCACTACGTTCATAGGCAGCGATGAGCTGCGGAGCATGAATATGCTCGGCAGGCTCCCAGGACCTATCCTCAGGCCCATAACCCCTCCTATCCACCAAAAAAAATTTTTTGCCCCATACCACCTTGCACCCTACAATGGCGTTCACCTCGTAATCGTCCGTAGACGAACCCGACGTCCCGGCAGATGACTCAGGCAACCAGAAGATGACCACGGGTTTTAGGAGGGACACATGGAAGGTGTCGGAGATAACAAGGCGAGGCGGAAGGGCTAAACGGTAAACAACAGGGTTCACCTGCTCGAGGACCTTGAAGGGACCCAAATAGCGGGGTGCCAACTTAGTGGACTCCACCCGCAGCCTGAAGTTTCGGGTGGAGAGCCACACTAGGTCGCCAGGAGCAAATGTCGGAGCCGGACGCCGATGGGCATCGGCAGAAGAACTCATCCTCTCCTTGGAAGCCTGAATGGCTTCCTGAGTGTGGTCCCAAATGTCCCGTGCCTCCGCAGCACAGTCTACCACCCTGGAGTCGGCAGAAGACATGGGCATGGGTACCGATACCCGCGGATGCTGACCGTAGTTTAAGAGGAATGGGGTCTGTCCGGTGGAGTCAGCTACAGCATTATTTAAAGCGAACTCAGCCCACGGTAGCAAAGATGCCCAGTCATCCTGCCTGGCTGAGACAAAATGTCACAAGTGTGTGACCAAGGTCTGGTTTGCCCTCTCTACCAACCCATTCGTCTTGGGATGATATGCCGAGGAGATATTTAACTCAATGCTGAGTAGACGACACAGCTCTCTCCAGAACCAAGATGCAAATTGGGGACCTCGATCACTGACAATTTTGTCTGGCGTTCCGTCTAAACGGAACATATGCCTAATAAATAATGCTGCCAAGGCCCGTGCAGATGGTAACCGTGGTAAGGGCACCAAGTGCACCATTTAGGAGAAGTGGTCGGTTATCACCCAGATGATGGTGCAGCCCCAAGACTTGGGTAAGCCCACCAGAAAATCCATCCCGACCATCTCCCAAGGCCTGTCTGCCACCGGCAAAGGGAAAAGTAGCCCAGCTGGCCGTTGTCGAAGGGACTTATTCTTGGCGCAGGAGACGCATGCCTGAACGTATTCCCTGACATCACGGACCATATGTGGCCACCAGTATGTCCTCGCCAGCAACTCAGATGTCCTTTTTGCCCCAAAATGTCCACCCACTCTGGACGAATGTGCCCAAGAGAGTACCTCCGGTTGCAAATTGGTGGGCACAAAAGTCTTGCCCGGAGGCACAGACTCAATTGAAACCGGGGCCACAGTTCTTAGGCTCTCTGTTGGGACAATCAGCCGAGGTTCCTCCTACACCTCCTCAGAGGACACCACGGAGCAAGAGAGAGCATCGGCCCAAATGTTCTTCTCACCGGATAGGAAATGGAGGGTGAAATGGAACCGGGAGAAGAACAGGGACCATCTGGCCTGACGAGAATTTAGCCGCTGGGTGGTCTGTAAATAGACCAAATTTTTGTGGTCAGTGAAAACTTGAAAAGGAAAGCGCGCCCCCTCCAGGAGATGTCTCCACTCGGAAAAGGCCAACTTCATGGCTAGCAACTCCCTATCCTCAATGGAATAATTTCTCTCCGCAGGTGTGAAGGTCTTGGAAAAGAAGAAACAAGGATGTTTCCGACATTGAGCATCATTTTGAAAAAGGACTGCTCCAGCACCAACGGACGAGGCATCAACATCCAATATAAAAGGCTTATTAACCTCGAGGCGATGTAAGATGGGAGCGCTAGCAAAATGGGACTTAATTGAAGTAAAGGCCTTGGAGCCCTCCTCTGACCACAATTTGGGATTTGCTCCCTTCTTGGTGAGGGCTACCAAGGGAGATACCAAAGTCGAGAAATGGGGAATGAACTGGCGATAATAATTAATGAGCCCTATAAAGCGCTGCACCGCTTTAAGAGAATGGGGTTCTTGCCAGCCATTACAGCCTGTAGTTTGGCAGGATCCATAGCCAATCCCTGGGCGGAGATGATAAAGCCCAGGAAAGGTTAAGACTCCTGCTCAAACACACATTTCTCCATCTTGGCATAGAGGTAGTTTGCCCGTAAGAGGTCGAAGACTTTGTTGACATCCCTCCGGTGAGAGTCTATATCTGGTGAAAAGATGAGAATATCATCCAGATAGACTACTACAGAGGTGGAGATCATATCCCGGAAGATGTCATTAACAAAGTCTTGGAAAACAGCGGGAGCATTACAGAGCCCGAAGGGCATCACCAGGTATTCATAATTTCTATCCCTGGTATTAAAAGCTGTCTTCCACTCGTCCCCTTCACGGATGCGAATTAGGTTATAGGCACCACGTAAATCTAGCTTGGTAAATACCTTTGCTCCTCGGAGCCTATCAAAGAGCTCAGAGATTAGGGGCAACGGGTACTAAATTCTTTACGGTGATGGAGTTAAGACCCCTGTAGTCAATACACGGACGTAATTCTCCATTCTTCTTCTGCACGAAGAAGAACCCCGCCCCTGCTGGTGACACCGACTTCCTAATGAACCCTCTTGCCAGATTCTCCTGAATATACTGGGACATGGCCTCTGTCTCAGGAAGCGAGAGGGGATAGACTCTTCCCCAAGGAGGTTCTGCTCCAGGCAAGAGATCAAAAGGACAGTCGTAGGGGCGATGAGGCGGAAGAGTCTCCGCCGCCTTCTTGGAGAAAACGTCTGAGTATGAAAAATAACACTGGGGAAGAGAAGTAAGATCTACGGGTATCTCTGTGGTGGTGACCTGAATGCACTCCCTGACACACCTGCCTCTACATGAATCACCCTAACCCAGTATCCTCCCAGAGGACCACTCAATATGGGGAGAGTGGTGACGGAGCCAAGGTATTCCCAGCAAAACCTCGTCTATTCCCTCGGGCAGGACGAGAAAGGAAATACTCTCCTGATGGGAAGGGGACATAGACAAAGTGAGAGGGACAGACTGGTGGGTGATTTGTGAGGGCAGAGTCGATCTATTCACTAATCGCACAGTCACCGGTTTTGGCAATCATCACCTGAGGTATAGTGTGGCGGAGAGCAAAGGCAGAGGACATGAAATTCCCCTCGGCTCCAGAATCCACACAGAGCTCGGCGGTGAGAGTGGATGGACCTACAGTAATTGTCCCCTTGAAGGACAACTTGGTGGAAAATGCCACGGTGTCTAGTGAACCTCCCCCCAAGGTCACAAGACACGACCATTTTCCCGACCGCTGTGGACATTTGTTGGCATAATGTCCTGACTGCTGACAGATGTTACAAACCACGAGTACTCGAGCATCCCGGGACTTAGGTCCTGCTCGAGAAACCTCCATGGACTCATGGGAGTCGTACTCCTGACTAAAAGATTCTAGAGGTCTGGTGAAGGTGGGAGCCAGCCGGAACCTCTGCCTACAGTGGGACCACTCCAACCTCCGCTCGTGAAAACGGAGGTCGATGCGGGTAGATATGGCGGTAAGCTTCTCCAGTGTGGCGGGAATCTCCCTGGTACCAAAGGCGTCTTTCACATGGCCCACCAGTCCTCTCCAAAACACGGGAATGAGGACTTTATCTGGCCAGTCTAACTCCGAGGCCAGAGTCCGAAATTGGACAGCAAAATAGCTGACCAACGATGAACCCTTTGAACTTGCCAGCAGTTGGATCGCCGCATCGTGGGTGACCTGAGATCCTAGAAAGACCTTTTTTAGAGCCTCCAGAAAACGAGGAGCACTCCGCACCACACGGTCATCACGCTCCCACAGCAGGGTTGCCCGAAAGGAGAGACATTACAAAAACCACTTGTGCCCGATCCGTGGGGAAACGTGTAGCCAGAAACTAGTTGTATAGAGCACTGACTCACGAATCCCCGACATTGCTTGCTGTCATCAGCAAACTTGTCTGGAAGCGGGAGGTGGGATAATGTAGGGCAGAGGTGATAGTGGACACACTGGCTGCAGCCACGCTAGCAGCCTGAACAGCGACTGTGGTAACATCCACAGCTGAGGTTGTGCGCTCAAGGGCCGCCAACCTACCCTCCAGCTGCTGGATGTTCCGCTGAAGACGCTGGTCGTCCGCCATTTTACTAGCCAGACTCTGGTGCTAGCATTATGTTAGGGCTGGCGGAACGCACAAAATAAATATAAATAATAGGTGCGTTCGCAGCCCGGGGTCCACCATGCAGGCAGAGTCTGCTGCTAGTTTGATGGCAGTATAAGTGAAATCTGTTACTTCACAGAGTCGCAGACATCGATGCTGTAGCACTATATGGCAGTATAAGCGAACTCTGTTACACCACAGAGTCGCTGAGGTAGAGACGCAGAAATAGAGACTGTGTCCTGTTAACACCACAGGGATACACAGATAACCGCTGTGTGGAAAGCAGTCCGTGATCATGCATTCAGCAATGCAAACAAGCAACTCCTTACTGGGAAGCTGGTATTCTAGGGGCTTATTTCAGCCAGGCCCTGAACACGTGCATACAAATATCCTCGCCGGTATTCTAGGGGCTTATTTCAGCCGAGCCCTAACCACATGCGTGCATGATCACACTGGTGTAAAGCACATAATGCAATTGATACTAGTCCATGGCCGCAGGGCCATGCAACCCTTTTATAGTAGTAACTACAGGACCTGCCAGAAAAGGACCAATGATAAACTGTTCCAGAACACATGAAGTTTCAGGACCATCCTGGCGGACCAATAGGAGATGCTGCAGTACCTGAGCATGAGACCCCTGATGTCCAATGAGAGATTTTACCCTGGGCATGATCAAGGGGAAACGCAGGACTTAGTCCTAAAGATTTCTGCTCGCCGCTGACCAGTACTGGCTACAATAGCAGAACCTGGAGAGGCAGCAGTAATCCTCTGCAAAATGTTAGACTGGGCGAGACGCTGGGACCGACGTCTCAGCTGAGCAGAGTCCACTGCGTCCGGAGATGGATGGGAGACCGCAGAAGTGATGGTTCGAGATTCCCCTTGTGCAGAAGCGGGAATTCAACCCCTAACAACTATACCTATATTTCTCTGCCGTATCAGAGCATCAAGAATTGTGGTATGTGTTAAAGGGGCCCACTGACAGTCTTTCTCCCGGGGCACACGAAAACCTGGAGCCAGCCCTACCCCCCACAACCTTAGCCAAATAATCCCCAGTTTTCAATGCGTAACTAAAGTAAATGAAGGTTGACAAGCTTAAGTAATAAGAATTGATGTCGTTGGCATTGAAATGGGTACTGTAGGTGTGTTTACTGTCCTCCACTCCCTGCCGACTTTGCTTCCCCATTGACTTGCATTGGGTTTCGTGTTTCAGTCGGACCTCCGACTTTTCCCGATAGTCGGCTGATTTCGTTCGACTCGACATTTGAGAAAGTCGGGTTTCATGAAACCCGACCCGACCCTAAAAAAGGCAAAGTCGGTCATCTCTCCTTATGACCATGTGATATTTCAGTTTTTCTTTTTTAATAAATTTGTAAAAATGTCTACATTTTTGGTTTTTTTCAGTCAAGATGGGGTTCAGAGTGTACATTAATGAGAAAAAAAAATTAACTTTTTTGAATTGACCAAATGGCTGCAATGAAACAAAGAGTGAAATACTTTCCGTACCCACTGTACAAATAATAAATACGGTGGTGTGAAAAATTGTCCACTTCCTGATTTCCTATTCTTTTACATGTTTGTCACACTTAAATGTTTCAGATCACCATACAAATTTATATATTAGACAAAGGTAACACAAGTAAACATAAAATTCAGTTTTTTAAATGATCTTTATTATTAAGGGAAAAAGAAATCCAAACCTACTGGGCCCTGTGTGAAAAAGTGATTGCCCAATAATTCTAATGAGTGGCTGGGCCACCCCTAGCAGTAATAACTGCAATCAAGCATTTGTGAAACTGACAATGACTCATTTACAACACTCTGAAGGAATTTTGTCCCACTCGTCTTTGCACTGCTGCAAAACTCTAGTGTGCTTCAGCTTTATGTCACGAAAAAATTGCTGGGCAACAAAATTCATGATAACATTTACCACAGCAAGTCTTTCAGGTCCTGAATAAGCAAAACAGCCCCACACCATCACACTACCACCACCAAATTTTACTGTTGATATGATGTTCCTTTTCTGAAATGCTGTGATACTTCTATGTCATATGTAATGGGAAATACACCTTCCAAAAGTACACTTTTATCTCATCAGTCCACAGAGTATTCTCCCAAATGTCTTGGGATCATCAGCATGTTTTCTGGCAAAACTGAGATGAGCCTTTTTGTTCTTATTGCTTAGCAGGGGTTTTCATCTTGTAACTCTGTCATGCAGGTAATATTTGTCCAGTCTCTTTCTCATGGTGGAGTCATGAACACTGACCTTAACTGAGGCAAGTGAAGCCTGCAGTTCTTTGGATGTTGTTGTGGGGTCTTTTGTGACCACTTGGATGAGTCTTTAATGCATTGTTGGGGTAATTTTAGTTGGCTGGCCACTCCTGAGAAGTTTCACCACTGTTCCATGTTTTTTGCCATTTGTGGATAATGGCTCTCACTATGGTTCGCCAGAGTCCCAAAGCTTTAGAAATTACATTATAACCTTTTCCATATTTGTTTCAGAATTTCTGTGGATCGCGGCAGGATGTCTAGCTTTTGAGGTTCTTTTGGTCTACTTCACTTTGTCAGGTAGCTTCTATTTAAGTGATTCCTTGATTGAGAACAGGTGTGGCAGTAATTAGGCCTGGGTGTGGCTAGTGAATTTGAACTCAGCTTCCCAAAGATTTGATAAATCACAGTTATTTTATCTTTTAAGGGGGTGGGAATCACTTTTTCACACAGGACCTTGTAAGTTTGGATTTATTTTTCCCTTAATAATACATACCTTCATTTAAAAACTGCATTTTGTGCTTACTTGTGTTATCTTTATTTAATTTTATTTATTTATCTATATTTAAATTTGTTTGGTGATGTGAAACATTTAAGTGTGACAAACATGCAAAAGAATAGGAAATCAGGAAGGTGGAAAACACCTTTTCACACAACTGTATATAAACATATATAAATTACATTAAATAAAACTGTGAGAAGAGTGGAGAATAGGCGGAGAGCACCCTGCCCTCATGTACTTTTAATATGTATTAAAAATTCTAATAAGAAAAGTTTAGAAAAATTCTATTTATGTAATGTCTAAAGATGAACCTACACTTTGATGAAAAATTGTTCAAAAGCCCCAGTCTCATTAAATATCTAACAGAACAAATTTTATGAGATATTTTTTCATGGCTGTCACAGTGCATCTGTCAACATAAGAACACAGAGGCGACTGAGTAAGTGGATTGGGAAAACCTGTACTGACAGGGGTTTACCAGTGTTTAGTTCAAACTTAACTTTAAATGAAGCACAGAGGGAATATGAATGGGACATAAAAACATTTTGTTGTTAGTCGTATATGCAGTTATAGTTTAAGTTGTTTGGTTATAGAATGGCCCTCTGAATAAGCTAGATGTTCTTTTATTTCCCTGAATATCACAACGCCACACCATTTAGAATCCATATCTTATCTTGTGGTACTATTTAATCAAATAAATGCTTATAATACATGTAAACATATAACAAATGTCAACCAGGTGTAGGTGAAAATTGAATGAGTTAAAAATGCCAAAGTAAAATAGCAAAATGAAGGTCATGGAAGTGAGAAACATGAAAATGGGGCATCCAGCATGAAGTTTTAATGAGCTTGTTTCCTCTTGTGAAAGCATCCTTAGGTGTAAAAAGCATTAAGGTGTGAATAATTGATTTCATTTTGAAAATGTTTTCAGTGTATAAAAAAAGAATTCTGAATAATCTTGGATATGAAGGCATGAAAAAGTCTTCATGTTATTTTCCAGTAATTTTCTTGCGATTACAAGTTATGCATTTGTCGACAAATATAAGAAAAAGTCACTAATGTGTTATTTTATGCACATTACATGAATTTCAAGGGCATTTTGTCAGCTATTCTGTTTCTGTTTCTAGTCTATGTAAAAGATAGGATGATTCAGAGCAAATTTAACTATTTAGTACTTAAAATATTTTTATAAGCTCCAAATGCACCAATTTACTCATTGCAGAGAGAAAGTAGACTTCCACAAATGTTTTTTAACATTTCAGAGTATATTATTAAAGTACTATAAAATATATTGCACTTTAGTCAAGTTATTTTGGTGTCACAGGCACGATGGGCAAGTATACCACTTGAAGTATCATACTGTAAGGTTCTTTGTCTCTGTTGACATGTTCCTTGAAACTCAGTTTTCCGTCGGCCATTTTGCTTTCTGTCTTTCTGCAGCTCTTGCCCTCAGTTAATATAGAGTTTCCAGTTTTCATGTTCCCGCCCTGATTCTTCCCTTTGCTTCTTAAGCAGCCTCAGCTGAACAATCAGTGCTCCTGAATCAAGCCTCAGTCAGTCTGTGACCTGACTCCTGGAAGCCTTGGACTTGTACTCCAGCTATTCCCTACTGAGGAACCTTGGAACACTTTTGGACTCTGGAAACCTGCTGTTTGGTGAATCCATGTTTGCAGAGGAATTACGGTACAGAGAAGAGATCCTGAACCTGCTTTGGAGATTTATTGTAGTGCTTGAAGTTACTCTGGCCTGCTGTGTCTCCTGTCGCTGTTCCTGCAAACTGTGTGAACTTTTCAGCATGCTTGTATGAAGTAATACAAGTCATTTCATTTCAACCTATGTCTCCTGTGTTTCCTCGCACCCAAGCACAAGACGCTATAGGAACTGTACACTATACATGACAAGATTCAGGAGCCAATGTTTAGTGTCTGCTGGGTCTGGGAAAGCTGTGTCTGCTGTGACTGTGGATATCAGATGTCCGTTTAATACCTTATGTGATGACAGTGGTTGTGACTTCTCACAACCATTCCAGGTGAGCGCATTCCCTTAAAATTTTACTCTGGAGTGTTACCACAGGTAAACACTATTGTTTTTTTTTTTGTTTTTTTTTTTCCTTTCCTCTTCCAGCACTTCTGCCTTAAAAGATCTGGAAGATGGAGGCCCGCATAAAGGAACTTTGCGGAGTGACTGATACAATCCTTTCAGATGTACAGACTTTAAAAACCCGTTTTGCAAGCCTACAGGACCTCACTAATCATAATTTGCAAGTGTTTGGACAGACTACCCAGGAATTGCGAGCCAGGATTGAGGCTCTAGAGGAACGAGCCCAGGCTCCTGCCATAACCCCGAGTTCTGGGATCCCCAAATTACCTCCTTTTCGTTTTGGCGGTGAACGTGAGAAATTCAGGGGATTTATTAATCAATGCAATTTATTTTTCTCTGCACATGCTTCACAAATTCCCACTGAACGATCCAAAGTGCTTACTATAATCATGTTGCTTACCAATAAGGCTTTGATGTGGGCAAACCCTCTGATTGAGACTGAGGATGATTGTTTGAATCACCTTAATGCTTTTATTTCAGCCATGGGGCAGGTGTTTGATGACCCCAATCGAGGTGCAACAGCTGAAGCAGCCATGTTAACTTTGCGCCAAGGTAAGCGTTCAGTAGCCGAATATGCCCTGGATTTCAGGAGATGGGCTCTTGATACCACTTGGGACACTTACGCTAAAAAATCTATTTTTCGGAAAGGGTTGTCTCCACTGATTAAGGATGAACTTGCTCGTGCCGACCCTCCCACTGCGTTAGGTGACTTTATTAACTATTGTATCCGTATTGATGCTCGTCTGACTGAACGCAGACAAGAGAGATGGTTCGAAAATAATCGCACTAACCTTTTACTACCTCCCTCCTCAGCTAAGGAACCTTTGAGTAGGATCACAAGGGAACCAGAACCTGAACCCATGCAGGTGGACTCTTTACAAAGACGGGTTAGTGATGCACGCAAAGAACATCGTATAAAGGAAAATCTATGTTTCTACTGTGGTAAGTCAGGGCACTTCATTATAAACTGCCCCAGCCGTTCTCGTAAGACTACTGCAGCAGTCATTCACTGTGAGTGTTGCGAGAGGAGCTCTGTCATGTCCGAGCCTCAGGCTCCAGAGAGATCTGCTGCAAGAGATCTTGATTTCTCAGACTTAAACTCTGTTAGTTCTGGGGACGATGACGGTATAAACGCTGCAATTTTTCAAGTTTCCTCAGCGGTGTCCCAGCTGAGTTGTAAAAGAAACAATTCTCATTGTTTCCTTTCCATCAAAATCTGGGTTGACTCAGTCTGGGTGTCTAGCTCTGCTATGATCGACTCAGGAGCAAGTGGAAATTTTATGGATATCTCCTTTGCTCTGAAACAGGGGATACGTTCAGTGAAGAAGGCTACTCCAGTACAGATGGAGACTGTGGATGGCTCTCTACTGACTTCTGGACCAGTGGATCAAGAAACAGAGACTTTGAGGGTCCTTATGGGTAAAGATCATCAGGAGAAAATGTCTTTTTTGCTTATCTCTTCTCCCCACTTTCCCATTATTCTAGGGCTACCATGGCTGCAGGCGCAGAATCCTACGATTAACTGGGAGACCAAGCAATTACACTTTCCGGAGAAACAGATGGGTCAAGGATTTTCAGCTTGCTCTGTTCCTAAAGGAACCATGTCAGTCCCTGAACTACCAGCTGTATACCAGGACTATATGGATTTATGTGACAAGAAGAACGCTGATCAGCTTCCTCCTCACCGTCCATATGATTGTCCAATTGAATTATTGCCTGGAGCCGAGATACCTTTTGGTAAGATCTACCCCCTAGCGGGGCCCGAGCTAAAAGCTTTGAAGGATTATATAGACGAAAATTTAGCCAAGGGCTTCATACGCCCCTCTTCATCTCCCGCAGGTGCACCCATCTTCTTTGTGAAGAAGAAAGATGGATCTCTGAGACCCTGCATAGACTATAGAGAACTCAATAAGGTTACTATTAGAAACCGTTATCCATTGCCTTTAATCCCTGAGTTGTTGGAGAGAGTGTGGCATGCCAAAATTTTCTCTAAACTGGATCTCCGTGGGGCCTATAACTTGGTCCGTATTAGACCTGGGGATGAATGGAAGACTGCTTTCAGGTCACGCTATGGACACTTTGAATATCTAGTTATGCCTTTTGGTCTGAGTACCACCCCAGCCAATTTCCAACACTTCGTGAATGATATCTTCAGGGATCTCCTAGATACATTTGTGGTGATTTATCTGGATGATATTCTAATTTTTTCTAACTCCACAGAGGAACATCATGGACATGTGAGAATGGTCTTAGAATGCCTAAGACAAAACCATCTCTACATCAAACTTGAAAAATGTGAATTCCATAGGACCGAAATTCAATTTCTGGGGTATGTACTATCTACGCAAGGGATTAGTATGGATGGAAGCAAGACCCAAGCCATCAAGGATTGGCCAATTCCTAGAAATGTGAAGGAGGTGCAGCGTTTCATCGGGTTTGCCAACTTCTATAGACGTTTCATTAAGAATTTTTCTGAGGTAGTGTCACCTATCACCCAACTTACCCGGAAACAGTCTAGGTTCTCCTGGACCCCGCAAGCTCAGGAAGCATTTTCCTGTTTAAAGGATAAATTTACCACCGCACCTATCTTAGTACATCCCAACCCCGAGCTTGCCTTCATAATAGAGGTGGATGCTTCAGACTGTGCCGTTGGAGCTATACTCTCTCAGAGAACAGGTGAGAAGAATGTCTTGCATTCCTGTGCCTTCTTTTCCAAGCAGTTGTCTTCGGCTGAGAGGAACTACGATGTGGGCAATAGAGAATTGTTGGCCATTATTGCCGCCTTCAAGGAATGGAGACACCTTCTTCAGGGAGCTGCACAGCAAATAGTCATCCTGACAGACCATCGTAACCTTGAATTTATCAGGTCGGCTAAGTGCCTGACTCCTCGCCAGGCTCGCTGGAATCTTTTCCTAAACCAATTTAATTTTGTCATTTCTTATAGACCAGGATCGCGCAATGGAAAGGCTGATGCACTCTCTAGGATTCATTCAGCAAAGACACGTCCACTTACTCCTACTAAGACTATTCTTCCTGACTCTAGATTCCTGGGAGTGATTCATAATCAAGACCTACTTAAGGACATCAAGGAAGCATACCATGCAGATTCTTTGTTGGCTCAACCCCCAAGGGACGTAAGTCTTGTCTTTAAGAATGGTGTGTGTGATTCAGGGACAACGTCTGTATATACCTGAAACAGTCAGATTGAGAGTATTGCAACTCATCCACGATTCCAAGATAGCCGGGCATAGGGGAATTCTAAAGACACAAGAATTTCTTTCTCGTTTCTTTTGGTGGCCCACTTACAGGAAAGATGTCTTAAACTATGTCACTTCATGTGAAGTCTGTGCAAGATGCAAAACACCTCGCTCCTCACCAACTGGTCTGTTGCAACCTCTTCCCACCCCGTCCCGCCCGTGGGGATCCATTTCTATGGACTTCATTGTGGAGTTACCAACCTCTCAGGGGAAGAACACCATTCTAGTGGTGGTTGACCGTCTAACAAAGGCAGCTCATTTTATCCCTTGTGTCGGCTTACCCACTGCAAAACAGACATCAGACTTGATGATTAAGAATGTGTTTCGCTTACATGGAGTACCGGATGAGGTCATTTCGGATCGAGGGCTGCAATTCACTTCAAGGTTTTGGCAAAATTTCTGTGCAGCATTGGACATTAAAGTAAACCTTTCTTCTGCTTTTCATCCCCAGACTAATGGACAGACAGAACGAACCAATCAGACCCTGGAGCAGTATCTCCGCTGTTTTATCTGCCACCTACAGTATGATTGGGTGGATCTACTTCCACTGGCTGAGTTCTCTTATAACAACTCTCAGAGCGCCTCCACTAAGCAGTCTCCTTTTTACTCCAATCTAGGTTATCATCCTAACATTCTTCCTCGATTTCCCATAGATACGCCCTTGCCGGCAGTGGCTGAAAGAATCACTTCTTTACAAAAGAATATGGATCTTCTAAAGGAAAATCTAGAATTGGCTCAGGAAAGGTACAAGAAAGCAGCAGATAAATTTCGTAAACCTGCACCAGCTTTCAAGGTAGGAGATTTGGTCTGGCTGTCAACCAGAAATCTTAAATTAAACATTCCATCGTCTAAATTGGGACATAAGTACATTGGACCTTATAAGATCAATAAGATTATAAGTGCTGTTGCTTGTCGTCTTCAACTGCCCAGAACTATGAGAATCCACCATGTCTTTCATGTATCCCTACTAAAGGCTGCAACACCCAATACGTTTCCTGGACGTTCTTCTCCTTGCCCTGACCCAGTGCTGGTCGATGGTCAGGAAGAATTTATGGTGGAAAGGATTCTAGATTCCAGGTTGCACAGAAATCAGTTGCAATATTTGATCAAATGGCAGGGCTACCCAGTGGAGGACAACTCATGGGAACCAGTCAATAATGTAAATGCTCCTCGCCTGCTCCGCCAGTTTCATCAGAGGTACCCTGATAAGCCTGGTCTGAGGTCATCCGGAGGTAGTCCCTAAGGGGGGAGTAATGTAAGGTTCTTTGTCTCTGTTGACATGTTCCTTGAAACTCAGTTTTCCGTCGGCCATTTTGCTTTCTGTCTTTCTGCAGCTCTTGCCCTCAGTTAATATGGAGTTTCCAGTTTTCATGTTCCCGCCCTGATTCTTCCCTCTTGCTTCTTAAGCAGCCTCAGCTGAACAATCAGTGCTCCTGAATCAAGCCTCAGTCAGTCTGTGACCTGACTCCTGGAAGCCTTGGACTTGTACTCCAGCTATTCCCTACTGAGGAACCTTGGAACACTTTTGGACTCTGGAAACCTGCTGTTTGGTGAATCCATGTTTGCAGAGGAATTACGGTACAGAGAAGAGATCCTGAACCTGCTTTGGAGATTTATTGTAGTGCTTGAAGTTACTCTGGCCTGCTGTGTCTCCTGTCGCTTTTCCTGCAAACTGTGTGAACTTTTCAGCATGCTTGTATGAAGTAATACAAGCCATTTCATTTCAACCTATGTCTCCTGTGTTTCCTCGCACCCAAGCACAAGACGCTATAGGAACTGTACACTATACATGACACATACCTATTGTGTGAATTTTGACCAAACATACTGATTTCAGTAAAATTGGACAGCCAACTAATATGTGTTGTGTATTGACTCTACCTTGATGACAATATCAAGTGAGAGAAGGATAAAAGTTTAAGGCATCCTGGGTTTCAGCATGCTCAATTCTTTGTTTTCACCCAAATAAGTCAGTCTTCCTGACAAGGTCAAAACTTTAACCCCTTCTTAAGTGGGATTCTTTCTTTTTTTTCATTTTCATTTTTTTCCTAACCATCTTCCAAGATTTATAACTTTTCTTTTTTTCTGTCCATATAAGCTGAAGGCTTGTTTTTTACAGAACATGTAGTTTTGAAGGAAACCATTCATTTTATCAACTGGTGCACTGGAAAAAAAAATTAAAATGCATAGAAATTGCAAAAAAAAAGTGCAATTCCACAACTGTTTTATGAATTTTTTATCTAGCATGTTAACTATATGGTAAAGCTAGCCTAAAAACATAATTATTCTTGCCAGTACAATTACACATATACCAAACATGAACTTTTTTTTAACTAAGTGATGAAAACAAGTTTAGAAATTTGCAAAATAAGATTTTTGATTTTCTTGCTATTTTCCCAGACCTGTAAGCTTTCAATTTTTTACAGACTGAACTGATGTTTTTACTGATACCATTTTGAAGTAGATGCGATTTTATGATGCCTCTTATTGCATTTTATTATTTATGCTGTGACGGCCAATAAAATATAATTCTGGAATTTCAATTTTTCTTCTTGTAAGACCATTTACTGATTGGAACAATTTATTTTCTATTTTGATATATCAGACTTTTACAAGTGTGTTCTCTGGAAAACAGCCTCATTGGGGTACTTTGCAAAACAACCTTTGTGCGGGGCACTCTGCAAAACAGCCTTTGTGGGGTTCACGTAAAACAGGCTCTGTGTTGGGTACTATGAACCTGTCTCTGTAAGGGTATCCTGCACCTTTCTTTGTGGGGGAGCTCTGCAATGCAACATCTGTGGGTGTACTCTGAAAACAGGTTCTGTGGAGGCACTTTGCCCCTGCCTCTGTGGGTGTACTCTGCACCTGTCTATCCGGGGAACTTTGACTAGCCAATGAAGCATTAGTTGCCACAGACTAATCAACCCTCTTTCCAAGTTATCATGTCCCTGTGGGCATGATAACATAATTTGCAGTAGTTGTCTTCATAACAAGCTATTGCAAATCTTGCACACTCGCAACGAACATTTCGGCACCATCACTGCTCCTCTGTAGCTGGATATATGCTTCCTGTCTTCAGAGGCACACTGCATGACTGGAAGCCATCTTCTGAACTTCTGGTAATGTGCAACATTCTACGGCTTCAAAGGTGGATGTGCCTCTCTGTGATAACAGCCACTGCCCTGCTAAACATACATTTCAACAATACACTTGGTGTAGGGTTGGCTAGCACCTTCAAGGTGTAAAGTGCAAGCATAGGCCATGTGTCCAATTTGGAGACTCAGGAGTTAAGTGGGGAAGACCCATCAATCAGTAAGTGGAGACATGTTAATACATACTCTTTCACCATGTTGTTGAAATGCTGCCTCCAGATAATACAGACCATATCAAAAGGTGGTGCTGGATCTTGTGGAGGGCTGAGGAAGGTTTTTCCACATTTCGGTCATGCTAACCCGCCCTTCCGATATGGTGCCAGTGCCCCAGGTGCATTGCCAATGAGTTGGCGACTTCATCCTCCTCCTTTTCCTTCTGTTTCCATTGCATTGAGCCCCCCTGTCACTTGGTGACACTAGCAGTAGTGCGCCTACCATGGTGCGCTTGTATTCCTGTATTTTCCAATCATGCTTCAGTGACGGAAGTAAGGATAGCAAGTTGTCATTGTAGCTTGCATCCAGCAGGGTGTCCACCCAGTAATCAGCACTGGTAACAATCAGGGCAACTCGGCGGTTGTTGCTTAGGCACAGCAGCATGTATTCACTCATGTGTGCCAGGTTGCCTAGAGGCAATGACAAGTTGTCCTTGATAAGAGGTGTATCATCTGTGTCCTATATACCCAGCCGTGCTCCAGTGATGCCTGTGAGCTTCTTTGATAGCCACCCTACTGAGAACACTGTTCCTCTACATCATCATCCTCAAAAACTGTACCGTGGCTAGACAGTTGTGTACCTGGCCGCTGATGGCACAGGAACAGGCCTATAATTCCCAGGCTCCGTGCCATGTGTGAACAACTGACCTGATAATGTTGTGAAAGCTCCTTTTGTCTCCTTCACTTCCTCCTTGTCTACAACCTCGTTCAACATCGCCTGAAACATTTTTTCATTACTTTAAGAAATGAAGGTCAGTCAGTCCGAAAAATTGGGAAAACTTTGAAAGTGTCCCCAAGTGCAGTTGCAAAAACCATCAAGCGCTACAAAGAAACTGGCTCACATGAGTACCGCCCCAGGAAAGGAAGACCAAGAGTCACCTCTGCTTCTGAGGATAAGTTTATCCGAGTCACCAGCCTCAGAAATCGCAGTTTAACAGCAGCTCAGATTAGAGACCAGGTCAATGCCACACAGAGTTCTAGCAGCAGACACATTTCTACAACAACTGTTAAGAGGAGACTTTGTGCAGCAGGCCTTCATGGTAAAATAACTGCTAGGAAACCACTGCTAAGGACAGGCAACAAGCAGAAGAGACTTGTTTGGGCTAAAGAACACAAGGAATGGACAATAGACCAGTGGAAATCTGTGCTTTGGTCTGATGAGTCCAAATTTGAGATCTTTGGTTCCAACCACCGTGTCTTTGTGCGACACAGAAAAGGTGAACGGATGGACTCTACATGCCTGGTTCTGAAGCATGGAGGAGGAGGTGTGATGGTGTAGGGGTGTTTTGCTGGTGACACTGTTGGGGATTTATTCAAAATTGAAGGCATACTGAACCAGCATGGCTACCACAGCATCTTGCAGCGGCATGCTATTCCATCCAGTTTGCGTTTAGTTGGACCATCATTTATTTTTTAACAGGACAATGACCCCAAACACACCTCCAGGCTGTGTAAGGGCTATTTGACCATGAAGAAGAGTGATGGGGTGCTATGCCAGATGACATGGCCTCCACAGTCACCAGACCTGAACCCAATCAAGATTGTTTGGGGTGAGCTGGACCGCAGAGTGAAGGCAAAAGGGCCAACAAGTGCTAAGCATCTCTGGGAACTCTTTCAAGATTGTTGGAAGACCATTTCCGGTGACTACCTCTTGAAGCTCATCATGAGAGTGCCAAGAGTGTGCAAAGCAGTAATCAAAGCAAAAGGTGGCTACTTTGAAGAACCTAGAATATGACATATTTTCAGTTGTTTCACACTTTTTTGTTAAATATATAATTCCACATGTGTTAATTCATAGTTTTGATGCCTTTAGTATGAATGTACAATTTTCATAGTCATGAAAATACAGAAAAATCTTTGAATGAGAAAGTGTGTCCAAACTTTTGGTCTGTACTGTATATCGTATATGATGGAGTAAGCGGGAAGGCAGAAGTGATGCTGTAGCATAGACAGGCAAGCAGCAGCTGGGTGAGAATGCAGAAAGAGAGCACAGATGGCTTACATTTTGGGGTGCAAATGAAATCGTCTAGGCCCAGAGTTGCTCAGAGTTATCGCACATCACCAGGCTGGGCTTGAGATTAAGCGACAAAAACCAATCACAGCTCTGTTGTTTGATCCCCATCCACAGCTCCTGTACAGTGTGGGATTATTTCTGCAAACAGATGAGTTTCAGCTTAGTCTGTTTTGTTTCTCCTGGCTGTGCTTAAGTTGTGCAGGTGTTATGTTGACCGAATGAGGATGTTGTGGAAGAAGCAGAGTATGAGTAGGAGGCAACATGGACAGAGAAACATCCAGCAATTCTTGGTGGTGGTAGAACATGTGCCAAAACACTTTTCTCCTCAGGTCCAGCTGCACATATATGTACCAAGTGACCACTTAGGGAGATATAACATCACTGCCCATGCTTACTGATTAATGGTTCATTGGTTATGCTAACCTTTCCACTGATAGCGTTGTTCAATGCACATCTGATTTTGTCTGGAACATGTTTTTGCAGGATAGGGATAGTCCACCTGGAAAAGAAGTGGAGGCTGGGAACCACATACTGTGGGACAGTCACCACCTTAAGTTTTTTAAACATGTCTGTCCCCACCAGCCATAATGGCAGCAATTCAAAGGTCAGGAGTTTTGAAATGCTGTCATTCAGGACCAGTGCTTGTGGGTGGGTAGTGGAGTACTTCCTCTTTATCTCCAGTGTTTTGGGGATGAACAGCTGAAAGCTTCCATAGGATGGTGTGGAGAGACTTGGTGACACTCTCCTCTCTTTATTCAGTCCTCATCCCTGCCCTCCTTGCAACAGTTGGCACCTGTGTTTCATCATCCATCATCATCATCCATCATCATCATCATCATCATCAGAGATGTGCTTGCACTGGTCCACTGACAGTTTGCACTAGCCCTCCCTTGTACTCATCCTCAAACAGAACAATCGGTTGGGCATCAGTGCACTCAATATCTTCCACTTGTGGGGTAGGGCCAGGTGGATTGTCCAGGGAACCACAGTCAGCGTAGCAATCAAAAAGCAGAAGTGACTGCTGCATAACTTGGTGCTCAAACTGCTTGCTTGGTTTGCAAGGCAGTGAGTTGGAAGACAGATGCCCATTGGCCGCAATGCAAACTATGTGATTTCTGCAGGGCATCTGGTGGAAGACAAATCAATGGAACCAGAGGAACTCTTAACCATCCAATCTGAAATTACCTCTACTTTTCTGGCGTCACCATTCATCTAGGGAGACTTGGACCTTCAAAATTACGCAGAATGTTTTGTCACCTGCGTGCACCAGAGGAAGGTTTTTCATTTAATCAGATAGCAGGCATAGATGGAGTTTGTCCTCTCCCTGCAGCAGCTACACCAACACCAGCAGCACCATGGCCATATCCCCTAATTAAAGCTCTCCTCATTCTTTGCACAACAAAAAAATTGCAGAATATTACACGCCATGTATACAGAAAGAGAGAGAGTCCAGCAGACTGTCTCACTACCTTCATGCAGAGTGCGCCCACAGAGCCTGTTTTCAGAGTACTCCCAAAGAGGCTGTTTTTCAGAGTACCCACACAGAGGTTGCTTTGCAGAGCATCCTCACTGAGACAGGTGCAAAGTGCCCCCACAGAGATGGATGCAGAAAACCCCCACAGAGCCTGTTTTGCAGAGCACCCCACAGAGAATGTTTTGCAGAGCACCCCCACAAATGCTGTTTTGCAGAGTACCCCCACAGTAGCTGTTTTGCAGAGTACCCCCAATGAGGCTGTTATGCAGAGTACCGACAAAGAGGCTGTTTTCAAAGTTTCTTGAACAAGCCAGTTTTGCAGAGTACCCCGCAACAATAACACAAATACAGTGTTGGCTACCTCTTCCTCAGACTCTTCACCTAAACTGCCAAGTCTACCTCAACCACCTACACTTGGAAATCCGCCTCATTGTTCAAGATTATTATTTTTTTATTATTCTATTCTTTTTTAAGTTATTTTCCTATCCACATTTGTTTGCAGGCCACTTGTCCCACTCTCATCTCCATTTTGCTTCCTTTTGCAGCCCAGTAGCCCTAAGTATGACCATTTTAAAACCATTTTACAGCACTAAAGCTTGGGTCCCGATTGACTTCTATGGGGTTCTGGTTAAAGTTCATGTAGAGTTCTGGTACCTTTAATGGATCTTTGTACTCCAATTCTATTGAAACTGACGAACCCAAACACCCACGAGTCCGCTCATCCCTAGTCTATTGTGCTCAAGCAAAATGTAATTACTTTGCAGAGAGAACAAAGCAGGAAAACATTAAATCTCAAATTGGAGCAGTCTGTTTTGGGCTACTCCTGTGTTAGATGTAATGACATCCTGATCTAATTTCACTGCAGAACAAGTATGGGTTGATTGAGCACAACAGACATTATTGGAACTAGTGACACCTTTGAGCTCTCTGAATAGGCATCAGCATGCTATGAGAAGAGAGATGATAGACAGGTTTGTAATGTGACACAGATAAAGCTTACAGGAACATTATCTGAAATGTGTAAGTTATCATTTCATCAATAACTATATTAAAATAAGAAAGCCCAATATTGACCCCTGCGGTACCTCAATCTGACTGTGTTCCATTATTAACAACCCTCTATTTCCTATACCTGAAATAGTTTTTAATCCAGTGACACATATTTTCCCCTAGATTAATTTTCCTCATTTTATGCATCAACCTTTTATTTGGCACCATATCAAATGTCTTTAAAAAATCCAGATAGAAAACATTCACGGCATTACCTCAGTTTAGTCCAGTCTAGACCTCACCTCCTCATAGAAGTTGATCAGATTAGTTTGACGTGACTGATCCCTTATAGAAATATGTTAATGTTGGGTCATGACATTATTATTATAGAGTAAAGGGTATGCCACACTAAACAGCGTCGCTAACGAGATCGCTAAAAAACGTCACTATTTAGCGATCTCGTTAGTGACGTTGTTCTGTGTGGCATGTAGCAACGACGTGGCCCCTGCTGAGATCCTGCTGTGATCTCGTTCGTCGTTCTCATCGTTTCGGACCCTATTTTTATCGTTGGCGTCCCGCTGGTAAGTATATATCGCTGAGTGTGGCACCTTTTTGTTAGCGATTTAGCGGTATTTTGTACCGCTAAAGTCGTTAAGGAGATCGCTAACCGCGATAGCGTCCTTAACGACATCGCTAAGTTAAGCCGCTACTAGTGATATTGAAACTATCCCGCTAGCGATTGCATTAGTATGCGTCGTTATCGTGATCGCTAGCGGGATAGTTTAGTGTGGCAGTACCTATACTCTAGGAAAGCATCTCTTAGAATACCTTCAAAAATCTAGCCTACAGTAGAGTTCAAACCTAGGCCTATAATTCCCAGGCTCAGATTTTGTCCTTTTTTAAAATATTGGCACCACATTTGCTATTCACCAACCATGTGGTACAGGCGCTGTTACCATTAAAGATGAGTGAACTTGCTCAGAAAACATACGCCAATCTCAAATTCAGCAAGAATATTGCACATTCTGATTCGTGTTCGGATTCCCGAGCATTTGCCTCAAAATCGGCAAAATATGGCCAAAGTTTGGTAAGTGATGGAGTTTCCACTAATGCTTTGGTGAGAACTTTGGCTAGCATAGTGGTGCTGTATGAGCTGGGGGATGTGTTTGATGAGGGGAGGGGGTGATAAGAGGTCAGAGGAGCTGCAGACTATTATTGAATGTTTTTTATTAGCTTAATTTGTGGAAATTACAGAAGCCAATAAGGGAGCAGAAACCATCCACAGTGTCCAAACACAAGTGCTTGTGTCATTGTCCCTCTATATATAAAAAATGGACATGTGGCTTCGGCGCCATTTCGTGAGTGTAACAGTGTACTGTAGTGAGGCTGCTGCTGCTGCAGATAGTTAGCGAGGCAGGTTATTCTCAGCTAGTTTAGATAGATAGGACTCTGTGTCAAATCGACCTTCCAGCATGTAATTCTGCCACTTCAGCATATAAATCCATACTGCTGCTGATTTTGTGCTACAGCGACCAGTTGTCACTTCTGCATCAAAATCTTTTGTGCTAATTATATGGTCCAGCCACCAATTCTCATTTCAGCAACTAAATTCTTTGTGCTAATTGTGACGTCCAGTCACCAGTCCACATTTCAGCATCTGAAACCTTTGTGCTAATTTTGTGGTCCCACCACTAATCCACATTTCAGCATGTAAATCCTTTGTGCTAATTGTGTGGTGCCACCACCAATTCATACTTCAGCATATAAGTCATTTGTGCTTATTGTGTGGCTCAGTCACCAGTCCACATTTCAGCATCTATATCTTCTGCACTAATTGTGTGGTCCAGCCACCAGTCCACATTTCAGCATATAAATCTCTTATGATAATTAAGTGGTCCAGCCATGCTATCTGCCAAATAAATACTGATTGTTAATTTAGTGATAGATTAATGACTTGTCTGGGCTTAGGGTTATGAAACAGCTTGTTGAAAGAGGAGAAGAGTACATCCAATATGAGTGTGAAATAGGAAGGTTGTGGAGGAAGGGAGAAAAGCTGAGGTGTTTGAGGTATACGTGGGGTAGGTAGTAATGTTACTGAAAGCTCTACTGAACAAACACATGCTTGTCCTATCCCAGGACAACTGACAACTTCTGTTATTGAATGGGCAACTCAACTCCTTGTTTTTGGCAGATGCACAGTAGTATGCCCTTTATATATTTTTTTGAAATGTGGAGACTCCAAGTTGGGTCTCCATCTAGTGGGTTGCCTGTGGTGGAACGGGTCTCAGAGCACCATTATACTATTTCTACTCTGGGCGAATGTATGCCACTTTAGTGGTGTGTGCCAATAACTTTTAGAAATGTGGAGACTCCAAGATGGGTCTTTATCTAGTGGATTGCCTGTAGTGGAATTGGTCTCAGAGCACAGCAGGCCTACACCTGTCGTTCATATACCTCTTACTGATTAACTTGTGAACCAGAAATGCTGGGCCAGGCCCTCTCCCATCTATCCATGTTGCGCCATTATAACATTTCTACTGTGGGTCAATTGATGCCACTTTTCCTGGTGTCAGCCCTTAATTTTTTTAAATGTTTGGACTCAAAGTTGGGTCTCCTTCATGTGGGCTGCCTGTATCAGTAGAGCTCCTAGAGTGGCAGGCTTGCACTTGCTTTCAGTCAACTACCTGTGCTACTATCCTTAAATGTTTCTAACAATAGTAGTCTATGAAGCTGATATTTGTGCCACCTGAGTGTGGCTAAGCAGAATTACAGTTTGATCTGTAGCATGAGGTATCAGGGCTCCCAGCACAGTAGGCTTACACCGGGTCCTCACCCACCTCTTAATTTTAATTTAAATTTAAAGCTATAGATGCTGGCCCAGACCTTGTCTCATGCATGGCCTTTGCCTGACTGCTGCACCACTATAAAATTTCTACTGTGCGTCTCCTTCATGCATGTTGCCTGAATTTAGCAGGCTCTTAGAGCACCACACTTACACCTGTCACTCAACCACCTGTTACTGATGAATGTTTAAGCTAAAAATGCTGGTCCAAGCCCTGACCCAGGCCCTGTCCCATGCATGCATGCTTCTCAATTATGCTGTTTGTACTCTGGGTCAATTAATGTCACTTTTCATGGTGTCCGGTGCTAATTTGAGCTTTTTTGGAAGGTTTTGGGAACCCCTGAATGCGTTGTCTATGCATTTGGTTTTGCCTCCTATTGAATTCAATGGGATTCACATATCATCGAGGAACTATTCGGCGAACATCCGGAAGTTCGCCTAGCCAAATCAAACCTTAAAAGGTTCATTCATCTCTAGTTATTATGGAATACTTAAATATTAAAAATAATGGTCTATCATAATACATAATTTCTGCAGTGTTTATTTAATGTTTTTGAAGTGATACCAAACTTCCTGATAGGTTAATTAAGCATGTGCCATTTAATTGATGAGAATTCATGGCATTTCTTATCATGTTATCTGTCATTAAATTTTCTTGTGTAAACCAGGAGATCCAGGCAGTACGACATTATACATCTCGTACACTGAGAAACTATATGCTATGGTGGGGAATGTTTTTTTCTGCTGTATTGCTGCAAGCTTATGATTGTCAGCATCATACAGGAGGAAGAAGTACATATTCCAAGGGAAAACTTTCTGATAAAGCCCACTTCGACCTACGAGTGAAAAACAAATGAACTCATTAGATGAGAAATACTTTGATTGCTAGTATCTTGGTAAAGTAGAGGAGAAATAAAATTAAAATGTTTTAGTCTGCTTTGCAGTCACTATTATACTGTTTAAGTATTAGAGAATATTGATATATTTGCCCCATTGTTGCACAATAGTTTGATTCAGATGAACAATTGCCAAATCAATTTAATTTTTATTTTGTAACTAATCCAAATTGTTTCTGGGAAACACTCAAGCAGTGAAAATCATCACTACAATTGTAGCCAAATTCCCAGGGTGTAATTTCCAAATTGGGGTCAATAGAGGGAGATTTCTTCTCTTTTGGCACCAAGGGACTCTGTATATGGAGACTGCAAACTATTCTATTAAAATTTGTTCTCCAAGAGTCAAACAGTGCTACTTCATACAAAGTCTTGCCGTGTGGACAAACAGTACTGCACAGCAACATATGAGATATTGCCATGATCACAAAAGATTGTGTAACAAATTATGTGGTAATTTTTACTTATTTCCGCTTGTGAAAATGTAAACTCTGGGGCTCAAACAACATTACAGTGTAAATATGCAATTTTTTTCTTCACGGCTCTGTGGTAGAACATTTTGTTAAACACATGTGGTGTCAATATGGTCACTGCTTCCTAGATGATTTCATTATGAAGTGTACTTTGTAAAATGCAGACTCGTATGTGGGTCCTGCTCTCCTAACATCTCAGAGACTCTGCCAATGTGATATGGCAGCCACAAACTATTCCAGGCAAATTTGCACTTTGATATGGTACTCATTCCCTTTTGAGTTTTGCACTGTGACTAAAAAGTAGCTTTTGACCATATAAGGGGGATTGAAAAACTCTTGAGACATTGCATAACAAATTTTGTGGTCTATTTTCTCCTATTATCCTTTTTGAAAATTGAAAACTTGGGGTTAAAACAACATTTTAGTGGAATAAATGTAACTTTTTATTTTCACAGGTCAATGTTATACAATTGTGTGAAATATCTGAGGGTTTAAAATGTTAATTACACCTCTAGAGGAATTTATCGATCTCTACATTTGGGACATGGCATCCACAATCTATTCCAGACATTTTTCCCTTAAAAAATCAATAAGCGTTCCTTTCCTTCCAAGACCTGCCTATTGCCCAAACAAGAGTTTCTGAGTACATACGGGGTATCCCTGTAACCATGAGGAATTGGACAACAAAAAATATGGTCCATTTTCTCCTGTTACCTTTGTCAAAATGAAAAAATCTGTGGCTAAAACAATAAGTTTGGGGAAAAATTTTTCATTTTTAATTTTCACAGTCCAATGTTTTAAAATTACGTGAATTACCTTTGGGATCAAGATGCTCACTAGACCTCTAGATAAATTCCTTGTGTGGTGTAGTATCAAAAATAAAGACACTTGTGGGGAGTTTCCACTGTTTAGGCACATCAGGGACTCTGTAAGTGTGAAATAATGTCCGCTATCTATTCCAGACAATTTTGCCCTTTAAAAGTTAAGTGGTGTCCCTTTCCTTCTGAGCCCTGCCATGCACACAAACAGTATTTTTCCCACGACATATGGGGTATCAATATACTTAGGAGAAATTTCACATCAAATTGTATGGTTCATTTTGCTCTTATTAGCCTTGTGAAAATTAAACGTTAGGGACTAAAGCAATATTTTTATAGGAAAAATGCATTTTTCCTTTTTTTACAGGTCAACGTTATAATATTCTATGAAGCTCCGGTGGGTTCAAGGTGCTCACGACACCTCTAGATAAATTCCTTGATGGATGTAGCTTCCAAATGCTGTCAATTGTTGGGGCTTTTCACTGTTTAGGCACATCAGGGGCGATGAAACGTGACATGGCGTCCTTTATTTATTCCAGACAATTTTGCACTTCAAAAACTCAAATGGTGCTCCTTGCCTTCTGAGCCCCAACATTATTTTTCAATCATATACAGGGTATCTGTGTACTCAGGAGAAATTGCACAACAAATTATATGTTCTATTTGCTCCTGTTACCCTTGTGAAAATTTGTGGCTAAAGCAACATTTTTGTGGGAAAAAGTAAAATTTTCATTTTTTCTTTCCACATTTTTAATTCCTGTGATGCACTTATTGGGTTAACATACTTATTTGATGTGGTTTTGTTCACCTTTAAAGCTTTTAAAATGCTGTCACTTTGTGTATTTTCTGTCTTATAACCCCTCAAAGTCACTTCAAATATGCTGTGGTCCCTAAAAAAAATAAGTTTTGTAAATTTTTCGGGTAAAAATGGATAATTGCTGATAAACTTTTAACCCTTCTAACTTCCTAACAAAATACATGTTTTAAAAATGATATTAATGTAAATTAGACATATGGAAAATGTTATGTATTAACTATTTTGTGAGGTATAACTATCTGATATAAGAGAATAATAATTGAAAGTTTGAAAATTGTTACATTTTTTGTCAAATTTTTGATATTTTCTTAAATAAATGCAAATCATGTCTATCAAAATTTGCCAGTAACATGAAATACAACATATCATGAAAAAATAATCTTAGTATTACTGGGATATGTTAAAGTGTTTCAGAGTTATTACTTCATAAAGTGACTCATGTCAGATTTTAAAGATGAAGCTTGGTCATTAATGTTCAAAGTGGCTCTGTCCTTAAGGGGTTAATTTTGATTCACCTTTGTGTAAACATGAATAATTAATGTGGACCTGTCTGCCCTTCTGACATTTCTATTTTAGTATATAAGTATATTCATTATAATAATCTAAAGCATATTTTATTGTTGCATGTAATATTTTGTCATGTATTTTTTTTATGTTTTGGGGGGCTGTTGTGAATGAGTACTGAACCTTCCAGCGAGGAATGGCAATCTGGGATCACTGACTGGACTGATATAAGGAAGGTTCCCTCCATTGTGGTCGCCGGTGATCAATTGTTCTGGTCTCAATTGTGGTTCCTGGTTCATTTGGAAGTTTGCTGGTGTCTTGCCTGCGTCTGCTGCTTTCAGATAAGATATTTTCTGCTTTTCTTTTTGTGCTTGCTATTTGCATAGTTTTCTGCACATTTGTGGAGGACAGCCAGGTCCCCTCCTGGGGCCTGTGCTCCTCACAGTTTGTCTGTAGCCACTGTTGTTTTTTCATTTGCTTTTTCCTGCTTTTTCAGCGGCTGCGGCTTGGTTTTGTTCACACTGAGATCTGATTTAGTGGGTGGCAAGATCGTGTGATCTCAGTATTTTTGTAATCAGAATTGTTGGATTTTTGTAGGGTTTTCTGGGTTGCAGAAAGTAATCTCTCCTGTCCTATCCTATTTAGTCAGCTTGTGGCCCCAGCGTTTGCTCATTCTATTTTCTGTCTGTGTCCGTGCTTTTTTCTTGTCTAACCTCCATTATATGTTTGGGGGCTTCCTATTTTCTTTGGGGATCTGCTCTGGGGCAGATAGCTTTCATCTTTCTGCCTTTAGGTGTAGTTATCTCTCAGGCTGTGAAGAGGCGTCTAGGATCAACGTAGGAACGCTCCACGGCTACGTCTAGTTGTGTGGTTAGTTTAGGAATCTGCAACCCATTAGTTACCAACATCTCAGGTGTTCGGCTGCCCGGCTGTTGTTCCTGTCCTCCTCAGCTACCTAACATAACAGTATCACCGGCCAAACTGAAAATTATATGGTACTCACAGAAGGGAAAAAATAGTGTGGAAAGAAAAAAGTTGTCAGAGTTGTCAGAGATTTTTTTTTTCTGTTTGTTGCATTTTTTCCCTCTTTTTCTCTGGATGCTGAGGAGGATTTTTTTTTTCTCTCAATGAAGTTTGCACAGTTGTCTTGCCGTGTGGATCAGCTTGCCACTGAGGTTCGGAGTATTGCTACCCATCTTGCTAGGTTGCCGGTTGTGGAACCTAGGATTCCCATGCCAGATTTGTTTTTGCGGGATCGGGCTAAATTTCTGAATTTCAAAAATAACTGTAAGTTGTTTTTTGCCTTAAAGCCTAAGTCCTCGGGGAGCGCAGCACGGCAGGTTCAAATTGTCATCTCTCTCCTGCGTGGCGACCCTCAGGATTTGACTTTTTTCCCTGACACCTGGGGATCCTGTTTTGAATGATATTGATGTATTTTTTCAGGCTCTGGGGTTATTGTACGATGAACCTAATGTCACTGATCAAGCTGAAAAGACCTTGTTGGCATTAAATCAGCGTCTTGAAGACGCTGAGTTGTACTGTCAGAAATTCCGAAAGTGGGCAGTCCTGACCAAATGGAATGATGATGCTTTGGCAGACCTTTTTCGGAAGGGGCTGTCAGAGAATGTAAAGGATGTTATGGTGGGATTCCCTGTTCCCTCTGGTCTCAATGATTCTATGTCATTGGCTATTCAAATTGACAGACGTTTGCATGAGCACAGAGTTATGCATGAGATGGTGCTGCCTTGTGAGCCAGCTCCTGGGCCCATGCAGTGTGATGGAGTGACTTCTGGGGCACAGCGTCATGAGTTTCGAAAGAGCAATGAGTTATGTTTCTACTGTGGTGACGCCTCTCATGCTATTTCTGTCTGTCCTAAGCGGGGAAGACGTTTTGCGCGCTCAGTTGTCTTGGGTAGTGTTCAGACTAAATTTCTGTTGACTGTTACCCTCATTTGCTCCATGTCCACATTTTCGGCTCAGGTTTTTGTTGATTCAGGAGCAGCTATTAACCTGATGGATTTAGACTTTGCCAAATGTTGTGGCTTTCCCATGATACCCCTGCGGAAGTCTGTTCCTTTACTGCGCATTGATTCTACCCCTTTGGCGGAGAATAAACCCCAATTTTCTACTCAGGTGATAATGAGGGTTGAACCAGATCATCAGGAGAGTTGCAAATTTCTGATGTTGCATAATCTGCATGACATTATTGTACTGGGTTTCCCTTGGTTACAGACTCATAATACTCTTTTGGATTGGAAATCTGTGTCTGTGACCAGTTGTGGTTGCCAATGTGTTAATTCTGACACTCCTGTTTTTCCTGCCTCTTCCCAGTCTCAGGATGTCCCTGACTTTTTGACTGATTTTTCTGATGTGTATAATAATAATAATAATAATAATTTGCATTAAGCACGGGGATGAATGGAAGATGGCGTTTAATACCCCAGAGGGGCATTTTGAGTACCTAGTGATGCCTTTTGGGCTCACTAATGCTCCTTCTGTCTTCCAATCCTTAGTTTTCAGGGATTTTGTGGATAAATTTCTGATTGTTTATTTGGATGATATCTTGATTTTTTCCAACGACTGGGACTCTCATGTGAAACATGTTCGGACTGTGTTCCAGATTTTGAGAGAGAATGCACTGTATGTGAAGGGATCAAAGTGTCTTTTTGGTGTACAGAAGGTCTCATTTCTGGGATTCATTTTGTCTCCGTCTGTTATTGAAATGGACCCGGTCAAGGTTCAGGCCATCTGTGATTGGGTTCAACCTACTTCATTAAAGGCTCTTCAGATATTTTTGGGTTTTGCCAATTTTTATTGTAAATTTATTGGTAATTTCTCCGGTATTGTTAAACCATTGACTGATTTGACCAAAAAGGGTTCTGATGTGGTGAATTGGCCTCCTGAAGCAGTTTCTGCGTTTCAGAAACTTAATCAGAGATTCACCTCTGCTCCTGTTCTTCGGCAGCCTGATGTTTCTCTGCCATTTCAGGTGGAGGTTGATGCTTCTGAAATTGGGGCAGGTGCAGTTTTGGCATACTGAGCCATACCTGGTTAAGCTAGTCATGCCCTCCTTACTGCTGGGAGGCATATGCTGTATAGGATATGTCTGTATGGGAAGTTCAGTATGATTCATTGGAGATCATGTTTCTGTGGTTACACACGTAGTCAACATTGTTGGTACACGCATTTAATGACAGTAAAACCCACAATGGTCTCAGAAATAACTTGAATATGCCAAAAGTAATAATAAATCAAAAATTTATGAAAATGAACAAATGAAAGTCAGACATTGCTTTTCAACCATGCTTCCTCAGAATTAAAAATAAAAATACAACTCATGAAATAAGCCTGGACACAAATGATGGTACCCTTAACTTAATATTTTGTTGCACAACTTTTTGAGGCAATCACTGCAATCAAACGATTTCTGTAACTGTCAATGAGACTTCTGCGCCTTTCAGCAGGTATTTTGGCCCACTCCTCAAGAGCAAACTTCTCCAGTTATCTCCTGCTTGAAGGTTGCCTTTTCCAGACGACATGTTTCAGCTCTTTCCAAAGATGCTCAATCAGTTATGGGTGAGCAAAAGTTAGGAGATGAAGAGGATAATGATCCCTTTTCTATTTTCATTGTTGGTGAGAGGGGACAGAGGAAGCAAGCTTGAATATTACCCCATCACCAACACACCATGGACTTGGAACTCATGTAAGAGACCGACACATGAGCGCCTTCTTGCTGCACTATCTGCAACATGATGCCCATATAGTTTGGATTAGAAATAGTGCTGACTACTGGGTTGCCGCTCTGATAGATCCACAGTACTAGGGTAAATTTTGCCAGATGCTCACCCCCCGGGAAGGGCATGTGCAAGTTGGAGTACCAAAATACGCTTGTAGATAATCTTATGAGTGTTTTTCCCAAGACAGCAGTAAAGTACCCAGTGTGCATCACAGTTATAGACTTCCAACCCTAGGAAAGTCAAGTCATCAGTGCAAAGCAGCAGCAGTGTAATTGGCAGAAGCAATTTCTGTGAGTTGTTTCACACATTTTTTTGACAAGCCCATGCACAAGCAAAACAAAGTTACAAGTCTGACATGTTGTGAAAGACTGGAGAGCATGGTGCAGGAGTATCTGGAGCTCAATATCTCAATATTTGGTCTTCAAAAATGGAAAAGTGTTCCAGAGCTCACCAGTCATGCCTTGGACTCCTGGCTGCATCACACTATTAGCACAATTTAGATTCTGAAATGTGGACTCTACTGGCTGCACCAAACTATTAGCACAAGAGATTTAGATGCTGGAAGGTCAATTTGACACAGGATCCTATCTAGCTGACAATAAATCGCTAATTATCTGACAACTTGCAGCAGGAGCAGCCTCTCTGCACTGTTACACAGACAAAATGGTGCAAAAAAACAGGTCTGCTTTTTAAATGGACATTTGATTTTGGCAGTCAATGACAGAAGCCCTTGTGTCTGCACATTGTTGATAGTTTCTGCGCCCTGATTAGCTGTCGGAATCTCCACACATTAAGTTAATTAAAAAATACAGTCTACATCACCATTATACTAGCCAAAATCCCAACAAAAGCATTAATTGAACCTTTATGATTTACTGAGCTTTGCCTGAATTTTGTGGATTTTGAGGAAATATGCTTTGGAATCTGTACTCAAATCAGAATGTGCAATGTTTGTGCCAAATGTGAGATTTCCAGTGATGATGTAGAACATGAAGCACATAATTTACATATTGTCATGCAGAGCGTAACACGCAACGCAAGTCAATAACATGTGCAGCACCCAGGTGATGGCATGAGAACTAGTGAAAGGAAGATGAAATAGATTATCAGAAGAGCTATGAAAGCGGCACAGGTACAGGAAGGGCCAAAGAGAGGAGAGTGTAAGATTTTTTAACCCCTTTCCAGCCATCTAGAATGCATTAAAATATTATCAAGGCGACCACCATTTTGCTGAATCTGATTTTAAAAATTTGATGTGCATTTGATTCATATAAAATTGATTCACTAGTCTTCAAATCTACTGCTGTGGCTGTTAAATGTATCTATCTATATTTCTGCTTTAGATAGTTTTAAAAGTGTATAGTATAGTATAGTATAGTATAGTAAATAAGTGTATAATCTATATGCGCCAATATTCTGCACTAAACTTTATGTTGCATTGAAATCTTTCACGCATTGTCGAATCTGCTCAAGTTATAAATTCTGAATATTGTCTATGGAAATAAACAACTCTTTTTTAGCTGTTGTATTTGAAAGCTCTTTATAAAATTGCTAATCATTATTTTTTTATCAGTATGTTGGATTGATTCGCTTGCGAATAGAAAATAACTCAACATATTGATCAGTCTCCCAGGAACAGCTAACAATATTGATTTAGCTCTGCTGTGCTGCATTGGTGGTCATAAAGGTTCTAGATAATGAAAGATGTTTAATCCCACATAAAATCAGTCAAAGAAAATGAGAAATTGAAATAGAACAGAGGATTAACCCATTCACTCTTAGAGGAAAAAATTTTCAAGCACTTGGATTGGCAAAAGAAGATCATTGTTAGGGTCTGCGGAACGCACCAAATATTTGATGTAGAGAGGTGCGTTTGCAGCCTGGGGCTACCGTGCAGGCGGAGCCTGCTGCTAGTAAAATGGCGCAAGAAGCGAACTCTGTTATCCCGCAGAGTCGCCAAAATAAACGCTGTTACACGCTGTGGCAATATGTGCGAACTCTGTTATTTCACAGAGCCGCTAGAAGGAGTGCCGCAGAGCTATATGGCGATGTGTGCGAACTCACTTAACACCACTGAGTCGCAAAATAAACACGCTAGGGCACTGTCTAGCGTTGAAAGCGAACCCTGTTACATCACAGAGCCACTGAGACAAACTTCTGTGTCCTGTCAGGCACCCAGGTACACAGTTGACTGCTAAGCGAACATAGAACGTGATCATGCGCTAATGTCCTCGCGGGAGTCACCCGCAATCTATGGCGTCTGAACGCCAGACCCTGAATATGGCAATCAA
This sequence comes from Oophaga sylvatica, assembly GCA_033576555.1. Taxonomy (NCBI): domain Eukaryota; kingdom Metazoa; phylum Chordata; class Amphibia; order Anura; family Dendrobatidae; genus Oophaga; species Oophaga sylvatica. The sequence continues at coordinate 544,813,187 of JARQOD010000002.1, forward strand.
ACTCCTCACCGGTTATACCGGTAATCTAGGCATCTAGGACACTGACCCTGACCAGCTAGCATACCAAACTCCTCACCGATTAAGTCGATATTCTAGGGGCTTATTTCAGCCGAGCCCTAACCACACACACGCATGACCATACTGGCGCAAAGCATATAACGGTTGATATTAGCGCATGGCGGCCCAGCCATGCCACCCTTTTATAGTAACAGCTACAGGACCTGCCAGAAACAAGGACCAATGAGAAACTGTTCCAAAACACATGTAGTTTCAGAACCTTCCTGGCGGACCAATAGGAGCTGCTGCAGTACCTGAAAATGTGACCCATGATCTCCAATGAGAGATCTTACCCTGGGCATGCTCAGAAGGGGAAACGCAGGACTTCGTCCCAAAGACGTCTGCTCCAGCACTGGCTATAATAGCAGATCCAGGAGATGCAGCAGCAAGTCTCTGCACAGTATTGGAATGGGCAAGACGCTGGGACCGACGTCTCTGCTGAGCAGGCTCCAATGCGGCTGGAGAAGAATGGGGAACTGCAGCGGGACTGGTTCGAGACTTCCCTTGTGCAGCAGCGGGAACTCGAACCCTAACAATCATTAATCTAGAAAGGTAAATTTTACATTCCTAACTCGGAATAAATATTTTGAGTACTATAAAATTATATCTTTGTCAAATCATTAAAGAAGTTGCACAAAGAATACAACCTACAACCAAGGATCGGTAAGAAGATGCTGATCCTTTTGCTCGGTCCCCCAAATTATTAGAAGCACAGAAGTCCTGACAGTTGAGCATGTGTGCTAAAACTCATTTTATTGTCTATGGAATTAATGGAGTCAGCTGAGCACTGCACTTGACTATTTTTACACATCCTGTAGATATTGAATGCAACATTATTTCGCTGAAACGACTAATCATTCAACTGAGGAGACTCAAGACTGAATAAGAGATAATTTGAACAAACTTTAACATTAGAGCATGCTTTTCAATTGCAGATTTTTATATTTTAAAATACTAAAATAATTCAAAATATTTATATTGTTGTAGAGAATATTGTAACTAGTGTTGAGCGATACGATACTGCAAATATCGGATATCGGCCGATATTAGCTGTATCGGCCTTTCGATTCCGAATACCGATATTTTCGTCATATCGAATACCGGAATCGGATTTGTCACTGTCACTGTGAGTGTCCGTCGGTCGGGTCTGTCAGGAGTCAGCGGCACTTACCTGGCAGAAGATCTCCGGCGGTCACGTCCTGGACTGCTTGAGGCCGCCATTATCTTCTCCCTGGCGGTCACATGCAGTTTTTCGCGATAACTGCAGTGACTGCAGGGTAATCCCGGCCGTAAACCAGTCCGATGACGTCACCGCCGGGGAAGCAGGTAATCAGCTGTGCTGCGCCGGGATGACAGGCTCTGCCTGTCATTCTGATGTAGCAGAGCTGGATCGTCGTGGGACACTCGTTACTATGGACTGCGTCGGTCAGGTGGTATACTTTTTTTTTTTTCATTTTTTTACAGGAGATCGATGGCGTCGCAGGATGAGACTGTAATAAAAGTAATGAAAAATTGTTTTTTTTTTTTTATTAAATTAAAAAACTTTTTTATGAACATTCACCCGTCCGGGTACATCAACAATTTAACTATTTATCAACAATTTAACTATTTACATACAGGGACCCTGTCCGGGTTATTTATACTTCTTTGGCCGGGGTGTTCCAGGTACCACCTGGTACTCTTCTGATGCTTGCCAAACATCCGAGGCACCAAGGACCACCAGGACCTGATGACGTCGTGTGGCCTGTACAGTCAAGTCGTGACCCGCTATCTGGGTCTGTGTGGCCACCTCTTTCATCTCCCTCCGGGTCTGGAACCCTATGTCCCGGACTGAACGAACCCCAGGGGGCCTAACAGGCGCCGGGTACGGGCCAGCTATAGTTATCATGTACATAGCTGGGGCTGCTGAGGAGACCACTGAGGGAGGCTGTGGAGATTTACGGCGTGGGGTGGGCACTTTTGCAGAGGCCTGGATGTGGGAGGCTGAAGGCTCCGAGGGTCTCACAGGTTCCTGACACTCTGGGGAGTAGGGGTCGCACCTGGTAACATTTAAGGCGTACCACCCATTGTAACCCCAGTGTCGGGTGTAAGTCACCAAGTCTCCTGGCAACAGGTCCCTCCCCGGGTGTCCTTCTGGGAGGTGAGTCTCCACGTCCCGCCGGGTCACAAAAACTTCTAAATAAAGTCCAAGCTCCTGGATGAAGCCCCAACCACCTTTCAATTCAAAGCTCCGTACTGCACCCTTACGCCGCGGCTCCCTCACCGTACTTTTATCCTTTCTCATCCGGTCCTTATCTGCCCGGTCCTTCTCCACCTGACGTTGGCGAAGTTTTTGGGTTTCTCGCTGCTCCCTTTGTCGCTCTGCTTCCCGCTCCCAACGTCTCCACTCTTCCTCCTGACGCCGGTTGAAATTCTCCTTCACCAGCAGCTCCATGTCTCCACCACTCCACTGCACTTGCGATGTCTTTGCGCAGCTCTCCTGGCGCCCTCATCCTGCGCGCCCCCTGCGAGGAAGCAGACGGCTCTAAATCAGATGACAGTCGGGGCTCCGGTAAGACAGGTGACCTTGGTGCCTGCGCGGCTCCTCATGAGACGGGTGCGCTTCTTCTGTCTCACACGGGGCAAACGGATCTGGGTGCTGACGGTGCTGCGGTTTTTGCAGGAACGGTCCTCCACTGCGACAGCTCACGGATCACTTGCAAGGGCTCCTTACTAGACGGTGCCTCACCTTCCGGTACAGACACTTCAGTAAGAGGATTGGCGCCGCTCAAGTTAGTTTAGGCACGCCAGCTCGCTTCCATCCTGCGACCTCCTCCCGTGCCGGGCCAGGCTCTTAGGGATCCTCCGCTTCTTGCAGCGTAGGAGGGTTTACAGGCCGGGTGCCCAACGGTGATTCCGTGGCGATCGGGTCGCTTCCGTGGGGGGAGAGCTCTGACTGCTCCATCCCTTCACACTTCTGCTCGTGTCCATTAGCCATCTCTGCCAGTCACATGTGTCATTAGCATCTGGAGAGGGCCCCTCTTTGTAGGGAGGCGGGACCTTCATGTTAGTTTCCGCACACTGAGGAGGATGAGAGGCGAACTCCAGAGCTGTGGGCACGATCTTACATTGCAGTAACATTTACACTGGTCGGCCATCGTTTTCACGCCACTGAGTGAGTGTACACCCACGAAGAACACGCCCTTCTTCTTCACCAGTGCCTCGTCGTGACGCAGATATGGCGGAAAAAATTGGCAAATACATTCTCTGATGATTTTAGCAATTCTCAAGCACAGAGTCTATTTTACTATGTAGAAGTGTATAAACTATAAATATATGTTTATATATATGTCACAATGACATGTATATATATATATATATATATATGTATTCTATGTGTGTATATTTTGTGTTTACAACGAAAGAAAGGGTTTTTTTTGTTGCGATATTTTGTTCCCATAGACTTACATGGGACTTCCGCTATCGGAATCGGATATCGGCGATATTTAGTGATATCGGTTATACCATTCCGATCCGATATTTTTCGATATCGAGCAGTATCGCTCAACACTAATTGTAACTAATTTTATTAGCTGAAAACCATATAGTAGTCTAATTTGAGATATGTTATTTGACTAGTCCAGTAAAAGTTGGGATATGTATTGCCCAATTATTTGGTGACAAAAGCAAAGATTGGTGAAAAATAATTAATATTCTATGTTTGTTTTAATTGATTTATGTTGACAATGACAACTTTATTAAAGAGAATCTGTCAGCAGTAGTGTTGAGCGATACGATACCGCAAGTATCGGTATCGGCCGATATTAGCTCTATCGGCCTTTCGATACTTCGTTTCGATATTTTCCATATATCGTATACCGGAATCGGAAGTTCCCATAATTCTTTGAGAGGCAATGTGATTATAGTCAGCCAATGAGGAATCCTAAGAAGTGTGGGCACATCCTGTACTGCTGCGGTCATGTTAGCTAATGGCATGGCTGTGATTGGATGCTGAAATGATGTCAGAATGCACTATAAAAGGCGCCGCCGCCATTTTATGGTCACTGTGCTGTGAATTCAGTAAGGGACAGAACGCTGCTGTGCTGACTCTGAGGGACAGTTAGAGATTGCGATTTAGTGTACTGTGCTGTAGGCAGGCTAGCACCAACCGCTGTGTAAAGCTTCCTTTTGCCTGCAGTGTTGTTTTAACAGCTCTGCAAGGTGTGTGTGAGAGTGCAGGTGACGCTGCAGTTTGCTCTGCATGCAACGCTGTCTGTAGGCATCTGCACGTGTCACTCACAGATCTTTTTTTTTTTCTTCAGTGTAATTCTTGCAGCTCCATGCAATTTAACTATTAGTGTGACGCGCTTCCATCCGTATCCAATACATTGGTTGCAAACACTATAGAAGTAGACAAAGGAGTAGCCTTTCACAGATTGTGAACAGTTGTGTTTCAGTGTTCACTTCAGTCTGTATTTTTTTATATTTTGAGTGCACTTCAAGCTCCAGTTACTTGTTCAAGCACTACTGCTTGTACTCTGCTTAGAGTGTCTCAGTGCCTCATCCTTTTCATTTATCTCCAATTGGTTCTGCTCTATTCCATTTAAAATATAATCTATTAGTGTGACGCGCTTCCATCCGTATACAATACATTGGTTGCAAACACTATAGAAGTAGACAAAGGAGTAGCCTTTCACAGATTGTGAACAGTTGTGTTTCAGTGTTCACTTCAGTCTCTGCGTAATAACCACACTTAGGCCTTATAACTTTTCTGACTTTCTTTATCAATCTACCAAGATGAAGAAGTCAGTGAGTAAGGCACGTGGTCGTGGCCGTGGAGTTTCAGCAGGGAGAGGACGTGGGGATTCTGTGGCTGCTGCCGCCCTAAGTGACACAGCATCCACCAGTTTTCCCCGTGAGCGTTCCTTTATGCGCACTTTGGTAGGAGCTCGGCGTGCCCCCCTGCTGCGGGAAGAACAAATTGAAGCCGTTGTTGGTTGGATGGCAGCCAATGCATCGACTTCAATTCCTTCCACCTCCTCTCAGGAACACAACACTGTTGAGCAACCATCTGTCTGTTCACCGCCTGTCAAATTGCCCAGGCAGTCAGAGAGTTCTGTACAGGAGCCAGCTGAGTCTCTGCTTCTGTTCTCAGAATCTGTTGGCTCGCAAACACGGGCACAGGCAAGCAGCATTCTGCAATTTGAAGAAGAGGGAGTATGCAGTGATGCGCAACAGCTGTGTCTCTCTCAATCTGAAGAGGCGGGTGAGCCAGTGCCGATGGACAGCACACCGCAGAACGCATCTTATGATGATGATGAGACTCAGGTGCCAGGTTTTGTGAAGCATGGTGCTGCCCAGACCATCCAACAGCAGCAGGTCTTGGAAGAGGGTAGTGGTGGAGATGATGAAGTCCGAGACCCAACATGGCGTGAGCAACAGGAAGGTGGTGGGAGCAGCTCTGAGGAAGAGATTGTCCCAACGGTACAAAGAGGAGGGAGAGGTAGGCTGCAGACTCGCTTGCCTGTAGCCTCCAGTTTGGCACCTGTTGGGAGCAGTTCTCTTAGAAATGTCAAAATTGGCACTCCCATGACTTGCACTGCGTGGTCCTTTTTTGACAGACTTGTAGATGATATTTGCTATGTTCAATGCAAGCTGTGTAAGCAAAAAGTTAAAAGAGGTAAAAATATCAGTAACCTGAATACCACAAATATGTGGAAACATGTACGGACAAAGCACATAGCTGAGTTACAAAGACACACTGGAGATGTAGACCAACCTACAGCAGCACCTACATCTTTAGGTCGTGTTCGAGCCTCTACCTCCAGCTCACACACACCTGGTTCGGCTTCCTCACAGGATCTCCATGGAAGAACCTCGGTCACTGTTGTCCATAGACAAACTGTTATTCCACCCACAGCAGCAAGTTCACAGTCATCGTCACACTCCCAGAACAAAAAACAGCCATCGGTAACACAGGCATGGGATAAAAGACGGCCATACTCGGCAAACCATCCACGAGCACAGGCTCTGAATGCTGGCCTTGCAAAACTCCTGTCCCTTAAAATGCTGTCATTCAGGCTGGTGGAGACTGACAGTTTCAGGAACTTTATGGCATTGGCAGTCCCACAATATAATGTGCCAAGCCGATTTTATTTCAGCAGGCAAGCTGTCCCTGCTCTGCAAAAACATGTCGAGGGAAACATTAAACATGCGCTACTAAACGCCGTCAGTAGCAGGGTCCACCTGACCACCGATGCGTGGACCAGTACCCATGGCCAGGGACGATACCTTTCCCTCACTGCCCATTGGGTCAATGTTGTGGAGCCGGGTACAGATCTTGCCAGTGGCGCTGTACGTGTTCTGCCAACTCCACTCCAAGGATTGCAGGAATCCAGTCTGTACACATTGATTCCTCCTCCTACTCCAGTTCCTCAGAATCATCGCTGCACGAGCCGTCACGGTATACCTCCACATGGACCCGTGAACGCTTACCTGTTGCGACCGATATGAGCACAGCCGTGGCCAAACGTCAACAGGCCGTCCTGAAATTAATTTCCATGGGGAATCGAAGCCACACAGCGCAGGAGCTCTGGGATGCCATCAAGCAGGAGAGCGACGTGTGGTTTTTGTCAGCTAATCTCCAGCCAGGCTTGGTAGTGTGTGACAATGGCCGAAATCTGGTGGCAGCTCTGGGCCTTGGCAACCTCACTCACATACCATGTCTGGCACATGTGCTCAAATTGGTCGTGCAGAGTTTTTTGAGGGACTATCCGGATCTTGATGCACTGCTGCACAAGGTCCGGCCTAGAGTGCGCTCACTTGCGACGTTCCAGCATGGCCAGATCCGCATTGCAGCTCTGCAAGTCAGATTTCGCCTTCCTGAACATCGCATCATATGTAACGTACCCACCAGGTGGAATTCCACGTTACATATGTTGGAGCGGTTGTGTGAGCAGCAGCCAGCAGTAATGGAGTATCAGCTGCAACAGGCGCAATCAACTCGCAATTTGCGCCGTTCACACTTCACCACTACTGAGTGGGCCTCTATGAAGGACATCTGCGACGTTTTGCGTGCGTTTGATGTCTCAACGCAGATGGCGAGTGCAGATGATGCACTAGTCAGCATGACTGTCCCCCTTATCTGCCTGCTTCAGAAATCACTGAAAGCACTAAAGGAAGAGGTTTTGGAAGAGGTGGAGGATGAGGAGTCACAAATTCAATTACCTTCAGGACAGTCAGCGCAACGTGGTTCCTCACAAAGGGCTGGGCAGGGCTCACTTTGTGAGGAGGAGGAGGAGGAGTCAATGGAGGAGGAAGAAATCCCTACAGAGGGAGGTACACAACGCTGTAGTCAGTATGTAGAGCGAGGGTGGGGTGATGCAGAGGAGACAGAGATGACGCCTCTTCCAGAGGACAGCCTTTGTTGGCCAGTTGGGAGTCTGCAGCACATGGTTGATTTCATGCTTCAGTGCCTGAGAAATGACCGCCGCATCGCCCACATTCTCAGCACGTCAGATTATTGGGTGTACACCCTCCTAGACCCTCGCTACCGGGACAACTTGCAAACCCTCATCACACCGGTGAACCGGGACCGTAAAATGCAGGAGTACCAAGACACACTGGTGCAATCCATACTGTTGTACATTCCAGCCGAGAGAGCTGCTGCTGCTGCTACTGCTTTACAAAGCAGCTCTGTGCGTCGAGGCAGTGTAGACACCTCTACAACAAGAGGGAGCAGAAGCAGCGCCTCTGCACAGGGCAAGAACTGTAGTTACAAATGTGGCAAAGTTTTGTGACAGCGCCAGCAAGGTCTACACCATCCGAGACGGCTCCAGTCACCAGGAAGAAACGTTTCCGTAAGATGGTGACAGACTACTTGGCTTTCCCTCTAAGTGTACTCCCAGATGCCTCTTCCCCTTTCAAATTTTGGGTCTCTAAGTCGGATACATGGCCAGAGCTTAGCCAGTATGCATTGGAGGTGCTGGCTTGCCCTGCTGCCAGTGTATTATCTGAGCGTGTCTTTAGTGCTGCAGGTGGTGTAGTAACAGACCATCGCATGCGACTATCCTCAGAGAATGTAGACCGGCTTACTTTTCTGAAAATGAACAAGGCATGGATCTCACCTGAATTTGCCTGTCCGTTTTCAGATTAAATAACTGTTTGGCAACGTTTTCCATGTCTCCTGTTATGTTCATCTTTCTACCACCTGAACTCTACTCCCTGGGCTACAACACCGCCATTTGTTGCTCGTAAGTAATTGGCAGGGGTATTGACTCCTGGCCAGCCTGGTTACAGCACGACAGCTGTTTCCTGGCAGTGTGAACGTCAATTATCCTCCAATAAGTTGTGCTGTCGTGTTGCATTCGGGTTAGCCGACTCTATGGTGCCTGCAGTTTAGGTGATTCCTATGTGTGCTGTGGGTTATGTAAATAAAGGCTGTTTCCATTGTGACAATAGGACAAGCACCCACTGTAGGACTGTGTGATTCGGTAACTGCGGACGGCTTGCGTCCTGTCAACTTACATTTTCATGGGTGCGTTTTTCTACCCGTCCGGGTCCAGTACTGTCAAGTGGTTCTCCCCAGTGCCTTTGGCCTAGGTGCCTCCATCTCCGTATCCGAGTTCCACCAACGTCTGCTGGTCCTTGGTAGTGCTTTGGAGCACAGGTACCTCCTGCTTAGTAACCGTGTCACAGTAACGTCAGCTGATACTCGGTTGTGACATTGCCTCTTTTCCTTCTGCTACCCGTCCGGGGTCCAGTACCGTCAACTGGTTCTCCCCAGTGCCTTTGGCCTAGGTGCCTCCATCTCCATATCCGAGTTCCACCAACGTCTGCTGGTCCTTGGTAGTGCTTTGGAGCACAGGTACCTCCTGCTTAGTAACCGTGTCACAGTAACGTCAGCTGGTACTCGGTTGTGACATTGCCTCTTTTCCTTCTGCTACCCGTCCGGGTTCCAGCACAGTCAGCTGGTCCTCGTTACTTCCATTGTCTCTTGCTCCATCTGATACCCGTCAGGGTTCCAGTAACGTCAGCTGTTTCTCGGAAATTAGACGACCTTAAAGAACAACCAGAAGAAGATGACGACAACAAGGACGACGAGCATGAAGCCAACCAGCCTGAACACCATCACAAAGAAAAAATAAAAGATTACCCAGAAGAAGATCACCAACAGGACAAAGAAGGTTAAGACAAACTACAAGATACAGAACAAGAGACAGAAGAACAATAAGCAGAAGATCAAAAAGCAGAAGAACATGAAGTATAAGACCAAAATGAAGAGCAAAATATATGCTCTAAATTCTAAGCAGAAGAAGACTAAGCAGTGTATGGGGGTGAGTCCGTTCCTCCTCGTGGTGCCCCTGGAAAATGCCTGCTGCTGCTGCAGGCTAAACTGAACACGGACAAATACTGTTGTAATTTAAATCTTTTGTGACAGCAAGAACGGAAGGATGAACAATTCATACTTTTACAGATTACAAGTACAGGAATCTCGGTCACAAATAAGAATATGATGAAGAAGATGAAGAGGAAGAAGATGAAGAATTTGAATATAAAGAAGATTAATTAGTTTAATAATAACAATATGAGTAATGTAAACAAAAACATGAATAGCAAGAAGTTTAAGAAGAAGATTAAGAAGGTGAAGATGAAGAATAATTTGATGAGAAAGATGATGCTGCTGAAGATTATGAAGGAGAAAGTGTGGCACTGGCAAAAGTTAAAAAGGTGAAGAGCATGGAAGTTGTGAAACATACATATTTGCCAAAATAGAAAAAAGGTTAACAACATTGTCAATTTGTTAGTCAATCCAAACGTATTTCCAAAAAAAAATATATTAATGCTATTCCAATGCATTGGGTTAAACATGTATGACTTTATTGTCTCCTCAACCTCCCCCAATACATTCTACATTAGTCTTTGTTGTTTTCCTTCATGTACAATTAACCAACAAGGCAAGAATGTTTTTTTTTAGTTGCGATATTTTGTTCCCATAGACTTACATTGGACTTCCGGTATCGGAATCGGATATCGACGATATTTAATGATATCGGCGATACCATTCCGATCCGATATTTTTAGATATCGAGCAGTATCGCTCAACACTAGTCAGCAGTTTTTTGCTACCACATCTGAGAACAGCATACTGTAGGCAAAGAGCCCTTGTATCACCAGTTTACTCAGTGTAGCAGTTCTGACACAATTGGAGTTTTTATATTTAGCAGTGGAGCATTTAATGCAGGGGAGCTTAGAAAGCTGACCACGCATACACTAGGCTCTGTATGTACATTGTCTGTAAACAATGAGCTGCTTATCAAAGGAGGGGCAGAGTCAGACTAACATGCATGCCCTGCTGTAGCTTCTGTAGTCCAGACAATTATAATCACCAGGTCATAAAACCTTCAGTGTAAGAAAACAGCAGCACACAGTCTGACATTTACCAAAACAAAAAAAAACTAATTTAAAAATTGACAGCACTACTGAAAAAAAAGCCTCTTGCTGTAATATTCATTAGAAGGATCTTTATTTTCCACTACGCATTTCAATGTACCACTGGCATCTTTATCACGTGTAAAAAAAATGCAACAGGTTACACACACCTGGTACATGGAGATATTTATTGATCAAATTGGGCAACAAAAAAGCCTAAGGTACCATCCACTGAGAGGTGAGTCAGGATTCAATTTCAAAAGGAGGCCTGGAAAAAGGAAAAAACTGAAGAGAAAAAAATCCCTGCTCTGTTCAAATTCAAAGGGAGGTTGGAATAAAGAAAGTAAGAAGAAAAAAATGTGTGCAAAGTACAAGAAATACTACCATAAAGAGTTGATAGGACACATAAGGAAACAGAGAGCGAGTTTGTAGCTATTAAAGATAAAGGAAAGTTGCTCAAACATGAGTATGGAATATGTGCAGGATATTATATAATATATGAGAGAGAAAGGAACGACTAATACATAGAGCCAAGTCAGCGATTAAAGAGTGAGTAAAAATAAGACAAGGATTGGTGAAGAGGTGAAGGAAGCAACAACGTGTAAATTCTACAAACTATATTACTGTTGTTATATAGTATATAGAATTAGTGCTCAAATTATATTAAAGACTCTTAAGAGGACAAAAAATAAAATAAAAAAAGTGTTAACCCCTTAACGACCAAGCCATTTTGTAGGTTAAAGACCAGGCCAATTTTTACAATTCTGACCACTGTCTCTTTATGAGGTTATAACTCTGGAACGCTTCTACGGATCTTGGCGATTCTGAGATTGTTTTCTCGAGACATATTGTACTTCATGATAGTGGTAAAATTTCTTCAATATAACTTGCGTTATTTATGAAAAAAAACGGAAATATGGCAAAAATTTTGAAAATTTTGCAATTTTCAAACTTTTAATTTTTATGCCATTAAATAAGAGAGATATGTCAGAAAAATTAGTTAATAAATAACATTTCCCACATGTCTACTTTACATCAGCACAATTTTGGAACCAAATTTTTTTTTTTGTTAGGAAGTTATAAGTTTTAAAAGTTGACCAGCAATTTCTCATTTTTCCAACAAAATTTACAAAACCATTTTTTTTAGGGGCCACCTCACATTTGAAGTGAATTTGAGGGGTCAATATGACAGAAAATACCCAAAAGTGACACCATTCTAAAAACTGCACCCCTGAAAGTGTTCAAAGCCACATTCAAGAAATTTATTAACCCTTTAGGTAGTTCACAAGAATTGAAGCAATGTGGAAGGAAAAAATGAACATTTAACTTTTCTTCCCAAAATTTTTCTTTCGACACAATTTTTTTAAATTTTGTCAAGGGTATCAGGAGAAAATGAACCACAATATTTGTTGTACAATTTCTCCAGAGTACAACCGACACCCCATGTGTGGGGGTAAACCACTATTTGGGCGCATGGCAGAGCTCGGAAGGGAAGCAGCGCCATTTGACTTTTTTGGCTGGAATTGAGATTGGACGCCATGTCGCATTTGGAGAGTCCCTGTGTGCCTAAACAGTGGAAACCCCCCACAAGTGACCCCATTTTGGAAACTGGACCCCCCAAGGAACTTATTAAATGTGTTGTGAGAGCTTTTAACCCCCAAGGCTTCACAGAAGGTTATAACGTAGAGCCGTAAAATTAAAAAAATATATTTTTTCCACAAAAATTTTCTTTTCATCCCAATTTTTATTTTCCAAAGGATAAAAGGACGCCAAAAGTTATTGTGCAATTAGTCCTGAGTACGATGATACCCCATATGTGGGGGTAAACCACTATTTGGGCGCATGGCAGAGCTCGGAAGGGAAGCAGCGCCATTTGACTTTTTTGGCTGGAATTGAGATTGGACGCCATGTCGCATTTGGAGAGTCCCTGTGTGCCTAAACAGTGGAAACCCCCCACAAGTGACCCCATTTTGGAAACTAGACCCCCCAAGGAACTTATCTAGATGTGTGGTGAGAGCTTTGAACCCCCAAGGGCTTCACAGAAGGTTATAACGTAGAGCAGTAAAATTAAAAAATCATATCTTTTCCACAAAAATGATCTTTCCACCCCCAATTGTTATTTTCCAAAGGGTAACAGGACCCCAAAAGTTATTGTGCAATTTGTCCTGAGTACGCTGATACCCCATATGTGGGGTAAACCACTATTTTGACGCATGGCAGAGCTCGAAAGGGAAGGAGTGCCTTTTTCAAATGCAGACTTTGATGAAATGGTCTGCGGGTGTCATGTCACGTTTGGAGAGCCCCTGATGTGCCTAAACAGTAGAAACCCCCACAAGTGACTCCATTTTGGAAACTAGTCGCCCCAAGGAACTTATCTAGATGTGTGGTGAGCACTTTGAACCCCCAAGTGCTTCACAGAAGTTTATAACGTAGAGCCATGAAAATAAAAAAATCATATTTTTTTTCCACAAAAATAATCTTTTTGCCCCCAAATTATTATTTTTATAAGGGTAACAGGAGAAATAGGACCCCAAAAGCTATTGTGCAATTTGTCCTGAGTACGCTGATATCCCATATGTGGGGGGGAACCACTATTTTGACGCATGGCAGAGATCGGAAGGGAAGGAGCACCGTTTTAAATGCAGTCTTTGATGGAATGGTCTGCGGGTGTCATGTCGCGCTTGGAGAGCCCCTGATGTGCCTAAACAGTAGAAACCCCCCACAAATGACCCCATTTTGCAAACTAGACCCCCCAAGGAACTTATCTAGATGTGTGGTCAGCACTTTGAACCCCCAAGGGCTTCACAGAAGTTTATAACGTAGAACCGTAAAAATAAAAAAATCATATTTTTTTCCACAAAAATGACCTTTTTGCCCCCAAATTTTTATTTTCTAAGGGTAACAGAGAAATAGGATCCCAAAAGCTATTGTGCACTTTGTCCTGAGTACGTTGATACCCCATATGTGGGGGGGAACCACTGTGATCGCCTTACTGCGATCTTTGGGAGGCACAATGAACAAATCCACAAAAGGTGAAGAATTGGTTTTCTTTTTTGCGCCGTTCCTCGTGCGGTATTAGTGATTAGGCGACTTTATTCCTCGGATCGGTGCGATTACAGCGATACCAGATTTATACCCTTTTTTCATGTTTAGCTTCTGTCACACACTAAAAGATGCTTTTTTTTGGAATAATTTTTTGTAAGAAATTTTTGCATCGCCGTATTTTGAGAGCTATAATTTTTCCATATTTCAGCCGACAGAGTTATCTGTGGGCTTATTTTTTACGGGACGAGCTGTCGTTTTTATTGGTACCATATTCGGGCACATAATGTTTTTTGATCGCTTCCTATTCCGATTTTTGTGGAAGCAGAATGAACAAAAACCAGCAATTCAGGAATTGTTTTTTTTTTTTTTTCTCTCCGTTCCGTGTGTGGTAAAATTGATAAAGCAGCTTTATTCTTCGGGTTACTATGATTACAGCGATACCTCATTCATATATTTTTTTATGTTTTGGCGTTTTTTACACAATAAAAAATTTTATAGAAAAAATAATTATTTTTGCATCAGTTTATTCCGCAAGCTATAACTTTTTTATTTTTTCGCTGATGATGCTGTATAGCTGCTTGTTTTTTGCGGGACAAGATGACGTTTTCAGCAGTACCATGATTATTTATATCTGACTTTTTGATCGCATGTTATTGCACTTTTTCCAAGCGGTATGATGATACCGCTTGGAAAAAGTATAATTTACTACTTTTTTGGGGTTTTTTACGGCTTTCACTGAAAGAGTTAACTAGGGTTACGCTTTTATAGATGGGATTTTTACGGACGTGGCGATAGCAAACGTGTATTTTTTTGTTTTTTTATTTTTTTTATTACATAAATATGTGTATTTTTTAGGGGATTGTTTTTAAATTGTTTTTTAATATTTTTTTTACAATTTTTTTTAAAAAATGATTTTTTTTAACTTGTCCCTTTATGGGACTTTCACTTTTTTTACTTTTTATTGCAGTTACAATGCATTGCAATGCTCCAGCATTGCAATGCATTGTACCTATGGGGAAAGCTGCTGTGAGCATGATCACAGCAGCTTTCCGTAGCTAGATGACCCGGTTGTTGTCATGACAACCCCCGGGTCATCAGGGCAGAGATCGGGCCCTGCAAATACATTGCAGGGCGCCGATCTGAGGCAGAGGGAGCTCCCGACCCTCTGCCTCCCCCCCCTGAGCGCTGCGATCGTGCTCGATCGCAGCAGTCATGGGGTTAACAGCCAGGAGCGGCGGGGCGCCGCTCCCGGCTGTCAGTGCAGGAAGCTTGGCCACAGCAGCGCCGTCTCCTGCACTGATCGCGCTGGAGAAGCTGAAATTTCAGCTTCTCCTGCGCAATCGCTGCTGTGTTTGGTCAGTCAGATTGACTGACCAAGCACAGCGCTGTAGGTGCGGGGACCGACGGCAAAGGTCCCCGCACCACTTGCCGTGCCTGTCAGCTGTCTGTGACAGCTGTCGGCACTGATCTACCACTGCGTGTTTACACGCAGTGGTAGATCAAAGGCATGACGTGCACAGTCCGTCCTGGTGCCGGAACTGACACCCGGCCATGACGGACTGTGCACGTCATTGGACATTAAGGGGTTAAAATATAAAAAATGTCAAAAAGATTAAAATCACTCCGATTTCACCACTTTTTTAAAAATAAATACATTTTTTAAAAATTAACATTTTTGGCACTGTCGCATCCATAAAAGTCTGGTCTATCAAAATATAAACTAATTAAACTGTAAAGCACAAAGAGAAATAAAATGAAAACACCAAAATTCTGTTTAATTTTTTCACCACACCGCCATAAAAACGCAATAAAAAGTGGTAAAAACATTGTATATACCTCACTTAGGTATCAATGAAACCAGCAGCTTGCTACACAAAAGTAAGGCTAAGTGCACACATTCAGGAGTATTTGCGTTTTTTTCACGTTTTTTTGCGGCAAAAATGCGTAAAAAACGCATGAATAAAGCATCCTATTATTTAGAATGAATTCCGCAATTTTTGTGCACATCGTGGAAAAAGAAGCAACATGTTCATTAATTTCGCGTAATTCTAGCATTTTCCCCGCTATATTATTGACCTATAAAGTTCAGGGAAAAATCGCGGTAAAAACGCGCAAAATTCGCACAAAAACGCACCAAAAACACGCAAAAAAACACACAAAATCCGTGCAAAAAAACATGCGTTTTTACCGCAAAAAAAGTCCGGTTTTGCTCAGGAAAATTCTGCACACATTCCTGAACGTGTGCACTTAGCCTAAGTCCTCACACAAATTAATCAAAAGTAAAGTAAAATCATGGTCTTAGAAAATGTAGATTTAAATTAAAAGAATTCTTTTTTACATAAACTTCTCAATTTTTTTCACCATTAAAATAAACAATAATCTTTGCAAGTCTTATGTCATCATTATCTCACTAGAATGAAGAATCAAGGCGCTAAATCAATTTTACAATACAATGAATGCAGTAAAGTGAAAGCCCCCCAAAACAATGAAATGATAGAATTTTTGTTCACCATTCCATCCCACTTGGATTTTTTTTCTCCAATTTTCACTACATTATGAATAAACATGGATGGCATAATTCAAAACTCAGAACAAAACAAACCCCAGTACGACTACATCGATAATAAACAAGTTATGGCTCCTGAAGGAAGAGGTGGAAAAAATGAAAGTCAACTGCGAAGGCAAGGTGTTCAACATTTAATTTTGAGTTATTAGTTTTTGAGTTGGCTAAAAATAACAGAGTATTGTCAATGAAGAAGGTGAATTAACACAATAAAATATTTATTATAGATCTTGATTATTAGTTACTCTGCAAAAATAGTCATTACTGGTAGAAAATTGGTAAATGTAAAAGTTATTTGTTGCGGTATTTTTATGCCATGTCCATCTTTCATAAAAGTCATTACTAGACAACAATAGTACTCCTCAGAGGTGTTTCCTTTTTACCAGTTCTTCGGCACATTTTGATATAAATAACCATCAGATCCTTGAACCATGAATTTCCAGCATAACACTCTTCTATGTTAAGTAAGATTGATAAGAAAATGTTTCCCAGAAGTCAAGGAAGAGATTGACTGGTCAGAACAGAGCCTTGACTTCCACTACATAGAGTGAAATGAATTAGATTGCCAACTACAAGTCAGGCCATCATGAGCATTTGACCTTGGCATGCTCTTGTGGCACATTTCTGTATTCATTCAATGTCTGGCTGAAAGGGATTTTTCTTTGTGAAAAATATATGCAATATTTCATAGCCAAATCCCAATTAACCACGACAATCCAATAACAAATTTAGAACATTTACAGAAGTCATCATTTTGCCTTTTTAATCATCTCTGCGGTATTTTTGAAATGATCACTTCTAAAATCTGGGATGTTGAATTCAACACCAGACATAAAGGTATTAATACTAGTCTACACATCAATGACAAAACCCTGACTTAATTAGATCATTTAATAAATGCAACACTTTTTTGCTTTAATGATGTTTCATAAGAACGACTTTATGAAAAAAAGCAATGTCATTTGCATTTCTTTTTAATTGCTCTGGAATGAACATAAAAAAGATAAGGGAGCCAAGAGAGCTTATTAAAACTGAAATGAGGGCAAGTGATAGATGAATTATATATAAATTTTATTTCCTTAAGATATTCTTTTTTCTATCAAACAAATTTATTTTTCAAACATTTTCTAAGATACAATAGAAATTATATATGTTGAATGCATTAATCCATATCATTGTGTTACAATGTTGTTCTTATTATTAATGATATTTACTAAACTGAAATATCGTAAACTGTTATTTATAGTCAAGAAGACATTCATTTAGGATGACGTATAAGAGAGTTAAAATTTTGAATACATTCATAAATGTAGTTTCTATTTTTCACTTTTTATTAGAATCTGGATTTTATATGATCTGAGAGGTTTTCTATGTTCTTAAACAGAGCCTCCAAGGGTCAGCTCACAAAAACTGTCTCTAGAAACCACACTGTATGAAAAGGCCATGTTATTAGATATATAGAGTGTAGTGAGCAATGTATGTTTCGCATTGCTCCTATCAGAGTTTCCAGTTCCACAGAAAAGAGAATAGTCTGGCCAGCTGCTCTACACTAAGTATTCCTCTGCTGCATCAATGACGACAATTGAACATTCACACAAGATAAATAAATGATGACATATCTTGAGACTTTTTTGCTAAGTTTTTTTTCCTGTTATCTTCTATTGTTATAAGCAGAAAAATATTTAGTCTATCTAGACCATTGCAATGTAATTTGATAGTGACCTGACACCTTCAAAAAGTGTCTTGTCAACTCCGAAAAGTGCTGAAATAAAAAGAGCATCATGCATTACATCTGTTTCTGATATACTGAAGCATTAGCTTAGGTGTTCTGCTTATTTGGTGGTGCATAAGCGCAGCACTTTACATCATTTAAATATTATGGGAAAAGAGCTTTTGGTGCAGTAGAATTCCCTCTTTTTCCACTTGCAAGGATATCAGAATAGGCACAAGATAAAAACTGTTGGCATGGCTGCGCTCCTAGAGTAACTATGGATTTCATTTCTATACTCGATCATCGAGTATTATGTTTTAGGTCATAATCCCTCTTTTCAGACTAACTGATCCATACAATAACATGCCTGTATGTGAGGAACTGTTATGTAGAAATTAGTATGCCATAAGTGTGTGCAAGTTACCAGGTAAGAGCTAGTGCAGTGCACTGCTGTCAAGAGCTCTGACTGTTAGAAGGGGCTGTGAGCATCACTGTGGATGTTTGCTGGGCTGCCCTGTGAAAGAAGCCAAGATATTGTGACCGTATTAATGAAATGCTGCTAACAAGTTAAAAAGAGTGTTGAAAGAACAATCAATTTTGCCAGTGTTAACGCAAGTCAGTGACCTCTTAAAGAGACTTTACAACCATCAAAGCTGTTTCCTCTAAGTCAGAAAAATCCACTTAAACTGTTGACGTCTGTGATTTGCCATCCAAGTGGGAAAACAATTTGTTTTAATGTGAGCCAGTTCCCCTTCTTCAGACTGCCTGATTTGTAAGGCATTCGTGGTTTGCAGTCTTTCTTCAGAATAACTAAGCTGAAAAAATAGGGTTGCACAGCCCGAAAAGTGTTTGATTAAATGAATGTATTGTATTCTCTTTAGCCTTCTGTGACTCTTATTGATCCACTGGCACGACTCTGTTGATTGTATTCTTCTTCTACTTATTTTTATCAGCTCAGAGTTTTAAGGCCCGTCACACTCTTCAATGTCACAGCGATCCCACCAACGATCCGACGTGGATGGGATCGCTGGGACATTGTTAGCTGATCGCTGGTGAGCTGTCACATGGGCATACTCACCAGTGATCAGGACCAGTGAGCACGCTGATATCCAGTGTACACATCAGGTTATTAAGCGCTGCGCCGTGCTTTGTTACCTGATGTGTACCCTAGATACCATGTCCCAGCTTTTGCTGTACACTGGGAGCTGGTATCCAATGTACACATCGGGTAACTAAGCACCGCGCGGTGCTTACTTAGCCAATATGCACCCTGGATACCAGTTCCCAGCTTCTGCTGTACGCGCTGGGAGCTCGCTGATCGTTGGTCTCCCGTTGTCACACGCAGAAATGCACGCTGGCCAGCGGGAGACCAATGATGAAATAATGGTCCAGGACATTAGACGATTATCAGCAATACCCAGCAGGGGGGCTGATCATCGCTGCTTGTCACACTAGGTGAGATCGCTGGCTAAGTCGCTGTTGCGTCACAAAATCGGTGACGCTTCAGCGATCTCGCTAATGATCTCACTTAGTGTGACGGGATTTTAGGAAAAAAATTTATCTTACGTCAACTTAAAATAACTTTAACAATTTAGAAAGATTTTAGCTATTTTACTTAAAAGTCTAAAAAGATTTTTGCATTGACTCAAGTGAAATGGTTTCTGTTTCATCCCATTCTCTCTCAACACTTAATCCAAAAGCATTAGCAAAAAGATTAATTCATTTTTTTCACAAAGTCATCAAAAAATTACCAAATAGACTTCACCAAAGTCTATCAAGTTTCCAATGGAAGCAAAATCTTAATTCACCTCATATCTACTCTAGTCTCCAAGCTGTTTTCTCTGTGCATCTAATCAATTTAATCAATACTATCTCCACAATTTTAGTAAACAAAATTTTATACTGTAAAAACTTTTTCAGAGCACAAATGAAAATTGTTTGTGATGCCTCTTATATCCTTTCAAATGTTAGACACAGCCTCCTGTTCGTAGCCTTAAATAATGCATTTTAACACTTTTACACTAAACAATTTTAGCAAATTATTTTATTTTAAGATAACACATCAGAATTACAAATGCTGGGAATGCTTATATACTAGTGATGATCGAGTATGCTCATTACTCGAGTTTTCCGAGTATGCTCAGGTGTTCTCCGAGTATTTTGGGCGTGCTAGGAGATTTAGTGTGTGTCGCCACAGCTGCATGATTTGCGGCTGCTAGACAGCCTGAATACATGTGGGGATTCCCTAACAAACAGGCATTCCCCACATGTATTCAGGCTGTCAAGCAGCCGCATATCATGCAGCTGCGGCGACACACACTAAATCTCCGAGCGTGCCCAAAATACTCAGAGAACACCCGAGCATGCTCGGAAAACTCGAGTAACAAGCATACTCGCTCATCACTAGTATATAAGCATTCTCAGCATTTGTAATTCTGATGTGTTATCTTAAAATAAAATAATTTGCTAAAATTGTTTAGTGTAAAAGTGTTACACTTTTACTCGAGTAACAAGCATAACTCGAGTAACAAGCATACTCGCTCATCACTATTATTTATGACTATGATAAACGGCATCCTGAATGCCAGAAACGAGTCCATTTGTTAACCCTGTCTTTCTTATGGCTTGCTAAATAAAATCATTGTGTTATTGCCGCTCTCCCAATTTTTAACTTCTTTTGTTGCTGTGCTGCACCAGCTGGAGACATGGCACCCACTGGTTTTGCCTCCCATGGACTCTCATCGTATAAGCGTGGCAAGCTCAAACCATTCCCTTTTTCAATACTTTACATTTTTGTTCAACTTGTTATGAGATGACTTCTTAAAAGAAAGGGCACCAATACAATCATTGATACAAATGTTAACTCTTTAAAATAAATTTATACAACTGTATTATTTAAAAGCACTACTCATACTGGTGCAGAATTTTAGCTGCATTCTTGATTGTGTTGGCCTCAAAGCTCCAATCTGTCAATATTCCTTGCTAGCCTAAAATCTATACAAAGCTAGCTTTTTTATTTTAATTAATTTAATTAGTATTGTTATGGGTCAAGTCCCGCTTCTGGACAAGGGGAATCTCGAGCCATTCCTGCTGCGGTCTCCCATTCATCTCCAGCCGCAGTGGACTCTGCTCAGCTAAGACGTCGGTCCCAGCGTCTCGCCCAGTCTGGCAGTGTGCAGAGGATTACTGCTGCTCCTCCAGACTCTGCTATTGTGGCCAGTACTGGTTAGCGGCGAGCAGACGTCTTTAGGACAAAGTCCTTGTTTTTCCCTTCTGAGCATGCCCAGGGTGAGATCTCTCATTGGAGATCAGGGGTCACATGCTCAGGTACTGCAGCAGCTCCTATTGGTCTGCCAGGAAGGTCCTGTGACTACTGGTGTTCTGGAACAAGTTTCATTGGTCCTTGTTTCTGGCAGGTCCTGTAGCTGTTATTATAAAAGGGTGGCAATGCTGAGCCGCCATGCGCTAGTATCATCCATTATATGCTTTGCACCAGTGTGGTCATGCGTGTGTGTGGTTAGGGCCCGGCTGAAATAAGCCCCTAGAATACCGACTTAATCGGTGAGGAGTTTGGTATGCTAGCTGGTCAGGGTTGGTGTCCTAGATGCCCTAGATTACCGGCATAACCGGTGAGGAGTTTGATTGCCGTATTCAGGGCTTGGCGTTCAGACGCCATAGATGGCGGGTGACTCCCGCGAGGACATTAGCGCATGATCACGTTCTATGTTCGTTTAGCACCTAACTGTGTACCTGGGTGCCTGACAGGACACAGAACTTTTTCTCAGCAGCTCTGTGACGTAACAGGGTTCGCTTTCAACGCTAGACAGCACCCTAGCGTGTTTATTTTGCGACTCAGTTGTGTTCAGTGAGTTCGCACACATCACCATATTGCGCTGCGGCAGTCCTTCTAGCAGCTCTGTGGAATAACAGAGTTCGCACATATTGCCACAGCGCATTGCGGTGTTTATTTTGGCGTCTCTGCGGGATAACAGAGTTTGCGTCTTGTGCCATTTTACTAGCAGCAGGTTCCGCCTGCACGGTGGACCCCGGGCTGCGAACGCATCTCTCCACCTCATATATTTGGTGCGTTCCGCAGACCCTAACTTGTATAGTCTTCACAACAGTTGCAAAAATTATACTATCCTACTCCCTTATAAAAACTGCTTGAAATGTATCACTGGAGATAAGATATAAATGATATATGGCTGAATATTATAAACACATTTTAATTTCAAAGAATGAGAATATTTTTCAAAAAGTATTAAAATGTACAACATAAATTTACTTTTCATAAAATAGTTTCACTAATTTTATTTTTTTTTCTTACTATAGATTGTAAATGAAAAGTGTCAATAAGCATTTCACTCATACTCATATGTCTATTCTTGTCAGATGGCTATCAGCCAAATGATGATTCAGCCGAATCGTTCAGCCAACAGCCATCCCAGTCTACTCTCCCATACACAGAAATGCTCATTTAGCTAAGCGCTCCTGTGTTCTCTATGAAAGCTGATGCGTCGTTAGCTGCAGGAGAACCATGCAATCAGCAGTCCAAAATTGGACATGTGCAATGACCATCAGCCTGCACCTCTATACACATTAGACCCTTTAGTCTAATGATTAATCTAATGTGTACATTACTGATATACAGTATATGACCCTAAAATATTACATATTTTTGCCGTGACCAGAAGCTTTTTATGCCAGGATGGATAAAAATGTAGGTGGAAAATTGTCAGTTTTAGAAGAATGACTCCCATTCTACCATTCTTTTATTTTATTTTACATAAAAGCAATTAATAATTGAGGTCCTTTAATAAAATTTATAAATAAAAGAAAAATAATAAATATCTTCTTGCTCTCAGAAAAAAAATAAGAGGCCTTGGGTGTTACATACCTACCTGGACCTGCTCTAGTGATGTCTGCTTCTGTTGCTCGGTACCAGCACATTCCCTCTGCAGCCAGCACTGATGATTGGGAAGACATCATGTCCAATATCATTGGATAGTGCAGGTGCTGTCTTGCCAGGGATACTGGTGTGGCTGGAACCTGTAGTTCTGCCCAGCCACTTGGAATGTGTGTGTGCTGTCCAGCACCTAAATTGGTGTAATCTGATCTCCTGGCATCTGAACCTAGCTATTTCAGTGACTGCAGCATTGCCTTCTGATTTATTCCTTCCATTTGTTCCTTTTGTCCTAACCTGGATAAATAGACTATCCTTGCATCAGAGTCAGTGGTGTACCACTAATTGCAGCAGACCATGCAACTGCTGTGGAACATGTGAGTCAAGGAGTCCCAGTGTCAGCTGCAAAACTTGATCCCAAATTGCCATCACACTTTGAACTATAGTTGCATCTTGCATCATTCTCCAAGAGCATCAGATTACTAGGTGCATTGGGCACGATGACATCACTACAATGCACTTGCTGTGCAGAGCTTTTGTTACACACAGTGAAAACCAAAGAATATGGGAAACAGGGAAGTGATGTTTTATTTTTTAAATCAATGTGTACATTTTGTGAGGCATTAAACTGCTTGTTGAGCTGTGTGGAGGCCATTATTACTGTTTGGAAGGCTGTATGGATTCAATTAAACTGTTTGAAAAGTTGTATGGGGGCAAATTATATTTTTTAATTGACTATGTGTGGGGCCAATATTTGACTATGTGTGGAGGGCTATATAGGGGCCATTGTATGATTTGAAGGGTTATGTGTGAGCCATTATACTGTGTTGAGGGTTGCGTAAGGTTCATCATACTCTGTGGAGAGTTGTGTTTAGGTCATCATACTATGTGGAGGGATAAGGAGAATATTAAACTGTATGGAAGGTCATTATACCATATGGAGGGCCAACATTCTGTATTGAGGGCTGCTTCAGGGCCATCACACTGTGTGTGGGGGACTATGGGGCTATTATACTGCATAGAGGTGTCACAAATCATTAAGAGATTCATGGCAGCTCAGGGACTGCTAGAATGTAAATGTTGTTTTTATTTTACTTTGGCCCAGCAAAAGTTAATGTCAGTCTCTTGTTGGCAGCTTCTTTTAGGCTGGTCAGCTGATTTTGGTTGGTAACCACTCCCACCTCCCTTTAAATAGTCACATGACCCATCAGCTGATCATCTGTTATAGAGTTAAGGGTATGCCACACTAAGCGAGATCGCTAGCGAGATCGCTAACGAGATCGTACCTGCGTCACCATTTATGACGCAGTAGCGATTTCGTTAGCGACTTAGCTGTGTGATTCCAAACACAAGTCATCAGTGATCTGTGATTCCAAACACATCTCATCAGCGATCTGTATAACGACCTCTGCGGTCGTTGGGAAAACCTAGTCCTACCTGCGATGCTGGTGAAGTCGTTCATAAAGGGTGTCACACTCAGCGATTCAGGCTCACCAGCGGGACACCAACGACCAAAAAACGGTTCAGAACGTTCATGAGCGATCAACGACATCTCAGCAGGGGCCACATTGCTGCTACATGTCACACACGGTTAAAGTCGCTAACGAGATCGCTACTGCATCATAAATGGTGACTCAGGTGCGATCTCGTTAGCGATCTCGCTAGCGATCTCGCTTAGTGTGGCATAACCTTTACTTCTATGCAGACCAACTAAGTTTGTGGAGTTCTCCTGTGACTGTGGTATTGCCACTGTTAGAGTCCGGTGTACCAGGTGCCATTTACTCTGCTGATGTCGAGTTTAGCAGCAGATTCGGAGCTAAGGGTATTCTTTATGTTAGTCCCTTGTTTGTCACTTTCCCTGTGTAATATTGCCTGCAATGGTAAAGCTAGCATCCTTACCGGCCAGTGCACTAGCCAGGGTTAGTAGAGGTGACAGCCATTGAGTAAACACGTGATGGCAGCGGGGGAAAGGACTCACATTAGGGGAGCTTAAGGACAGGCACATGTTGGTGTCAGGAGGTGTTCCATCCCCCTCTCCCTACTAGGGCCTTTCTCTCCCTTTATCATCCCATTATACCTGTATGTTTTGCTGTCCACCAGACCAGTCCATGTGTGGATGTGACAAGAAGCCACTGTGGGAGCATGATACTGTGTTGAGATTACTGTGAAAGCATCATACTCTTTGGAGGGGGCTGTACTGTGGTCATCATACCATGCGTGTAGAGGATACTGTGGAGGAATTCACTGTAAAAGTATCACATTGTGTTTGGTGAGCACTTTTGTTGGCATCATATTTTATGGGGGCCGATGAAAGGGATATCTTAGTGCGTGTGAACACTACGGGGCTTCAACAGGAACAAAATTACTTTGTAAGGGCTGCAAAGTTATAGACAGTCTTCTGTGACCC
This sequence comes from Oophaga sylvatica, assembly GCA_033576555.1. Lineage (NCBI taxonomy): Eukaryota > Metazoa > Chordata > Amphibia > Anura > Dendrobatidae > Oophaga > Oophaga sylvatica. The sequence continues at coordinate 544,838,283 of JARQOD010000002.1, forward strand.
TGACGAATATTTATAATAAAAAAAAATTGTCGGAGGACCCAATTGTGACTTATGCTATGTGACTCCATAATTTTTACGTATGTCCCTGCACAGGGTTATTCCTTTATCCAGCAAATACTCTGTGAATGCAACCTAGATGACACCATTGTACAGTGGGTACGGAAAGTATTCAGACCCCTTTAAATTTTTCACTCTTTTTTTCATTGCAGCCATTTGGTAAATTCAAATATGTTAATTTTTTCTCATTAATCTACACTCTGCACCCCATCTTGACTAAAAAAAACAGAAATGTAGAAATTTTTTCAAATTTATTAAAAAAAGAAAAACTGAATTGTCACATGGTCATAAGTGTTCAGACCCGTTGGTCAGACACTCATATTTAAAGGTACTGCCACACTAAACAACATCGCTAACGGGATCGCTAAAAAACGTCACTATTTAGCGATCCTGTTAGCGATGTTGTTGTGTGCAGCATCTACCAGCGACGTGGCCCCTGCTGAGATCCTGCTGTGATCTCGCTCGTCGTTCTCATCGTTCCGGACCCTATTTTTATCGTCGGCGCCCCGCTGGTAAGTATATATCGCTGAGTGTAGCACCTTTGTTAGCGATTTAGCGGTACTTTTGTACCGCTAAAGTCGTTAAGGAGATCGCTAACCGCGATAGCGTCCTTAACGACATTGCTAAATTAGGCTGCTACTAGCGATATAGAAACAATCCCCTAGCGATCGCATTAGTATGCGTCGTTATCGTGATCGCTAGCGGGATTGTTTAGTGTGGCAGTACCTTAAGTCACATGCTGTCCATTTCCTTGTGATTCCCCTTGAGATTCACAATCTACTCCTTCATTGGAGTCCAGCTGTGTTTTATTAAACTGATAGGACTTGATTTGTAAAGGCACACACCTCTCTATATAAGACCTCACAGCTCACAGTGCATGTCAGACCAAATGAGAATCATGAGGTCAAAGGAACTGGACAAGGAGCTCAGAGACAGAATTGTGGCAAGGCACACATCTGGCCAAGGTTACAAAAAGAATTTTTGCAGTACTCAAGGTTCCTAAGAGCACAGGGACCTCCATAATCGTTAAATAGAAGTGTTGTGAATGGGCTTGAGATGAGTTCTGAGCAGAGGCTCCCTCTGGTGGTTACAAGCGGTACTGGTCTGTTCAGTGAAGATTGTGAGGACTGGGAATCAGGTGTTACTGACTGGTCTTATATAAGGGAGTCACCTTCCCATCAGGGTTGCCGGTGATCAATTGTTCTGGTCTGAATCCTTGATTCCAGTTTCCCTTGTAGCCTGCTGTGTCGTGTCTGCATCTCCTTCTAACAGATAAGACATTTTCTTCTTTTTGTTTCTGTGCTTGATTTTTGCATTTTGTCCTGCACTTCTGTGGGGGCCTTCTGGGTCCCCTCAGGGGCTTTTGCCCTCTCAGTTTAGTTCAGCCACTGATGTTTGTACTTTTGCTTTTTCCAGTTTTTTCAGTGGCTGCTGTTTTGATTTTGTTACACCAGAGAGCTAATTTAGGTGGTAGAGGTCGTGTGATCTCAGGTGTTTTTGAAATTAGTAGAGTTGGTGCTTTCAGGGTTTTTTTTGGGATTGCAGTAAGTACCCTTCCTATCCTTTTCTATTTAGTTAGTTTGGGCCCCAACATTTGCTCATACTATTTTCTGTCTGTGTCAGTATTTCGTCTTGTCTAACCGCCATTACATGTTTGGGGTCTTGCTATTATCTTTGGGGTTCTGCTCCGGGGCAGATAGCTTTCCTATTTCTATCTTTAGGTGTAGTTAGTTTCTCAGGCTGTGACGAGGCGTCTAGGACCAACGTAGGAACGCTCCACGGCTGCCTCTAGTTGTGGTGGTTAGTCAGGGTACTGCAATCTCATAGATTCCAACTGCTCTGGTGTATTGCCTTTTTGCCTGCACTCCTCAGCTACCGAATCATAACAAGAAGTTTGCGACCACAAGACGTCTTCATAGACCTGGCCGTCCTGCCAAACTGAGCAATCGTGGGAAAAGAGCCTTGGTGAGAGAGGTAAAGAACCCCAAGATCACTGTGGCTGAGCTCCACAGATGCAGTAGGGAGATGGGAGAAATTTCCATAAAGTCAGCTATCACTGCAGCCCTCCACCAGTCAGGCCTTTATGGCAGAGTGGCCTGACAGAAGCCTCTCCTCAGTGCAAGACATATGAAAGCCTGCATAGAGTTTGCTAAGAAACACATGAAGGACTCACAAACTATGAGAAATAAGATTCTCTGGTCTGATGAGATGAAGATAGAACTTTTTGGTGATAATTCTAAGCGGTTTGTGTGGAGAAAATCAGGCACTGCTCATCACCTGCCCAATACAATTCCAACAGTGAAACATAGTGGTGACAGTATCATGCTATGGGATGTTTTTCAGCTGCAGGGAAAGGACGACTGGTTGCAATTGAAGGAAACATGAATGCGGCCAAGTACAGGGATATCCTGGATGAAAACCTCTTGCAGAGTGATCTGGACCTCAGACTTGGCCGAAGGTTCACCTTCCAACAAGACACTGACCCTAATCACACAACTAAAATAACAAAGGATTGGCTTCAGAACAACTATGTGACATTTCTGACTGGTCCACCCAGAGACCTGACCTAAACCCATTTGAGCATCTCTGGAGAGACCTGAAAATGGATAGCTACCAACGTTCACCATCCAACCTGACGGAACTGGAGAGGCTCTGCAAGGAAGAATGGCAGAGGATCCCCAAATCCAGGTGTGAAAAACTTGTTGCAACCTTCCCAAGAAGACTCATGGCTGTACTAGCTCAAAAGGGTGTTTCTACTCAATACTGAGCAAAGGGTCTGAATACTTATGACCATGTGACATTTCAGTTTTTCTTTTTAATAAATTTGCAAAAATGTCTACATTTCTGTTATTTTCAGTAAAGATGGGGTGCAGAGTGTACATTAATGAGAAAAAAAATGAACTTTTTCGAATTCACCAAATGGCTGCAATGAAACAAAGAGTGAAAAATTTAAAGGGGGCTGAATACTTTCCGTACCCACTGCAAGTCTCAATCACTGCATAGAAGTTAAAGAATGGAGGCTGGGGCTCTACTAAGGAATGCAAGATGAAGTGGCTAGCAACAAGTGTGTTCAATGTGGCCTTCATCCTCAGGCAGACTTTTCTATGAGTCTTATATTTAATACTAAAAGAAGACAGTGATGCTTGATTCTTACAGAGCTATAGTGGTATGAGTTGAAGTCTTTGATTAATGGTATAAAACAGAATCCTGTTAGTAGAAATCTCTAAACAATACTCAAATATCTCAATTTAAACTTTACAAACTTTCTATTAAAGTACTAATGCCACATGATGTCATCATTTTATGGTAATAAACATTCTAATCTGTTTTTATGCAGAGCAGAAGAAAGTAACAAGGAAATTATTCTGTCACCAGGTGCAAACTCAAGCTGAAACTATTTGTGATCAAAGACTTGTGCTCAAACCTCTACCCTCCTCTCATCTTCTGCCAGTCGGTGCCCTTTCACTATAGAAAATACTTACAAAATTGACCTCTACTACCTTTAATATGCAAATTGATAAATGTATTATATTCATAATATGTAAAAGGTCATCTGCAAATTTTAAATATTCTTTTGACTCGTTCTTACCAAATAACTTGTAAGAGTGATTTCCTAAGATGTTTTAATAATGTTTTACAACTGATGTGTTACTAAATGCCAATTTATAAGTAACGTCTTTACACTGACATTTATGTCTCTACATCTGAGATTTGCTCATTATGAGAGATGTATGAAATATTCTCAGCACCCTGGATAATAACATGATGGAACTGTGATCATTTGATGAGGACATTTAAAAGAGAAGTGTTGTAAAGTGAAACCCCTATCTTTTTCTTATGTGGCTATGTCAAAATAATATATTCCTTATACCACACATCAAATTTTCGTAAATTCAGTGTACAAATCAACTGGACATTCATTTTTACTTGGAGTACTACATGGTATTATTATTTGAAGATACTCCTCTGCAATCTTTCGCCCTTGTACTTTTTATATCTTCAGTTGTTTGATCATTAAATTTTATTATCAGTTACTTTGATATAGGCAAATTTGTAGTGGGCAGGAAAGAGAACATAAACCAAGAAGTTAGGAAGACTACATACATTTTTTACAAGCAGGGGAATACAGGACATAATAGTGCGTGGTGTTTGTTCCTATTCTTTTTGTTGTAAATCCCTTATAATTAAGTAGATTGATCTTAAAGGGAATCTGTCAGCAGGTTTTTGCTACCTCATCTGAGAGCAGCATGATGTATTAAAAGAGTCCCCAAATCCAAAGATGTTTTACTTAGCTTACTGGATGCAGCAGTTATAAGCACAGTCACAGCTTTTAGATTTAGCTCTCAGTTTACAGTCTATAGACAGTGAGGTGCTTATCACTCAAAGGGGAGGAGTGATACTTAGAAGCCAGCTAGTCACAACAATCATAATCCTTAGGTGATAAGACCTTCAGTTTGAGTAAACAACACATAGACAACACATTGTGGAATTCTGTGTTTTAAGGTACTGTCACATTAAGCGAGATCGCTAACGAGATCGCTAAAGAGTCACCGATTTTATGACGCAGTAGCGATCTCATTAGCGATGCAGCTGTGTGTGACATGTAGCAGCGATGTGGCCCCTGCTGAGATGTCGTTGAACGCTTATGAACGTTCTGAGCCGTTTTTTGGTCGTTGGTGTCCCAATGGTGAGCCTGAATTGCTGAGTGTGACATCCTTTATGAACGACTTTACCAACGTTGCAGGTGGGACTAGGTTTTCCCAACGAAGGTCGTTATACAGATCGCTGATCTCTGATGAGATCTTTGTGTTTGGAAGCTAACTAGCGACCACATAGCGATCGCACTAGCGATCTCGCCAGGTCGTGTCATTGTCGTGATCGCTAGTGCGATCGCTAAGTGTGACAGTGCCATTACCCCTACTTCATGCTCTCCCCAGTATACATAGAAAACACCTGCATACAGACTCCCTTTAACCAGTGTATACTAACATCACTTTGTCTCTAGAGAAGTGAAATCAGAATTGTGTAGTTTGTAAATTTACATAAGATAGTAAAAGATGTACTAAGTTTGAGATTTTTGCAATAACACCAATTTGAGTGTCCATCTGTTTTAAAAGGGCTAGATAGTCTGATAAAATTGTAATATGCTAAGCAATGATGTTCTATGCTAAAAAAAACTATGCCCTCATATTGTTTATTCTTTTTTATTTTACTTCTTCATTAGTAGGCCCTATACAACCCATATATCCACTGGATGTGTGCTCACCACATGGTGCTCTTCTGAGTCAATACTGAAGATGGACTCTTGCTATATCATTTGCTCAGGAACCTTCTTCCTCAGTGATCTGCTAGCTGCATCACTTCTGTGCATATACAAGCAGTAAAATATGCATTCTCTTCTAAACAGGGACAACTGGGAAAGCATTCATATGCACATACAGTATTATGTGACCTTTGCTTTCTTTATTTCTGCTGATGCTCAGCATATGTCCAGTGTTTTACACTGGCAGCAACCTAAATAAACACTAAGGTAGATTATGGTTTAGATGAAAGGTTTTTATCATAATACACACTTTAGAAAATGGTGAAGCCAATAATCTCTTTAAGGTTTAACCTTCAGATTACTATGGAAGAAGTAATTGATGAAATGTCAAGGCATTTCTTTCTTTTATTACTCCCACCTGCATAATAAAAGCTCCTGTGTGGTCACTTGTAGTTGAATCATCAGCAAAGTTTTATCTGATTGTGAAATGGATGCCATACAGTAAAGAAAGCTCTAGGTGTGTTTAGAGACTTGTCATCTTGTTAGTCATTGAAATGCCGGGCAACAGGGTGCCTCAGTGGTAAGCACTGCAGCCTTAAGGGCCCGTCTCACATAGCGGTATCACTACCGAGATCGGTGCTGAGTCACTAGTTTTGTGACGCAGCACCGAGCTCACCAGCGATATCACTGTGTGTGACATTCAGCGATGATCAGCCCCCCTGCCGGGTATCGCTGATCGTCGCTGAAATGTCAGGACATTTTTTTGATCGCTGGTCTCCCGCTGACAGGCACGCATCGCTGTGTGTGACAGGCGGGAGACCAGCAATCCGCTGGTAACCAAGTTACACAGCGGGTTTCCAGGCGCGGGGCTGTGCCTAGAAACCCGCTGTGTACCTTGGATACCAGCGCCCTGATGCAGGGAGCTGGTATCCAAGGTACACAACGGGTTTCCAGGCACCGCGCAGCGCTTGGAAACCCGCTGTGTACCTTGGATACCAGCTACCTGCATCAGCGCGCTGGTATCCAAGGTACACTGCGGGTAACTAAGCGATGTTACCCGCAGTGTCGCTGTCCCAGATCGCTGCCTAAGCTGCCTGTTTGGCAGCTCAGCAGCGATCATGTAGTGATACACCAGCGATCCTGACAAGTGCATATCGTTGTCGGGATCGCTGGTGTATCGTTATGTGAGACCCAGCCTTTACAATGCTGGGGTCCTGTGTTCAAATTCCACAAAGAACAACACCTGTAAGGAGTTTGTATGATCATCACATGTCTTGGTTTCCTCCCACACTCTAGAAACTGGAAATTTAGATTGTGAGCCGCGATGGGGATAGTGCCAATAATGTCTGGAAAGCACTGTGGACTTAATGGTGCTATGTAAGTTAGTTAAATAATTAAATATTTATTTTGGATCTCAAATGATTCCTTTTAAAAGCTTTACTTGCCAAATTCACATTCAAAAATGTAATTAAAACAGTTAAAAAAATCAACCTGCTTTTGTCTTAACATGTTATACACAATCCTTATCACAATCAAATTCTTAAATTGGCTCAATGAGGTTTTACTGCCCATCAGCTTCAGAATTTATAAAAAATACTGGACTGAAGGTGGAAAAGCAGTGCTGGCTTACGACATAAGATATATTTTACTTTATCCACCACTCTGGGTCCATTATTCAGGGGTTCTCCAGTAGTTGATAGCATCTTGAGCTGTCTAAGTAACTGGCTAAGTTCAGGACAAGATTCCCTAGGGATGTTTCTGCCTTGCCATGAGCATCTCGTCATAGGTGGTGGTTTGAGGTGTCTCTCAAGGAGCAGCAATTGCTGCTCCTGGGAAAGAGATTTGGTCTCCAAACTGTTTGTTAAACCACCAGCTATATTGAATAACTGTATATTGCCTGTTCCCTATGTTCAACTGCCTTTGCTTCTTTCAGACTTTAATACCACTGAATATATGAGCACTGCATCAGCAGTGTTTGGGTCATAGTGATTTGCAACAGCATAATGAGTTCATCTCATTATGCTGCTGATGTCACTGCTGTGCGGTAGAGGTGGAGAATATGGCGATAAAGGTAGACAATCATTACTGAAACTGAAGAAACAAGGGAGTTTTATGGTATGGGGTCTGTGTGAGGACAATTATGGTGGTACATTATGCAGAGGGTGCAGAAATACAATGCGGGTGCAGTATAGAGAAGGTCATTGTGGGGGTAGTATAAGGAGGCATATTTTAAAGGGAGCACAATGTGGAGAGGGGCAGTGGGAAGGGGCAGTTTGGAGATAAGGACAACTTTGGGGGTAGACAGTGTAAGGAGATAGTTGAAAAGGGGCACAAGAAGGAGATGGGACAATGTGGGGAAAGTACAGTGTGGTGATATAGCATTGAGAGGTGACATTGGGAATAAAGCGTGAGGCACAGTGGGAAGAGGGGACATTGTGGACATGCAAACAGCGTGAAGGGAAACCGTGGAGACTGAACATCATGAAGTAGGGATGGTACAGTAGTTAGAGCTTATAGGGGTGAAATAATGTGTCAGTTATTGTTCATGGAGGTATATTGTAGTTGTTATAACTTATAATAGAGGATGGTATGGTAGTTTAAGATAATAAGGACGGAGAGAATGGTAGTTATTGACCATAAGAGCAGATTACTGTGCTATTTAAAGTTCACAAAAGAGGACAGAATGATGGTTACAGCTCATAAGGGGGAAAGTGTGTAAGTTATAGTGTATAACAATATACAGTGTAAGAGATCAAACAAATGCTGATTCAAGTTTTTTGAGGTAAATAAATAAAATGAATGAATACCGTAAAAGCAAAGCCCCAAAAATGCTATGTCAGAATTGCATTTATTCATCACTGCAGGTTTATATTGCACTGCAGAGAGGGGCATCATTTCAATTCTCACCTCAGGCAGCAGAAACATTATAACTGGCCTGCCTCTCTACTACTATTCCTTAATCAAAAATAGAGACTTTAACTTTCAAAATATTAACAGTCATTTGGCAATCAAAAAGTCATAATTTTTATTTCATTTGTATTAATTAGAAAAGGCACATACTTGAAAATATTTCCACCCACCTCTGCTCATTTCAACCAAGACAGTTTACTAATAATATCAAAATATCTCCCCTACTTTTCTACATATGCCCAGGCCAGACCAAAAAACTACTGCTTTATTGAACATTTAAAACTTTGATTTTCACATCCTGGTGGATTCCGTTCTGCTGGAAATATCACACCTTCATTGAACTAGTAAGATCTAACACCTTGCACAATACCAGTTTTCTAGACACATTTCCTATTTGTTTTTAACCCCTCTCTGACATTAGACGTACTATCCCGTCCATAAAACCCGTGCCATTCTGACCATGGACGGGATAGTACGTCATGCCCTTTAATGCGACATCGCGACTTAAGTAGCGGTGATCGCATTAAAATTCCGACGCCAGCTTACCTCTTGGAAGTTGGCGTCGGCATCCCGGGCTGCGTCCTCCCCCCTCAGGCCTCCCGATCGCTGTGATTGGCTGTTGAATTCTGAACAGCCAATCACAGCCTTTCTCACTGTTTCAGCCAATCAGAGCGGCTAAAACAGTGAGATCGCAGGCTAGGATCGAGTACCGATGTACTCGATCCTAGGCCTGGGCCTAGGAAAGTCCAGACCCCCCCGGATTGGCGCGATCGCCGATCACATCGATCGCGCCAATCGCAGGGCACAGCCGCGGTATATCCGCGCTGTGCCCTGCCTGTACCTGCCTGGATCGGTGCAGTAATAGCACCGATCCTAGGCCAGGGCCTGTAGGGCATGAAGGAGCTGATTGGCGCGATCGATGTCATCGACGATCGCGCCAATCACAGGGCACAGCAGCGGTGTGACCGCTCTGTGCCCTGCTAGGTGACCTGCCGGTGACCTGCCTAGGAATCGGAGCTGTGAGCTCCGATTACTAGGCCGGTGCCTAGCAACCGGCAATGCAGGGGTCTCCTTTGATTGGTGGGATCGATGTGATCATCGATCCCACCAATGACAGGTCACAGCAGCGATGTGACCGCTCTGTGACCTGTCTGCAAACTAGATCTGACCTGTCTGACCGCACTGCAGGGGTCCTCACACTTGCTGAGGATTCCTGCTGTGCGGTCACACTGCCAGATCTCCTCCTGTGCTGGGCCTTGTGGTGCCACAGTAGCCTGTGACACCACAACTCCTGCTGAAGAGAGAAGAAAGAAGAGAGAAGAAAGAAGAGAGAAGAAAGAAGAGAAAAGAAAGAAAAGACTACAAACGTGAGTTTTTGAGCCCCGATCCCTGCCCGATCCACCCCAATCCCCCCATTCCCCCCTCCCCTTTCCCCCTCTTTTTACCCCCCCTTTGCGCTGCCGAGCGTTGATTGGTGACGCAGTTCACCCATCAACACTTTCGCACCCCCCTCCGTGCGCACATCCAGCAGCCGCAAACTTTGATAAGTGACAGCGGTCACTTATCAGAGCTTGTGCCTGCCGTTTTTTTTTTCACCCCCCCTTTCCGCCACTCCCGTGCGCACATCCAGCAGCCACGGAACTTTGATAAGTGACACCAGTCACTTATCAGAGCTCGTTCCTGCCGTTTTTTGTTTTTTTTCACCAACTTTTCCGCCACTCCCGTGCGCACATCCAGCAGCCACGGAACTTTGATAAGTGACACCAGTCACTTATCAGAGCTCGTTCCTGCCGTTTTTTGTTTTTTTTCACGAACTTTTCCGCCACTCCCGTGCGCACATCCAGCAGCCACGGAACTTTGATAAGTGACACCAGTCACTTATCAGAGCTCGTTCCTGCTGTTTTTTTTTTGTTTTTTTTCACCAAATTTTCTGCCACTCCCGTGCGCACACCCAGCAGCCACGGAACTTTGATAAGTGACACCAGTCACTTATCAGAGCTCGTTCCTGCTGTTTTTTTTTTTTTTTTCCCACCAACTTTTCCGCCACTCCCGTGCGCACATCCAGCAGCCGCGGAACTTTGATAAGTGACACCAGTCACTTATCAGAGCTCGTTCCTGCTGTTTTTTTGTTTTTTTTCATCTCCCTTTCCGCCACTCCCGTGCGCACATCCAGCAGCCGCGGAACTTTGATAAGTGACAGCGGTCACTTATCAGAGCTCGTGCCTGCCAGTTTTTTTTTTCACCCCCCTTTCCGCCACTCCTGTGCGCACATCCAGCAGCCGCGGAACTTTGATAAGTGACAGCGGTCACTTATCAGAGCTCGTGCCTGCCAGTTTTTTTTTTCACCCCCCTTTCTGCCACTCCCGTGCGCACATCCAGCAGCCGCGGAACTTTGATAAGTGACAGCGGTCACTTATCAGAGCTCGTGCCTGCCAGTTTTTTTTTTTTTTCACCCCCCTTTCCGCCACCCCCGTGCGCACATCCAGCAGCCGCGGAACTTTGATAAGTGACACCGGTCACTTATCAGAGCTCGTGCCTGCCAGTTTTTTTTTCACCCCCCTTTCCGTCACTCCCGTGCGCACATCCAGCAGCCACGGAACTTTGATAAGTGACACCGGTCACTTATCAGAGCTCGTGCCTGCTGGTTTAGACTTTTTTTCACAGGCCTTTTTTTTCCCTATTCGCTTTCTTTTCTTTTAGCTTTTTCTTTTCAGCTTAGTTTACACCAATCACTATCCCCCCCCCACACACACACACAGTTATAAATAAAGTTCACACAAAGCACCACATTCACAAAAAAAATGTCCCGCCCGTCACGCTCATCCCAACAGCGCTATTCAGTGGAGGAGGCATACGCTATCCTTGCCTCCGACACTGATAGCGAGGGAGAGGATCCCACATTTCTTTATTTTTCAGATGAAGATTCTTCTTCCTCCTCATCTTCCTCCTCGGGTCCTGCGGAACCGCTACGCAGACGCCCCAGGACAGAACATGAGGCAGCGCCCGCCCCTGAAAATGAACCAGCGCACCCCTCTTCGGACCCCGTATGGACCCCGGCCCCCGAAAATTACGAGCCACTGATTCCTGATTTTGTGGCAGAATCAGGAATCAGGTTTGACACCACCGGCTTCACAGAAATAGACTTTTTCAAAGTCTTTTTCTCTGAGGATTTAATTAACCTCATGGTGGAGCAAACAAATTTGTACGCTCGGCAATTTTTGGCGCAAAACCCCCGTTCATCATTTTCCAACTGGTCTCCTGTAGACGCAGTTGAAATGATGCAGTTTTGGGGCCTGGTCCTCCATATGGGGATCCTGAAGAAGCCAGAAATTCGGCAATATTGGAGTGTTGATATTTTATACAACACTCCACTGTTCCGAATGGTCATGGCTCGGACGCGTTTTGAGGCCATCCACAAATTCCTGCATTATAATGATAATGCACAGTGTCCCCCACGAGATGACCCCAACTTTGACCGCCTGTTCAAAGTTCGGCCGGTCATCGAACACTTCAACAAAAAGTTTGCTGAAGTGTACGTGCCCCAAAGGGACATCTGCGTGGATGAGTCCTTGGTTCATTTTAAGGGACGGCTCGCATTCCGCCAGTACCTGCCCAGCAAGAGGGCAAGGTACGGAATCAAACTCTACAAGCTGTGTGAGAGTACCTCAGGGTACACACACAGCTTTAGAGTTTACGAAGGAAAGGACACCAGGATTGTACCCCCTGAGTGTCCCCCCGTCCTGGGAGTGAGTGGGAAAATTGTGTGGGATTTGGTGCACCCACTGCTGGATAAAGGTTATCACCTTTACACTGATAACTTTTATTCCAGCATCCCACTCTACAAATCCCTCTCTGCGCGAGGTACCGCAGCCTGCGGTACCGTCCGCAAAAATCAGAGAGGCCTCCCGAAGACGCTACTTGGGCAGATGCTCAGAAAGGGTGAGAGCAGAGCCCAATGTAGCGACCACCTGTTGGTGGTCAAGTACAAGGACAAGAGGGATGTCCTTCTCTTGACCACCATACATGGTGATGGCAGCGCCCTCAGCACTGTACGGGGTACCTCTACACAGGTCCGCAAACCGGACTGTGTACTGGGGTACAATAAATACATGGGGGGTGTTGATCTCTCTGATCAACTCCTCCAACCGTACAGTGCTTTGAGAAAGGCCAAGGTGTGGTACAAGAAGCTGTCCGTGCACATCGTCCAAATGGCAATGCTCAACGCTTTCCTGCTGTCACGATGTGCACGCAACAGCGATACGACGTACCTTCAGTTTCAGGAGGTAGTGGTTAAGGCCCTGATGTTTGGCGCTCAGGAAACAGCGGGCCCCAGTACTTCCGGAACTGAAGGTGCTCGTATCATACCAGGTCAGCATTTCCCGGGGGTGGTCCCGCCAACTGGAAGCAAAGGTAAGCCACAAAAAAGGTGCCGAGTGTGTTACAAAAGGGGAATACGCAAGGACACCACTTACCAATGCGACACCTGCCCCGAAAAACCTGGCCTGTGTATGAAGGATTGTTTCAAATTGTACCACACCTCAATGCACTACTAATTTACTTTACAGGAAAGATTAGTTCCAGAAGGGGGGCACATTTAGAAAAGTTCCTTGGGAGTCTACTTTCCAAAATTATGTCACTTGTGGTTTTTTTTTACTGTTTAGGCACATCAGGGGCTCTGCAAACGGAACATGACGCCCGCAGACCATTCCATCAAAGTCTGCTTCCAAAACGTCACAATTTCCCTTCTGAGCCCCAAATTGTGCCCGAACAGTTTTTTCCCACATATGGGGTACCAGTGTACTCAGGACAAATTGAACAACAACTTTTGGTGTCCAATTTCTCCTCTTAACCTTGGGAAAATAAAAAATTGGGGACTAAAACATCATTTGTGTGAGGTAAAAAGTAGGATTTTTTTTTTTCACACCTGGGCATTATAAACTTTAGTGAAACACTTGGGGGTTCAAAGTGCTCATCACACACCTAGATAAGTTCCTTAGGGGGTCAGTTTCCAAAATGGGGTCACATGTGGGGGGTTTTCACTGTTTAGGCACATCAGGGGCTCTGCTAACGGAACATGACGCCCGCAGACCATTCCATCAAAGTCTGCATTCCAAAACGTCACTGCTTCCCTTCCGAGCCCTGCCGTGTGCCCAAACAGTGTATCCCCCCAACATATGGGGTATCAGCGTACTCAGGACAAATTGGACAACCACTTTTGGGGTCCAATTTCTCCTCTTACTCTTGGGAAAATAAAAAATTGGGGACTAAAACATCACTTTTGTGGAAAAAAAAAATATTTTTTTTTGTCACGCCAGGGCATTATAAACGTTAGTGAAACACTTGGGGGTTCAAAGTGCTCACCACACACACTAGATAAGTTCCTTAGGGGGTCTAGTTTCCAAAATGGGGTCACATGTGGGGGGTTTTCACTGTTTAGGCACATCAGGGGCTCTGCTAACGGAACATGACGCCCGCAGACCATTCCATCAAAGTCTGCATTCCAAAACGTCACTGCTTCCCTTCCGAGCCCTGCCGTGTGCCCAAACAGTGTATCCCCCAACATATGGGGTATCAGCGTACTCAGGACAAATTGGACAACCACTTTTGGGGTCCAATTTCTCCTCTTACCTTGGGAAAATAAAAAATTGGGGACTAAAACATCACTTTTGTGGAAAAAAAAAAAAATATATTTTTTTTCACGCCAGGGCATTATAAACGTTAGTGAAACACTTGGGGGTTCAAAGTGCTCACCACACACCTAGATAAGTTCCTTAGGGGGTCTAGTTTCCAAAATGGGGTCACATGTGGGGGGTTTCCACTGTTTAGGCACATCAGGGGCCTCCAAACGCGACATGGCGTCCGTTCGCAATTCCAGCCAATTTTGGTTGGAAAAGTCAACGGGCTCCTTCCCTTTCAAGCCCTGCCGTGCGCCCAAACAGTGGTTCCCCCCACATATGGGGTATCAGCGTACTCAGGACATGTGGACAACAACTTTTGGTGTCCAATTTCTCCTCTTACCCTTGGGAAAATAAAAAATTGGGGACTAAAACATCATGCTTGTGGAAAAAAATCATTTTTTTTCTTCACGCTCTACATTACAAACTTGCGTGAAGCACTTGAGGGTTCAAAGTGCTCACCACACATCTAGATAAGTTCCTTAGGGGGTCTAGTTTCCAAAATGGGGTCACATGTGGGGGGTTTCACTGTTTAGGCACATCAGGGGCCTCCAAACGCAACATGGCGTCCGTTCGCAATTCCAGCCAATTTGTTTGGAAAAGTCAACGGCGCTCCTTCCCTTTCAAGCCCTGCCGTGCGCCCAAACAGTGGTTCCCCCCACATATGGGGTATCAGCGTACTCAGGACATGTTGGACAACAACTTTTGGTGTCCAATTTCTCCTCTTACCCTTGGGAAAATAAAAAATTGGGGACTAAAACATCATGCTTGTGGAAAAAATACATTTTTTTTCTTCACGCTCTACATTACAAACTTGCGTGAAGCACTTGAGGGTTCAAAGTGCTCACCACACATCTAGATAAGTTCCTTAGGGGGTCTAGTTTCCAAAATGGGGTCACATGTGGGGGGTTTCCACTGTTTAGGCACATCAGGGGCCCTCCAAACGCACATGGCGTCCGTTCGCAATTCCAGCCAATTTTGGTTTGGAAAAGTCAAACGGCGCTCCTTCCCTTTCAAGCCCTGCCGTGCGCCCAAACAGTGGTTCCCCCCCACATATGGGGTATCAGCGTACTCAGGACATGTTGGACAACAACTTTTGTGGTCCAATTTCTCCTCTTACCCTTGGGAAAATAAAAATTTGGGGACTAAAACATCATGTTTGTGGAAAAAATATGATTTTTTTTCTTCACGGCTCTACATTACAAACTTGCGTGAAGCACTTGAGGGTTCAAAGTGCTCACCACACATCTAGATAAGTTCCTTAGGGGGTCTAGTTTCCAAAATGGGGTCACATGTGGGGGGTTTCCACTGTTTAGGCACATCAGGGGCCCTCCAAACGCAACATGGCGTCCGTTCGCAATTCCAGCCAATTTTGGTTTGGAAAAGTCAAACGGCGCTCCTTCCCTTTCAAGCCCTGCCGTGCGCCCAAACAGTGGTTCCCCCCCACATATGGGGTATCAGCGTACTCAGGACATGTTGGACAACAACTTTTGTGGTCCAATTTCTCCTCTTACCCTGGGAAAATAAAAAATTGGGGACTAAAACATCATGCTTGTGGAAAAAATATGATTTTTTTTCTTCACGGCTCTACATTACAAACTTGCGTGAAGCACTTGAGGGTTCAAAGTGCTCACCACACATCTAGATAAGTTCCTTAGGGGGTCTAGTTTCCAAAATGGGGTCACATGTGGGGGGCTTCCACTGTTTAGGCACATCAGGGGCCCTCCAAACGCGACATGGCGTCCGTTCGCAATTCCAGCCAAATTTGGTTTGGAAAAGTCAAACGGCGCTCCTTCCCTTTCAAGCCCTGCCGTGCGCCCAAACAGTGGTTCCCCCCCACATATGGGGTATCGGCGTACTCAGGACATGTTGGACAACAACTTTTGGTGTCCAATTTCTCCTCTTACCCTTGGGAAAATAAAAAATTGGGGACTAAAACATCATGCTTGTGGAAAAAATATGATTTTTTTTCTTCACGGCTCTACATTACAAACTTGCGTGAAGCACTTGAGGGTTCAAAGTGCTCACCACACATCTAGATAAGTTCCTTAGGGGGTCTAGTTTCCAAAATGGGGTCACATGTGGGGGGTTTCCACTGTTTAGGCACATCAGGGGCCCTCCAAACGCAACATGGCGTCCGTTCGCAATTCCAGCCAATTTTGGTTTGGAAAAGTCAAACGGCGCTCCTTCCCTTTCAAGCCCTGCCGTGCGCCCAAACAGTGGTTCCCCCCCAATATGGGGTATCAGCGTACTCAGGACATGTTGGACAACAACTTTTGTGGTCCAATTTCTCCTCTTACCCTTGGGAAAATAAAAATTTGGGGACTAAAACATCATGTTTGTGGAAAAAAATATGATTTTTTTTCTTCACGGCTCTACATTACAAACTTGCGTGAAGCACTTGAGGGTTCAAAGTGCTCACCACACATCTAGATAAGTTCCTTAGGGGGTCTAGTTTCCAAAATGGGGTCACATGTGGGGGGTTTCCACTGTTTAGGCACATCGGGGCCCTCCAAACGCAACATGGCGTCCGTTCGCAATTCCAGCCAATTTTGGTTTGGAAAAGTCAAACGGCGCTCCTTCCCTTTCAAGTCCTGCCGTGCGCTCAAACAGTGGTTCCCCCCCACATATGGGGTATCAGCGTACTCAGGACATGTTGGACAACAACTTTTGTGGTCCAATTTCTCCTCTTACCCTTGGGAAAATAAAAATTTGGGGACTAAAACATCATGTTTGTGGAAAAAATATGATTTTTTTTCTTCACGGCTCTACATTACAAACTTGCGTGAAGCACTTGAGGGTTCAAAGTGCTCACCACACATCTAGATAAGTTCCTTAGGGGGTCTAGTTTCCAAAATGGGGTCACATGTGGGGGGTTTCCACTGTTTAGGCACATCAGGGGCCCTCCAAACGCAACATGGCGTCCGTTCGCAATTCCAGCCAATTTTGGTTTGGAAAAGTCAAACGGCGCTTCTTCCCTTTCAAGCCCTGCCGTGCGCCCAAACAGTGGTTCCCCCTCACATATGGGGTATCGGCGTACTCAGGACATGTTGGACAACAACTTTGTGGTCCAATTTCTCTCTCTTACCCTTGGGAAAATAAAAATTTGGGGACTAAAACATCATGTTTGTGGAAAAAATATGATTTTTTTTCTTCACGGCTCTACATTACAAACTTGCGTGAAGCACTTGAGGGTTCAAAGTGCTCACCACACATCTAGATAAGTTCCTTAGGGGGTCTAGTTTCCAAAATGGGGTCACATGTGGGGGGTTTCCACTGTTTAGGCACATCAGGGGCCCTCCAAACGCGACATGGCGTCCGTTCGCAATTCCAGCCAATTTTGGTTTGGAAAAGTCAAACGGCGCTCCTTCCCTTTCAAGCCCTGCCGTGCGCCCAAACAGTGGTTCCCCCCCACATATGGGGTATCAGCGTACTCAGGACAAGTTGGACAACAACTTTTGTGGTTCAATTTCTCCTCTTACCCTTGGGAAAATAAAAATTTGGGGACTAAAACATCATGCTTGTGGAAAAAATATGATTTTTTTTTCTTCACGGCTCTACATTACAAACTTGCGTGAAGCACTTGAGGGTTCAAACTGCTCACCACACATCTAGATAAGTTCCTTAGGGGGTCTAGTTTCCAAAATGGGGTCACATGTGGGGGGTTTCCACTGTTTAGGCACATCGGGGCCTCTCCAAACGCGACATGGCGTCTGTTCTCAATTCCAGCCAATTTTGGTTTGGAAAAGTCAAACTGCGCTCCTTCCATTCCGAGCTCTGCCGTGTGCCCAAACATTGGTTTTCCCTGACATATGGGGTATCGGCGTACTCAGGAGAAATTGCACAACAACTTTATCAGTCCTTTTTCTCCTTTTTCCCTTGTGAAAATAAAAAAAATGTTTGTAAAAGATCATTTTTGTGACTAAAAAGTAAAATGTTCATTTTTTCCTTCCACGTTGCTTCAGCTCCTGTGAAGCACCTGAAGGGTTAATAAACTTCTTGAATGTGGTTTTGAGTACCTTGAGGGGTGTAGTTTTTAGAATGGTGTCACTTTTGGGTATTTTCTGCTATATAGACCCCTCAAAGTGACTTCAAATATGAGGTGGTCCCGAAAAAAAATGGCTTTGTAAATTTTGTTGTAAAAATGAGAAATCGCTGGTCAACTTTTAACCCTTATAATTTCCTAACAAAAAAAAATTTTGCTTCCAAAATTGTGCTGATGTAAAGTAGACATGTGGGAAATGTTATTTCTTAACTATTTTGTGTGACATATTTCTCTGTTTTAAGGGAATAAAAATTCAAAGTTTGAAAATTGCAAAATTTTCAAAATTTTTGCCATATTTGCGTTTTTTTCATAAATAAATGCAAGTTATATGGAAGAAATTTTACCACTATCATGAAGTACAATATGTCACGAGAAAACAATCTCAGAATCGCGAAGATCCGTTGAAGCGTTCCAGAGTTATAACCTCATAAAGAGACAGTGGTCAGAATTGTAAAAATTGGCCCGGTCATTAACGTGCAAACCACCCTTGGGGGTGAAGGGGTTAATGACTGCTTAGAAAAAGCAAACAAGGACTACACAAAACAGTTTTTGCCCCAACCTTTTTTTTTCCTCCTCTAGTTTTATTTCACAAAACAGAGAAGATACAATTTGTTACGGTTTTCCCTTATATATTCATATACTTTGGCTAAAGATTTTGATGCATTCTTTACACAAAGGACTGACAAAATAACCTTCAATCTGCAAGACTTGCTTAACTCACATGCCAAAATCTATCGCTCCCAATAATTTTCTTCTGTCTTTAACTAAAGACTAGTTTTTTAACCCGATGCTTCATGATCCTGTCCCAATCAGTCACTTCTCGCCTAACTTTAAACCTTCTTCACCCCAGTATTTTTACTTGGTTCTCCAACTTTTCCAACCTAGTTGTCCATCTTCAAATAAGTCCTTCAGCTCAATTCTTCACCATTTTTTTGAGGAAGTGCTCAAAAAATTAATGTTTGATCACTTACATTGAAGCAACCTTTGTCAAAGTTGCTAGAAGTCTCTTAATTGCAAAATCAAAGAGACGCTGTTCCTTATTTTTCCCTATAGATTTGTTAGCTTATAATGTTAAATTGACCACTCTAACAGTTGTGCTCAAAAGTTTACATACCCTGACAGAAAATTACATACCCTGGTGTTTTTGGCCTGATAACATGCACAGACTTTAAATCAAATGGGTATGAATGGCTACTAAAGATTACATCTTCACCTGTGACCTGTTTGCTTATAATCAGTGTGTATGCATAAACGCTGACTGAGTTTCTAGGATCCACACAGACTCTTTCAGCTTTCATCCATCCACTGACATTTCTGGATTGTGAGTCATGGGGAAAGCAAAAGAATTGTCAACGGATCTACGAGAAAAGATAGCTGAACTGTACAAAACAGGAAATCCCTGGAATTGATAATACCAGTCAGCAGCATTCAAACTGTGATTAACAAATGGAAAATCAGGGGCTCTGTAAAAACAAAAACACGATCAGGTAGAACACCAAAAAGTTTGTCAGCAACTGCCAGGAAAATTGTTTGTGATGCAAAGAAAAACCCACAGATAACATCAGCTGAAATACTGGACTCTCTGAAAACTAGCAGTGTGGCTATTTCAAGATGCACTTGAAGAAAAATGGGCTGCATGGTCTAGTCACCAGAAGAAAGCCATTACTGCGCAAATGCCATAAAGTATTTCTTCTACAAGATGCAAAACTGCACAGAGACAAGCATCAAACCTTCTGGAACAAGGTAATTTGGAGTTATGTGACCAAAATTGAACTTTTTGGCCACAACCATAAATGTTACATTTGGAGAGAGGTCAACAAGATCTATGATGAAAAGAACACCATTCCTACTGTAAAGCAAGAAGGTGGATTTCTGATGTTTTGGGGAGGTCTGAGCTATAAAGGCACAGGAAACTTGGTAACAGTTGAAGGAAAGATGAATGCAGCATGTTATGAGCAAATACTGGAGGCAAATTTGCAATCATTAGCCCAGAAGCTGCGAATGGGACGTACTTCGACGTTCCAACATGACAACGATCCAAAACACAAGGCCAAATCGACCTGTCATTGTCTACAGCAGAACAAAGTGAAGGTTCTGGAGTGGCCATCGCAGTCTCCTGACTTCAATATCATTGAGCCACTCTGGGGAGATCTCAAGTGTGCAGTTCATGTTAGACAGCCCAGGAATTTACAGGAACTGGAGACTTTTTGCCAAGAAGAAAGAGCAGCTTTACTGTCTGAGAAAATAAAGAACCTCATCCACAACTACCACAAAAGACTTCAATCTGTCATTGATGTTAGACGAAGCAATACATGGTATTAAGAAAAGTGGTATGTAAACTTTTGATCAGGGTCATATGAATGTTTTGGGTTGTGATTATGATTTAAAAAGAGAAAATGCAGTAGCTTAACAATAAATGGCTTCACCCAACCACTAACCATAAGTGGAGAAAAAGTTTTGATGTTACCATTCATATTCTCTAAAAAAAGGCCAAGAAAGAAAAAATTATGGAGGGGTATGTAAACTTTTGAGAACAACTGTATACACTCTTTTTTTCTGCCAGAAAGCACTTTAGTTTATGGACAGCTGATTCAATTGATATTCGGATGTATTTGGTGCTTGCTTGACATTTCATAGGCCTAAGTTTGTTGGGAAGAAAAAAGTTAGATTACTCACTTAAGGTGTCATGCAGCAACTTAATCTACACTGTCAATTCAGAATACATGAGCTATCAGTTATTTTTAGCATGCATTCCATGGGGAAGTTGGGAGGAATGAATGTCAGCCGAACACTCATTAAGGCTCGTTTCATAATAGTGTTCGGCAGGGCTGCATACTTCCTCCGTTAAGTCCCGCCCACTGCCTCACCTCTTCCGTTCAGCTCCGCCTACATCTGCATACATCCTGCATACCCTATCTTTAACATTGGGTATGCAGGCCATGCGGATGTATGCGGATGCATCCGCATACGTCGTTTTGACGCTGCGCCGACTGCAACAAAATGCAACATGTTGCATTCAACAGAGACACATCCAGCTGCATATTAATCAGCAAACAACGAGGGAATGGCACAGACCGTGCTCAACCCCATAAACAGAAAAAACAGCAACTCATATAATAACATGAAATAAGGAGAACAGAGAGTTCCTAGGTAAGCCAATTAGTGCTTATGGCCTTGCGATTGCCCACTGAGGGATACGGGTCTTTTCCTGGGGCATATTGGTCTTATGGTGGAGTTTGTCATTATATTACATACGTGACAGTGTATATTGTGGGAGGTTTCTCGTCCCTCCCGTCTGTTCCATATTGGTTTGCACATATACTATTATAATCTGAGTATTTTCTTGTGATGTAATTTAATTAATGAAATAAACTTACTGTTTTATATATTTATCACCATATACTCTCTGTTCTCCTTATTTCATGTTGCATTCAACACAGTTTGGTGCAGCGTCAAAACAAGGCATGAGCATCCGCATACTTCCGCTTGGCCTGCATGCCCAATGTTAAAGACAGGGTATGTGTTGTGAATGTGTTAGAAATGAATTCTGAGTGGGAGCTCCCTCTGGTGGTTACAAACAGTACTGAATCATTCAATGAAGATTGTGAAGATCAGGAGTTACAGACTGGTCTTATATAAGGGAGGTTCCCGCCCATCAGGGTTGCCGGTGATCAATTGTTCTTGTCTCAACTTTGGTTCCTGGTTCTCTTGGAAGCTTGCTGTGTTTTGCCTGCATCTTCTGCTAACAGATAAGATTTTTCCTGCTTGTATTTTTGTGCCAGCTTTTTGCATTGTTTCCTGCACTCTTGTGGAGGTCAGCCAGGTCCCCTCCGGGAGGCTTGTGCTCCTCTCAGTTTATCTGAGCCTCTGTTATTTGTTCATTTGCCTTTTCCAGTTTTTTCAGTGGCTGCTGCTTAGTTTTGTTACACCAGAGAACTAATTTAGGTGGTAGAGGTCGTGTGATCTCAGGTGTTTTTGTAATTAGTAGGGTTGGTAAGTTTTAGGGTTTTTTGGGATTGCAGTAAGTGCCCTTCCTATCCTTTTCTTTCTAGGAAGATTGGGCCCCAACGTTTGCTCATACTATTTTCTGTCTGTGTCTGTATTTCCTCTTGTCTAACCGCCATTACATGTTTGGGGGCTTCCCATGTTCTTTGGGGATCTGCTCCGGGGCAGATAGTTTTCCTCTTTCTATCTTTAGGTGTAGTTAGCTTCTCAGGCTGTGACGAGGCATCTAGGACCAACGTAGGTACGCTCCACGGCTGCCTTTAGTTGTGGTGGTTTAGTCAGGGTACTGCAATCCAGTAGATTCCAACCTCTCTGGTGTATTGCCGTTTTTGCCTGCTCTCCTCAGCTACCAAAACATAACAGGTATGCAGGATGCATGCAGATGAAGCAGAGCTGAACGTAAGAGGTGTGACAGTGGGCGGGGCTTAACAGAGGAAGTACGCAGCCCTCCGCAGCCCTGCCGAACGCTAGTGTCTTTATTCTTTAAATCACATCTCACCACCTGTGAACTTGAACTAATCCTGTCCCACCTCATCCCAAATCTCACCACAGTCTTCATCCAAACCCTAAACCATCTCTTTAACCTGTCACTAGCAACTGGTGTTTTCCACTCATGCGTCAAACATGCCTTAATCACACCATTCTCAAAAAGCCCTCCCTTGATCCATCCACTCTGTTTAGTAGGGTTGAGCATTCCGATACTGCAAATATCGGGTATCGGCCGATATTGGCTGTATCGGAATTCCGATTCCGAGTACCGATATTTTCGTCATATCGGATACCGGAATCGGGATTGTCACTGTCACTGTCAGTGTCCGTCGGTCGAGTCTGTCAGGAGTCAGCGGCACTTACCTGGCAGAAGATCTCCGGCGGTCACGGGCTGGACTGCTTCATGGCCGCCATCATCTTTCCCCGGCGGTCACATGCAGTTTCTCGCGATAACTGCAGTGACTGCTGGGTAATCCCGGCCGTAAAGCAGTCAGTCCGATGACGTCACCGCCGGAGAAGCAGGTAATCAGCTGTGCTGCGCCGGGATGTCAGGCTCTGCCTGGCATTCCGATGTAGCAGAGCTGGATCGTCGTGGGACAGTCGTTACTATGGACTGCGTCGGACAGGTGGTATACTGTTGGTTTGTTTTTTTTCTTTTTTTACAGGAGATCGATGGCATCGCAGGAATGAGTGTATAATAAAAGAAATGAAAACTGTGTTGTCTCTTTTATTTCATTAAAAGACTTTTTTCTTGCTGTGTCTTTTTTTTAAACATTTAAAAACTTTGGATTAATAATGGATCGGTGTCTTATTGACGCCTCTCCATTATTAACCGGGCTTATTGTCACCGTGCAATCAACGGTGACATTAACCCCTTATTACCCCGCTTGCCACCGCTACAGGGCAAGTGGGAAGAGCCGGGTAAAGTGCCACAATTGGCACATCTTTTGATGCGCCAAATGTGGGGCTGCTGTAGCCTGGTATTATCAGGCTGTTGAGGGCCAAAATCCATGGCCTTGACAGTCTTTTAATACCAGACCGCAGCAGTCTGCATTTTACTTGGCTGGTTAACAAAAATAGGGGGGATCCCCACGCCGTTTTTTTTTTCGAGGGGATCCCCTATTTTTGTTAACCAGCCAAGCTAAGCAGACTGCTGTGGCCTGGTATTATCAGGCTTGCAAGGTCCATGGATATTGGATCCTTACCAGCCTGAAAAACCAGGCCTCAGCGGTCTGCTTCATCTGGCTGGTTAACAAAAATAGGGGGGACCCCACGCAAATTTTTTTCGAGGGGATCCCCTATTTTTGTTAATCAGCCAAGATATGCAGACTGCTGTGGCCTGGTATTATCAGGCTGGCAAGGTCCATGGATCTTGGCTCCTTAACAGCCTGAAAATCCAGGCCTCAGTGGTCTGCTTCATCTGGCTGGTTAACAAAAATAGGGGGGACCCCACGCCATTTTTTTTTCGAAGGGAACCCCTATTTTTGTTAATCAGTTCCCTCTGACGTCACTGATTGTGTCCCTGGCTGACCTGAAGTGAAAGTGGAAAGCAATCAATTAAGCTTTCCACTTCCTCTCCTGTCAGCCAGGAGAGGAGCTCATTCTTTGGGGGTTTACTGTGAGGCTGCAGCATTAGCTGCGGTCCCTGCAGTAAACATTAACCCTTTCTGAAGGATTACACCGTGGGACCTGACTGTGCATCGGATTGGTAAGAATAATTTTGCTTTTTATTTTATTTTTATTACAGGAAATGGTTTTAGCAGGTAAATAAAATATGGTCAAAAACTGTGTGATTATTTCATTAAACTTATTTTTTATTAAAGTGTGTGTGTTTGATTTTTCTTTCATACAATAGGATTAATAATTGATAGTTGTCTAATTGACAGCTCTCAATTATTAACCTGGCTTAAAGTGACCTTTCAATTGCAAGGTCATTTTAACCCCTTATTAACCCATTCGCCACCGCTACAGGGCAATGGGAATAGACGGGCAAAGTGCCAGAAAGGGCAAATCTAATTAGAGATTTGCCCTTTCTGGGGTGTCTGGGGGCAGATGTTAGTAGCCGGGGGGGCAAAAATAATGGTCCATCTCTGGGCTATTATTATCTGCCCCCACTCACTGGCTTTGTCTGTCTGGTTGCGAAAATAGGGCGGGAGCCCACGCATTTTTTTTCAGCAATTTTACACCTCATATATATATATACATGTCATTGAGTTTGTGACACATATATATATATATATTTATAGTTCATACACTTCTACATAGTATAATAGCCGCTAATTCAATTGCCGGCTTTTGTGAAAATGCAGAACCCGACATGAAATGACACTTGGTTTACATAGAGTTAACCATGTCTTTTCATGTAGTTTGATATCTGATTTGCACAAACAATTACATGAGTGTAAGTGTGCAAAATTTCACACCTGTAGGGGTTAATTAAAGGTGTAAATTCGTAGCAAAAAAGTCCGTTTTTTTTACAACGAATTTACACCTTTAATTAACCCCTATAGGTGTGAAATTTTGCACACAGCCACTCATGTAATTGTTTGTGCAAATCAGATATCAAACTACATGAAAAGACATGGTTAACTCTATGTAAACCAAGTGTCATTTCATGTCGGGTGCTTCTGTCTTTTCACAAAAGCCGACTTTACCCGTCAATTGAATCAGAGGCTATTTTACTATGTAGAAGTGTATAAACTATAAATATATGTATATATATATGTCACAATGACATGTATATATATATATATATATATATGTATTCTATGTGTGTATGTTTAGTGTTTACAAGGAAAGAATGGGTTTTTTTTAGTTACGATATTTTGTTCCCATAGACTTACATTGGATTTCCGGTATCGGTATCGGGTATCGCCGATATTTTAATGGTATCGGCGATACCATTCCGATTCCGATACTTTTGGATATCGGAAAGTATCGCTCAACTCTACTGTTTAGCTATTGCCCCACATCACTACCCCCCACGCCTCAAAACTACTGGAACAACGAAACCATCTTGAACTGTCTTCCAACCTCTCCTCTCGTTCCCTCTTCGCCTGCTTAAAATCTGGCTTCTGACTGCACCATTCCACTGAAACTGTCCTGACTATCGGCACCAATGTCATAGTAACTACCAAATCCAAGTGACACTACTCTATGCTCCACCTCCTGTAACTGTCATCTGAATTGGACACAGTGAACCTTTCCCTTTTACTATATATTCTCTCATCTATTGACATCACAGACTTGGCCCTATCTTGAAACTCCTCATATCTAACAAGCCAGACATTCAGCATCGCCCATTCACATACCACCTCCTCATCTCGCCACTTATCTATGGTTGTCCCCAAAGTTCAGTTTTTATACCCTAGCTCTTCTCCATATACTCCTTCAGCCTGGGGCAGCTTATAAAGTCACATGGCTGTCAGTATCACCTCTATGCTGATGACACACAGATCTACCTCTCTGGACCCGATATCACCTCCTTACTAACCAGAATCCCATAATGTTTGTCTCCTTTTTCATCTTTATGCTCTTCTAGATTTGTAAAATCTAACATATACAAAACAGAATTAATCATATTTCCCCCATCTCACTCAACCCCCCAACAGACATATGCCCACTCTCTCCAGTCCCACAAGCTTGCTGCAATTTGGGTAACCCTTGACTCTGATTACATTCCTCAACCAAAAATCTGCAAAAACAGTAGTGCATGCCCTCATCATCTCCCACCTTGATTATTGCAACCTCCTGCTTTGTGGCCTCCCCTCTAACACTCCGCTGCTCAACAAATCTATTTCTCCTCTGCAATTCCCTGACCACTCTTCCCTGCTAATCGCTTTACTGGCTCCCTATTGCCCCAAAACTCCAGTTCAAAATCCTAATCTTGGTCTACAAAGCCATCCACAACCTGTCTCCTCCATACATCTCTGACAGTCTCCCGGTATTACCTGCATGCAACCTCCAATCCTCACAAGATCTCCTCTATTCCCCTCTTTTCTCCTCTTTCATCAAACACATACAATATTTACAGCGCTCCTGTATGCAATGGCACTTATGGAAATATTAGTATTGTGATTTTTTATTAATGATCAGTATGGTAGCATTCAATCACTATGTGTTGGTAAAATGTGAACTGTCATGGTGTGGCAGTATTTATCCCTTGTATGTGGCATTATTTGGTCACTATGTGGTGGTAATATGTGATCTGGTCATGATGTCGCGGTGTTGTTTGCTTGTATGTGGAATTATTCGGTCATTATGTGGTGTTAATATGTGATCTGGTCATGATGTGGTGGTATGTGTTCCTTGTATATAGTATTATTCCGTTACTATGTGGTTGCAATATGTGGTCTGGGCATGGAATTATGGTACTTGTCCATTGTATGTGGTATCATTGGTCATTTTAAAAAAATGTATGCAACACATTCCCTTAAAGAAAAATAAATAAAAATATACCTAAAAAGAGTGTTGGATACTTTAGGAAGTGTTTCGTAGTTTATAGTAGAGTAGGGCCCTGCCAAACGAGTCTACCTTGTTGTGGTGAAAGCCTTAAAAAATATTTTGGCCAAAACTAAAGCTGATGGCTATGCATGTGATATGGTGTATGATGAGAATTGTTAATGTGTGATTGGGGAGGATGTCGTGAAGAAGTGGAGTTTTGCCAAGAGTGAGCGGTTTGACTGCGGAAGGTTCAAGGGGTGGAAGAGTAGCTGATATAGAGGTGGAGATGGGTTGAAGACTGAGCGGTGTCTTAAGGAGGCCCTAAAATTTTGCCAGTATGGGGCCCAGAAATTCCTGGTGGCAGCCCTAATTACACTCGTCTGCACCTTACCTAATTTTATAAATAAATATAATGAAGTTCTATGCCAGAAATATGCGAGACAGTGTATTTTAATACCTTCAGTTCCAATTATGAGTTAAATACCTGCCTTTACACAATATAATATCCTACAGCCTGAAAAAATAACAACCTATAAAATATAGTGCAGTCCATTTCCATCCATATATCCCTCAATTCCTTTGAAATTCACATAATATGTAGTTGCAAAAAGAACCTGTTTTTTGCAGTGATGTAAATGTGTGCAGATCTAGAACTGATTTATTTTGTGCTATAGACAAAGAGTTGCACTTTTATTCTGCAAAATATAAGACATTATATTTTATTCATATTTATTATTGCATTTTCAGACACATTATCAAATAAGGTACAGAATGTTCTACAATGAATATAGCTGAATGTTTTCACTGTCAGTTTATGAAAGCAAAGTTATCTTTAGTAAATCACACACATTCACTATTTATACAGTGAAAATATGAGTATGGCAGGATGCTAAACGCACTTCTATGAATCACAATACATCACAGTTAGATGGCAGATTTTATTATGTTTTAAAAGACGTGACTGTTGCATTTTGGACATAAATGTGATGGATACTTCCTTTGCAGGACTGGCATATTAATATATTATCTAATTGTAAACTTTTCACCTTTTGAAGGAACTGCAT
Source organism: Oophaga sylvatica (assembly GCA_033576555.1). Taxonomy (NCBI): domain Eukaryota; kingdom Metazoa; phylum Chordata; class Amphibia; order Anura; family Dendrobatidae; genus Oophaga; species Oophaga sylvatica. The sequence goes on from JARQOD010000002.1 coordinate 544,866,234, forward strand.
GTGCTGAATCTGAGAGAAAAAATGATTTTATTACAATTCAGCTGAGTGATTGTATAACCTATTTGAGGTCAAGCTAATCATTACCCAGGAAGAGGCTACTAAAAATGTAACACTTTAAGATGGAAAAAAATATACCAAAGCATAGGGTAATTAAGAAGGTGAAGTCACACTTTTGAAGGTAAAAATTGCATATTTTTTAAATGATCACTTTCTCATAATTAATAGGCTGACCTGTAATGTTTTCTGTAACTCATGAGTCAGCCTTGTTGTGCAGCCTTAAGTCAGAAGAGGGCATGGGATTTAATGACAATACTATTTTACAGGCAGAGTAGTAACACAGTAATATCGTTAAGCCTTTGTTTTTCTTTGTTTGCTGATATCAGGAGATATCAGTGGGAAAATTAAGGAAATATGTGTCTGCTTTTAACAATTTTGGAAACTTTTTTATAAACACGATGGACCACTAAAATACATTGAAAACGTTATTCAACATTGTGATACAATTATTTTTATAAATCGGACACATTTTAGTTTACGTCAGCATGGCTAAGAATAGCGACTTAAATTAACAAAGGCATTTTTATTAAGTTTATGTATTTTATTACTTGTTTATTTTGTAGTTGCTAATTTTTTTCATTTAACACATTGTGCCACCATAAAGTTATAAAAGACCTTTGAGGGCAATGTAATATTTAAACATATTTATTTTCATCTTATTTCACTTGTAACTGGGGCATGAATATTAGCCCCAGTTACAAGGGACATTCAACTTCTTGGTTGCATTGCAGAGCTGTAAGGCTATTCTAGCACCAAGCTTTTCCTTCTTCCTCCCTATTCACAATGATCATATGACCTCTGTGTAAAGAGGAGAAAGCACCATCAGCGCTTAGTATTACAGCATTTTTTTAGTTCTGTGTATACAGCGATAGAGAAGATACAGATGGTAATAAACCATCTGTGCCTTCTATATGGAAACTTTGGCTCTCTCTGATTGGCGGATCCCTGCTCCCGCAGTTACACGAATAGCTATGCTACGATGCAGTAGTGTTTTAAGAATTTTATTGCAGAGTAAGACTGGGAAAGTCTAGACTTTTAAAGTCTATGATTGGTGTAGAACAGTTAGGCTGGAAACAGACTAGCGTATGGCATATGATGCTAGAGCGTTGGATGCAATATGCTAATGAATCTTGGCTCGAGCTCTGCTGTGAGCGTACACCAAGTGTTATGCTACTGTGCTCCAATCCTCTCTCGCAGCACAGGTGTGGAGGAGATGGAGAAAGTAATTTCACCATCTCCTCCATGGCCTGACTCAGAGTATAACAGATTGCACTGGGATGACATCCGAGTGCAGTCTGATGTTTCACAAGCTAATCGCAGCATGCTTTGATTGTTCCTTCATGCGGAATTGACATAAGAATGTAATCGCAGATGTGAGCTGCCCCACAGTATAACACTATGCCGAGTGCTATGCGATAAAACATGTTATAACTAGTATGACTCTGACCTTAAAGGGTTAATCCACCTTTCAAGACAATTTTTAAAAATAAAATTTAAATGCATAGATTTAGTGTTAAAATCATTTTTACAGTTGTGTTTCATTAAAAAAATGCAACCTTAGGTTTTTAGAGGCTTTTTGTTTCCTAGCACATTAAACTTTAATATGGTTATAAATAAGCATAGAGTTAAGGGAAGCTCAGAAAAAAATTACAAAAATTTTTCTAGCTCCCCATCTAATTGTCATAGTAAGCTCACTGATGGATTCTCAATTAAAGATGCTGTCCACTATGTGGAAAACCCCTTCTCATATCCCATGCTTGGCGACAATAAAATAAAAAAGCTTGGACTCACCTCTGATGCTGCTGCTGTTTCAGCAATTTTCTGTGGCTATTACTATTCTGGGGCCATCGTGTGGTTATGACATGTGAGCCCGGCGCCCAATCAGCTTTGGCGTCAATGGCCCACTTCTGCAGACGGCATTATATTCTTCTTTAGATATGCCTCCCTCTTTCCATTTGATAAACTTTTCTTTCTTCCTTTTTAGCATGTGTTTAAGTTCTGTGTTCATCCATCCTGGTTTCCTTATATGCTTCCTATTCTTCCCTCTTTTCGGAATTGTTAACGATTGTGCTTTGAAAATCTCATTTACCAAGATTTCCCATCCTTCCTGGACATTTTGTCCTTAAGGAAATCCAGCCATTGAATCCCTCCAATTCTCTTTCTGAGTCCCTTAAAATCTGCCTTTCTGAAATCTAACCTTGACGTAGTGGGTGTACTGGAGCTGACACCATTAAGAGCAGCAAGGTCATGATGACATTTCTGAGCTATTGACAGAGTCAGATTATAGATTGGCGCATACTATTGATCTGCACATGCGCAGCCCTGAGAGTGATGGTGTCTCACATGATCTGGGACAGCAGAGCAGGTCACAGAAATAGTTACCGGTTAGTCATCGACCTGAGACCGGCAAGGGAGAAGAAAGGAGAAGAGAAGACAGACAACTGTAAATGTAGGTCAACTTCCTGCACTTGTGAACTAATTTGCATAAACATTTGCAGATGGATTTCTAGAGAATAAAGAAATGGACTTATAGTGCAAACATATGAGAGAAATAAAGGTTTCAGATGCTTTACGTAGATAACATCAGTTTAGGGTCTATTAATCTGCTGACAGGTCCCCTTTAAAATTTAGACTGATTACGAGAAGAAAAAACTTAAAAAAATGCTTTCTGGAATTCACTTTTTAATTATTTTTTTGTGGGTGGGATGTTCTGTAGATGTCTATTCAATCTCTTACGATGCATCTTAAGACATCAGATGCAACAGTGAAGATACAGTAATTTTAATGCTAAGTTGATTATCAAAGTCAAGTTGTAATCTATTTCTTCCTAATATACTTCCTATATCCCAGAGTTTTATGTCTTTCTACAACAATTAAGGAATCTGCTTCCCTGACCTTTTAGGGTCATCACAACACAATACCAGACCCCAATCAGAGGGTAATAAAACCTTCACTCCTTATCTATGAACTAGTCATATTTATGTTAATCCCTTTGCCATAATGACAGTTCCGCTTCACGTCACTTGTCTTACCTATTGCATTATTCCTGTGTCCTCTTGTGTATAAATATGTGATTCTTCAGCTTTTGTTTTAGTCTTTGCCTGATGAAGAGACCTGCGTAGTCTCGAAAGCTTGCAATTTGTTACCATCTTTTCAGTTAGCCATTAAAAGGTATCAACCACTGAGGACTCTCAAGTCTAAATATTTTTCTAATATACTTTAGGATTTCATAATAAAACCTATACATGAGGCCTGATGAGAAGATCTAAAATAGATAATACATCAAAAAACAAAAAATTTGTTTTGGTGTGAAAAAAATCAAGATTATTGCAAGTACAGTTATCACCTGCACTGTTTCTCTTCTCATCATTTCAGTTTTCAGTCTCAAGAAGCCTGTCAGGTCTAAGACTGTATCAGCATATCGTCTCAATAGATCAGAATCAAATTTAAGACATTTCGCACAGGTTAAAAAGAGCTAATGGATGGAAATCATATATCTGCAATCTGGAAACTATAATTTTAACCCCTTAGCACTGACCTGGACAGTGATATGGGGTAGCGCAAAATGATCTGCTTATTTCTACTCCATACTATGGTATAATATTCTCCATGGTGCTGCTTCTTTTGAACATGTGTTACAGTACAGAGACCGGACAGCAAGAATCTATTAATATAATGTATCTCTTGTGTAGTAGCAGATCATTGTAACTGGACTTCTTTATTAGAGCTAAACTTGAAATACAAATATAATTCAAGAGGTTGTCTGTGACTTTTACATTGATGGCCTATCTTTAGGATAGGCCAACAATGCCTGACTGGTGGAGGTGCAAAATCATGTGCCCCCCACCAATCAACCATCCCCGGTGTCGGCAGCAGCCATAACTGCTCAGTTAAGTAGCTGCACAGCACAGCTCCATAAACTCTATAGTAGCCATGGACAGGTACCGTATATCCACCACCTACTGAAATCAATAAGTGGTGGATATGCAGCACCCGGCCATAGTCACTAATCTATCAACGGAACTACATTGTGCACCTCCGTAACTAAGCAGTACCCACCATCAAAACTGGGAACAGCTGATCATTGGAGGAGCCGTGTGTCAATCCCCCACGGATCAGACTTTTATGACCTATCCTAAGGATAGAATATGAATGTAAAAGTAGTGGATAACCTCTTTAATTACAGCCTAGTTATCCAATGTGGGGTGTTTTTCAATATCGGAAAACAAGTAAAAACCAAAAATGTTAATGTCTCGTGATGTCATAGATGTATGTTAAAGATAGTAACACTGATGATAAAAATCACAATACTAATGGTTGCGATAGTAGTAATAATACATCTTTACAAGTATACTATGTGTCATCTTTTCAATCATTACAAAATTTTACTTATACTCATTTTATTCAATGTTTGAAAGAATGATAACTAAACCTAAAGTGTTTTTACGCACAATTGGACAGTGTGCGTTTTCCGACAAGACTATTGATTATTTTTTTCAAATTTGGTAATGTCATGCATGTCATCATTGGTTAAGTAGAGTGCAGCGAAAAGTTAGGATTTTGATTTGTATGGAAATAAGTACAAAGGAGTGTAATAGACAGATGGCAGTGATGAGAAATAAAGTCGTTTTCTGCTGGAGGTATGATTTAGTGCAAATGTTTCTTCGTTACAAAGTTTGGGAAATTTTTGTTATATATTGTATCTGTTATTTTCTCAAGGAGTGCCCCTTTACTCTGCAATGTGGGTTGCACAGTGCGGTCTATAGGACAACTAATGGTGGCACTAAAGAGACCTCCGAAGTGATTTGTTTATCAATAATAAGCTAGGTGGACACATTTCAGAATGTCATGTGTCAGCAATTAAATAGGCCAGCATGACGAATATCATATAATGGTATCACCTTATAATAAATTAGTTCCATTTATCTGCCATTGCATTGTAGTAGAGGCTATAAATCTATAGGTTTCAGTTATATTGACAAACGATAGTCAGTAAATGGAAACACATAAAGTAAAAAGGCAAAGGGAAATAATGAAATTAATTTATGGTTGCTGTTGATGACAACCTTGAGACTGTCATTCTTTCAGTCTGACGTTAGGGACATTAAATCAGAAAAAAGAGCAGCCGACGAGAAAAAAGAAAGGCATTTGTTGGCAATATAAAAAGGAAACAACTATGACAGATTCAAGCCCCAATGTTCATTCTGCTTCAGCATTAACCTTGATAAATATTTCACTGTAGTAAGAAAAGAAAATGTACTTCTGGGAGGAGTGTTGCAATATTGTAGAGTACAGAGATTGCGTTCCACATGGCTGATAATTTTGCGTGTATCATTCTAAAAAACATTGTGCATGAAATCAGTCAGAATCTCATCTGTGCATGAAGAATCTGATTTTTATATTGGTAGAAATTTATCAGTAGTGTCATAACATGCATGAATATGCAAGAGAAAATTCCACAAAATGCTCAAAATTGAAAAAGCATGTAACATAATTAAAGTTTTGCACGTCTCTATATTTACGGTATACATATTCAGTGTCCCTGGCCATAGACTGGCAAAATGACAATCTCATGGTTGTCATCAACAGCAATGTTTAGCGAAAGATTCAGGCAGGTATGGAAAAAATGCTGCAAAGTACAAACTTTCAAAAATAGAAAGGTTAAAATAATAATCTAAAGATGCAAAGATAGTTCTTAATTGCTTTGGCTGCATGCTTGTGGTCATTAATTTGCTGCACAGTAAAAGAGTATTTTGCTCCCTGATAGCAGCTTACATAAACATAAGTATAAATGGTAAAGCTACCAGAGATGATGTAGTCACTGCATAAGGAATCCAAGACAGTGTCCCTCCACTCGAAGCGCGCCGAAGCGCGTTTCACCTCTCTTCTTCTGAGTATCACAATTCTTAATTTTATGTAAGCTGCTATCAGATAGACATTTAACTTTGAGACTTGGTAAGTGTTCATAGGGGAAATTTAGGGATTTATTAATTTGGTGAATTTGAATTTTATTTATTTATTGCTCCTGGCCACATTGTTTGTGTTACCAGTAGAGTTGAGCGATACTTTCCGATATCCTAAAGTATCGGAATCGGAATGGTATCGCCGATATCACTAAAATATCGGCGATACCCGATACCGATACCGGAAGTCCCATGTAAGTCTATGGAAACAAAATATCGCAACTAAAAAAACCCCATTCTTTCCTTGTAAACACTAAATATACACACATAGAATACATATATATATATACATGTCATTGTGACATATATATATACATATATGTATAGTTTATACACTTCTACATAGTAAAATATCCTCTGATTCAATTGCCGGGTAAAGCCGGCTTCTGTGAAAAGACAGAAGCACCCGACATGAAATGACACTTGGTGTACATAGGGTTAACCATGTCTTTTCATGTCGTTTGCTATCTGATTTGCACAAACAATTAAATCAGTCTATGTGTGCAAAATTTCACACCTGTAGGGGTTAATTAAAGGTGTAAATTCGTTGTAAAAAAAACAGACTTTTTTGCTACGAATTTACACCTTTAATTAACCCCTACAGGTGTGAAATTTTGCACACATAGTACTGATTTAATTGTTTGTGCAAATTAGATAGCAAAGGACATGAAAATACATGGTTAACCCTATGTACACCAAGTGTCATTTAA
>JARQOD010000002.1:544881024-545004975 GCA_033576555.1 Oophaga sylvatica
GGGAGACTGTTTGTCCCAAATCATTGAGACAAAAGGTTATTGAGGCACATCATAATTCTGCTTTAGCAGGACATCCAGGGAGTAAGGCTACTTTAGATCTCCTTTCTCGCCAGTTTTGGTGGCCTAACGTTAATAAAGATGTTTTAACTTTTGTCGCGTCTGTGGGGTTTGTGCTCGCTCTAAGACCCTCATACCCGTCCGTCTGGGACCCTCTTACCCTTGAAACTTCCGGAGCATCCATGGACTCATTTGTCTATGGACTTCATCACGGACCTTCCTCAGTCGTCAGGGAAGACTGTCATACTGGTGGTTGTTGACAGGTTCAGTAAGATGGCACATTTCATTGCTCTTCCTGCCCTCCCTAATGCTAAAACTCTGGCGCAGGTGTTTCATTGGGAGATTGTGAGACTTCATGGGTTGCCTTCTGATGTGGTGTCAGATAGGGGGTCTCAGTTTGTGTCCAAGTTTTGGAGGGCATTTTGTTTACGTCGGGGATGCAATTGTCTTTTTCCCTCGGCTTTTCATCCGCAGACCAATGGTCAGACAGAGCGTCTGAATCAAAGCCTAGAGACTTATCTTCGTGTTTGTCTCAGAGAACCAGGAGGACTGGTCTTCTTTCTTGCCTCTGGCAGAGTTCGCTCTAACAACAGGCGGAGCGAGTCCACTGGTAAGTCCCCGTTTTTTGGGGCATATGGTTTTCATCCCCAGTTTTGTACATTCAATGGGGGGGGGCCCTTCTGGGGTTCCTGAGGAGGAGCGTTTCTCGTCGTCACTTGCTTCAGTGTGGAGAGGTGTATTGAATAATCTGAGTGCTATGGGGAACCGTTATAAACGTATGGCTGATAGGAGGAGAGTTTCTGGTCCAGATCTTAATGTGAACGATCTGTATGGTTGTCTACCAGGAATATAAAACTTAAAGTTCCCTCCTGGAAGCTGGGCCCCAGATTCATCGGGCCGTACAGGATCAGTTCCATAATTAATCCTGTGGCATTTCGTCTGGACCTCCCTCCTTCGTTTAAAATTCATAATGTGTTCCACAAGTCATTACTTAAGAGGTACGTGGCACCATCATACCATCACCTCTACCTCCTCCTCCAGTGGTGGTCAATGGTAACTTGGAGTTTCAAGTGTCAAAGATCATTGACTCACGTCTGAATCGCCGGTCCCTTCAGTACTTGGTGCATTGGAAGGGGTATGGTCCAGAGGAGAGGACGTGGGTTCCTGCGTCTGACATTAACGCAGATCGTTTTGGTGCGGACCTTCCACAGAACTCACCCGGGCAAACCTGGCCCTGAGGGTCCGGAGGCCCCTCGTAGAAGGGGGGTACTGTCATGTGTGCATCGCCACGAAGATCGTCGCGGTTGCACATTCTGACTTCTCACAGCTGAGTTGCTGTTTCTTTGTGTTTTGGCAGTTAGGGAGTTAATTCTGTCTGTGCTCAGTTCTGGGACTGGTGTCAGTTTTCTCCCGGCTGCAATTAATTATTTGTTGATTGGTTTCCTTTAAATCTCTGGTTGTCTGTGTTGGGAGTTGCCAGTGAAATTCTTCATGCAGACCACAGATAGGATTGTATCTGTATAGACTTAAGTTAAAGAGCTCCTTAGTTGTTTTAAGCTCACCTTGCTTAGAGTTTAATATCCCAGATCATTTATGTTCCTTCTGTGTTTGAGTGTGTATGCAAGTCTGTGTTTTCTCCAGTCTGTCTTATATGTCTAATCTGTGTATTTAGCAGAGATCAGCCCATATCCCTTTGGTGGTAATCAGAATCCTTCTTAGGACTGATTACAGGGTTCAGGGACTGATAGGAGACAGGGTTAGGCTGGAGACTTGGACCTCTGAACCATTATCAGTACCTCCAAGGTGAGGGATTAGTTAGGACCCCAGTTTAGGGTCAGGTTAGACCCCCGGTCCTCCTCTTTCCTGTGACAGTGTATCAAGTCCTCAAGATTAACCCTGAGTTCAACGGATATCGTGTCAGGTAAATCTATTCTATATTTACATGCTGATGTTGCTAATCTATATGTTGTATAGAGTGTTGTTCTTTTAAGAATAGTTTACTGACATTGTACACATATCATAAGACCGCGTGACACCCGGGCTGCGAACGCACCTCTCCACATCTTATATTTGGTGCGTTCCGCAGACCCTAACAAGGTGATTACACATTTCTTTTACAGGTTTATTTGTGCCAATCACCTTTTTTTCCTACATAACAAATCTTGTTAACTGACAATTTAACCTTTTATTTACTATTGAAAAAGTGAGCCTAAACTCTGTTAATGAATAAAGATGAGCAGATCTTTTGAAATTACACTTCATAGAATTCTCCTCAAAATTTTTATATACAACAAAAAAATTTGTGGAAATCTCAATACTGGTAAGCTTGTAATTTTGTATGGTTATAACCAGCTAACCATATAATCTTACACTATACAGGTGACAGAGAGAAGACCCCACTAACCATAAAATATTTCACTGTACAGATGAAAAAGAGGACCCCCACTGAACATAAGAGCTTTCAAACCATATAAGGGAGAAAGATAGAGGACCCTGTTGAGCATAAAAGCTTATACACTACAGGAGAAAGAAAAAGAGGAGCCCATTAACCATAAGAGCTTACACTTTATAGCAGAGTAAGACTTTGGAGATGAAAGATAACTCTGCCATACAAACTGTGCTCCACTGGGAACCAATGAAACCAGATGTCCCCATTATTGACCACCTCTACAGAATATATTGTGACAAAGTCACTGGTAAAGTGCAGGAGGGGAGATATGTTTCATTATGCCTAATGGTGTCAGTGATATAAAACTCAGAGTTTTTCCTCCAGCAAGTTGCATAATGGGCTGGCTTTTATGTGGACATCCATAGAGTGGGTGGGAGGATGTTCACCTTATCTCCCTCTGCAAAGCCAGGACGGCCATGTGCTGACAAGACCTGTGTGGTATGACAGTCATGTGATCACTCACATGAGGAGAGAAGTCACATTGTCTAGGGCTTAAGTAGCTGGCTTCCAAAGGCAGCAGTGTTCAGGGGTCTGGAGAGGAAGCACTCCAGGAAAGTGTTTGTGTCCATGTTAAAGGACCTGAACAGTAGACATTGCTAACCTTGAGTGGGCTGATCCACTCTAGGAGAAGGACTGTGTTTTGCTTTCCCATTTTTCCTGGCTTGGTTTATGCTGTCTTTAATAAACCAAACACATTTTTAAGGAGACAGTGTTCCATTTCTACCTCTGTGTCCAGCTGAGTGAGCCATTCTACCACAGGATGATAACCCATATGATGTCATAAGGTATTAGAGGTAGGTCCTGAAATTTGACGTTAGCCCACTCTCCAATGCTTCACCAGTAGAGTTGAGCGAAACAGGTCGGTCAGATTAAAAAAAGACCGACTTTCGCCAAAGTCGGGTTTCGCCAAGCGAAACCCGACTATATCGTGAGGTCGGCCATGCGTTTGGCGACCCGAGCGCCAAAGTCGGTTTTCCCATAAAGCTTTCAGGCTCCTTTTCTCAGCCAATGAGCAAGGACTTACACTGTGAGAAATGGGATGACATGCGCAGTGGCCACCATCATCTTAAAGAAGGGCATTGCAGTGATTGGCTTGCTTGGTGTGGCGTCACAGTGCCTATAAAAGCCCTCACCGCCGACCGCCATTTTACTTCTGCCGATCTTAGCACAGGGAGAGGTTGCTGCCGCTGTTTCTCAGTAGGGAGAGTGTTAGGCAGGAAAAAAAACTTATTCTGTGCTTATGCTGATAGCGATTAGCTGTACAGTTAGTGTGCAGTGACAGAGGAGGATTTTGTTGTGTGCAGCAGCGCTGGTTATTAGGCTGCCTGCCAGTGACAGGGGAGGAATTTCTTGTGTGCAGCAGCAGAGGTGATTATTAACCTGCCTGCCAGTGACAGGGGAGGAATTTCTTGTGTGCAGCAGCAGAGCTGATTATTAGGCTGCCTGCTAGCTGTATTGCTATGTGTACACTGCTGTACAGAGTGCTTTTTAACACTGCACCTACACAGCACTAATACTTTTATTCTTTTTTTCTGCACAGTTACAGAGCGTTCATTTTTCCCCACACTGTATAGAGCTGCATGCTCCTCACACACTACCGTGTACCGGCTGGTATCACGGACAAATACATGCTGACTATCTGTGTGTGACTCCGGAAATATATACAGAGATTTCAATTTTCCCCAAAACCGTATACAGCTGGTATCTTCTGATACAGTACCGTTTTTCTGCCTTCTGTATTACGGTCAAATCTATACTGAGAGAGCGTCTGTGTGTGACTCCGGAAATATATACGGAGATTTAGTTTTTCCCCAAAACCGTATACAGCTGGTATCTTCTGATACAGGACCGTTTTTCTGCCTTCTGTATTACGGTCAAATCCATACTATGAGAGCGTCTGTGTGTTACTCCGGAAATGTATACGGAGATTTAAAATTACCCCAACACTGTATACAGCTGTACGCTACTGATTCAGTACACTTTTTCTGCTTTTCATATTCTGGTCTACTCCATACTGAGCCTGTGAGTGTCTGTCTGTTACTCTGGAAATATATATGGAGATTTACAATATTTTCACTATACTATATACACCTGGTATCTGTTGATACAGTACCCTTTTTCAGGTTTTCATATTGTGGTCTAATCCATACTGAGCCTGTGAGCGTCTGTTAATCCGGAAATATATACGGAGAGTTAAAAATTACCCCAATGCAGTATACAGCTGTATGCTTCTAATACATAACCCTTTTTCTACTTTTCATATTCTGGTCTAATCCATACTGAGCCTGTGAGCGTCTGTCTGTTACTCCGGAAATATATACAGAGATTTACAATTACACCTACACTGTATACAGCTGTACGCTTGTGATACAGTACCCTTTTTGCCAAAAAGTACTCCTCCACCCACCACTCAACGTGCATCATTGACACCTGGAACATTGGCCTACATGTGTGATTATTTCTTTCGGATATGCTTTTTATATTCTTGTCTAATCCATACTGAGCCTGTGAGCTTTTTATTCTGTCTCCTGAAATATATAACGGAGATTTACAATATTTTCACTATACTATATATACCTTGTCTCTGGTGAAACCGTACCCTTTTTCAGCTTTTTATATTCTTGTCTAATCCATACTGAGCCTGAAAGCATCTGTGTCTGACAATATTTTCACTATACTATATACACCTGATATCTGGTGATGCAGTACCCTGTTTCAGCTTTTTATATTCTTGTCTAATCCATACTGAGCCTGTGAGCGTCTGTCTGTTACTCCGGAAATATATACGGAGATTAACAATATTTTCACTATACTATATACACCTGGTATCTGCTGATACAGTACCCTTTTTCAGGTTTTCATATTGTGGTCTCATCCATACTGAGCCTTTGAGCGTCGGTCTGTTACTCCGGAAATATATTATATAAGGACTAGGTCCCATGCACACTGATTCATCAGAGTGGGTGCTACTGAGGAAAAAATCGTTATTATGAGTAGGCAATAACACGAGCACTACCAAAAAGGAAAAAAAGTCCAGAAATCGGTAATATCTTATAATCTTGCTTTTATTGACTGCAGAAATATATACGGAGATTTACAATTACCTCTACACTGTATATAGCTGTACGCTTGTGATACAGTACCCTTTTTGCCCGAAAGTACTCCTCCACCCAACACTCTAAGTGCATCATTGACACCTGGAACATTGGCCCACATGTGTGATTATTTCTTGCGGATCTGCTTTTTATATTCTTGTTTAATCCATACTGAACCTGTGAGCGTCTGTCTGTTACTCCGGAAATATATACGGAGATTTACAATTACCCCTACACTGTATACAGCTGTACGCTTCTGATACAGTACCCTTTTGGCAGAAAGTCCTCCTCCACCCACCACTCTAAGTGCATCATTGACACCTGGAACATTGGCCCACATGTGTGATTATGTCTTGCGGATCCTAAAAAGGGACCCCCACATTGCCAAAATTATGAAGGATGACAACCACTGGTTGGCCAGCTTCCTCGATCCACGCTATAAAGGTAAATTACAGAACATCATGCCACAAGAGAACATAGAGCTTATATAGGAAAGCAAACAAGCAACTCTGGTAAACCGTTTGTTAGAGGCATTCCCAGCACACAACAGCAGTGCAGGTTCTACCACGAGCCGTACTGGGCCAAATGGAAGAGGTGTTCGTAGTGCACACAGCCGAAGTGGCGTTGGAGACAGGGGTTTCATGACCATGTTGTGGACTGATTTCTCGAGTAACGCTCACACGACTGGTAATAATGAATCAACTGCAACAGACAAGAGACAGCAGTGGTCAACTATGGTTCAAAATTAGCTCTCCTCCCCTATCGATGTTCTCCCTCACAGTTCATTCCCCTTTGACTACTGGGCCTGTAAACTGGACACCTGGCCTGAATTGGCACAATATGCCTCACAGGAGCTCGCTTGCCCTGCTGGTAGTGTGATATCAGAAAGAGAGTTCAGTGCAGCTGGATCAATCCTGACAGAAAGAAGGACCCGGCTGTCGACCCAAAATGTTGGTGATCTCACCTTCATTAAAATGAACCATGCCTGTCTTTCAAAGGATTTTGTTCCACCTTCCCCTGATGACACATAGGTTGCCAGCAAAATGGCTCGCTTTGTCCACCTCTTCCTTCGACGTCTCCAATTCCTCCATTTGCATCAGATGAACGTCCAGTCTACACCTCAACATATGCCAGTTTTTCTACCTCCCTAACTGGGCTGTGCGCCCACTGCCTAAACAGTCCAAGTGCAGAGAGCTGGAAGATGGCGACACTAAGGAGTCCAGAGTAGAGCAGTGCCCAGCGAGGAGAGGTATTTCATTTTTTTTAAAGTTGGGAGCAATATATGGGGAGCATTATACAATGGAGAATGATATATGGGGCCCATCATAGACTGGAGCATCATCCATGAGGCCCATCATATACTGGAGCATTCCAAATGGGGGACATCAGACACTGGAGCAGCATTTACGGGGCCCATTATACACTGGAGCATTATAAATGGGGCCCATTATATATGGAGCATTATATTGGCCCATAAGAAACTGGAGAATCATCCATGGGGCCCATCATATACTGGAGCATTCTAAATGGGGGACATCAGACACTGGAGCAGCATCTATGGGGCCCATTATACACTGGAGCATTATAAATGGGGCCCATTATATATGGAGCATTATTTTGGCCCATAAGACACTGGAGCATCATCCATGGGGCCCATCATATACTGGAGCATTCTAAATGGGGCAGATCAGACACTGGAGCCGCATCTATGGGGCCCATTATACACTGGAGCATTATAAATGGGGCCCATTATATATGGAGCATTATATTTGCCTATATGACACTGCAGCATCATCCATGAGGCCCATCATATACCGGAGCATTCAAAATGGGGCAGATCAGACACTGGAGCAGCATCTTTGGGGCCCATTATACACTGGAGCATTATAAATGGGCCCATTAATATGGAGTGTTATATTGGCCCATAAGACACTGCAGCATCATCATGGGTCCCATAATATCCTGAAGTTTTCCAATGGGGCAGATCAGACACTGGAGCAGCATCTATGGGGCCCATCATGTATTGGAGCATTCTAAATGGGACAGATCAGACACTGGAGCAGCATATATGGGACCCATTATACACTGGAGCATTATAAATGGGGCCCATTATATATGGAGCATTATTTGGCCCATCATACACTGGAACATCATCCATGGGGCCCATCATATACTGAAGCATTCTAAATGGGGCAGATGAGACACTGGAGCAGCATATCTGGGGCCATTACACACTAGAGCATTTTAAATGTGGCCCATTATATATGGATCATTATATTGGCCCATAAGACACTGGAACATCATCCATGGGGCCCATCAAATACTGGAGCATCATATGGGGATCATTATTTATGGGGCATGATATAGGGTATGGAGCATCATATGGAGCACATATGGGGCCTATTCTGTGTGGAGCATTATATGGAGCCCATTCTGTATGGAGCAATATAGGGGCCCATCATATACTGTATGGAGCTTTATATGTGACTCATTATACTGTATGGAGCAATATGTGGGGTCATTACATTCTATGGGGACCGTCCTGTACTGTATGGCACATTACATGGGGACCATGATATACTGGAGCATTATGTGGAGCTCATCATATACTGTATGGAACATTATATGGGACCAATTATGTATGGAGCAATATATGGGGCTCATTATTCTGTATGGCGCACTATGTGGTGGCCATATTACTGTATGGAGCACTATACTGTCCGGTTTTTGAGCTATTGTAGATTTTAAAATAGATATCAGTCAGGTCATGTAAGAAGTCACGTTTTTGTCATTGTACTATACCTATATTTCTGTGCCATATCGGAGCATGATGAATTGTGGTATGTGTTAAAGTGGCCCACTGAGACTCTTTGGCCCAGGGCACACGAAAACCGGGAGCCATCCCTACCCCCTCAACTTTAGCCAAATAACCCCCAGTATTCAAAGCGTAACTACTGTATTATTATAAAGTAAATGAAGGTTGCCAAGCTTAAGTAATAAGAATTGATGTCGTTGGCATTGAAATGGGCGCTGTAGGTGTGCTTACTGTCCTCCACTCCCTGCCGACTTTGCTTCCCTATTGACTTGCATTGGGTTTCGTGTTTCAGTCGGACCTTTGACTTTTCACGATTGTCGGCTGATTTTGTTCGATTCGACTTTTGAGAAAATCGGGTTTCGTGAAACCCGATTCGACCCTAAAGAATGCAAAGTTGCTCATCTCTTTTCACCAGAATGGGAGATGGTGGTGGGCTAATATTTTTATTTTATTTTTGGAACTGCAAATGGAATCTTAAAGAGCTCACATTCGCGTAAAGCCACACATTTCAATAAATTTGAATCAAACTTGATCCTTAGCAGATTAATTTGCTTATCTCTACTAGTAAAACATAAAACTTGCTTTTTAAAAAGGTAAAATAAACTTTAAAAGGTCAACTATGATCAATTCAGCATTGAATCGCGTGTTTCAGGGTGCAATGTTGCTCAATTTACAGTTTGTAAAAAAAGTGAATAAATTTAGATCCATTGTTTCAATACCACTGGCCCGTATACAAATCTTTGTTTTAATATCTGTGTCGTATTGCTGGACTGATTCTAACTTCTGTATTTTGCTATCAGAAACATTACCGTGTCAACTTTAAACATAAACAATGTAATTTCTAACACTTTATTAGTATATTTATCTGTTCTGTATAATCTACTGTTGATGGCGTATCACTGAAATTATAATAAACAGCATAACCCAAGTGTAGAATATTACAAACTCTCCAGGCACTGTCATTTATATAGAACCCATTATAGTAAGGAATATGCAATTGCTTTAATACTTTATGTATTATTTAAGAGGCAACAGAAAGCAAAATCATTTGCATAGCAAAACTCATAGCCAGTCATAATACATTTCATCATCTTATTCTTGCAAATTTATTAACCCACAAAAACCATGTCATAAACATTCTCATTAATAGACCATTTTTAAAACTAGCTAAGTGGTTTGAGATGCATTATGTCAAACTTAAAAAGACCCATGTTACTCATTTTCCTCCTGATCTAATTTGCTTGCATTAGATCCTCAGTGCTGTATTTATCAGAACAGAGCCTTGAGAACAGAAAAAATGCTTCTTATAAGAGTTTTCAAGTATGATGCTCATTAAAATAAGCAATAATAGATAAAATGGACAACATAATAGCATGCATGGCTTTACAGTCATTCGTCTGTTACAGTAATGGTTTATAGCGTTGCTCTACAAAGCATACATTAAACACTTATAACGTTATCCATAATCTTCATCTTGAGGTACTATAAAGATGACAGTATATTACAGAAGTAAATAACTTGATATTACATTTGTTTCCGTAGTTTCATTTGATAATAGAAGGTACTTTTATCCCTTTAACCCCTTAAGGACCGCCGATACGCCTTTTAACGGTGGTCATTAAAAAAAAGTGAATAGCGCCCCCCAGAGGCGCATTTTCTCCGGGGTCTCGGCTACCGGGGGTAGCCGAGACCCCAGAGAACATGAATCGGGTCGGTTTTTACCGACCCGATGTTGCGATCGCCGTTATTAACCCTATAACGGCGATCGCAACAACAAAAAAAAAAAATCTGATGTGCCATTTCATTTCTCTGTCCTCTGATGTCCGATGAGAAAAAGGGTCCCCGGGACCCCCCTTGTGTCCCCCAATATGCCCCTTGTGCCCGCGGGCCCACCTGCTTCCTCCGGTGGGCGTCACCATCTTGAATGGCGGGCGCATGCTCAGTGCGCCCGCCGCATTCTGCCGGGGGAGATGGGCAATTTTCTCTGGAGTCTCGGCTGCCGAGGGTAGCCGAGACCCCAGAGAACATGATCCGGGTCGGTAGTTAATAAGTATAACTGCGACCGCAAAAAAAAATAAAAAAGATTTCTCTCCCCTCTGATGTGATGGCACATCAGAGGGGAGAGAATGAGGGTCTCCAGGTCCCCCGATAGCCCCCCATACCTCCCGGTGTCCTCCGTCCTCTTCAAGGCCCCAGGATCCCGTCGTCTTCTTCCTGTAAAAAAAAATGGCGGGCGCATGCACAGTGCGCCTGCCGATCTGCATTTTGATCACTGTGATAAACTATCACAGTGATCAAAATAAAAAAAAAACAGTACATAACCCCCCTTTATCACCCCCTTAGTTAGGGACAAATAATAAAATATAGAATTTATATTTTTTTTCATTTTTCTGTTAGGGTTAGGGTTAAGGCTAGGGTTAGGGTTATAATTAGGGTTAGGGTTATAATTAGGGTTAGGGTTATATTTAGGGTTAGGGTTAGGCTGGGTTCATACTGCATTATCCGTTAGTCCGTTAACGCTGCCATTCACCCCCATTTCAGGACGCATCGCGACAAATGCCGTAAAGCGGCATGCGTTCGCGACGTGCCATCATTCAGTGACGGAGTCTCGGACATGGGCTGCAGCATCTGGGCTCCGTCACCGCTAGCGCAGATGAATCATCTGCTGATTCCTCTGCGCTAGTGGGGTATAGCATAACGCGATCGCGTTATGCTATACCGTTACCAGCCCGTCAATGCTATGTGTTGAACGGGCTGGTAAAACGCAAAATGAACCCAGCCTTAGGGTTAGGGTAATAATTAGGTTTAGGGTTACAATTAGGGTTAGGGCTACAATTAGGGTTAGGGTTACAATTAGGGTTAGGGTTACAATTAGGGTTAGGGCTGCAATTAGGGTTAGGGTTACAATTAGGGTTAGGGTTACAATTAGGGTTGAAATTAGGGTTGGGATTAGGGTTAGGATTAGAGTTAGGGTTGGGATTAGGGGTGTGTTGGGGTTAGTGTTGGATCTAGAATTGAGGGGTTTCCACTATTTAGGCACATCAGGGGGTCTCCAAACATGACGTGGCATTCAAAAAGTCAGATGGCACTCCCTCCCTTACGAGCCCTGCCGTGCGCCCAAACTGTGGTTTACCCCAACATATGGGGTATCAGCGCACTCAGGACAAATTGCCCACCAATTTTGGGTTTCTAATTTCTCTTGTTACCCTTGGGAAAATAAAAAATAGCTGGCTAAAAAAATCATTTTTGAGGAAAAAATTTTTTTTTTATTTTCACGGCTCTGCGTTTATAAATTTCTGTGAAGCACTTTGGGGTTCAAAGTGCTCACCACACATCTAGATAAGTTCCTTAGGGGGTCTAGTTTCCAAAATGGGGTCACTTGTGGGGTTTTCCACTGTTTAGGCACATCTGGGGCACTGCAAACGGAACATGAACCCATCAACGTCTGCATTCCAAAACACTATTACTTCCTTTCCAAGCCCTGCTGTGCGCCAAAACAGCTCCCCCCCCCCACATATTTGGTATCAGCATACTCAGGACAAATTGATCAACAACTTTTGGTGTCCAATTTCCTTGTGAAAAATCAAAAATTTGGGACTAAAAAATCATTTTTGTGGAAAATTGATTTTTTTTTTCACACCCAGGCATTATAAACTTTTGTGAAACACTTGGGGGTTCAAAGTGCTCAATACAGATCTAGATAAGTTACTTATGGTTTCCAAAATGGGATCACTTGTGGGGGTTTTCCACTTTTAGGCTCATCTGGGGCACTGCAAACGGAACATGACCCCCATCAACGTCTGTATTCCAAAACTTTATTACTTCCCTTCCAAGCACTGCCGTGCGCCCAAACAGTTTCCCCCCCCCCCACATATTTGGTATCAGCGTACTCAGGACAAATTGGATAACAACTTTTGGTGTCCAATTTCCTTGTGAAAAATCAAAAATTTGGGACTAAAAAATCATTTTTGTGGAAAATTGATTTTTTTTTTCACACCCAGGCATTATAAACTTTTGTGAAACACTTGGGGGTTCAAAGTGCTCAATACAGATCTAGATAAGTTACTTATGGTTTCCAAAATGGGATCACTTGTGGGGGTTTTCCACTGTTTAGGCTCATCTGGGGCACTGCAAACAGAACATGACCCCATCAACGTCTGTATTCCAAAACTTTATTACTTCCTTTCCAAGCCCTGCCGTGCGCCCAAACAGTTCCCCCCCCCCACATATTTGGTATCAGCGTACTCAGGACAAATTGGACAACAACTTTTAGGGTCCAATTTCCTTGTGAAAAATAAAAAATTTGGGACTAAAAAATCATTTTTGTGGAAAATTGTTTTTTTTTTTTCACACCCAGGCATTATAAACTTTTGTGAAACACTTGGGTGTTCAAAGTGCTCACAACAGATCTAGATAAGTTCCATAGGGGGTCTAGTTTCCAAAATGGTGTTACTTGTGGGGGGTTTCCACTGTTTAGGCACATCAGGGGCTCTCCAAACGTGACATGGTGCCCAATCTCAATTCCAGCCAATTTTTAAAAAGTCAAACGGCGCTGCTTCCATTCCAAGCAATGCCGTGCGCCCAAACAGTGGTCCCCCCCATATATGGGGTATCAGCATACTCAGGACAAATTGGACAACAACTTTTGTTGTCTAATTTCTCCTGTTACCCTTGGGAAAATAAAAAATTGGGGACTAAACGATCAGGTTTGTGGAAAAAATATGATTTTTTATTTTCACGCCCGGGCGTTATAAACTTCTGTGAAGCACTTGGGGGTTTAAAGTGCTCACCACACATCTAGATAAGTTCCTTAGGGGGTCTAGTTTCCAAAATGGGGTCACTTGTGGGGGGTTTCCACTGTTTAGACACATTAGGGCCTCTACAAATGCGACATGGCATCCAGCCAATTCCGCGTTGAAAAAGTCAAACGGAGCTCCTTCCCTTGCGACCTCTGCCGTGCGCCCAAAAAGTGGTTTACCCCAACATATGGGGTATCGGCATGCTCAGGACAAATTGCACAAAAACTTTTGGGGTCTTGTTACCCTTGGGAAAATAAAATTGGGGTGAAAAGATCATTTTTGTGGAAAAAACATATTTTTTTATTTTCACGGCTCTACGTTATAAACTTGTGTGAATCACTTGGAGGTTCAAAGTGCTCACCACACATCTAGATAAGTTCCTTAAGGGGTCTAGTTTCCAAAATGCGGTCACTTGTGGGGGGTTTCCACTGTTTAGGCACATCAGGGGCTCTCTAAACGCGACATGGCATCCAGCCAATTCTGCGTTGAAAAAGTCAAACAGCGCTCCTTCCCTTGCGACCTCTGCCGTGCGCCAAAAAAGTGGTTTACCCCCACATATGGGGTATCGGCGTATTCAGAAGAAATTGTGCAACAAATTTTGTGGTTCATTTTTTCTTTTAACACTTGTGAAAATAAAAAAAATTGGTTCTGAATTAAAGCTTTTGCAAAAAAAGTTAAATGTCAATTTTTTCCTTCCACATTGCTTCAGCTCCTGTGAAGCACCTGAAGGGTTAATAAACTTCTTGAATGTGGTTTTGAGCACCTTGAGGGGTGCAGTTTTTAGAATGGTGTCACTTTTGGGTATTTTCTATCATATAGACCCCTCAAAGTGACTTCAAATGTGATGTGGTCCCTAAAAAAAAATGGTGTTGTAAAAATGAGAAATCGCTGGTCAACTTTTAACCCTTATAACTTCGTAACAAAAGAAAATTTTGTTTCCAAAATTGTGCTGATGTAAAGTAGACATATGGGAAATGTTATTTATTAAGAAATTTGTGTGACATATCTCTCTGATTTAAGGGCATAAAAATTTGAAATTTGAAAATTTCTAAATTTTCAAAATTTTCGCCATATTTCTGTTTTTTTCATAAATAAACACAAGTCATATCAAAGAAATTTTACCACTAACATGAAGTACAATATGTCCCAAAAAAAACATCTCAGAATCAGCGGGATTCATTAAAGCGTTCCAGAGTTATAACCTCATAAAGTGACAGTGGTCAGAATTGTAAAAATTGGCCCGTTCATTAAGCTGCAAAATGGCTCTGTCACTAAGGGGTTAATGGTGCCCTTAGCAGAGACATAGTTAACCTCAAAGTTTTGTAAACAGTGTGGCTCTCTGTGCTACGCTGTTTCTGTAAATCCCATTTAAATCTATAGGAATCATGGAAACAGTGAAGCTCAGCTGCCCTTGGACTTTATCCTTATTTCAAGTGGTCAGACCATGCGCAGAGTTATATCCTGTAAGACTTTAATAATCCAATATGAAAAAAAAACATTTAAAAAGGTTATTTAATCACATCCAAATAATTTCATATTGGTTTTGCCATCAATTCGGTGCATGGTAGAGCTTCCTTTTCACTTTGAAAAAAAGCTGATCTAATTGGGGAAACCAAGGTCAAACAGGCATTTCCCTAGGAATATTCTACACCACATGGTGGCCTTTTGTGATGAATATTCATAATAATACATGAAGAACACGAGAACACCATGATGAAAACCACAGCAGTTCTCCACTAAAGCTCCTACAAGATGGTGTAGTATTGGTGTCTTTGGCTTCTTTGGGTCTATGATGTCCATATGTCGAAATAGGCTGCTTTAAGTGGGCTTATTATAAAGCAACTATGATGGGGAATAATCATTTATTTTCTGTCTTGAGAAACATAAAGGTCTAAAAATGAATCGGCGCTTAAAGTAACACTAATAATATAAGATTAATTTAATATTCAACAGAGACTTTTCAAGCTGAGATATGATGAGTAGCTCTGCTTTAGCTGACTTGCTTATGACATGGATGGAATATGGTGTCTTTACTGGGATTTTTCTTTAGCTTTGTAGTCTTTTTTAACTATTTAACCATGCATGGGCACTAATATTTTGGAGAAAAGAAAAAAAAAACAACAAGTGCCCAGAGGGTTTGCTCTATGTTACAGACAGGCTTATAGACAGTTAGCAGAGCTTTGTAATGTGAAAGCTCAACCCAAGAACCCAAGAACCCAAGAATGCCAATACCTGTGCCACATCCCAGGTTGCACCAAAGATATGTCTACCCCTGCTCCAAGTGTCTGAGAAGACTCAAAGACACATCAGTCATATACAATAGGTCAATATTGCAAACTTCAAGACTTTGCATTGAGGCATAGAACCTTAAAACAATGGCCCAAGAGGCTGGAGTAAGATGCACTTAATTTATGTGGCGCATGCCACTTAATAAATAAGGTGTAATTTACAAGTGGCATTCGCCTCAGGCAGAAATGATACCTCAGTCATCGATTGCAGTATATTTCTTGAGTAAGTTGCGGTTAGTTGCACAACGTTTCATGAATTTGATGGGTGGGCAAACCATGAACTGTCCCACCCGTTCATTTTGGCGCAACTGCTTCTGATTGGCATAAAAACATAAAAAGTTGAAATATTTTCGGGAAACATCAAATTGTGAATTCATTGTCCCAAAAAATAGTGACACTTAAAAAAACATAGAACAGTATCCCGCACATATATAAATGTAAGGATACACAAAGAGATCCAGCAAATATAAGAGTTTATTTGATCCAATTAAAAAGCCATGAAATAAATGCAAGAGACAAAATTGACATATAGGGAATGACCAGCAAATTAGAATAAATTGGACAAAAAAAGGGAAATAAAGGTAATTGGCTAATCAATAGTTGATAGTACAGTGACCTCCCTTAAGATATCCAGTCCTCTCTGTATATGTAAACACTCCAAAGGACAGTATGTAAATGCAGCAATATTACAGGCAATGTTACTCATCAATGTGAAGGAAAATAATAATCACAATAAAATCTCTTCATGGCTCAACCAACCAGAAGCTAAATGAAAGATCTGGCTAGTAACATTTGCGTCATAATGCCTGTTCAGTCTGCCAGGTGCTCAGCTATTGTGAAGACATATAACCAGTTTTTACCTGTATAAGGAAGCTGCCACAGGAGGTATGCTTAGGCATCGCCTCATCCCGACGGGCGTTTCACCATCAGCTTCTTCCGAGGGCATCTAAGCATACCTCCTGTGGCAGCTTCATTATACAGGTAAAACTGGCTGCATGTCTTCACAATAGCTGAGCACCCGGCAGACTGTACAGCCATTATAATGCCGGATCTTTCATTGAGCAGTATCACTGATTTAAGCTTTAATTAGCCAGATCTTTCATTTAGCTTCTGGCTGGTGAGTCATGAAGAGATTTTATTGTGATTATTATTTTCCTTCACATTGATGAGTAACATTGCCTGTAATATTGCTGCATTTACATACTGCCGTTTGGAGTGTTTACATATACAGAGAGGACTGGATATCTTAAGGGAGGTCACTGTACTATCAACTATTAATTAGCCAATTACCTTTTTTTCCCTTTTTTGTCCACCTTATTCTAATTTTGCTGGGCGTCCCCTATATGGCAATTCTGTCTTTTGTATTTATTTTATGGCTTTTTAATTGGATCAAAGAAACTCTTATATTTATTGGATCTCTTTGTGTACCCTCATATTTATTTTTATGTGGGATATGTTGTTCCAAACTTCAAATTATGCAACTTATTAAAGTTTTTTATGCCAGTATTCCAGCTAAACATCTTAACAAATCGCCCACTATGTCTCCTAAACTCAAATCTTTCATCCACAGGAAATGGGATTATTGGTGTTATTACACTTGTGTTTTTAGAATTTTAAGACAAGTTAAGGCACTGTCACACTTAGCGATCGCACTAGCGATCACGACAACGACATAACCTGGCGAGATCGCTACTGCGAGCGCTATGTGGTCGCTAGTTTGCTTCCAAACACAAAGATCTCATCGGAGATCAGCGATCTGTATAACGACCTCTGCGGTCGTTGGGAAAACCTAGTCCCACCTGCGACGCTGGTAAAGTCATTCATAAAGGGTGTCACACTCAGCGATTCAGGCTCACCAGCGAGACACCAACGACCAAAAAACGGCTCAGAACGTTCATAAGCGATCAACGACATCTCAGCAGGGGCCACATCGCTGCTACATGTCACACACAGCGGTGTCGCTAACGAGATCGCTACTGCGTCATAAAATCGGTGACTCTTTAGCGATCTCGTTAGCGATCTCGCTTAGTGTGACAGTACCTTTAGTCTATGTAGGAAAGCAGAACTCTTCATGCATGTATTGTGGAAATACTGTGGTGCACATTTACAGTCACAGTCTCTGATACTGTTAAGTCCATTATACAAAGAAGCTGAATAGCAATTAACTGTGATGTCAATTGTGATAATGATTTATTGACTCCACTGTCAACAGTAATTGTAATCGAAAACTGTGACTTTGAGACTTTATTATATTTTTAACATTTTGTGATATTGATTTTAGCACTTGTATTTTGTATTTGTTAATAGATGTTTATAAAAATAATTATTATTCCAAAGAAGTACTAGGGGTAATGCCTGTTTTCATGAGTTGTAGATTTTTTCATTCTGGAAATACTTGTAAAACTTATCTTAAAGGGAATCTGTCAGCAGGTTTTTGCTAGCTCATCTAAGCAGCACGACGTGGGCAAAGAAATACTGACTCCATCGATGTATCAGTCAGTTTACTGTGTGCAGGTGTTCTGACACAATCAGAGTTTTTACAGCTGAGAAAGCTGCCCTCGCCCACACTATGCTCTCTGTGAACATAGTCTATAGACAGAGAGCTGCTTATCACAGGAGGGGGTGGAGTTGGACTAGCATGCACGTGCTCCTGTAGTCTGGACAATGATAAACACCAGGTGATAAAATCGTCATGGTAGGTAAACAACAGTACACAGTCTGACATGTGACACATCATTGAAATCTGTGTTTTAACCCATACTTCAAGATGTCCTCAGATTACATAGCAAACACTGCGTACAAATCCCCTTTAATATATTTCCCTTGGACAAAATAGCTGTATTAAAGGGAGGTTAGTGTAAGATTTCTATAAATAAATTATTTTATTGCAATAAATGGATCATCATTTCATTTCATTGCTCATTTAAAGTAGAATAAAGTGTTAATGAACAACTAGAAGCTTGTTGGAGCTGCTAACAATTTCTACATTTAGCCTGCACACGTTACCAAAAATACTCTTTGTCATGGTCTCTCACGCGCCATCACTTAAATACTTGCCACTTCCACTTTCAATAGCTGCATACAAAATATCAGTTCAATTGATAGATGTAGGCTGCCCTCATGTGCTACTTGCAGGCACGTCAGGGACCATAAGTTAAATTGTACTTGGACTGTAGCCACAACAATAGGGAGAAATCTATTCTATGTTAATTAGGTTGTTAGCCAATAATAGCCATTCTAGGCATACTGCGACAGATTTTCTACTGCAGTATATACTGTAGTTAGAAATTAGTCAAAGGAATTTCAACAAGACATACACTCGCATTGGAAAAGCTAAATACTGTTTGCTTGTTTGTTAGCGTTTGTTTGTTAAAAGCAGAAATCAATTAAATTCTAATCCTTATTTAGTTGCAGATTTTCTTTTACTATGTAAGCAACATTTTTTTAAGGTCTCGGTCTGAATTGAAATTGATGTGTATCTGCTAATATTTTCACATACTGATCCCTCTTACAGACAGTGCACGCTCTGCCTTGGGCCGGAGTCACACTTGCGAGTGCAATGCGAGAAACTCGCACGAGCTCTCTTTCATCAATACCCGGCATTGCCGCCGGCACTCGGACCGGAGCGTTCAGCTGCATAGAAATACATGCAGCCGCACACCCCAGTCCTGAGTGCCGGCGGCAGTGCCGGGAACTGATGCTCGAGTTTCTCGCATTACACTCGCAAGTGTGACCCTGGACCTAAAGGAAATATACAGTTGCCCACAGATAGAAATGCAGCAAAAATAATGAAATAACATATACTGACTGTCAGTTCCAGCGCTGCGTATGAATCCCACACCACTGGTATATTGCATATATTGGCTCTTTGTATACTATTGGAGACAATAACTAATCTCAGGGGTACCTTACATGGCAAGATTTACTCTGAGGCCAATGATTGACTACAGCAGTCATGACTGGTATATTGACTATGATGTCTGCAGTCAATATAAACCATATAGCAGCTAGAACCAAAGGAAGTATGTCACTGAAAGGTGTACCCCAATCAGGATGGTACCTAACTCTTATAGTTCACCTCACTATGTGTCAGCAGAGGAAAGAGTAGAATAGGGAATAGTAAGAGCTGGATCCCAACTGTTTAGACATCTGGCTATGGAAAACACTGTTTGATTTAGTTTTTTTGGACTTTGTACAAACTGAGGCATAGCTCCAGTTTTTTGGGCTGATCAATTTGTTTATATAGCTTTCCATGGACAGGTGCCCTTCTCTGCCCATCTCTATTTTTACATTTGCTGACTAGTGATGAGCGAACCAGAACTGTAAAGTTCAGGTATTCGTATCGGATAATGCTGAACTCCGAACATGGTCTTCTCCTGGAAGTCCATTTCACTGTTTGGTAGTCCGGGTAGGAGGGAGAGAGATTTTACAGCTCTAAAGTTTGGCTTCCTATTGATTTCAATAGTGTTTGGATTCAGATTCAGGTTTGGGTACAGCTCTGGTACCAGCACTGAACTTTGAATAAAAGTTTGGTCGGGAAACAGAACCCGAACTTCCATGGGTCCTCTCATCTCTACTGCTGACATAGTAGTGATGAGAGTGGGTTTGCTGTTATGTTTTTTGAACAAAATAATGTTACCCTATGTTATTTACATATACTATTAGTATCTATTTACTTACTACAGGGTAAGTTAGGGTTCGAGTTCCCGCTGCTGCACAAGGGGAGTCTCGAACCAGTCCCGCTGCGGTCTCCCATCTATCTCCATCCCAGAGGAGCCTGCTCAGCAGAGACGTCGGTCCCAGCATCTTGCCCATTCCAATACTGTGCAGAGACTTGCTGCTGCCTCTCCTGGATCTGCTATTATAGCCAGTGCTGGAGCAGACGTCTTTGGGACGAAGTCCTGCGTTTCCCCTTCTGAGCATGCCCAGGGTAAGATCTCTCATTGGAGATCAGGGGTCACATGTTCAGGTACTGCAGCAGCCCCTATTGGTCCGCCAGGAAGGTCCTGAAACTACATGTGTTTTGGAACAGTTTCTCATTGGTCCTTTTTCTGGCAGGTCCTGTAGATGTTACTATAAAAGGGTGGCATGGCTGGGCCGCCATGCGCTAGTATCAATTGCATTATGTGCTTTGCGCCAGTGTGATCATGTACGCATGTGGTTAGGGCTCAGCTGAAATAAGCCCCTAGAATACCGGCTTCTCCGGTGAGGAGATTTGAGTGCACGTGGTTAGGGCTTGGCTGAAATAAGCCCCTAGAATACCGGCTTCTCTGGTGATGAGATTGCTTGATTGCGTTGCTGTCTGCATGATCACGGACTGCTATCCGCACAGCAGTTATCTGTGTATCCCTGTGAGTCTAACAGGACACAGTCTTTTTCTCAGCTGCTCTGTGATGCAACAGAGTTTGCTTTATGACGCTGGTTCAGCGCCCTAGTGTTTTACTTTGCGGCTCACTGAAGTTAATTGAGTTCGTATTTATCGCCATATAGTGCTGTGGCATTCCCATTAGCGGCTCTGGGGATTAACAGAGTTCGCACTAACTGCCACAGCGCGCTACGGCGTTTATTTTAGCGACTCTGCGGGATAACAGAGTTCGCTACTTTTGCCATCTTACTAGCAGCGGGTTTCGCCTGCACGGTGGACCCCAGGCTGCGAACGCACCTCTCAACAATATCTATTAAGTGCGTTCTGCAGACCCTAACAGGGTATTTGCTCATTTTGGTCTTATCTCAGGCTCTACATAAACCATAATGCAACAACATATCCTCATATCCTTTTTCTGAAAAAAGTGTGACTCAACTCTTTGATGACATGTTCAATGGCTTTTGCTGTGTTAAGTGTCCAGCTACAGCTTTCTGCAATGAGATATGTTTCTGTAGAAGAGGAGCCGCAACGCTATATGGCGATGTGTGCGCACTCACTAGACACAACTGAGTGGCAAAGAAAACACGCTAGGGCGCTGACTAGCGTTGAAAGCGAACCCTGTTACGTCACAGGGCCGCTGAGAAAAAGCACTGTGTCCTGTAAGGCTCCCAGATACACAGTTAAGTGCTAAGCGCACATAAAGCGTGATCATGCGCTAATGTCCTCGCGGGAGTCACCCGCAATCTATGGCGTCTGAACGCCAGACCCTGAATACGGCAATCAAACTCCTCACCGGTTATACCGGTAATCTAGGGCATCTAGGACACCGACCCTGACCAGCTACCATACCAAACTCCTCACCGATTAAGTTGGTATTCTAGTGGCTTATTTCAGCCGGGTCCCTATCCACACATACACATGACCACACTGGCGCATAGCATACAATGATTGATATTAGCGCATGGCGGCCCAGCCATGCTACCCTTTTATAGCAACAGCTACAGGACCTTCCAGGAACAAGGACCAATGAGAAGCTGTTACAAACAAACGTAGCTACATGACCTTCCTAGCGGACCAATAGGAGCCGCTGCAGCACCTGAACATGTGACCCCTGATCTCCAATGAGAGATCTCGCTCTGGGCATGCTCAGATGGGAAAATGCAGGACTTTGTCTCAAAGACGACTGCTCCAGCACTGGCTATAATAGCAGATCCAGGAAAGGCAGCAGCAAGTCACTGCACAGTAGAGGAGTGGGCAAGACGCCTGGACCGACGTCTCTGCTGAGCAGGCTCCACTGCGGCCGGAGATGAATGGGAGACCGCAGCGGGACGGTTTGAGACTCCCCTTGTGCAGCAGCGGGAAATCGAACCCTAACACTGAGCTCCTTAAAATGCTGCAGAGGTGAATGTGCCTCATATAGTGCATACAAGTCAAAGACACAATGATGCTTCTGGTCTTAACTGTCAACTAGTGATGAGCGAGTATACTCGTTGCTCGGGTTTTCCCAAGCAGGCTCGGGTGATCTCCGGGTATTTGGAAGTGCTGGGATTTTTCCTTTCTGTTGCCGAAGCTGCATGATTTGCGGCAATATGACAGCCTGAATACATGTGGAGATTCCTTAACAAACAGGCTTTCCTCACATGTATTCAAGCTATCCAGCAGCCATAAATCATGCCGCTGCGGCAACAGAAACTAAATCTCCGAGCACTTCCAAATACTCGGAGACCACCTGAGCATGCTCAGGAAAATCCGAGCAACGAGTATACTCACTCATCAATACTGTCAACCAAGCAACCTTGCTTTCCCCCAGCAAATGGGAAAGGAAGTCTGGAGATCGATGTACTCCTGCTGAAGATGAGACAACCCCTATTGCCCACTGCAGTCAATTTGTGCCATTATTATATCATTCTCTTTTTCCAACAAGTATACATTATTATTCTTTTTTATTTTTCATCTGAAATAGCCTTATGACACCTTGTTTTTTTTATTACAATTGTTAGTTTATATTGTATATTGTAAAATAAAAAAATTGCAAGTATGATAAAATCATGAAAAATTTGTTTTATAAACTGAACACTTCATTTTAATGTCTATAAATCATCCATAATGTTACAAGCAATAACCAATAAAATAAATAACAATGATTACCTTGTGACAATGGTTCCTATCATTACATGCAATGTGTCATGCGATAAAATTGTCCATTGTTAAAGTTTATGTCTTGGAAGCAAAAATAAAAAGGTAAGAACAATAATAGAAGTTAATTGTGATGGTCAGATGATTAGGTCATGTCTTGTGGTGATACTCTTGGAATGTTATGGGTAGGACTTGCCAAAGATAGTCGATCAATGCTTGTGTTGAGTGAAGACTAGCCTGTCTGGTCTGATCCAACACAAATTGCTGAATACTTAATAGGTTAATGCTGGATACCTACACTGGACTTGTAAAGTCCATGCCTTTATGGATCAGAACTGTTTTGGTGGAGCACGGAGCAACTGCACAATATTAGGTGGTTTGAATGTTTTAGCTGATTTGTGTGTATCAAATGTTTTTGGGAAAAAATAAATTAGTAGTGCTGCATTTCCAGCCATTTTCTCTCCAAAATGCATTTCTAAAAGCTTAGGGTTTTCATGCATCCCACAGTTGTCAATGGAAGAAAAAATGGTTGCAAAAAAAGGCAAAAAAATAATTCTCATGCATCAGAGTGAAATGGAAGTTTGAAGAATACATAACAAGCTGTATCTCACCCTGGAGAATTGGAGCACCGCATTACAGCATCTTAAATAATGATCATATGTATATATGTGATCAGTGTTCCTATAAGAATTTTTGTAAGTAAACATTAGTAAATCAAATGACTTCAAGAAATAAACAATAACAATAAAATCACGTATAGGGCTCTGAGCCACATTAAATGTGCATAACATGAGTAGATAAGTTGATACTCGGGAGTCAGAGAAATTAATGAAGTCATTCAGAGATAATGTGTAAAGAGAGATCATAGGAGGCTGTCTTAAGACACTGCACAGGCACAAGATAAGCATTAGATGAAGACATGTTCGCAGACAAGCATGAGAAAATTAATGAGAGAGGTTTGAAGGCAACCAGTTTTAATATGCACAGCAAGGGTATCTATATTATGAATTAATAATGAGCGCTCAACAATCCTAATATCCACAGAAAGGTAAAATAGGATTAGTAATGGAAAATAATCATGATGAGTTCTGGCTTAATGAAGATCATTGGCTATTCAAATGGAAAGAATTATAAAAGGGGCATGTGGAATAAGGTAGTTTAGTACAGATAAAAAAGAGTAGAAACTATGTGCGGTGTATCCATCCTTAAAAATCAATCTCTTCTTGTATAAAATAGATGATCTGTAAGCAACAACTGAATGTCTAATCTTTATGCTTGCTAAATGAGTGGGCTCTAAATTATGTGATTGTTGTATATAGAGCTAGCGAAGCAAATATCTTCTTCCGCTATCAATTAAAAGAGTACCACTGCCACTCCCT
Source organism: Oophaga sylvatica (assembly GCA_033576555.1). NCBI lineage: Eukaryota > Metazoa > Chordata > Amphibia > Anura > Dendrobatidae > Oophaga > Oophaga sylvatica. The sequence goes on from JARQOD010000002.1 coordinate 544,905,408, forward strand.
TACTTCCATCTCCCAAAATATTTATATATATATAGATACATATATATATATATATATGTATCTATATATATATAGCAAAATAATAACAACACCAGCAAAAATTTTGGGTGCAAATCCTCCTAGGCACGAACCAAACCCTCTAATTATGAAAGCAAAATGGGAGGCAGCACACCAATTGGATAAATAACTAGGGATGGGAGAACACGAACGGTAAATTTCGGGGTCCATACTGAACATCTAGTGTCCATGCACGAACCCAGCAAGAACAAAGTTTGTTGAAAGGTTGCAGCCAATCAACAAGCTTTGCTGGTGTGAGTAATTCTGGGTTAATGACAGTCATGACAAGATTTGGCATGGCTGTTATTGGCTGGTGCACACTGTGTGAAAAAGAACAAAATAATGTATACTCCGCTCTATCTGTGCTAACCAGTGCAAGTAAAGCTGACAGTTATTATTGGCTGGTTATCAAAAATAGAGTGGCCCCAAGCAGTTTTTTAAAAATATTTAAATAAATTAGTAAAATCGCATTTTGTCACCCCCATTTTTGACAGCCAGCCAAGGTAAAGCAAACATCTGGCGACTGATATTCTAAGACTGGGAAGGGGCCATGGATATTGGCCCTCCCCCGCCTAAAAACAGAAGGACACACTCTCCATCCTCTTTCACTTATTTATTACTGTAAAATTACAAATAATGAAAAAATATTCTTCACCTGTCTGATGATAATCCATATGTCCAACAACATACTCCAACTCTGCTACATCCAGATGCATAGCTGAGCGATGGCATAATGCGACTGCCATGCATCCAGGAGACACTGAGTTGAGCATAAGAACTCAGCTTAATTGCTGAACCTTGATGTCAAAAGGTGATCGGAGTTCATAGTGAATAAACTCCAGTCACCTTTTGATGTCAGCACTCCACACTGTAGCTGGGTTCTCAGGCTCAGCTCAGTATATCCTGGATTCACACCTGAGCTTAGTATATTCTGGATTCACAGCTCATCCATGCAATCCAGAAGAAGCAGATTAGGCCTCTTCGTGGGACAAATGGACTGTCGTCAGACAGGTGACAAATATGGTGTTTTATTATTTTAAATTTTACAGTAATAACTGGGTAAAAGAGGATAAGGAGTGTTTATTTCAAATAATGAGTTTTATGTGTGTTTTGTTCAATTAAAGGACTTTTTCATGTGTGTCTATTTAATTATATTTCACAATGGGCTTAGTATTGGGGCATCTTATAGACACCCCTCCTTTATTAAACCCTGGGCTTGATGCAAGCAGACATAAAACTGCTGATACCAACCCCAAACTATTACCGCTCTTGCCACCGCACCAGGACAAGTAGGAAGAGCAAAAGCTAGGCACCAGATTTGGTGCATCTAATGGTTGCGCCATTTCTGGGGTTGCTGAGGGCTGGTGTGTTTAATCTGAGAGGGGTACAATATCCATGGCTCCTTCACAGCCTATTAATATCAGCCTGAAGGTATCTGTTTAGCATTTTTTGGGTAGTCAGTAATATGAGGTTCCTCTTTTACTAGCCAGTAAAGGCTATGCAGACAGCTGTGAGCTGATATTAATGGCCTGGTAAGTAGAGATGAGCGGTGTTCGAATTGATCTGTTCGCCAATCTCAAATTCAAGCTGTTTTGGGAGCCGTTCGTCGAACCCGTACGATTTGGAAAAAATTCGGCTGTTGGGGATTATGTTCGATAACTGTTCGTGCACCAAAATCGTAACTGGATTTTTTCACAGTAATGCTGATAATCAATGTTAATACACAGTTTGAGTGTACAGCGGGGCAGGGGGAGGGGCATGGGATGGATCTCTGCAGAAATAATGAAGATCTCAATTTTTTTTCTCTTTCCCGCATTTACAGAGGGGAGGTGCAGTCTGTCAGCATATCAGCAGCGCACACACGGAGCGAAGTGCTTTTTTTTTCACACAAGCAAGGGCATGTATCATTGGCTGTGTATGTCACATGTCCTTGACCTATAAGACTCAGCCATTTTCCCCGTCGCCACCATTTTCTCACTGCTGCAGCTGAGTGTTAGACGGCACTGATGCTGCTGTTAGCGCTATATTGTAACAGTTAATTGGAAGCAAATTTTCAGTTAGACAGAAAGGTTTAGGGAGTAGGGACTAGTTTGTAATTGCAGCCCTTTTGAGGGCTAGGTTACCGCAGTTCCTAGCACTTTTAGCAGGCAGGTCTGTGCTCTTAATAAATAGACAGGTTGGGAGTAGTGACTATTTGTAATTGCAGCCCTTTTGAGGGCTAGGTTACATCAGTTCCTATCACTTTTTGCCAGCTCCACTAGCGTTCAAATAACTATGAATTTTTAGCTGCATCTTGCCTGTAAAATAATTTTGGGCATAGTAGCAGTGTGTGGTACTCATTCTATTAGGCCATCTATACTAAGCTCCACCAGCGTTGAAATTACTAATAATTTTTAGCTGCATCTTGCCTGGACAATAATTTTGGGCATAGTAGCAGTGTGTGGTACTCATTCTATTAGGCCATCTATACAAAGCTCCACCAGCGTTCAAATTACTATGAATTTTTAGCTGCATCTTGCCTGGACAATAATTTTGGGCATAGTAGCAGTGTGTGGTACTCATTCTATTAGGCCATCTATACTAAGCTCCACCAGCGTTCAAATTACTACGAATTTTTAGCTGCATCTTGCCTGGACAATAATTTTGGGCATAGTAGCAGTGTGTGGTACTCATTCTATTAGGCCATCTATACTAAACTCCACCAGCATTGAAATTACTAATAATTTTTAGCTGCATCTTGCCTGGAAAATAATTTTGGGCATAGTAGCAGTGTGTGGTACTCATTCTATTAGGCCATCTATACTAAGCTCCACCAGCATTGAAATTACTAATGATTTTTAGCTGCATCTTGCCTGGACAATAACTTTGGGCATACTAGCAGTGTGTGGTACTCATTCTATTAGGCCATCTATACTAAGCTCCACCAGCATTGGAATTACTAATGATTTTTAGCTGCATCTTGCCTGGACAATAATTTTGGGCATAGTAGCAGTGTGTGGTACTTATTCTATTAGGCCATCTATACTAAGCTCCACCAGCGTTGAAATTACTAATAATTTTTAGCTGCATCTTGCCTGGACAATAATTTTGGACATAGTAACAGTGTGTGGTACTCATTCTATTAGGCCATCTATACAAAGCTCTACCATCTGTGTATCTAATAATATTGTTTTACTGCTTCTAACCCAGCCAATCCTTTTGGGCTAGTAACACAAATTGGCCACTCAGCTCTGCTCGGTTTCCATCCATCGTTTTTTGGGCAAACAACTCCAGAGTTGTCAATTAGGAGGGTGGGGAGAGGGATTTACCAGGGCGCATGGTAGCAGCCAAACTAGTGAGGAAGGTGCAGGAGTGTTGTGAATAGGCTGGAAATGAGTTCTGAGCAGAAGCTCCCTCTGGTGGTTACAAATGGTACTGGACTGTCCAGTGAAGATTGTGAGGATTGGGAATCAGGTGTTACTGACTGGTCTTATATAAGGGAGTCACCTTCCCATCAGGGTTGCCGGTGATCAATTGTTCTGGTCTCAATCCTTGATTCCTGTTTCCTTGGTAGCCTGCTGTGTCGTGTCTGAATCTCCTGCTAACAGATAAGACATTTTCTTCTTTTTGTTTTTGTGCTTGATTTTTGCATTTTTTCCTGCACTTCTGTGGGGGCCTTCAGGGTCCCCTCTGGGGCTTTTGCCTCTCAGTTCAGTTCAGCCACTGATGTTTGTACATTTGCTTTTTCCAGTTTTTTCAGTGGCTGCTGTTTTGTTTTTGGTTACACCAGAGAACTAATTTAGGTGGTAGAGGTCGTGTGATCTCAGGTGTTTTTGAAATTAGTAGAGTTGGTGCTTTTCAGGGTTTTTTGGGATTGCAGTAAGTGCCCTTCCTATCCTTTTCTATTTAGTAAGTTTGGGCCCCAACGTTTGCTCATACTATTTTCTGTCTGTGTCAGTATTTCTTCTTGTCTAACCGCCATTACATGTTTGGGGGCTTTCTATGTTCTTTGGGGATCTGCTCCGGGCAGATAGCTTTCCTATTTCTATCTTTAGGTGTAGTTAGTTTCTCAGGCTGTGACGAGGCGTCTAGGACCAACGTAGGAACGCTCCACGGCTGCCTCTAGTTGTGGTGGTTAGTCAGGGTACTGCAATCTCATAGTTTCCAACTGCTCTGGTGTATTTCCTTTTTTGCCTGCTCTCCTCAGCTACCAAATCATAACACAGGAGCCCAGGAAGAAGTGGAGGACGAACTTGCGATGGGCATGGAAGACTCATCAGATGAGGGAGACCTTGATCACATTTCTGATTGTGCGAGGTTGGGGGGAGAGGGCAGAGGAAGGAAGCATGATTCTTACCTCGCCACCAACACAACAAGGTCTTGGTGCTCCTGGATGCTCAAGACACATGAGTGCCTTCTTGCTTGCACTACCTGCAACATGACCCTCGAATTGTCAGAATTCGAAATAATCCTGACTACTGGGTAGCCACACTCTTAGATCCCCGGTACAAAAGTAAATTTGCCAAATTAATTCCTGCCATAGAAAGGGATTCACGCATGCAGGAGTATCAGCAGAGACTGTTGCATAATCTTACATGTGCTTTTCCACAAAACACCAGTGGTGCACATAGGGAATCTCGCAGTTCTAACTTGCCAACCGTGGGACTTTCGAGTCTTCAGCACTCAAACCGTAACAGAAACACAGTATCTGCTGGTGTTAACAGCAATTTTGCAGAATCCTTTCATCACTTTTTTAGCCCATCCTTTGCAAGGCCACAGGAGACAAGAAGTCAGACACATAGTCAACGCCTAGAGACGATGGTACAGGAGTATCTCCAACTGAACATCGAAGCCATGACTGTGTCACTGGACCCTTGCTCTTTTTGGGCTTCCAATCTGGATAAATGGCCGGACCTCGCCACTCACGCCTTGGAGATCTTGTCATGCCCCGCAGCCAGCGTTCTCTCTGAACGTGTGTTCAGCGTTGCTGGTGGTGTGCTTACAGATAAGCGCACACGGCTGTCCACTGACAATGTAGACAGACTCACGTTCATAAAGATGAACAAATCATGGGTGAAAAAGTACAAGAAAATACAATATACATAGTAAAAGGGTAGTATAACTATAAATCTATGCATAACGACAGTACATTAGGGGGTACAGGGAGTGTTTTCCATCAATATCCAGATCAAGCATGCATTTTTCCATATGAAAGATAGAGAGAGAGGGAGCGGACCACGGCAGATCACCATCAATAGAGTGCGATTATGATCATTGTTGTGCCGACATCAGGGATAACTTTAGTTGGGGCTAGATGGTAGGCGTCAAGAGTTTTGCAAATCAATCCAATTCCTCCAAATCACACAGTATCTATCAACATCAGCCGGTGAGATGGCAATCAGATGCTCCATCCTATTAAACCATTTCTCCACAGTCTCTGCTTTTCCAGTGTCGTGGAATGACATTCTTAGCCGCCTGTATTAGGTAGCCTATTGATGACCTTTTATAACTATGTTTACTTATTGGTAACATCGATAAAAGGAGGGCTTCTGGCGTATTAGGGATAGTCAAACCAGTTATTTTCTCAATCATGGGAACCACCTTTGCCCAAAATGCATTTATTATAGGGCATGCCCACCATATGTGTGACATTGTCCCTTCCCCTCCCCACATCTCCAACATCTATCTGAGACCACTGGATACCATCAATGAAGGACGGCTGGTACCCGGTACCATCTAGAGATAATTTTGAAGGAGGTTTCCTGAGCTTTGGACCCTATTGAGGTTTTATGTGTTAGGAAGAAACATTTATTCCATTGTGAGTCAGAGAAGGACTTCCCCAGTTCCCTTTCCCATGCACCGCAGAATCCTGGCCTATTGTCAGTTACCTGGGCAATGAGGAGATTATACAGTAGGTAGATGGAGTGTGTAGGGGTGACAATGATAGGCTCAATTTTTCAAAATTTGTGAGATCTCTATGAAGATGTGTGCGCTTCTTCACAATTGAATAGAAGTGTTGTAACTGGCTATATTCAAAATTTGCCTACGGGGAAGTGGCTCTTCCCTGTAACAAGTCATTGAGGGGAGCAGCGAAGTATTGGAGATGAGATGAGAAAATAATATCGGATGAGATTTATTTGAACCGAGAAATCTATTTGCAGATAGTCCTGATGGGAAATCTGGATTATCTCAAATCGGGAGCAAGGTTTCCTGGGGTCGATTGAGGATAAGCTTTTTTTTGGGATCTCAAAGCCAAAGCAGTGGCATAAGTACTATATGACATGAGGCCAAGAGAGGGGACAATTAAATGGGCGCACCATGGAGAGTGGTAAGAGCTTTAGGACAAATGGATTGAGCTATTTTGACCCACAATTTCCCCTCCGAATGATGGAAGAAGTCCAGGATTCTAGCATGTACTGCTGCCATGTAATACCTTCTACAATCCGGAAGGCTAAGGCCCCCCCTTTTGTTTGTGTCTGATCAGAACGTCCCCCCGAATGCGTGGACGCCCGTTTGCCCAGATAAATCTGCAAAAGCTACTGCGTAGTCTTTTCCAAAAATTTGAGGGAATTACCATGGGAATGGTTTGGAAGAGGTATACGAGTTTAGGTAGGACGTTCATATTTAGTATATTTATTCTGCCGAACCAGGAAAAATCCTTCATAGTCCAAGAAGTAAGATCTCTATGGAGTTGTTCAATAAAGCGCCCAAAATTAAGAAAAAATAGACGGGAGAGGTCTCTATGAATACAAATTCCTAAGTATTTAATACCCTGTGAGGGCCAGGCAAAGGGAAAGTTGGACTGGATGGAATCCTGTATGGATTTGGGAGGGAAACACCGAGGGCCTCAGACTTCGCTGCATTGATTTTAAAATTTGACCATGTACCAAAGTGATCTATTTCAGCCATAACAGCAGTGATGGATATATGTGTTGAGTGATATTTACTAGGACATCATTCATCAGCAAATGCAGAGCATTTGTACTCGGTGCCTCCCACCTCAATCTCCCTAATATTGGGGTTATCGTGAATTGATGAGAGCAGGTGCTCCATCATTAGGATGTATAAGAGAGGGGACAGAGGACATCCCTGCCTTGTCCCATTGGTGATTATGAAAGGTGATGATAATGTTCCATTTATCTTCAGCCTAGCTGACGGATTGCAATACAGGGCCATGATTTTGGCTATAAAAGGATCCCCTACCCCAAGCTTTTTAAGAGAATAATATATGGTGTGCCAGGAGACTCTATGGAATGCTTTCTCAGCATCCAACGAGAGTATTTAATTACAAATTTTTAGCTGCATCTAGCCCAAGCAATACTTTGGGCCTAGTAGCAGTGTCTGCTAGTCAGCGGATTAACCCAGCTGTTAAGCAAGCTACACCACCTGTAGTTTGGACACTTAATTTTTTCAAAGGAAATGCTTTGAGCCCCTGGGACACTCAGTGAAGAGCATCGGGGAGGCACCCCAAGGCACAGGCGCTGGGACTGGCAGTAGGACGCCTTGCGGTGGACCGCCAAGCTCGATCCTTATAAAAGCTTTTTAACTGCAGCAGCTTTACTGGACGCTACTGGAGCTGGAATTACCGTGGCTGCTGGCATGAGACTTGCCCTCCAATAGATCCTTGTAAAAGGATTTAAAGTGTACTCATTCAAATTAGAGAGACAATTTAAATTAAAAAGATTAGACCTGCCTCCACCGCAGGGGGGCTCGCTCGACCGAACAGCGGACAGGCACCAGTATTGGGAGAGTGGGGCTGGCCTTCAGGGTCCACCGCAGCTCTGGCACAAACCCGGCGACACGGAGGTCGCACGGGCAGGAACGGACTGGCCGTGTCGGCTTCACACTTTTTTGGTTTTAGAAAGGCATGACAAGCCTATATCTGTGTCTCCCCCTCTTTTCTTTTCACATGACTAAATGTATTTGTCACTTTTTCATGTGTTAGTTGTGTCTTCTGAGCAGTTTGTCAGCTTTTGGACACCTTTGAAGTGTTTTCTATGTGTTTTCTATGTGTTTCTATGTGTTTTTGTTTGCCTGCCATTGGTTTTAACGATGTTCGACGGTGTTCGACGAACAGTTCGACGAACAGTTCGTCAAACATACAGGTGTTTGACGAACAGAACCAAACTCGAACACTACGGGGTGGCTCAACACTACTGGTAAGCTTCATGGATATTGGTTCCTTCCATGAATAACAATGCCAGCACCCAGTTATCAGTTTTCCCTCAGCTGGTTTTGAAAATTAAGGGGGACACCACAACATTTATTTTACTTATTTATTTATTTTCTCAAAAAATACATGTATAGTAAGCTCTGGCACAGTATGAAAAAAGAATAAATAAGAAAAAAAAACGTGTGGTCTAGACTAGTTTTGATAACAAAGGGAGGTACAGCAGACAGCAGTGGGATACAGCCTGAAGCTGTCAACTTTACCTTGTCTAATTATCAAAAAAATAGAGGGGTCACACTCTTTTTTTAAATAATTTAAATTAGTAATTTAAAAAAACGGTTTGGGACTCCCTCTTATTTTACAACCAGGCAAGTTAATGTCGACAGCTGGGGGCTGGTCCTCTCAGGCTGGAAAGGGGTCATGGATTTTGACAGTTCCAGAAAAGGTGCATTTATTAGAAGTGCCAATTCTAGAGCTTTGCCTGGCTCTTTCCGCTTTCCCTGATACATTGGCAAATAGGGTAATAGTTGTGGGCAGGGTCAGACTAGGGGCCCCCAGCCAGAGGCATGACGCTAATAGTGGTACACTACGCAGCTGCTATGGGGCCAGTGAGTCAGGGGGGCCTACTTGGTGCCAGCAGAGCTGCAGAGGTGGAGCAGCCGGTGACAAGAGGCAGGAGCTGGCTTCTGCGGCTAAAGCCATTGCCCACTGCTGAAGAGAAATTAATATTTACTGCTACCCATGCCCATGTTCGTGGAGGGCATTTAATATTCATTTCAGTTTAATAGAGTGCAATATTGGTGGCAGCCGCCGTTCCTGCATCAGCTGCCCACTATCAGGGCCACTATTATGAGCAGGCAGACTAGGACCCCGCTCCCTCAGCGTTCCCAGCCAGTGGCATGCCTCTAATAGTGGCACACCACATGACCGCTATGGGGCCAGTGAGACAGGAGTGCCTTCCCAGTGCCAGTGCCGCCCCCAGCACACGCCGCATTCAACTGTATCGGCATCATAGATGCCGATACAGTTGAAAGCAATAATGGAGGAGAGGGCATCAGATGATGCTTCCTCCTTCATATTCCCTTCTGCCTCGGACACAGCGTGTGGGCGATGATGTCACTTCAACACTAACCATGATGTGTGCTGCGCAGTTGGCAGTGCAGCTGCTGAGATCGGATGAGGAGAGGTGTGCATTGTGTTGTTATTTTTTTATTTACAGTGCCTACAAGTTGTATTCAACCCCCTGCAGATTTAGCTGGTTGACACATGCAGAATTAACTTGGCATTGTGACATTTGTACTGTAGATCAGCCTGGAAGTGGGAAATGCACTGCAGCAAAAATGTTTGTTTTAATTTTTTTTTTTTTTTTTAAAACGTTAAAAGTTAATTCAGAGTGTCATTTATTATTCAACCCCTCAAACCACAAGAATTCTGTTTGGTCCCCCTAAAGTATTAAGAAGTATTTCAGGCACCAAGAATAATGAGCTTCACATGTGTGGATTAATGATCTCTTTTGCCAGCCTTTTCTGACTATTTAAGACCCTCCCCAAACTTGTGAACAGCACTCATACATGGTCAACATGGGAAAGACAAAGGAGCATTCCAAGGCCATCAGAGACAAGATCGTGGAGGGTCACAAGGCTGGCAAGGGTAAAAAACCCTTTCCAAGGAGTTGGCCCTACCTGTCTCCACTGTTGGGAGCATCATCCGTAAGTGGAAGGCTTATGGAACTACTGTTAGCCTTCCACGGCCTGGACAGTCTTTGAAAGTTTCCTCCCGTGCCGAGGCCAGGGTTGTCCGAAGAGTCAAGGCTAACCCAAGGACAACAAGGAAGGAGCTCCGGGAAGATCTCATGGCAGTAGGGACATTGGTTTCAGTCAATACCATAAGTAACGTATTCCACCGCAATGGTCTCCGTTCCAGACGAGCCCGTAAGGTACCTTTACTTTCAAAGCGTCATGTCAAGGCTCGTCTACAGTTTGCTCATGATCACTTGGAGGACTCTGAGACAGACTGGTTCAAGGTTCTATGGTCTGATGAGACCAAGATCGAAATCTTTGGTGCCAACCACACACGTGACGTTTGGAGACTGGATGGCACTGCATACGACCCCAAGAATACCATCCCTACAGTCAAGCATGGTGGTGGCAGCATCATGCTGTGGGGCTGTTTCTCAGCCAAGGGGCCTGGCCATCTGGTCCGCATCCATGGGAGGATGGATAGCAATGCCTACCTGGAGATTTTGGCCAAGAACCTCTGCTCCTCCATCAAGGATCTTAAGATGGGTCATAATTTCATCTTCCAACAAGACAACGACCCAAAGCACACAGCCAAGAAAACCAAGGCCTGGTTCAAGAGGGAAAAAGTCAAGGTGTTGGAGTGGTCTAGTCAGTCTCCTGACCTTAACCCAATTGAAAACTTGTGGAAGGAGCTCAAGATTAAAGTCCACATGAGACACCCAAAGAACCTAGATAACTTGGAGAAGATCTGCATGGAGGAGTGGGTCAAGATAACTCCACAGACCTGTGCCGGCCTGATCAGGTCTTATAAAAGACAATTATTAGCTGTAATTGCAAACAAGGGTTATTCCACGAAATATTAAACATAGGGGTTGTATAATAATTGACCCACACTTTTATGTTTAAAATTTATTAAAATTCAACTGAGCAACATAACTTTTTGTTTTGTAAGATTTATGCTTCTGTTAATAAATCCTACTCTCTTTTGCAGTTTGAAGGCTCTAACTTATTTGCATCTTATCAAACCAGCTAAATCTGCAGGGGTTGAATACTACTTGTAGGCACTGTATATACCAGTAAGTACTAGTGACCATAATATTGTTGGGCTGGATTATATTTTATAGAGGGGACTACATTATATTCTATGGGGGGCTTCATTATACCCTATGAGGTGGCTGCATTATACTTATGGGGGGGCCAAATCATACATTATGAGGGGGCTCCATTATACTCTATGAGGGGGTTGCTTTATACTCTGAGGTGGCTACATTATATTCTAGGGGTCAGCATTATACCCTATTGGAGGCTATACTGTATTCTAAGGGGGGCTACATTATGCCCTATGAAGAGGCTGCATTATACTCTGAAACGGCTACAATACATTCTATGGGGCTGCATTATACTATTGGGGGCTACATTATATTCTATGGGGCTGCATTATACACTATGAGGTGACTGCATTATACCCTATGAGCAGGCTGCATTATATTCTATGGGACAATGCATTATGCTATATCAGAGGGCTACATTATATTCTATGGGGGTGCATTATATCCTATGAGGGGCTGCATTATACTCCATGAGAGGGGCTGAATTGTACTATGAGGGGGCTATATTATATTTTATGAGGTGGCTGCATTATATCCTATGAGGGGTCTGCACTATATTCTATGTGGGGGCTGCATTATGCTATATGAGGGGGCTACATTATATTCTATGGGGGCTGCATTATATCCTATGAGGGAGCTGCATTATACCCTATGAGCAGGCTGTATTATACTCTAAGGGGCTATATTGTATTCTATGTGGGACTGCATTATACCCTATGAGGGGCTGCATTATACTTTATGAGTGCTGCATTATAGCCTATGGGGGGCAGCTTTATTCTACTGTAAGGGGCTGTATTATACCCTATGAGGGGGCTGCATTATACTCTATGAAGGGGCTGCATTATGCTTAATTGGGGGCTGCATTATACTCTATGAGGGGGCTGCATTATGCTCTATGGGGCTGCATTATACTCTATGAGAGGGCTGCATTATACCATATGAGGGCGCTGCATTATACCCTATGAAGGGGCTGCATTATGCTTAATTGGGGCTGCATTATACCCTATGAGGGGCTGCATTATGCTCTATGGGGGCTGCATTATACTCTATGAGAGGGCTGCGTTATACTGTATGAGGGCGCTGCTTTATACTCCAAGGGGGCTCAGAATTATACCCTGTTGGGGGCTACATTGTATTCTAAGGGGGCTGCATTTTGCCCTATGAGAGGGGCTGCATTATACTCTGAAAGGGCTACATTAATTTCTATTGGTTCTGCATTACACTGTGAAAGGGCTACATTATATTCTATGGGGCTGCATTATGCTGTGAGGGGGCTACATTATATTCTATGGAGGGCTGCATTATACCCAATGAGGGGGCTGTATTATGCTCTATGGGGGCTGCATTTTGCTCTATGAGAGGGCTAATTATACACAATGAGGGGGCTGCTTTATACTCCAAGGTTGCTACATTATATTCTATGGAGGGCTGCATTATACCAATGAGGGCTGTATTACCTATGGGGCTGCATTTTGTCTATAAAGAGCTACATTATACACAATGAGGGGGCTGCTTTATACTCCAAGGTTGCTACATTATATTCTATGGGGGGTCAGAATTATACTTTAGGGGCTACATTATATTCTAAGAGGCTGCATTATGCCTATGAGGGGGCGAATACTCGTAAGCTACATTATATTCTATGGGGGCTCATTATACTGTAAGGGGCTATTTATTCTATGGGGCTGCATTATACTTGTAGGGGGCACATTATATCCTATGGAGGGCTACATTATACTTCAGGGCGTATTTATTCTATGGGGCTGCTTTATACTATGTTAGGGGCCACATTATATCTATGAGGGGCTGCATTATATGATAAAGGGGCTGCATTATCTTATAGCTACATATAATAGGGGGCTGCATTAATACCTATTAAAGGGGCTGCATTATACTCTATGAGGGGGCTGCATTTTTACTCTATGAGGTGGCTGCATTATACTCTATGAGGGGGCTGCATTTACTCTATGAGGGGGCTGCATTATACTATAAAGGGGCTACATTGTATTCTATGAGGGGGGCTGCATTTTAATCCTATGAAGGGGCTGCATTACATCCTATGAGGGGGTGATTTAATTTATTGGGGCTGCATTACATCTATGAGGGGCTGTTTATGCAATTATGGGAGCTGCATTCATACCCTATGAGGGGCTGCATTATAATCTATGGGGGCTGCATTTTTATCTATGGAGTGGCTGCATTATACTCTGAGGGGGCTGCATTATACCCTATGAGGGGGCAGCTTTATACTCCGAGAGGACTACGTTATAATCTACGGAGGTCAGAATGATACCCTATTGGGGGCCACATTGTATTCTAAGGGGGGCTGCATTATACTTTATGAGGGCTGCATTATATTCTACTGGGGGCTGCTTTATACTATATTAGGGGGGATGCATTATATTCTTTGAGGGGCTACATTTATTGTATGAGTGGGGTTACCCCAACCCCAGCTATATCACTAAAACATGTACTACCTCATATTATTCCCTGATAGTAGAATGTTTTACAGCACAATTGGTGATCTTTTAGTTATTTCTATGTAGCTACATAGTAGGCCCCAAGAATGATTTTATCTGGTGGGCCCAAGGTGCTCCAGCCCGACGCTGGTTGTGGGGTTAATATCAGCTGTCTTATGCCACCTTACATGAAGCCTATGGGTAAGTAATGGGGAGGTGATTCCCACCTGGTCTTCAAGTGCAGACTGGTGGCTGGAATGGAGTAATGGTGGCTATAATGGAGTTCTGTCCTCAATAATAAGTTTTTCTTTTGTCATGGATGCAATAATACCAGGAAATGGGTCTGGAGACCATGTGGAAAATACTATGAAGATGATTCATGAGAGTATGTTACACCACCAGTCCTACTTTCAGGATTATGGTGTGGGGTGGCATAATGTACAGTATCCGGACCCCTCTAGTCTTCATTTCAGGTACAAGAACAGCTTGGTGTTACATTGATACATTGATTTTTTTTTGAGGAACAAGTAGTACTGCCTTTCCTCCAGAGTATCTTTAGCCTAACTGCATTTACTGAGGTTACAGACACTAGATGTGACACAGCCAGCACCTGCCAGGCATAGTGAGAGTTCAACTCCTGAGTGACTTCCATAGATCTGCACATAACATAAATGTACATTTATTGCAGGTTTCAGTAAGGATTTAAAAATGCAATATCTGTAAATGAACAGACCAGTGTGCCAAAAGATTGACTGTTTGGAAAATCTTGAACTAATTTATGTCTAGATTACGTTTTTACTATATTGAAAAGCTATTATTTTTTTAAATGCAGTACACTATTTAAATATATAACCGTCTGCTTACATCCGCAGTAGAGGTGATAAATTGAATTTGTCTAAAATTAAAATTAGAATTTTTCAGATTATATTGTGTGATTGGCTTTGTGTTTCTGCTTTGTGTTTCCTTTTATTAAAATGTCAGGATTTTGTCATGTAAAAAATAAACCATATGAAAAAGATTTATTCTGATCTTTTTCTACTGTTATTATCCTCTATAATATGTTCAAATTCATAGAAAAGCAAACTGAAATCATTTTTTTGTGAGGGGAAATAGAAATAACAAAACCTAAAGTAATGTGGTTGCAAAAGTGTAAATAACCTCTTATAATTAGGGATGTGTTTGTGTTCAGAATTAGACAATCACATTTAAAAATGGTTACAGGAAACAATTAATTGCAGTTATTTATTCCAAAGCATGTGCAACCAAATATTAATTTGAGGGAGCCAACAATTTAGTCCGCCCATTTTTGTAGTTTAGTGTGAAATTATGTCCAGTTTTCTTTCTTTTATTTATTTATTTATTTATTCCACTACACAAAAAGGAAATAAACACGTGTATAACAAAGCACTTGTAATTGCAATAATTTTCTGGGAGAAACACAGCAGTTCATTTTCTAGAAAATTGTTAAGGGTGCTAATACTTTCAGCTGTGACTGTATGTATACATAACTACAAATATATATATTGCATCGTGAATAATGACCGCATAATTATTGGGAGGTATGTATCACAGGCCTGGCTGCTCCCTGTGACTTAACCTGGAGTATTTTTCCTTTAGTGCACTTAAGTACTAAGTAGTTGTTGTTCACATTTGTGTCCAGGTAACAGGTAGCTATGAGAGATGGGGGGGTCTGGCTACCCATATACCTCCAAGTGAGGGTGCTCACTGTACCCCTTTTCCCTGTGTTTGTGGTTGTTAGTTTGAGGACCTGTGGTGATGTCATGATCACGTGCCTAGCCATGTGATGGGAACATGGATGTGCTTACATCTATGTAATGGAGGTGTGTTTGGCACATGGGAGTGACTGGTTGGGAGTCAGTCCGAGTGGACAGACTTCCATGTGTACAGGCTGGACACTACAGAGAGGTCTGTGTGTGAAGAGGGAGAAGCTTCCCTGTGTGTGTGGCTCCAGAACAACTTAGCTGGGGTAACCTTGGGAAATGGGCTACCTCCAGGAAAGGGGTCCGACACCTGTTTGAGTGGGGACTTGCAGTTCCCAGATGACAGGGTGAGTGGGGGTGGCTCCAATTCAGACTGTGACAAGAACGCAAGGGAAAAAGTGTGTACTAAGGAGGTCACTTTATCTCTGACAAACCCCAGCACAGAGGTAGTTGGTGATGGGCTGGAATTAAAACAGACCTGTAGTAGACCCGCAGAGATCATAGAGGCGGAAACAGGAACAGGTGGAGCTCTGAAGAGGCAGAGTATGGATGGGCAAGAGAGCCCATCTGAAAATCTGATTAAAGAAGTGATGGTGCGACACGTGCTGGCTAAAAGAGAGCAGGACCATGAGATATAGCTGCTTAAATAGACAGTGTAAGAGAACAGTCTAGCGAGAAAGGGTCCTGAGACAAGCAATTGAGCACAGAGTGGATGAGCTGGAAAAGAAAGTCTCTGAGCTCAGAGGTCACATATCAGCGAGTCAAACTATGAGCAAGGCCCTTTTGAAAGATAATGAGGTGCCCATAGAGGTCCAAGAGAAGCATCAGCAGGAGCTTCTCCTGATAGAGGATGAGCATCGCTGCATGGCTGACAAGTGAGATAAAGTTCTCTGAGAGCTCAAGATAGAGAAGGAGACTAATGCCCAGCTCCAGAAATCCATGGATGACCAGGAAATCGAACTATTACGCTCTCGAAATCTGATCATAATGAAGGAGAGTGAGCTGGAGAGGCAGACCAAAGAAGAGGCCTCCACAGAGGAAGAAATCCAGCAGCGGAAGAGCCACGCAAATGGCCAATGCAAGGGAGGTCAACGTCTTGGTAAACTGCACTGACTCTCAGGACAAGGAGGTCCAACAGTATGCCCAAGAAGTTGAGACTTCGGGTTTCAAGTGCATAATAGAGGTACCCAAAGACATGCGAGAAGCGTGTGCCAGTGAGGATGTGCATGAGGCCTTTAGAAAGGCGGTAGAAGCATGTAGCGTGAACTGGGCATAAGAGACAAAACAGTTGGTCATACTCTCATCTAGGGAAATCACAGTGAAGCGGGTGGCTGTCCTGAGGGATATGCATCTACAATGCCTCTGCACGAAACAGATGATCATGTTGAGGAATAAGGAAGCCGCTCGACGTCTGGAGCATGCAAGAAAACATCAAAGTCGGCTGGGCTTGGTGGAAGACATAGCTCTAGTGCCCGGAGGTCTGGTAAGAAAAGTCATCGGAAGACTTGGGAAAGTGATGCAGGAGATTGTGAATAGATACGGTGTGATGAGAGTAAGGATTCCGGCTGATGATGAAGCCCATGTTGTGGGTAAAATGGGATGATGTCATTCTTCATTGTCGGATCCATGGATAGCCTTAGGAATATCCAGATGCTCCTGGAGAATCGCATGGCATACCTGAAAGAGATAGAGCAGCTAAAACTTGAGAGGGGGCAGATCAATAGAGAGCTGCAGGAAAAGGGAAGAAGATGGCTGCCACCTTCAACTCGAGGTATAGAGAGAAGAAGAGGTTCTCTAAAGCCTGGAAGTCCTCAAGCTGAAGCTAACAGAAGACATAGAGACAAATGGAAGGACTGTTCACCTGCCAATAAAGACCATAGGAGAAATGACCAGCAGAGAGATAGCAGAAGGTGGCCTGATGGAAGAAGAAAAAATAATGATGCCTCAGTTAGCTCAGGGCTGAGTGACCTAGGTGGGAGACCCTGTAGCAGAAGTGATGACAAAGATTCAGTCCAGAAAAGAGGTTTGGTTGCAGGGGAATCGCGGCACATACTGACTGCTGGGGATGTGGATGATCTGACAAGAGGGCATCTCTATCAAAGAACATGACGAAGTCGGATGACGGATGCCTACAAAAGGATTCAGTAACAGGACTCGACGTAGACAGACGGTTTAACTGTCAGGGATGACCGAGAAGAGTCTCTTGAGGTCTGTGTGCGAAGAGGGAGAAGCTTTCCTGTGTGTGTGGCTTAAGACCAAGCCTGAGTGTAGTACATTGCACAGCCTGTGTGCCCACAGGACTGAGCGAGAAGAGCTAAGCTTTGGACATTGAGGTTTTGTCTGCCTGATATAAAGACTGTTTACCATTTGTTGGTGACTTAATGGGTTATGAAGCCAATAAACCCACATGGATTTGCAAGAGAACGTGCCTCCTGTTTCCTCCTACGCAGCTGAGTGAGTATAATCCTTACAATATACAGTATATATATTTATATATGTATATACATATGTAAATACTTTTAGTGATCTGAAATTCTACAGTACATGAAAAGCATGTAAATGGGTAATATAAATGACATACTGCATATATAGTAGTACCAAACTGCAGGGGAGATGTCAGTATTTAGACCATGCAGTGATTTGAATATATGCAATACCCATATTTATTTCTTGATACATATATTATCTTAGAAGATATTTCTTTTCTTATATGTGAACAACCTAGAATTCATTAATATGTAAAGACTCCCATGGGGCCCTATAAGAAACTAACAACTTTCCTTGTTCATGTTTTAGACGATATTACGACTTAGGAGGTCCTATCATAGTATTTTTCTTCTGTGAGGTCCCTGCAGTCTATCTATTTGCTTTAATAAAGGGAGAGACATGCAGTAAATGCCACCTGTTGTTATTCTGTACATTGTCATAAAAATGCTTTCAGTTATTCTTACATTGCTTCAGCTTGTTTAAGTTGTTTCTGTTGCTATGAACAATGCAGCAATCTGCTTTCATATGGTTTGCCCCTACAGTACAGCCAAAGGCGTATCCAGGGGGAGGCAGCCATGGCATCTGCCCAAGGCGCAGTCGGGCCTCCTAATGTGGCGGTCTGCAGTGTCCCCCCAGCTGCTGCATTCTGCCGCCCCTGGCCTGGGAGTCGGCGGTTCCCTGTGGTGGCTGTCAAGCTGACAGCCGGCGCAAAGAAGCTGCTGCGTGCCGGCTCCCAGGGACCTATTGTACTGGCGTCTATGCAGACGCCAGTACAATTGAAGCTCTGACCGGCGGGTCAGAGCGACGCCAGCAGCATTATCTGGTCATGTAATCACGCTGCTGACGTCACTCGTTGGCGGTGTCCAGAAGGGGGAACACTGGTGGTAAGTGTGCTCCACTGTGGAGCTGAAGAAACCACCGAAGATTAACAGGGGGACATAATGTTGTGGGAGGGAGGATTTAGAGTGGGGATGGGGGTACTTTATGTGTGGGGGATTTGGAGTGGGGATGGGGTACTTTATGTGTGGGGGATTTTGAGTGGGAATGGGGGTACTTATTGTGTGGGGGGGATTTGGAGTGGGGATGGGGGATTTAATGTGTGGTGGGGGATTTGAGGACACTGAAGAGTATGTATGAGGAAACAGTATGGGGGATGGGTGCAGACAGTATGGGGAGCGAACGGGTGAATGTATGTGGACACAGTATGGGGAGTGAGGGGTATCTGTGAGCAGACAGAATAGAGAGTGGGGGGGGTAAATATATGAGGAGACAGTATGGTGAACAGGGGGGATGTGAGAGGAGACAGTGTGAGGAGGGAGGGGAATTGTGTGAGGCGACAGTATATTGCAGATATTTTTATTTAGGAGCATTACAATGACTTTTTTGTCTTTAAGGGTGTCGTGTGGAGATTTGCTGCAGAAGACCGGAGAAGATGTAAGTCTGCAGAGACTTCTGTGGATGAGAAAACTCATCATGGGGTCTGGACAAGATGAAGAAAAGAAGGAGAATGACTCCAGAGACGACATCATCTATCAGGTACCTGGATGTAAATATTATTTGTGAAACTGACTAATTCTCATGTTTTTATTTATGTTAGGAACATTAAAGGGGTTCTCCAGGTCTGTGCTGAGTCTTCAGTCATTCTGTGTGACTGCAGACTTCTGAATTCTCACAGTACGCACTGCACGCAGTTAGGATTCTCTCGTGCCGGTAATTTACATACATGCGGTTACATGCTGACTAAACATGTGCGGCCTCACTCAATGAAAATGAACAGAGCGAGGCCGGGCACGTCTAGTCAGAATGTGGCCAGAAGTATATAAATCACATGCTTGTGCTGAAATGAACATGCACTCTCGCCACCGGTAAGGGAGAATCTTAAAAGTGTGCAATGCATTAGTTGTGAGAATTCAGGAGCTGCAATGTCAGGATTCAGCTCTGCAGGTTCCAGCAGTCATCACATGGACACTTCACTCATATGCGATTTTCATACTTATGGTCCTGTGACAACGAACTTCTCTTCCTGCTTCTCTCAGTTTTTCACTGAACATTGAGAGCATTAGGGAGAGCAGCTCGTCGGTATATGACTAAGTGTGCAAATCGCATGTGAGCTTGGGGGGGGCGCCAAACCGAATTCTTGCCCCGGGTGCCAGAAAGCCTAGATACACCTTTGAGTACAGCAGCATGTTCCACATTTAGTGTCGTTGTCCCTACTCTGTGTGTTGGAACGGTCTATGTTTCTATCCTCATAAGGCTATTTCCTGATTTTATTTTTGATTAATTAAAGGGAATCTGTCACCAGGTTTTTGCAATGTAATCTGAGAGTAGCATAATGCGGGGAGACCATAATTTCATCAATATGTGACATCCTAGTTTGTGTGTCGTTATTTCAATTAAATCAGTGCTTTATCAGCAGTAGATTACCTCTAAAAGACTAGTTTTCTCTTCTCATTTAGTCCTCCTGCTCTCTGCAGCCCCAGCCACCACTGATTATCACCTTTCTGTCAATGTAGAGTGTGCCTAGAATGCTGCCAATCAATGGGGTGGGCAGGGTTATACAGAGCTCAGCATTCAGAGAACTGCTAGATCTGCAGCAGAGAAAAGAGTGATTGTATCAAATTGGAAGCCTGCACACTAAAATTGATTGCATATTCTAATGAAAAACCATCAGTGCACTTGCTGAGCAAAGACTTTAAAATCACATACTCTAGGCATTTTATCACTGTACTTCAAATATTAAAGGGTTTTCCACAACTGGACATCCACTTCCAATGGGTCCAGGGTACTAGATAAAGTATAAAAAAGTATACATATCTCTTGCACTCACACTACTGCATTGTTCTCAGCTCTATGTTCCTCATGGGATTTGTGACATACAAAATATCTCAAGACCGAAGCCTTCACAATTTTGACTGAACATAAAAAACGCAATTCTTTTGTTCCTCTTCTCAGACAAACTTTTGAATGCTGCAGCCAATCAGTGACTGCATCATTTATGAGATGAGACAAGAAAATAACATAGGGCTGAGAGGGAGGATGTTTCACCAGTCTATGAAGCAAAAATATATTTTATTTACTTTATCCAGCACCCTTATGACCTTTTTCTAGTAGTGGACAACCCATTTAATGACAACTGACAACAGTAGACTATTGGTCTAAGTAATGAAGATGTTTTTATGTTTTAGCACATTGATATTTCTGATAGTCTATCTGACACTGGTCCATTGGTCTGCTCAGTAATCTGTGCCTGCTGGATTTAAAGTTTGCGAATCTACCTATTTCCCAACATGCTTTGCTTCAGCTTGATTAGACTGGCTGGAACAACGTCATCATTGTGACATGAAGCCCACAAAACGTCACTTCAGCCCATCTAATGAAAAGAAGATTCAAGGAAGCTGGTAGGTAAGGAGATTTGAAGACCTGCCATTCAGTGGTTACAATTGTTGACCTGGCTGATGGGCTGGAGTTCTGTGAAGCAATTCTACCATCTATAATAGTGAGGAATTGCTATACTACTACTGAAAGTGATCCTAATGTTTACATTAGTGCTAATAAAATATAGAAGTTTGTACAACAAAATAAATGGTATATACAAATGGAGTATTCACATTGGTAAAAATTGTGGCATATTAACAGAATATACCATAAGCAGCCAGCAGACATAGGTCCCACTACTGGGAACTAATTGTATCTCAGGAATGGAGAGCTGTCAGGAATAAAGGTGTTCAGACATTATGAGAACTCCTATAGGAATATATGGAGAGAAGTATACACTTATGGCCACCTATTCCTGACAGCATACGTATGAAGACTTTTGTTACACTGGGAAATGACAAAAAGCACAAATAGGGTATTAACCAGGTAGCATGCAGTTTTACTGGGGGCTTTTGCACTCACATTGTGGTGCTGTGAGAACATCAGCAAATAATAATAATCTTTATATAGCGCTAACATATTCTGCAGCGCTTTACAGTTTGCACACATTATAGTTGCTGTCCCCGAAGGGGCTCACAATCTAGATTCCCTATTTGTATGTTTTTGGAATGTGGGAGGAAACCGGAGTACAGGGAGAAAACCCACGCAAACACGGGAGAATATACAAACTCCTTGCAGATGTTGTCCTCGGTGGGATTCGAACCTACGACTCCAGCGCTGCAAGGCTGTAGTGCTATCCACTGAGTCACCGTGCTGCACCAGCTGTTGCTGCTTGATTGGTTTAATAAACCAACATTAATATTATTATTATTATAGATTTTTATAGCACCATTTA
Source organism: Oophaga sylvatica (assembly GCA_033576555.1). Lineage (NCBI taxonomy): Eukaryota > Metazoa > Chordata > Amphibia > Anura > Dendrobatidae > Oophaga > Oophaga sylvatica. The sequence goes on from JARQOD010000002.1 coordinate 544,927,399, forward strand.
TTCCATGGCGCTTTACATGTGAAAAGGGGCAAGTATAGACAAGTACAAGAGGGCCTTATGTAACAAAGGGAGAAATGTGGGTGCACTGCTCTGCTGGTAAAGATTTTACAGGATTCAAATTAATAGAAATAGAATGCAGTTTATTTCCTATTTCTAGGTTGAGTCAACCTCTTTCCCTGGGAATAGGACAGTTCAGCCTAGAAACTTGTTGCATATACAAGTGCTTCTTATAAAATTAGAAAATCATCAAAAAGTTAGTTCATTTCAGTTCTTCAATACAAAATGTGAAACTCATATATTATATAGAGTCAATACAAACAGAGTGATCTATTTCAAGTGTTTATTTCTATTAATGTTGATGATTATGAGTTACAACCAATGAAAACCCAAAAGTTATTATCTCAATAAATTAGAATACTTTATAACACCAGCTTGAAAAATGATTTTAAAATCCAAAATGTTGGCCTACTGAAATGTATGAAGCGCTGTAAAATTTCCTGGTACATGGCTGCGCTGACTTTAGTATTGCTAAAACACAGTGGACCTACACCAGCAGATGACATGGCTCCCCAAACCATCACTGATTGTGGAAACTTCACACAAGACCTCTAGCAGCTTGGATTGTGGCCTCTCCACTCTTCCTCCAGACTCTGGCACCTTGATTTCCAAATGAAATGCAAAATTTACTTTCATCTGAAAACTACACCTTGGAACACTGAGCAACAGTCCAGTTCTTTTTCTCCTTGGCCCAGGTAAGACCCTTCTGGCGTTGTCTATTGGTCATGAGTGGCTTGACACAAGGAACGTGACACTTGTAGCTCATGTCCTGGATACATCTTTGGATCTTGAAGCCATAAAGGTTCCAGCAGCAGTCCATTCCTTGTGAATCTCCCAAAAATTTTGGCATGGCCTTTTCTCAACAATCCTTTCAAGGCAGCGATTATCCCGGTTGCTTGTGCACCTTTTTCTAACATAATATTTCCTTCCACTAAACTTTTCATTAATATGCTTGGAAAAAGCGCTCTGGGAACAGCCAGCTTTTTTTTACCAATGACCTTTAGTGGCTTACCCTCCTTGTGGAGTGTGTCAATTACTGTCTTCTGGCAGTCTGTCAAGTCAGCAGTCTTCCTTATGATTGTGGAGCCTACTGAAACAGACTAAGGGACCTTTAAAAATGCTTAGGAAGCCTTTGCAGGTGTTTATTTAAGCATTCTAATATTCTAATTTACTGATATAATGACTTTTGGGTTTTCATTGACCATAATCATAAGCCATAACCATCAGCATAACAGAAATAAACACGTGAAATAGATCACTCTGTTTGTAATGACTATATAATATATGAGTTTCACTTTTTGTATTGAAGAACTGAAATAAATTAACTTTTTGATGATATTCTAATTTTTTGAGAAGCACCTGTATGCTGCAAAATATTTCTATTAATTTGAATCCTGTCAATTTCCTACCAGCAGTGCAGCACACCCGCTTTTCTACCTTTGCAGGACCTATTCTTGAGATAGATGCAGATTCCAGCTATATAACTTGCCTCTATCAAAATCCTGTGATATGCCATTAAGGTCCAAGAAGGAAATACTGTAATGTTTTCATGCATGTGATGTTAACCCCTTTCTGACCTTGGACGGGATAATATGTGCAAGGTCAAATCCCCCGCTTTGATGAGGGCTCCGGCGGTGACCTGAAGAATCATAATTGGCAGGTCAGTTTTAGCATTTAATGAACCTAGCAAAAAAGCCAAACAAAAAACAAGTGTGAGATTGCACTTTTTTTGCAGTTTCACGCACTTGAATTTTTTTCCCGTTTTCTAATACATGACACAATAAAACCAATGATGTCGTTCAAAAGTACAACTCGTCCCGCAAACAATAAGTGCACACATGGCCATATTGATGGAAAAATAAAAAAGTTATGGCTCTGAGAAGAAGGGGAGCGAAAAAAGAAAACGCAAAACCGAAGAAAGCTGGGATCATTAAGGGGTTAATGTAATTGTGGCATAGCTGGGTGCTATTTCTGCTACTGAATCCAATATTTCTGTTGTTAACAAGTATAGTTTTACATTTTTCATTTACGACAAAAGTCTGTGCAGAAAATATCATTTTTGAGTTGGCTTACTCTATAGCTGACACATGAAAATATTTTTGTATATAATTCCATCTTTTCATTTACTGCATATTCAGCAAGATTATATCCTAAGCTTTACAATACAGTTTACAACCTTTTCTGAGAGAACCATAAATCCTGCTGTTATTAAACTGGCCCATAAGGAGTATTTACTATTCAAACACCTGGGAAGCTTAAGTCACAAATGACCTTAGGCCTTCAGTGCTTACTTAAAAAGGCCCCAGCTGTTTTAGATGAATTGTGACCATGACCAAAGGTCAAAACTATCACTGGAAAGACCTAAGATGAGGTATTTAAAGTTGAATCTCTTACATTTTCTTTGTTTATAGGAATGGAATGGCAATAAAACTGCCAGCTTTGATTTATTGTCCGGTGCAGAAATTATGGTGCGGTAGGAGCCTTGATCCATACTATAGTTAATTGTAAATACTGTATCGTCAATAAGAGATAATGGAACATTTGGATTGCCTTTACTTTGCATACTCTACATAAATCAGTATCGTGGCAAGTGATTTAATTAAGAACAACACTCTTCGTCTGTAGGTTCATTAGATGTCAGGTTTGATAATACAGTAGGAATATGACTGAAAATAACTCACTGGGCTACATGAGGAAAGGATGTAGCTGGGAGCGAGGAACGGGACAAGTGACTCAGGTCCAAAGTGCCAGGAGGGTGACAATGTACTGTAAGACCATAGAACTGTGCACCTCAGGGCCGTCGACTCTTTATACCATACAGTCATACATGAAATGTGATTGCTAGCTTTCTTACACTCAGACTTTTATATCACCGCTGATTCCTATAGATGTAACAAGTCCCATCTGTCAAGATGTTTAAAAATTGTGATGCGGCGCTATCTATTTAGAGTAGTGCCATTGCACCACTATTGCTGTCATCGCAAATAATAAAGGTAAGTTGTGATATCATATGGTGCCTTTGATTGATTCGAGCTTTCATACATCTGCATATATCATTTATATATGTAAAGAAAAAAATGCAATACAGAGGGAGAGAGGAGCAAATAAGAGGGGTGAACTCCCTTAATACAGTAGATAAATACGCCACATAAGAGACCACATCAATATTAATGTGCATGAGAGTAAGGTGGATACACAATAGTATGAAATTTAATAAGGTCCACATATACATCTTAGGGTACCACAATCTCAAAAATACACATAAAAATTAAGAAGTAGAAATGGATGTATATATATTTTGCTAATTATATATGTAATATAGTGTAATAAGTTACTATTAGACAAATCACAATATGACAAATAGCCACCTAGATATAACTTGAGACATCCTTCTCCATATGTGGGGTGAATATCAACCTCAGAGCACGTTTCACAGCTAGATTGGGCTTCATCAATAGTTACATAAAATATCATCATTCATTTTTTCTTATTCCATGTGCATGAAATATTTAAATATTAAGTTTTTGCATTAAGTCAATGGTCTGAATTTTCTTTACACTTGTAGCTTTAAGTAAATTGTCATTTAAGGTAGCAGATATTATCAGTTATGAGTAGTGTTGAGCGATACTGCTCGATATCTAAAAATATCGTATCGAAATTGTATCGCCGATATCACTAAATATCGTCGATATCCGATTACGATACCGGAAGTCCCATGTAAGTCTATGGGAACAAAATATCGCAACTAAAAAAAACCTTTATTTCCTTGTAAACACTAAATATACACACATAGAATATATATATATATATATATATATATACATGTCATTGTGACATATATATATACATATATGTATAGTTTATACACTTCTACATAGTAAAATATCCTCTGATTCAATTGCCGGGTAAAGCCGGCTTCTGTGAAAAGACAGAAGCACCCGACATGAAATGACACTTGGTGTACATAGGGTTAACCATGTCTTTTCATGTCGTTTGCAATCTGATTTGCACAAACAATTACATCAGTCTATGTGTGCAAAATTTCACACCTGTAGGGGTTAATTAAAGGTGTAAATTCGTTGTAAAAAAAACGGACTTTTTTGCTACGAATTTACACCTTTAATTAACCCCTACAGGTGTGAAATTTTGCACACTTACACTCATGTAATTGTTTGTGCAAATCAGATATCAAACTACATGAAAAGACATGGTTAACTCTATGTAAACCAAGTGTCATTTCATGTCGGGTTCTGCATTTTCACAAAAGCCGGCAATTGAATTAGCGGCTATTATACTTGTAGAAGTGTATGAACTATAATAAATAATATAATATATATATATATATGTGTCACAAATTTAATGACATGTATATATATATATGAGGTGTAAAATTGCTGAAAAAAAAGGCGTGGGCTCCCGCCCTATTTTCGCAACCAGACAGACAAAGCCAGTGAGTGGGGGCAGATAATAATAGCCCAGAGAGGGACCATTATTTTTGGCCCCCCCCCGGCTACTAACATCTGCCCCCAGACACCCCAGAAAGGGCAAATCTCTAATTAGATTTGCCCTTTCTAGCACTTTGCCCGTCTATTCCCATTGCCCTGTAGCGGTGGCGAATGGGTTAATAAGGGGTTAAAATGACCTTGCAATTGAAAGGTCACTTTAAGCCAGGTTAATATTTGAGAGCTGTCAATTAGACAACTATCAATTATTAATCCTATTGTATGAAAGAAAAATCAAACACACACACTTTAATAAAAAAGAAGTTTAATGAAATAATCACACAGTTTTTGACCATATTTTATTTTCCTGCTAAAACCATTTCCTGTAATAAAAATAAAATAATAAAGCAAAATTATTCTTACCAATCCATGTACAGTCAGGTCCCACGGTGTAATCCTTCAGAAAGGGTTAATGTTTACTGCAGGGACCGCAGCTAATGCTGCAGCCTCACAGTAAACCCCCAAATGAATGAGTTCCTCTCCTGGCTGACAGGAGAGGAAGTGGAAAGCTTAATTGATTGCTTTCCACTTTCACTTCAGGTCAGCCAGGGACACAATCAGTGACGTCAGAGGGAACTGGTTAACAAAAATGGGGATCCCCTCGAAAAAAATTGGCGTGGGGTCCCCCCTATTTTTGTTAACCAGCCAGATGAAGCAGACCGCTGAGGCCTGGATTTTCAGGCTGTTAAGGAGCCAAGATCCATGGACCTTGCCAGCCTGATAATACCAGGCCACAGCAGTCTGCATATCTTGGCTGATTAACAAAAATAGGGGATCCCCTCGAAAAAAATTGGCGTGGGGTCCCCCCTATTTTTGTTAACCAGCCATATGAAGCAGACCGCTGAGGCCTGGTTTTTCAGGCTGGTAAGGATCCAATATCCATGGACCTTGCAAGCCTGATAATACCAGGCCACAGCAGTCTGCTTAGCTTGGCTGGTTAACAAAAATAGGGGATCCCCTCGAAAAAAAAACGGCGTAGGGGTCCCCCAATTTTGTTAACCAGCCAAGTAAAATGCAGACTGCTGCGGCCTGGTATTAAAAGACTGTCAAGGCCCATGGATTTTGGCCCTCAACAGCCTGATAATACCAGGCTACAGCAGCCCCACATTTGGCGCATCAAAAGATGTGCCAATTGTGGCACTTTACCCGGCTCTTCCCACTTGCCCTGTAGCGGTGGCAAGCGGGGTAATAAGGGGTTAATGTCACCGTTGATTGCACGGTGACAATAAGCCCGGTTAATAATGGAGAGGTGTCAATAAGACACCGATCCATTATTAATCCCAAAGTTATTAAATGCATAAAAAAAAGACAAAGCAAGAAAAAAGTATTTTAATGAAATAAAAGAGACAACACACTTTTCATTTCTTTTATTGTACTCTCATTCCTGCGACGCCATCGATCTCCTGTAAAAAAAGAAAAAAAAAAACCAACAGTATACCACCTGTCCGACGCAGTCCATAGTAACGACAGTCCCACGACGATCCAGCTCTGCTACATCGCAATGACAGGCAGAGCCTGACATCGCGACGCAGCACAGCTGATTACCTGCTTCCCCGGCGGTGACGTCATCGGACTGACTGCTTTACGGCCGGGATTACCCAGCAGTCACTGCAGTTATCGCGAGAAAACTGCATGTGACCGCCGGGGAGAAGAGGATGGCGGCCATGAAGCAGTCCAGGCCGTGACCGCCGGAGATCTTCTGCCAGGTAAGTGCCGCTGACTCCTGACAGACCCGACCGACGGACACTGACAGTGACAGACCCGACCGACGGACACAGACAGTGACAGTGACAAATCCGATTCCGGTATTCGATAAGACGAAAATATCGAAACGAATTATCGAAAGGCCGATAGAGCTAATATCGGCCGATAGCCGATATTTGCAGTATCGTATCGCTCAACACTAGTTATGAGGTTCTATTGTTTTTATTGTACGTGTGGTGTCTCATGTTGGTAGGGATGATGTTGTGGAATATTGTCTTTCAATATGTGATCCTCATTTAAAAAAATATTGTACTACATGGGAAACATTCCAATGTTCACATTCTAGAATGTTGTGGATGAAAGTTGACCTCAGTCCCCAAGTTACTGCATCTAATATCCATGTAAGCTATTCGAAGAGCTCAAAGGTGTAAGGTTGCTGGGATCTGATGGCCTTGTAGGTGGAGTAAGTGAGGCAGATATTAAGCATGTATTTCCAGTCATTCACCAGTTGGGAAAATCATTAGGACAAAAGTAGAGTCTTCAGTATAACAGTGGGAGAAAGATTGGGTGATGCAGTTAAGTAAATACAGTAGCTGATTGTGGGAGCAGCCTTTGAGAGTCCTGGATCCTGATAGACTTCTGAATTGTTGTGGAGATAAGAAGCAGCTGTGTATAGCAAAGCACATTATGTCACTTGTTTATTTTTTAACTGGACCCAAGTGACAAAGAGATATTGGGGATGATTTATAAAAGTAGTTTAAAGGGTATGCCACACTAAGAAAGATCGCTAGCGAGATCGCTAACGAGATCGCTACTGTGTCACCATTTATGATGCAGTAGCAATCTCGTTAGCGACTTAGCTGTGTGTGACATGTAGCAGCAATGTGGCCCTGCTGAGATGTCGCTGATCACTAATGAACGTTCTGAGCCGTTTTTTGGTCGTTGGTGTCCCGCTGGTGAGCCTGAATCGCTGAGTGTGACACCCTTTATGAACGACTTCACCAGCGTCGCAGGTGGGACTAGGTTTTCCCAACGACCACAGAGGTCGTTATACAGATCGCTGATGAGTTGTGTTTGGAATCACAGATCGCTGATGAGTTGTGTTTGGAATCTAAAAACTAGCGATCACATAGCGATCACACTAGCGATCTCGCCAGGTTAAGTCGTTGTCGTGATCGCTGGTGCGATCGCTAAGTGTGGCAGTGCCTTTACTTTTAGACAATGGAGCCTTAGATTAGACACTCTTAAAAGAGAGGCAAATTCTTTATTGAAATAAGGAATCGCTCCTCATACCATTCATTGGATGTTCGCAGCAGACTAGTGCAGTTGAATGGTCAGTAAATGATTTATAAGTGTGACTTTATGTGGAAATATTTTGATATGCTAAGTAAATTTACAGTTATTTTGCTTCATGCAAAGTGCCTGGAGAGGTGAAAGACACCAACCCCAAAAAGCTAGTCATGGCAATGGACCTTGCTTTTCCGTGATACTTAGATAAGGGGCTGGGGCAAGAAGTTAAACATCTGCCAAGATTAATAAAATAAGGTTGCTGTAGGTATGGCTCCAACAAGAGGCACATGGTCATCATCTTATACTGAATAGCCTACTGAATTACCCTATTACGGATTGATTAGAAAAATGATCAATACTTTTGTTCTTATCACCAGGTCCCAGCTGTGTACAGATATGGTAAAGCTGAACTAATCAGCACTATGCGAAAGTATAATATCACCATTATGATAAACCTTTAAGTGAGCTGTCATTTTCTTTGCAGTCCTATGCTAAAACACAAGTATTATAATGAGATGTCACAGCAACAACTTAGCTCCACCACATTAATATGCTATATATTCATGTTTTAAGAAGATGCAGTATTAGATAAAGGGAATTTACATTGTTTTACAGAAAAAATAGTAAAAAATATATTTTCCTCTTTGCAATAACCATTTTATAATGTAGTTGAGGCTCAACTTAATGTATATCATACATATCCAAATTTTATTTATTTTCTTTTTTGGGAGACACTACTGTGTGGAAGTAAATAAAAGTAGATAAGGCCTGTGATACTTTTAAAGGATATTACCAACTAAATAAATGAATTATCTATCCACAGCAGAACTGATAAATGTGTGATTGGTGTTGGTCCATGGGACCCTAAAGATCTTGATTAAAGGGGCCCAAAAGTTCCTTTTGTGAATGGAAATGATATGAATATTCAAAACCAGCTTACAATACTTCATCAATCCCTTTGAATTGAATAAAATGGCAGCTGAGAGTGAGCACCAATACTCTGTTCACATAAGTGAATTTGAGGCCCAAATTTCTGTGTTTGGTGGGAGGTCCAATAGTTGGACACTTGACAATCATGCATTAATCCTACAGGTGCTTCTCACAAAATTAGAATATCATCAAGAAGTTAATTTATTTCAGTTCTTCAATACAAAAATTGAAACTCATATATTATATAGGGTCATTACAAACAGAGTGATCTATTTCAAGTGTTTATTTCTGTTAATGTAGATGATTATGGCTTACAGCCAATGAAAACACAAAAGTCATTTTCTCAGTTAATTAGAATATTTAACAAAAAACATCCACAAAGGCTTCCTAAGCATTAAAAAAGGTCCCTTAGTCTGTTTCAGTAGGCTCCAGAATTATGGGGAAGACTGCTGACTTGATAGATGTCCTGAAGTCAGTCATTGACACACTCCACATGGAGGGTAAGCCACAAAAGGTCATTGCTAAAAAAGACTGGTTGGTCACAGAGTGCTGTATCCAAGCTTTTTAATGGAAAGTTGAGTGGTAAGGATAATGTTTGGTGTAAAAAGGTGCACAAGCAATTGGGATAACCACAGTCTTGAAAGGATTGTTAAGAAGAAGGCCATGCAAAAAATTTGGGTGAGATTCGAAAGGAGTGGACTGCTGAAAAAGTCATTGCTTCAAGAGTGACTACACACAGATATATCCAGGACATGGGCTTCAAGTGTCGCATTCCTTGTGTTAAGTCACTCATGACCAATAGCCAGACGCATCTTACATGGGCCAAGGAGAAAAAGAATTTGACTGTTGCTCAGTGGTCCAAGGTGTTGTTTTCAGATGAAAGTAAATTTTGCAATTCATTTGGAAAATCAAGGTCCCAGAGTCTGGAACAACAGTGGAGAGGCACACAATCCAAGATGTTTGAGGTCTACTGTGAAGTTTCCACAATCAGTGATGGTTTAGGGAGCCATGTCATCTGCTGGTGTAAGTCCACTGTATTTTATGAAGACCAAAGTCAGCACAGCCATCCACCAGGAAATTTTAGAGCACTTCATGCTTCCCTTTGCCGACAAGCTTTTTGAAGATGAAAATTTCATTCTAGCACCTGTCATACTCCCAAAAGTGCCAATATCTTGTGTAAAAACAACAGTATCACTGTGCTTGATTGGCAGCAAACTCGCCTGACCTTAACCCCATAGAGAATTTATGGGGTATTGTTAAGAGGAAGATGAGAGACACCAGACCCACAATGCAGGCAAGATGAAGGCTGCTATCAAAGCAACCTGGGCTTCCATAACACTTCAGCAGTGCCACAGGCTGATCGCCTCCATGCCGCATTGATGCAGTAATTGATGCAAAAGGAGCCACAACCATGTATTAAGTGCAATTACTGAACATACATTTCAGTAGGCCAACATTTCAGATTTTATAATCATTTTTCAAGATGTGTTATAAAGTATTTTAATTTACTGAGATAACGACTTTTGGGTTTTCATTGGCTGTAAGCCGTAATCATCAACATTAACAGAAATAACTACTTGAAATTGATCTCTCTGTTGGGGTGGTGAGATGCAGCGGTGATCCAGCACTTTGCTCTGACATCAGGAAAAAATATACATTGCAACCTTGTATTCATATTGTAGGAATGTTCCTTATGGTATACAAACATGTATCTATGTGAATGTGCTTATTACAGGAGACCATTATGCACCTATGCACTTAAGCATCTTAATAGACCATATAAATGACTATGTGGACCCATGTACTCTAATAAAAGGCACTGTGCCAAATGGGTCCATATATGCTAATAGCAATTATGTTAAGCACTGTTCATTAAGGTCTCCTGCCATAGAATGAGTTAAAGCCATATAATTTTTTGTATCCTGATGATACTATTACAAGAAATAATTCTTCGTGTTTGAATTGCACTGCTTTGCTGTGCCTCCTGTTGACATGAGGCACCTCTTAATCTCTTTATTTGTTTGTATGCATTTTGAATAAAATATTGTCTATTTTCTAATTTAATCTAGTAACTCCTTTATTCCGAATCCTGCTGATGTGGATTATGTGTTGCACGCCACATTGATGCAGTAATTGATGCAAAAGGAGCCCCGACCAAGTATTGAGTGCATTTACTGAACATAAATTTCAGTAGACCAACATTTCGGATTTTAAAATCATTTTTTCAAACTGGTGTAATAATTTATTCTAATTTATTGAGATAATGACGTTTGGGTTTTCATTGACTGTAATCCATAATCATCAACATTAACAGAAATAAACACTTGAAATAGATTACTCTGTTTTAATGACTATATAATATATGAGTTTCACTTTTTGTATTGAAGAACTGAAATAAATTAACTTTTTGATAATATTCTAATTTTGTGAGAAGCACCTGTATCTTATGTCTAATTGATGTCATTTCATTGTTGGCTGCAAATTGAGCAAGCACCTGCTACTTGTATAGTCAAGCAGGGACAGTCATTTGACTTTTTCAGGTTAATTTAGATTCCATGCAGAGCTTTCCTATTTATTAGTATATTGGCAAAATATAAAATTGAGTTGCTATACATGTATGCAAACGTGCTATGAAGTGTAACGCCATACTTTCTGGAAATTGAAACATAATTGGGCTTGTGAACTAAGGCAGAGCAATGCAACTGTAAGTTGTGATACATAGTGCTTCTACCCATCTTCTTTTCACACATCCATATATTTATGGTGTCAATTAACACAATGAAATGAGAGTCAGAGTATTTACACACTTACTAAGATGAAGAAAATTGGTTTCTACCTCATGGAGTTTTTTGCATTCCTCTGGATAAACATTGCAATATAACAGGCTGAACAAAATGGATTTATGCTTTTTCTTTCCAGCCTTTCAAACTATGTTCTTAAAAATTATGACATTAAAAATTTACTGTATATAAAATACTATGTCTGAAATTCCTCCACCAGTTTCAACTTTCAACCTCTCGCCTTCTAAAACTCAATGTGGGCAAAACTCATCATCTGTCCTCCATCTCACCTAACTCCCCTACCTGATCTATGTATTATACAACAAATGACATCATGCTTTCCCCTGCACCTGAAGTCTGGCGCCTTGGAGTAGCCCTTGACTATGTCCTTCCAACTGAACATCTGAGCTCTTGCCATCTCCTGCCGCCTCCAACTTAAAAATATTTCTAGAATTTGTCTTTTCCTCAACCCTCAACCTCATTTACTAAAATGCTAGAGCGTACCCTCATCATCTTCCACCTTGACTATTGCAATATCTTCCTTTGTGACCTCCCTGCTCACACTCTCACATCTCTACAGTATGTCTTTAACTCTGCTGACCGACTAATTCAACTCTCATTGCCACTCCTCTCTGAAAATCCCTTCATTGGCTTCCAATTCCTCAATGTATCTTGTTCAAACTATTACCATTGACCTTCAAAACCATCCATCTGTCTCCTCCGTATGCCTCCAAATTTATCTCCCTCTCTAACATATTCCTATATGTAATCTGCAGGCCTCCCAAGACCTTCTTCTCTCCTCCACATTTAAATATACATCATCCAACCTCCACCAACCCCGAGTATCTCCCATCCTATGGAATTCTGTGCCCCAATATATCCGATTATCCACCAGATTTGGAACTTTCAGGAGGAACTTGAAAAAAACGCATCTCTTCAAGAAAGCTTACAGCCTGCAATAACCGACTTATCACCACCAGAACTACTGTAATCTCCTTAACCTACTGTTTCTTTCCCCAATATCCTGTAGAATGTAAGCCCATAAGGGCAGGACCCTCTCCTCTCTGTACCTGTCTGTCATTGTTAGTTTCTTGACTGCATTTTATATTTGTATTTTGTATGTAAACCCCTCTCATGTACAGCACCATGGAATCAGTGGTGATCTAAAAATAATAATAACTTTGTAGCTCCAATATGCAAGTAGCACATTCTCCCAGTGGTGCCATGCATGCCAGTGCTTACCTTATGACACATGCATAAAGACCACTGTCTTCTGACACAGTTGGTCGAAACCAAATGGCATCTTCTTCTTTGCTCATCCTTATTCCGTCAAAAGCAATAGGTTCTTCAAAATCTCCAGGCCCAGTACTTTTATACCACATCAAGCTGAGTCCAGCGCTCTGTGCTAATGTGTAGTTTGCCCTAATGTATCCATAAAATAGTGCACATTTTATTCGAACAGGTTCACCAACCAAAACCTGATATTTCTTGTAATCCACTGACCAGTCTGTACATCCATCTGCTGGAAAAAAAAAGAGAAAACTTTAGGATCTTCATCGAACAAAATATTAACTCATCTATAACTATAAACTTGAGCATCGGAAAAACAAATCAAGTAACTACAAGAATTTAGATTATATTTCTCATTATACCTTAGAGTCTCATTATCTTATGCAAATATTGTCAGTGTTAGACCAATTTCTATAATATGCTGGCTGACACATTACTAAAGTGTAGAATATTATTTCCAGAAGTGATAATACTTTTACACCTGTTAGTGACAATAATTTGCATCAGAAGACTTCAGTGTAAATGAAGCAGAAGTGAAGCAAAGTAGACGTTGCAAATTACGTTTTCTAAACATTCATTTTCACTATAAATATATGAAGATGAAGAAGAAAACTATGAAAGAGCAGTTCCAATACAAATTCATACTGTATGCTTAACCCCTTCATGCTCCATAACTTACATACCTGTCATGGAGCAGGTTGGGATGTGTAGAGCGAGTTTAGGAGCTGATTCCAGTTCATACAAATCTAGTTCTGTGATTTAATTCATTGAATGCCACTGTCAATCACTGACAGCAGCATATTATGGTGGAGTCCTGATGGGTTATCACATGAGCTAGGGGTCTACAGAAAGCTCTTTGTATTTCAATGAAGTCCAGCCACTTGATGAATTTTAAAGGAGTCTGTAATTAGTACCTTATACCTCATTACTAAAATTGAAACAGTTTCAAGTCGATGTGGACAAAAGATATACAGTGTAAAGTAAACAAAAAAGTAAAGTTGTTAAAAATATTAAAAGGAAATATAAACATTTTAGCAACCTAATTTTCCCCCAGTTAAAAATAAAGAAATAAAAAATAGCTAAAATTGATGACCATGTTTAGTACTACTGTGTCCATTGAAAAAATAGAAATGCTAAAAATTGCTGTTTTTTGTTTTACACACCCCTTACAAAAACAAATGAACAAAAAAAAAAATCAAAATTTCATATGTGCCGAAGAGCACACAAAAAGAACCATCATACTTATGTATTGATGGAAAAATTAAACATATCCTCCAGATATCAGCACTGGTCTCAGTCTAAACAGCTCCACTTCTGCCTTAAAGTGGTATTCCCATCTCCAAGATCCTATCCAAATATGTAGTAGGTGTAATGACAATAATAACAAATACCTCCTATTAGAAATGAACGTTAGTTCTCTTGGTTAGCTATGTCGCTTACCCCATGAGCAGGACATTGGAGTAGCTTTATATCCATGGTTATGACCTCTAATGACTAATAAACTAACTGTCACTATATGAGTGGTCATAACCATAGGTACCAAGCTACTACAATGCCCTGGATATGGGATAAGTGACATAGCGAATGAGAAGAACTATACTATATTTCTAATTGGAGTTATTTGCTAACATTATTATCATTACACCTGCTACACATTGGGATAGGATCATGTTGATTGGAATACCTCTTTATGTTTATCACAGCACAGAGTTTCTTGTGCTGGCATGCTATCAGTGCTGTGAGTGTTTGCTCATTTCTATAGTTAAGGCTGTCCCCTTTTCTGTTCCAGCTCATGGAAAAACAATGCCTCCTCTAATACTTGGTAACCACTTTATCAAAATAAGGGCATGCTGTGAATAAAGCAATGTAAACTGTGTAAAAAGTGTGCACTGCCCCTCCAGTCACTCATTGAAAATGTTGACACCTGTATCCGCATTCTTTGAGAACACGCCAGAAAAAAAATAAAACACATTCAAAGCTGGGAAAACCAGATGTAAGGGGTTAACTGGCATTATTTTTTATTGGTTGAAAGGCTTTTGGATGGTGAGTATAACTACATCATAAACTCAGCACATCCCCGGGTCCAAAGATGCCGTTCTGGCCTTTGCAACGGTGACATCATGACTACAGCGCACAGGACGGTTACAGCAAGTCAAAAGGATCTACTGCTGATAAATTTGGCCATTAGTAATTTGGAGCACTATGGGGGCTTTATTTATGCCATGAGTCTTGCTGGGGACACAGGACTCCGAGAACAGCAATGACACTGGTTTGGGAAGTAATTAGACTTATTTTTATTTTCATCATTTTTGGACCTATCATACGGTTTTGTCCAACCTCTTAAATCACAGAAATGGAGAAAATCTTTAGAAACTCTGCAAATCCTGTAGCTCTCACACTGACATAAACAGTCACACTGAAAGCCAATTGATCAGTTCAGTCATGCGGCAATAAAAAAATATCATTATACAATGTTGCAGTCGTTCTGCAAGTGATTCCTAACATTTCTCATTTTCATTCAATTTTTTCTCCAGTCATTTTTTCAAACAACTCATAGAGCCCTTGTCACTTTTGCTACTCATACATTTTCAAGATATGATAGTAGATCTCTGCAACTATTTCCACTTTCTCTCTATAGCTAGAGCTTTGATAAAGCATAACCCATTTCCTTGACCTTGACTAGATGTCAGCAACTGTATCGATCTCACAGTCTCATCCAAATGTATTAGTAGATTACATAAATGTGCCCCAATCCATTACCTGCTACTGTTTTCTGTATTTATTGCGCCTACAATCCGCACGTTTGTAATATGCACACACATCAACCAGCCAATATCATCCAGTCTGTATTGCATTTATAAGAGACGCTATGATTGTAAGCATGAATATAGTATTACTGACTGATGATGCTCGTCTACTACATTACAATTTCAGCATCACATTTCTATACTTTGCATTTATCTTCTATTTGTTAAAAAAGTGATAAATGCAAAACGTCCACATGACATTTCTTTTTTGCTTTTTACTACATACACATATTGTTTATCCAATCAATGTAAACCTGCAAATGTTT
The DNA here is from genome assembly GCA_033576555.1 of Oophaga sylvatica. Lineage (NCBI taxonomy): Eukaryota > Metazoa > Chordata > Amphibia > Anura > Dendrobatidae > Oophaga > Oophaga sylvatica. The sequence goes on from JARQOD010000002.1 coordinate 544,943,025, forward strand.
AGGCAAAAGGGAGTATAGGCATGTAATAATTGCAGAATGCATTAGCACAGAACTGTAGTACTGCTATTGAGCAGAGAGGTGAAGGATGTATAAATCAGTCATGTAACAAAAAAAAAAAAAGAAATGTAGCTTCTCCAGTGAATGAAGGGAAATACAATTATCAGTGAGTTGATTCAACATTTCAGGTGAAGTCTGCTGTGATGTCCTTTAAAAAAGTCCTACTTAAAAATTTTATTGTTTAAAAGTATATTAAAATATAAAGTATTTCTCCAATATACAGTATATAATTAGATAACTAAAAAAATATTGTCAAATTTAGTGATAATAACTGTGGCCCTTGAAAAGGGAGACACTAGAGCTGACTAAAGAAGGGACTCCACTGTCTCACTGTTTGACAGTTGTATTGCTTCTTAGATGGGAAATACCACAAGATAGAGGAGACTGAGAATATGCAGCATGTAAACATGGGAGATTCTGTTATCTCGCCACACATGGTAGCTGCAATTATTTTTATACTGAATGAAGTTAGTTGAAAAGATATAAGATAGATTCCTGTGTGCTATAGAGCAGTAGAAATAGAAGAAAGCTAGCTATAAACATCAACTGTAATCATATTGCATATTTTCAGATTTAAGATAGATTCCTGTGTGTTATAGAGCAGTAGAAGGAGAAGAAGGCTATAAACATCAACTGTAATCCTGTTACAGATTTTCAGGCTTAAGATGGATTCCTGTGTGTTATGGAGCAGCAAAAGGAGAAGAAGGCTATAAACGTCAATTGTTATTGGGTTGCAGCTTTTCCTTAATGTGATGTCGCTTTTTGCCTATGCACAGCCTGATGTGATAGATTTGGACTAACCAGTACAGGCAGATGATTCCTTCTTTTGTTGGCTGTACACAGGGTCATTTTTATTAACATGATATTTAGTTTCCTAGTTGGAGGTGAGATAATTTTTGCATAATCTTAATTTTGCTGCTTCACTTTTGGTTATTTTCTAAAAAAAAACCCTGTTGAATTGATTCTCTTATTAATATGCACTTCTTTGGAAAAGTGAGTTCACAAAATGGCAAAACATGTCAAATTCTGCCAGGTTGGAGCACAAAGTGCCAGCTTGTATGTCCCAGAAAAGAGAATTTCATCAGATTTTGTGCTTTTGTGTTCATCATATTAAAGTGAAAGCAAAACCTGAATCCCTGTAATACATTGAAAAATCATCTCAATTGCCAATTATGTTTAGGGAAAGTCTTATGATTATATCTATTGTCATTTTTCATTTTTCTCAAAACTGTTAGGTCCTCTTCAAGTTATATCCTGTGAAATAAGCAATCCTTTGTTCTGGACATAGTTGGAACATGGGGCACTAGCTATAGGCCCTACTTCCGTCTTTGGAGACAATAAGGACTTTATCCCTCAACTTCCCTTCACGTTTTAATTTTTCAAACTGGTTGTGTAAATCCCAGTAAGATTACAATGACTTGGTGTTCAGTGATTGCCCGGACGCTGATGGCGTATTGCCATCATAAACATTGTAGGCTACAAGTGGCTTATTCCATTGATTTTCAGGTGAGTTGATAGCTTAGCTGTCTTTGTATTTTTTATAGACTTCAATGCACAGAGCCGATAACTTTTGCTTTCACTCTCCATAAGTATACAGTTTATGATAATGAGTGACATGAGGTCTGAGTCCCAAAAATGGAGTTGAGTCCATAAAATTGGTTATCAAAGGACTCCATTAACCTTAATCGTGCTCTTCTGAATACAGTTAAAACCAATACTTAAGGCCTTACTAAGGCTACTTTCACACATCCGTTTTTTGCCATCAGGCACGGTCCGTTTTTTTTCCATTGATTTGCATTAGTGCCGGATCACGCCACATGTCCTTCCGTTTCGTCCATTTTTTTCCGGATCCGGCATAAATTTTAATTCCGGACAAAACGTGTCTAGGAACATTTTTTGTTTCTGGCGAAAAAAACGGACAGCGCATCAGGCTTGTTGGTACAATAGAAGTCTATGGGTGCCAGATCAGGCAAAAGACTGATCTGGCCGCCGGACTCCGTTTTTTCCTCTGCGCATGCCTGGAAGGAGGAAATCAAGGTCTCTCTTTCTCTCTCCTCGTTCCAGGCATGCTCAGACTGCATTTCTCGGGTTCAAAAGTTCATGACGGATCCGGCTAAAAACCTGATCCGTCGCATCAGTTTTTCACAATCTGCACAGGATCCGTCTTTTTCAAACTTGGACGTATTGTGCCGGATTGGAAAAAACGGATGTGTGAAAGTGGCCTAAGGCTCTAGAAGTCTCCTGGTGAAGTATCTCCATGACAATAAGGTTTATATTACAGTAGTGTAATTTTAAGCCAATTTTGAAAGAACTCATTATAATTTAAATTCCCTTATTTATTTTATTTAATATTGTACCTTTTGTTTTTCATTTTTTTATAATAGTCTATAATGAAATAGACAATTTTTCAATAAACCAAAGTATTTTTTTCCTTCAACATAGTTCCAACACTAGTTTCTTTCTTTGCCAGCTTTCTACTTCTTGTGTGAAGAATCATGGTTGGCTTGGAAACCATTACTTACTAAAAGCAATTTACTCATATAACAGCTTTAGTGTTATGTACTATACATTACTGGGTTACTGCTTCTCTGCATTTTCCACCACCTATTTTTATTCTGCTCTTATCCAATGCAATTTAGTTTGTGTACTTTGCACTGACTTCTGCACTTTATTGATTTCAATTTCGTTTCCAGACATTGGTTACATTTGAGTATACAAAACATAGCTCTGCATAATAAAAATATAGCAAAATGTGGTCATTCATCTTATGTTCAAAATATACTCTGCAGAAGAGACACTTTAATGTAAGGGAGCTAAGACATATCCAATTTGTGCAGTTTCACTTCCGACGATGTATTTCAAGCTGCAGATCACCTGCTGATTCATATTCCGCAGTAACTATGTTTCAAATCCTATTTTAAAAGCTTCTGTATGCATCAGATTGTACCAGTCACAAAAAGAAGTCAAAAAAGCTTCAAAAAGGGCTACTTCTTCCCACCGACTATCCATATCAAAGCTCAATTAAAGGGAGTCTGTCACCCCAATTTTGCCATATCAGATAAAGATATGGCTGAAAAGTGCTCCCATAACAAAGCTAACGGTGGTATCATATATCCTATAAAAATACCTTTGTAAAGTTGGTTATTTCCGCTGTCAATCACGGCAGTCAGGTCAGGAGGGCGGGTTTTCTCTGTCCTCCCCCCGCTCCTAGTCATCAGTTGCGTATCGCCTTCTGTGAATCGATACAGACGGCGTTCGGCTTCCCGCAATTGCGCAATCCAAAATCTCCGTCATTCCAGGCAAGGAAAAAGAGTAGCACATGCGTTGTAACGATTTTATGCTTTGCCCACTGTTGGGCAAAGCACACTACGCATGCGCCAGGCCAGATTTTGAATTGCGCAATTGCGGGAAGCCGAACGCCGTCTGTGGGATTCACAGACGGGGATACGCAACTGATGCGAGGAGCGGGGGGAGGACAGAGAAAACACCTCCCTCCTGACCTGACTGCCGTGATTGACAGCGAAAATAACCAACTTTACAAAGGTATTTTGATAGGATATATGATACCACCGTTAGCTTTGTTATGGGACGCACTATTCAGCCATATCTTTAGTTGATATGGCAAAATTGGGGTGACAGATTCCCTTTAACAGTGTTTTGGAATTAACAGCAATCATCTGTAGTGACAAGAGAAAAAAATCTAGAAAAAAAAGTATATAAAATGAATATATAGTTTATAATTGTTTATAATAGACAAATTATATAGAAACTAGATTTCATGGTAATCAGTGGATAAAGGAATAAAATATAAAGTCCGGATACCACATAAAAGAATAGTCTTTTAATCTGATTTTCATTGGCGCTTAAAAATTATGCTTGATTGTATTATTCATAAAGAGCAGACATCATCTTTGCATATCACAGATCTATCTATCTATCTATCTATCTATCTATCTATCTATCTATCTATCTATCTATCTATCTATCATCTATCTATCTATCTATCTATCATGCCCATTTATCTATCTAGATAGCAGAAAATTTATAGAATATATTAACAAAATGTAAAACAGTATGTTCACTTTTAAACATCTCTTGACATGCTGAAGAATTTTTCCACAGGGATCAGAGGGTCCATGAGAATCAAGAGCCATATGATCACTAAAATGAAGAAGCCTGGTGATCTGGAAAACTCTGTGTCGCTTCACCCTCTATTAGCTTCACACTGAGAGGTCTATATGTGAAGCTGACTGTCACAGACAATCATTTATTTCAGTGGAACCACCAGATAATAGACTGAAGATTACAGAAGTCAGAAGCCAAAGAGGCACATACAAGTAAAAGCTACACACTCCACTTGAAATGTAATTACATAATTTAATGTCTTGATCTGACTGGTCCCCTGTTACCCATTGGTAAATTTACAAATGACGTCAAAACCACGGCAAATAGATTATCAGGAAAGCTATCTATCACTGAATGAAAGAAAGTTGAGACTGCATTAGCCATCTGACTCAAGTAATACAAGGTGAAAAAAGGGAATTAGTAGATTTAATTCTTATTAGTTATTGACAAATCTGTGGATATTCGGTTCCATCGGGTTGGACAAACATTTAAAAAGAGTTTGGTTCAGGTACCAGAGTGGTACCTGGACCTCATTAAAATGAATGAGAGGCCAGAACATCTGGTGTTTCCCAAGCTTTCATCTGTTTGACAGCGAGATAAACACCAGCTTAATTGGCGGTAAGATCGATACCACAAGTCAAAGCGCTGCAGTTCCTACGCAGTCATAATGATGACAGCATGTGAGTCAGAAACTCTGACCAGTGTTAAAAAGGTTACCTCCAGTCTCAGACATCGTCCATGTATATTGGCCCTTTCCAGCATAAAAATAGCAGCCCCCACAGAAAAGGTGCATCTATTAGATGCGTCAATTTTAGTGCTTATCTTTGCTTTTACCACTTGCCCTGGTGTGGTGACAAGTGGGGTTGATGTCAGCTTTGCAATGTCAGCTGACATCAAGCCCTGGGGTTAGTAATGGAAGGGCGTCTATAAGACGCCTCCATTACTAACCTCGGAGTAAAAATTAAATAAAGACTTACACAGAAAAATGTTTTTTAATTGAAATAGGAAAGATGTATATCTTTGTACGTGTTAGCCAGTAGATAGAAAAATATTTAGAATCGAGAGTCCTCAGTGGTTGATACCTTTTAATGGCTAACTGAAAAGATGGTAACAAATTGCAACCTTTCGAGACTACTCAGGTCTCTTCATCAGGCATTAACTAATACAAAATCTGAAGAATCACATATTTATACACAAAACAGCACAGAAATGAATGAATGTGTCACATGGATTTATGTCTTTTTACATCAATTAAGGAATTTGCACTTCAGACCTTCAGACAACACAGCACCAGACCCCAATCAGAGGGCAATAAAACTTTCACACTCCTTATCTATGAACTGTTCCAATATTTATGTTCATCCCTCTCCTATAATGACAATTCTGCTTCACATCACTTGTCTTATCTATTGCGTTATTTCTGTGCTGTTTTGTGTATAATTGTGATTTTCAGAATGTTGTATTAGTCTAGCCTGATGAAGAGACCGGACTAGTCTCGAAAGCTTGCAATTTGTTACCATCTTTTCAGTTAGCCATTAAAAGGTATCAACCACTGAGGACTCTCAATTCTAAATATTTTTTTAATTGAAAAAAGCACAAAGAAAAACTCCTTTATTAGAATTAAACATTCCCCACCCTCTTTTACCCATTTATTAAAGTAAAATTAAAAATAGTAAAATATTATATTCCTCAACTGTCCGATGACAATCCATTTGTCCCATGAAAAGGCAAACTCAGCTGCATCTGGATTTCATGACTGAGCAGTGGAATGATGCAACCGCTGATCGTGATTCTAGTGAAAACTGAGCTGAACCTGATAGCGCAGTTTCAGTGACCTGCGGTGATGTCATTGAAGTTACCGCCGGTCACAGGCAGAGGTTCTCAGGCTCAGTTCATTGGCTGCTGGAATCACGGCTGAGTTGGCAGGGAAAAGTGCCAGAATTGGTGTATCTAATGAGCCTTTCTGGGGCGGCTGTGGTCTGCTATTTTTAGGCCGGGGGCATTATCCAAGGCCCTTACCAGTCTGAGAATATCAATCCCAAGCTGTCTGCTCTAGCTTGTCTGGTTGTCAAAATGGGGGGACTCCATGATGTTTTTTTAAGTTATTTATTTAAATAGTTTAAAAAAAACAGCATTGGGACCCCTCTATTTTTGATAACCAGCAATATAAAGCTGACAGCTAAGGATTTTGCCTGAATGAGTTATCAAGAATAGAGGGGACCCAATTACATTTTTTATTTTATTTATTTATTCATTGCACAGGCGCCTGCTGATGAATACTTTTATCACTGTATGCCTGCTCTCGCTGCTATCAGCAAGACCAAGCATAGAAATATGAGAGAAGTACTCTCATCAGCTGATGCTGGGATTAGCAGTAACCTTTTTACCACCGATCACAGCTGCTGGCTCACTTGCTGCATTTTTATGACAGCATGAGAGCTGCAGCGCTCTGACCGGCAGTAACGAACTTGTTGCCCATCAGAGCCTGTGTTCATATATGGCAGCATGGGAAACATGGATGTTCAGGCTGCCAAATCCAAACATTAACACAAATTTCAGGGAGAAGTCCATGTTCAGGGTTCATGCACGGACACTAGATGTTTGGTGCGGACCCAAACTTTACCAATTGGATTTGCCCATCCCTAATACTTGTATTATTTATAACAATGCCACAGACACAATAGCTAAGAATGAGCAACGCAACAGAGATAGGATGGACAATGGTAAAAAAATGATAATAAGCAATATGGTATATGACGTAACATTAGACGCATACTGTTGACAGATTCTTCTGATTTATTCTGCTTAGTGACCTAACAGTGACCCTATCCTTTAATGAGTTCTTATGTTCATGTTGTACTTTTTTTGAATGTGCTTTGCAGAGGTTGCTTTCATAAGAGGAGTCCTATACTCTGTATCTTCTACTAGCATGACAAAGGGCAGCTAATAAAGGGTTCAGGTATGATATGATTGGCAACTATTTTGTATGTCATTAAGCTATACTAAATTAGTACAAATGTATTAATAGCTTATAGCCTTTATATCCAATAAAAGTTAATTTATTAGGGTCTATTTTAAACAGTTCACTCCTATAGTTGACCCTAGACTATCTCACAGTTTTCTCCAAACATTCTCCATAGCAGGCATCGATCAACTGATTGCAGACTGACTTTTGAATTTACAAGGGACTGCCATAGCCAAGCAACCATTATTAAATCTTGTATGTTAAAACCATAACGCTCATATTTTTAGGTCAATTCATATTACGTCAAAGCAATCATCCAGTCAAATGATACAGATGATGTATTCTGAATAGGAGCTGATCTGCAGTACTAAGTAGCAGATGCTACGCAGTGCGGCACCATTCAATATTTATGGAGCAACTAACAGCTGATTGGTATAAAGTGCTGGATGTCTGACCACAGGGAATCTGATATTGATTTCCTATTAAAGGAAAGTATTTCAATTTCAATCTTAGCACTAAAGATTTTATTCAAATAAAATAAACAATTTGTGTCACACCTTGCTATTATTTTTACAAATGCTATTTTTTTTCTTATTTATTTTGCTATAATCACAGTTATCCAGGAATCTATCTTGATCTAAAAACTTACATTTAATTACAGAAGAAACTTTGAGTGAATAAGAACAGGTCACCATATTTACTATTATTATTTGTTTTTTTGTTTTTGCATTGCCATAAAGTTGGGGTCTTTTTACTTACAATTCAGAGTGATTTCTTAGAACGACTCCAGAGATTAGGAAAATCTTTAGTGCTTTACTGCTTTTAAGATTTGATCATTCCAGAATACAATGAGGTCCCAGCAGGCCACAGTGAGCCAACCTAAGTCCATTTTAAGGCTTTGGCTGGGATCCTCCTTGCTATTATTTAGAATAGCATGCATCATTTTTGAGAGAAAATATCATTCAGCTTGAAAGAAAATTGAAATACCAATTTCTGACTCTGCAGCCACAACCTGGCTTAGAGACGTACATGAATTCAATTTCTAGGTCCTGGATATGGGTTTGCAACTTTCCAATCAAAATAACGAAATCAAACTTATTTTTATGTCTGGTAACTTAAGCTTGCCAATAGGTGAAAGCTTTTTTTTTTTTAAAAAGAAAAAAAAAAGGAAAAATCCAAGAAGTTCCATCTGTTTATATGTTCTTTAAATATGTATGCTTCTTTTATTATCTGACAATATCTAACTTATTCTCATCACGTTTTATCTATAAAATTATTTCATCTAATTTTGATACTTTCTTGCACTTTAGACATGACATTTCAGTATGTTGAGTCATTTTACGGTCTTAAAATGAAAAGCTTGGCTTGTGATTTAAGATAATGTTCATATTTTGTGAGATACAATCATCTGTAGATGACTTTCTGACTATACTCTGTGCTGCATGTGCTTCATTTATCCAGGATTAACCTAATGTTTGTGCAATGTTAAAGTCATGTAAAAATATAGAAATTCATCTTTATACAAGAGATAGATATATAGATATGAGATAGATAGAGAGATATGAGGTAGATAGATCTGAGATAGATAGGTAGATAGATAGCACAAAAAAGAGAAATACAGCACTCCTTAGAAAAAAACAATAGTGGTTTATTAGCCCATAAGGGCTTCTTCAACATTCCGTTTCAAGTTGTGAGCCTTCTTGAGAAAGGCTCACACCTTGAGCCGAAACATCGCAAGAGCCCACAAGGGGCTAATAAACCACTATTTTTTTCTACGAAGCGGTGCTGTATTTGTTTTTTTTGTACTATATTAAAAATTGGTCTATGCCTGGAAGGTGGCATCTATTTTTCACATACTGCTTGCTAGTGCTGCTTTTTAACTTTCTTTTATATATAGATAGTAGATAGATAGATAGATAGATAGATAGATAGATAGATAGATCTGTGATATGCAAAGATTGTTGCCAAATTTTTCTCTGTTTTTGAATAAAAGTTAAGTACAATTTTAAAGACAGCGTTTTCTTTAATTGCAGCGCTGCAGTGGTGCCATTAATGTAAGATCCCTGACCCTAGTGTTATACTCACCAGCTGCCACTCCAGTCCCGCGCTGCCATCTTGTGACAGAAACATCTAAATATCTGGAATTCAGAACTAAACGATCACAAGCCCTCAATGTAAGTCTAAAAGAGATTCATTCTGACCTAATTATGGTTCTTATAGACTTACATTGAGAGGTGACCTTCGGCTTGCCCAGCAAGCACTGTAGAAAACTGACAGGAGCATCGCAAATAACAGACCAAGACAGCAGCTGGGTTGTATAATACTGCAGTAGTGATTTTAAAGGGAATCTTTAAGAGGGTTTTTGCTGTGTAATCTGAAAACAAAATGAGGTAAGGGTTAAAACACTGAATTCAACTATGTGTCCCTTATCAAACTGTGTGCTATTGTTTGCTTACAATGTAGGCTTTGCTATGGCTAGCTGTTGCATGCCAAGTCATCTGACTCCGCCCCCTCCCTCAATAAGCATCTCACTATCAGTAGACAATGTACATTCAGAATTAAATGCTAACAATTGAAGAGGAGGAGTATAAGTGTTAGGGTCTGCGGAACGCACCAAATATAAGATGTAGAAAGGTGCATTCGCAGCCCGGGGTCCACCGTGCAGGCAGAGCCTGCTGCTAGTAAAATGGCGTAAGTAGCGAACTCTGTTATCCCGCAGAGTCACTAAAATAAACAACGTAGCGCGCTGTGGCAGTTAATGCGAACTCTGTTAATCCACAGAGTCGCTAGCGGGAATGCTGCAGCGCTATATGGCGATATAAGCGAACTCTGTTACACCACAGAGTCGCTGAGGTAAAGACGCAGAGATAGGTACTGTGTCCTGTTAACACCATAGGGATACACAGATAACTGCTGTGCGGATAGCAGTCCTGATCATGCAGACAGCAACGCAATCAAGCAATCTCCTCACCGGAGAAGCCGGCATTCTAGGGGCTTATTTCAGCCAAGCCCTGAACCCACGTGCACCCAAATCTCCTCACCGGAGGTGCCGGTATTCTAGGGCTTATTTCAGCCGAGCCCTAACCATATACGTACATGATCACCTGCCACCTGCGTAAGGACAGCCTTTTATAGCAAGCCACAAGAAAAAGACCTTCCAGTAAGGACCAATGGGAGGCTGCTTCAGAACATCAACAGCCAGAGAACCTTCCTGAAGGACCAATAGGAGTGGCAGCTGTATCTGAGCATGTGACCCCTGATCTCCAATGGGAGATCTCGCCCTGGGCATGCTCAGACGAAGAAACAAAGGCTTAAACCTAAAGACGTCTGCTTGCCGCTGACCAGTACTGGCTATAATAGCAGAACCTGAAGAGGCAGCAGCAAGTCTCTGCACAGTATTAGACCGGGTGAGACACTGGGACCGATGTCTTTGCTGAGCAGGCTCCACTGCGGCCGAGATGGATGGGGGACCGCAGAAGGACTGGTTCGAGACTCCCCTTGTGCAGCAGGGGAACTCGAAGCCTAACAATAAGTGCCTTAAAATATACTTTTATTAATATTGCATACTAAAATACAAAATGCATAAATTATGCCACGCCTCCTGGGGAAGTGACTACACGAAATGTGCATTGGGTCAGCAGGATTTCCTCCATTACAACTTGTTAATCCATATAAGTCGTTGCTTCTATTTCCTAACATGTTTAATATGCACGCTTTACAGCAGTATTCTGTAACTTACGCACCTTAGCCACCTGTAGCTTAGATTCTTCTTTTATTCATGTGTACTTGCAATTGGGAATACTTTGGTCAGTAATACTGAGAGTCTCTTGTTCTGTTTTGCACTTGGTCTTGCAGCCTTTGGCATAATTTTGCATTTTGTATTTTAATATGCAATTTTTAATAAAAGTATATTTTTAAGGCACTTATACTCTCCTCCTCCTCAATTGTTAGCATTTAATTCAGTTTGCAGAGTTGTGCACACTTGCTTTTTTTCATTGTTTATGGGTGTTTGTTGTTACCCTAATGTACATTCAGAGCCCGGTGTGGACAGGGGAATCTTTTTGAGTTCTGCTTGATGCTACATCTAAGAACTCTACATCTAAGATTGTGCCACAACTGTTGCACCCATTAAACTAAGTAAGGCTGTGGTTCCACGGTCCGGAACCACAGCGCTTTGGACGGAGCGGAAATTCCGCACTGCCCAAAGCCCCACCCCTTTTTGACCGCGCTCTTTCCGGATGTGTTCCGGACACCTCCGGAACACATCCAGAAAGAACGCAGGGCTGCATAACCCTGTGTTATTTCCGTTGCGGCGACGCACGTCGCCGCAACGGGCTAGGACATGCTGCGGTCTGAAAAGACGTGCCGCATGTCCGGATATGCAGGTCTTCCGCCTGCGTGTTTTACAGCATAGTGGAGACGGGATTTCTTGAAATCCCCTCCACTATGCTGTAAAATCTGGACGCTGCGTGTTTGACGCTGCGCCAACGCACAGCGTCAAACACGCAGCAATTCCTGAAGCATTCCGGATCGTGGAAACTCACCCGAATACATCTCTGGAATCAGGGTTCCTTTTCCTACAATATGCTGTTCTCAAATGAGGTAGCAAAAACCTGCTGATAGATTCTCTTTAAGCTCAGTCCATGGTTGTGTTGATGCTTCAATAGATAAATTCATGCAGCGATGGCAGGGACATAGATAACTAGATAGATACTTAGAGATGTGAAGATAGATCTATCAAAATAAGAGATTAGATAGATAGATATATATGGGATAGATAGATAGATAGATAGATAGATAGATAGATAGATAGATAAAAAAGTAAAATCAGCACAAAAAATAATAACTATTAGGGTATGTTTCCACTATCAGGAAACAGTCCGGATTAGCTGCTGTTTGACGCTGTGCATTGCCGCAGCGTCAAACACGCAGCGTCCAGATGTTACAGCACAGTGGAGGGGATTTCAAAAAATCCCGTCTCCACTATGCTGCAAAACACGCAGGCGGAAGACCTGCGTTTCCGGACATGCGGCGCGTCTTTTCAGACCGCAGCATGTCCTAGTCCCTTGCGGCGACGCTGCGTCGCCGCAAGGGAAATAACACAGGGCTATGCAGCCCTGCGATCATTCCGGATGTGTTCCGGAGGTATCCTGAACACATCCGGAATGAGCGCGCATTCAGAAGGGGGCGGGGCTTTGGGCGGAGCGGAATTTCCGCTCCGTCCAAAGCGCTGTGTTTCCTGACCATGGAAACACAGCCTTAGGGTGCAAGGCCCCCCAGGTATTTTCCCAACCTTATGTAGAAATTCAAAAAAATGGAGGCAGCACAGCATTCAAGGTGAAAAATAGAAATGCTTCTGTTTAATAGCCCACCAAAGTGACTTTTCTGCTCACACTGAGCCTTACTTGAGAAAGGCTCATTGTGAGACAAAATGTTGCTGTGATGGGCTATTAAACAGAAGCTCTTCTATTTTTCACCTTGAATGGTGTGCTGCCTCCATTTTTTTAAATCTCTAAATAGATAGATTGATAGGTAATTAAAGAAAATTTGGCACCACTACCAAAAGAAGCCGGGTGCAATAAAACCTGTTAAGGTGATGTCCAAACCTCCAAAATAGAAAATCAGAAATAACAGGTAACACTCCAAAAATTAAAGTGGAAAAACATGGCTTTACTGATCCATTAGCAGCAACGTTTCGGCAGATTTCTCTACCTTTCTCAAGCAGTGGACAGACATCAAGTGAACATTTAAATAGTGTTTCCACAGTATAAAATCCATCAACTATGTAAAACAGCATTAATTAATACATCAAATGCTCATACCAGCACATTCAGTGATGCATTTGAACAAGTCATCAAGTTGATATACATCTAAATTGCAGCAGTGTAATAAAGTGCCAATGAGCTCATACAAAGTAGGATACCATATTCATATGGGGGTCCTAAAAGTAGTCACATTACAGAAAAAATCTTACCCTACAACTATGTTAAAGACACCTCCTTCATCCACACTGTGTTCGGCTTATTCACTGCTGCAAGGAGCATGTCTATGACGTCTCCTCGGAACCAACCAATCGTTACAGTGTGTGTAAGCATGCACAGTGTTCATGTACCATGGCCACCATTTTGCTTAAGGGCAAACTTGCCCACAACATTAAGCTCAAAATAAATACATACAGAGGCTTAAATATTTAAAATAAATATCGATATATATCAATTAGACCACAAAGGTCATTTTAAGAGTGCAACTAGACCTTAGGAGAGCAGGATAGGACGTTATTAATGGATTACATCCACACTCCCTCCACATTTCCCAGCAGCCTTATGCAAATAATTTCCTCTTCAATATAAGTTACTGTAGATTTACAAATTGCTGATTTTGCAGAGTAATGAAATGGTGAAGTATTTAGCAAAATTCTAAAATGCTCTGAAATGATTTGGCATTTGCAATGCTTTTTAATGCAGAAGTGAATATTAGATTTGTATTAGATGTATTTCTAGATCAATGAACTAGTTTATAGAACATATAGTTCCCTGATGATGTAGGTGAACTACTTTACAAAACTGGAATATCACACAATCTCACTATCAAATCTCACCTATCTCTATAAGGCTAAGTTCACATGACCGTAGTTTTTGTCCAAGTGCTTCCTGTGAAAACAATTGGCAGCACTCAGGCCATTGATATATAATAGGTCAGTTCAGATGAACATTTGATTTTTTCAAATAGCCTGATTGTTCACATGTAAAAAAAAATCACAGTATGTACTAATCTCTTCCAGATTTTGAATGAGACTGTCCTATTCAAGTCTTTAAGGGCGTTAAAGAATATAAATCAACTATTCAGGATCCAAATCTTTTCTATAGGAAATGAATGTAATATGACTTAAATGTGGATGACAATACAGATGAAAAATCATCCATTTTTTTCTGGATGAAAATTGGATGATTTTTTTCATGCTTTTGTGAATATAGCCTATCTGCAGTACTAATATTCCTTTGTTTTGTTAATTTGTTACATTGTGTAAGTATAGGTCAAATATATCATCATTGTTGTTTGCTAACCAAAACCAGTACTATAGTTAGAAGAGGTCTAAAAGGTCACTTTATTTTGCCAAGTTCTGAGTTATGGGGGATGAGGGAGAAAGACACCAGCAATCACTTTCCCTTAGCTACCATATTTGAATACAAGGTCCAGATAAAAAAAAGCCTAGCTATTACAGAAACAAAAACAAGTTTTGCTTGACCTAATTTTGCTTTTTCTTGCTTATTACACCAATATTTTTGATGAGTTCAGTAGAATTACATATGTTTTTGAGAACAGGAGTCTCTGTAAGTGTGCTTTACTTTGTGTCTTGTCTCTCAGCTGGTCAATATGCTCGACACATAACATTTACATTCTGACCTTGAGAGAATATAGCAAAACTTACAAAGGGGAATAAGAGCTTGCAAAGGTCATAATGTTACAACCGAAAAGCACCATTCACCTTTTGAAATACAAATGCCACTTGACATGCCTTACCTTTCTATTTTTCTTAATGTTGCGAATTATTGTATGGCTGTCAATTTATCACTATAGCTGGAGTAAGTACAATGACAAGGTACGTTAAGTTAATGTGAAAGAAAACAAGACAATTTCTGGCTTTCATAGTTCAACTGTTCCGAGATGCACATCACATCCATAACTAGCACATGAAAAATTGAACAGCTCTTCGTTTCTATACGTGTCTCGTATTGGATTTATTTTGCTACATAAGAGTGACATCATAGTTACATAATGTACAGAAATGACACATGAACCATGCATTGTATGAAGAGAGCAACAGCACCGGCTACTGAAGCTCAATGGATCAGGCAAAAATGGAATTTGTCTGTCAAGCTGATTTTATTATCTTATTTTTAAGTTATTCTCCAGAAAGTGAATGTCCCTTATTATTCTCTAAGCATAATAAATGTAAGATGATGAAAATGAAAAAAAAAAACACTTAGTTGCTCACCTCTCCAACCCATTCACTCTTCACCATCACGTGCCTTGTCCTAGACATATCTTCAGATTGCCATCACTCAAGCTGAAATTCCCAGGACGGTCATGGTAAGGTTCTGCGCATGTGTGTACAGGGTTGCTGAACACAGCATGACATCATGATGCCATAACCTTTAATGCACTTGCGCAGATTCCTTCAGGGCCTCACCAAAGTTAGAAGTCTTTGACCAGCGTATCACTTCTGCAGCAATCTAATGATTTGACGAGGACCAGACGGGTGATGTAGAAGGGTGAAATGTAAGGTGAATATGCGTTGTTTTTTTACATTTTGATGGCCTTTTATGGTCCAGAAAAAATGATGGCCAGTGATTGTAATTTTGCTGAATCTGCGTGGAAGTAAATTACAAAAAAATCAGAATTTTGTCGATTGCGGAGTTTTTCTAAATTTTACTAGAAATCAATTCCATTCGAGTTTGTTTGCTCATCTATACCTGCTACATTTAGAAAAACTACATTTCGCAGCTTTAATTCAGAAAATTGGTTGTTGGGTAAAATTATTAGTTTAATTTTTAGATAGTGTAAATACTGGATAATGTTAATTGCTTTATTACAGAAGTTTTAGATGCAATATATGTTATTTTACTTACTGCTTTACCTGGCAATAATTCACTGTGATAAAAAATACACATTGCTATATAATGGGAAATGGTGTCATTGGTTTTTTTGCACTGGATACCTTACAAAAGTCTTTGCACACATTTGATATTTGATCAAATCATTATGTATAAATAGCCTAAAGCACATAGATCATCCAATGTAAATAGTGCACTGTTCCCATCCTATTTTGTATAAATAAATCAATAACTTTTGATATGTGATTTTCTGTTGTGTGCTCAGATAATTGCTACCTTCAGATCTGAATTGATACAGTCTGGACTGTTTTTTTATAACAAAATTTAACCCACTTTTGAAGAACAATCTTGACAGGCCATTTAGCTTACAAGCCTAACATATATACAGACTCACTCCATTTACACCAAAACCTATGCTCAACAGTAGCAATCAATCATAGTAAAAAAAAATAAAAAACATACACCTCAAAGAACAATATATTGTTGCATACATTAGTACACATTTCAGTACTTTTGGGATGTTGACCAATCAACATATCCCTGAAGAACAAACTTAGAAGCTAAGAGACCTAAAGATGCATTGCAGTAAAGTTTAAAACTCTATTTTTATTTTTTTGATAACCAAACATATGTCTAATAGAAAAGCATATGACAGTGTAAAAAGAGATTAATGCACTATATTCGATCAATATGTGTTTTATAAATATCTTACCAATGACATTGTAAATAGCTGCCCTTGTTTTTATTAGGTTTTATCTAGAATAAAGATTATTAAATCTACCAATAATTAAGCTCCACAGATTTGATTGCTCACCTGATCACTGCCAATGCAGCTCTGCACCTGTGCATTATTGGCTTCCTAAGGCATCTGCTCAGCTCTTCTCTTAAGTGATGCTTACAGCACTGGCTAAGCCTCCAAACAAATTCAAAGCAGGTTCCTCAGGAAACCGATGGAGGATTGCAGGGGCGTAACTAGGAACGGCAGGGCCCCACAGCAAACTTCACAATGGGGCCCCCCCCCCTCGCGCGCGTTGCCAATCCCGGTCTACCCAAGTTGTGTTAAGAAAGATACCTTTATTATCCAAAATTAGAGGTTTTTGGAGTAATGATAGTGAAATAACAGAAAAGAACCAACTCCCAGGATGCAACTGAGGTAGTGACGAAGGTAGGCTTTCTCCAGAGTAAATATGTGAAGAAACTTGTAATCCAGCCTGCAAATTGCTTTCAAAACGGATGATTTATTCAGTAGAACAACAGTCCGGTATACAGAATAATCTAAGATTGTTCTGTATACCGTACTTCTGCACCACGCCCTCACCAATTACACATGTGAGGAGTGACAGCCTCAGCTCTGCTACATGTGAGGAGTGACAGCCTCAGCTCTGCTACATGTGAGGAGTGACAGACTCAGTTCTGCTACATGTGAGGAGTGACAGCCTCAGCTCTGCTACATGTGAGGAGGAACAGCCTCAGCTCTGCTACATGTGAGTAGGGACAGCCTCAGCTCTGCTACATTCGAGGAGTGACAGCCTCAGCTCTGCTACATGTAAGGAGTGACAGCCTCATCTCTGCAACATGTGAGGAGTGACAGCCTCAGCTCTGCTACTTGTATAGCAAAGCTGAGGCTGTCGCTCCGCACATGTAGCAGAGATGAGGCTGTCACTCCTCGCATGTAGCAGAGCTGAGGTTGCTACTTGTCACATGTAGCAGAGCTGAGGTTGTTACTTGTCACATGTAGCAGAGCTGAGGTTGTTACTTGTCACATGTAGCAGAGCTGAGGTTGTTACTTGTCACATGAGCAGAGCTGAGGTTGTTACTTGTCACATGAGCAGAGCTGAGGTTGCTACTTGTCACATGTAGCAGAGCTGAGGTTGTTACATGTAGCAGAGCCGAGGTTGCTACTTGTCACATGTAGCAGAGCTGAGGTTGTTACTTGTCACATGTAGCAGAGCCGAGGTTGCTACTTGTCACATGTAGCAGAGCTGAGGTTGTTACTTGTCACATGAGCAGAGCTGAGGTTGTTACTTGTCACATGAGCAGAGCTGAGGTTGCTACTTGTCACATGTAGCAGAGCTGAGGTTACTTGTCACATGTAGCAGAGCCGAGGTTGCTACTTGTCACATGTAGCAGAGCTGAGGTTACTTGTCAAATGTAGCAGAGCTGAGGTTGTCACTGGTCACATGTAGCAGAGCTGAGGTTACTTGTCACATGTAGCAGAGCTGAGGTTGCTACTTGTCACATGTAGCAGAGCTGAGGTTACTTGTCACATGTAGCAAAGCCGAGGTTGCTACTTGTCACATGAGCAGAGCTGAGGTTGTTGTCACATGTAGCAGAGATCAGGGTGTCACTCGTCACTTGTAGCAACCATGAGGCTGTTACTGGGCCAGGGGGAGGCTACTGGTGACTGAGGTGCCGTGCCCAACAGGGCCCAGGGGGAGGTTAGTGGTGACTTGAGGCTTGCGTCAAACAGGGCCCAGGAGCCCGAGGCCCTGTTGGAATGTGGGCCCCTTGCTACCTGGGCCCTGTGTTGAATGTGGGCCCCCTGCACTGCAGCCTGGGGCCTGGGCCCTGTTGAATGTGGGCCCTGTTAGATCCTGCCTGCACCTGCCCTCCCAGTCACCATTGAGCAGCCAAGCCTCTTCTCACTGTTGAGAGACTCACGGTACTCACCCTGCTCGCCCGGGCTTCCACCTGCTTGTCCAGTCAGCCTGCTGCTTCATGTGGTCTGCCTGGCCGTCTGCTGTCCGCCCCCACATGCACACACGCTGTGACAGACGGACCATAATGCACTGGGCCGCAGCTTAAAGCTACAGTGCTCATTTCTGTTCGCTGTCTGCATTTACATCACTGTAGTGTCTCTTTAAAACAACACAGTGTTGTTATGCATCAGCGTTCAGAGTCAGAAGCCTGAACAAAATGTTGGGAGGGGGCCCGAGCGCGGATCCATTTGCCAGCGTGCTCGGGCCCCCCTTTTTGCTCCTAAATCACAGGGCAGCTGCAGCAGGGACGGGCCCCCTTCTAGCCCGGGCCCTGTGGCAGCTGCTTCCCCTGCTTCCACTATAGTTCCGCCCCTGGAGGATTGTTAGGGTAGCTGACAGGTGATGACTCAAGCGAGTATCATATTTGAAATTTTTTAATTAATTTTGATCCCATATGAATTATGAAACATGGCAAATGGCTGGCCACACATCGTTTTGCGGGATTCATGCAAATTGAATTTCCAAAATTGCGAATTTACTATAATTCACAAATTATGAGCAGTTCTAATCAAAATTAATTTTGAAATTGATTACATCATTTGTAATCTAGATCCTATATATTGTTTACATCACTGAAATGTGTAGTCATGCCATACTTGAAGTCTATTTCCTGTCTTGATGTTCTATATTTTCCATACTGGATTGCGCTGCCATTTCAGCCAGCTTTAGTCACTCATGAAAACTCGACTGAGCATGCGGAGAGTGAAGCGAGCTTGAACTGTGCAAACTCATTGTATTTGTGAGCATTTCCAGTAGCCTTTGTAGGAGACATCAGATGAACA
Source organism: Oophaga sylvatica (assembly GCA_033576555.1). NCBI lineage: Eukaryota > Metazoa > Chordata > Amphibia > Anura > Dendrobatidae > Oophaga > Oophaga sylvatica. The sequence goes on from JARQOD010000002.1 coordinate 544,962,328, forward strand.
TCAGAAGTGAGCATGGATATTAGAATGGATGGAAACTGAGGAGAGGCCTCTCTTGACATGTAACCCAATTTTAATCTCAATGCTGTTTAGGTAAAGTTAATAAAATGGAAAGCACGGCATGTGGTTAAAGATCTTGCAAAGTAGCAAGACAAAGTCGAATCACTGACAGTCAGACACAGCTGGAGATCCTGGGGAGAAGACCGAAGTAGTTTAATACCACCTTTATCTTCTATTTACCAGGCTACATAGTGCTCAGACAGTGCTACAAAGAGTATAGAAGCATTGGCAAATGATCACTAGGTGTTTAAAAGCATACCTGAGCTACTGGATCCTGGCAGACCCCAATCAGCACTGAAGTGACTTATTGATGCCTCATTTATATAAAAAATATCAATAAAATATGTTCCCATAAATGTTTGCTAATCTCCTAAATAATAAACGATACAAACATTATATATACAGTGGTGGCCAAAAGTATTGGCACCCCTGCAATTCTGTCAGATAATACTCAGATTCTTCCTGAAAATGATTGCAAACACAAATTCTTTGGTATTATCTTCATTTAATTTGTCTTCAATGAAAAAACACAAAAAGAATTGACCTAAAGCCAAATTGGATATAATTCCACACCAAACCTAAAAAAGGGGGTGGACAAAAGTATTGGCACTGTGATGCTTCTATAATTCGTGTAATCACCAGCACCTGTAACTTACCTATGGCACCTAACAGGTGTTGGCAATAACTAAATCACACTTGCAGCAAGTTAACATGGATTAAAGTTGACTCAACCTCTGTTCTGTGTCCTTATGTGTACCACATTGAGCATGGAGAAAAGAAAGAAGACCAAACAACTGTCTGAGGACTTGAGAAACCAAATTGTGAAGAAGCATGAGCAATCTCAAGACTACAAGTCCATCTCCAAAGACCTGAATGTTCCTGTGTCTTCCGTGCGCAGTGTCATCAAGAAGTTTAAAGCCCATGGCACTGTGGCTAACCTCCCTAGATGTGGAAGGAAAAGAAAAATTGACGAGAGATTTCAACGCAAGATTGTGCGGATTGTGGATAAAGAACCTCGACTAACATCCAAACAAGTTCAAGCTGCCCTGCAGTCCGAGGGTACAACAGTGTCAACCCGTACTATCCGTCGGCATCTGAATGAAAAGGGACTGTATGGTTTGGATTCCCAGGAAGACTCCACTTCTTACCCCGAGACATAAAAAAGCCAGGCTGGAGTTTGCCAAAACTTACCTGAGAAAGCCTAAAACGTTTTGGAAGAAAGTTCTCTGGTCAGATGAGACAAAAGTCGAGCTTTTTGGGAAAAACCATCAACATAGAATGTACAGGAAAAAAAAGAGGCATTCAAAGAAAAGAACACGGTCCCTACAGTCAAACATGGCGGAGGTTCCCTGATGTTTTGGGGTTGCTTTGCTGCCTCTGGCACTGGACTGCTTGACCGTGTGCATGGCATTATGAAGTCTGAAGACTACCAACAAATTTTGCAGCATAATGTAGGGCCCAGTGTGAGAAAGCTGGGTCTCCCTCAGAGGTCATGGGTCTTCCAGTAGAACAATGGCCCAAAACACACTTCCAAAAGCACTATAAAATGGTTTAAGAGAAAGCACTGGAGACTTCTAAGGTGGCCAGCAATGACTCCAGACCTGAATCCCATAGAACACCTGTGGAGAGATCTCAAAATGGCAGTTTGGAGAAGGCACCCTTCAAATATCAGGGACCTGGAGCAGTTTGCCGAAGAAGAATGGTCTACAATTCCAGCAGAGCATTATAAGAAACTCATTGATGGTTACCGGAAGCTGTTTTTCGCAGTTATTTTGGCTAAAGGTTGTGCAACCAAGTATTAGGCTGAGGGTGCCAATACTTTTGTCTGGCCAATTTTTGGAGTTTTGTGTGAAATGATCAAGGATTTGATGTTTGCTTCATTCTCTTTTGTGTTTTTACCTTGCAAGCAAATTAAATGAAGATAAAAATAGCAAATAATTTGTGATTGCAATCATTTTCAGGAAGAAACTGAGTATTATCTGACAGAATTGCAGGGGTGCCAATACTTTTGGCCACCACTGTTATATATTATATATATATATATATATATATATACATAATAGTATAGATATTATATTAAAAATATGTATGTACAGTGGGGAAAATAAGTATTTAATACACTGACAATTTTGGAAGTTTCCCCATCTACCAAGAATGGAAAGGTCTGTAAGTTTTATCGTAGATACACTTCAGCTGTGAAAAACAGAATCTAAAAAAATCCAGAAAATCACATTCTATGATTTTTACTTAATTAATTTGAATTTTATTGCATGAAATAAATATTTGATCACCTACCAAACAGCAAGAATTCTGGATCTCACAGACCTGTTAGTTTTTCTTTAAGAAGCCCTCCTAAGTTACAAACCTTTATATTCTTTGAAGATAGGAAAACTTGCAAAATCTGCAGTGTATCAAATACTTCTTTTCCCCACTGTTCATATACAGTCAGGGCCAAAAGTTCTGGCACCCTTGAAATTGTTTAAGAAAAATTGAAAATTTTTCCTAGACAATTATTTCAATTGCACATTTTCTTATATACATGTTTATTTCTTTTTGTGTATTGGAACAGCACAAAAAAATGGAGAACAATAGGCATATTGGACATAATTTCACACAAAACCCACAATTTCATACAAAACCCCAAAAATGGGCAGGACAAAACTGCTGACATCCTCAACTTAATATTTGATTGCGTACTCTTAGGAATAAATAACTGAAATCAATCACTTCATATAACTATCAACAAGCTTCTTACACCTCTCAACTGGAATTTTGGACCAACCTTCTTGAAGGGTGCTTCTCCCAAAACCAATTTTAAGATCTTTCCACAGGTCAGACTTAGATCCAGACTTATTGCTGGCCACTTTAGAACTCTGCAGCGCTTTGCTTCCATCCATTTCTTGAGGTATTTTGGGGGTCATAGTCCTGCTGTAAGACTCATGACCTAGAACGCAAACCCAGCTTGCTGAAACTGGGCACTATATTGCGACCCAAAATCCATTGGTCATCTTCAGATTTCATGATATCTTGAACACTGTTGATGCACTCAGTGCCATAAGCAGCAAAACAACCCTATAACATCTTTGAACCTGTACCATATTTGACTGAAGGTACAGTGTTCTTTTCTTTGTAGGACTCATTCCATTGTCGGTAAACATTAGAATGTTGTCCTTTACAAAAAAGCTCTTGTTTTCCTCTGTCCAAAAGACACTTTCCCAGAAGGATTTTGGCTTACTCATGTGCATTTTGGAAAACTTCAGTCTAGGTTTTTATGTCTCTGAGTAATCTTTGGGTTCTTCCTGGGTCTACTGCCATAGTGTTTAATTTCATTCAAATGGTGATTGATGGTTCGCGCTGACAGTGATGCACACTGGACACACAGGAAAATTTGAATTTCTTTGAATTGAGGCTGCTTATCCATCATCCAGACTATCCTATGTTGCATCTTTTCAATTTTTCTCTGCAGTCCACATCCAGGGAGATTAGCTATAGTGCCATGGGTTGTAAACTTATTGATTATGTTGTGCACCATGGACAAAGGAGCATCAAATCTCCAGAGGTGGACTTGTAACCTTGAGATTGTTGATATTTTTTAATAAGTTTGGTTCTCAAGTCCTCAGTCCTATCTTCTCCTCCCCTTCTCCATACTTAGTATGGAAAACACAGACACACTGCCAAAAGTCAACTTGTCCCCTTTCCATCTGCTCTCAGGTGTGATGTTCATATTGCCCACAACTGCTAGTTGCCACAGATGAGTTTGAACGAGCATCATATGCTTGAAAAAAAGTTGTTTACACACAGTTTTGAAAAGGTGCCAATAGTTTTGTCTTGCCCATTTTTGGGGGTTTGTGTTAGATGATGTAGAATGATGTCCAACTTTTGCCTTTTCTCTGTTTTTGTGTATTGTTCCAAAACACACAAAGACAATAATTTTCTGGGAAAAATACTTATTATTATTTCATTATTCTGGAATAATTTCAAGGGTGCCAACACTTTTTGACTATGACTGTACATATATATATATATTACATATACATACATATATATATATATATTATATATATATATATATATACATTGTGGTAGTTATGCTCACTTGGTTGATCACAGAAGTGGAAGTAATGTGTTCCAATTAGTTTAGAAGTAAAAACCTACATTGCTTAAACCAGTGCAAAGTTAAGAAAAGGAAACAAGACCTTTCTGGCATAACAAGAAAAAGAAAAAGTACCACATACCACAGTCTGTGTGGCTACAAGGATCCACCTGCTCAGGAAAACAGCATATGGTTCAGCTCACTTTACCACAAACACAGCTCTGGAGCTCTGCTCTCCAGAGTCACCAAATGCAGAATGAGTCAAAAAAACTAACATTTACCTTTACCTTCTGGACCACATCCAGGTGTGGAAGTATGGTGAATAGCCTCAGACTCACTCTTCAGCGATCCACAATAACCCAGCCCTCAACATTAACCACTCTCAGCACTTAGTGTGTTGGAGCATTTTCCTATGTATGTATCTACATTTACCCAACCTGGAGATTTATTTTTGCATGAGACATGTGCAGTAAAAAGTGTAGCCAAGAAAACTAAAACAAAAATAGCTTTTTTCAATATTTGCATTATAAAAATTATATAAAATATAATATATAAATTACAGAGATATATTGAGCTCAAAGCAATTGTACAAATAAAAATAATACAGTATGTCACACATAAAGCAAAGCCCCTTGACGCCATGTCAGCAAAAAATAACAAACTTGTGGCTGCTTAAAAGCTGAGACAAAACAAAAAAAAAGAGAAAAAACATTGGCTGGTAATTAAGGGATTAACGTAAATTTACACCCTTGTTTATATTTTTTTATTTTTTTACTGTCATTGATTTGAAATGCTGTGCTAATAAATGTCTTAATACATCCTTATAGCACTGGAACGTTTTCTTACGCAATGCTTTCAATTTTCTGCACAGGCATACTGTAAATTTCAGAGCTGCCATTCCGGTAACCTGCCGCTGCCTCTAGTAGGAGGTTAGGATCTTACTGAATGTTGTAGACTCCTTAGGTCACCCTACAACAAGCATTCCAGCTCTGAGAAACGCCAGTATCTTCCATGTGAGTTAGGGATATGTCTGTTGTGCATTTACCATATAAATTTGCTTTTTCTCATTTTGCGCTTATTTAAAATAACACTGTAAAGCTTTTCTAACAAAACCTAGACTGACTAAACATTGCACAGAAGTATTAAATACTGTTTCAAGGAGATATAAAAGAGAAAAAAATTACCAAAACCAGCAGTTAAGAATTCCTACTTACTGTTGTTCTTTAGGGCCAAATAAAATGCAAGTGTTTCCAAGAAGGATTTAAAGTTGATTTATTGTTCACAAATGTAACTGTATCAATAAAACAGATTACTTGGAAATCTCACTACATAATACATGTAACTGATTGCATCTCCAGAGAGCAATAAGACCTCTCCTATGTACTCATACTGCAAAGTGGAGTCGATTATAGCACAGCGTATTTGTTAGTAGCAGCCTAGTTCCCACAAGTACCGCAAAGTGAAACAACAAGGATTAGGACACCTGGAACTACTCCTTATTATGCCATCATCCCATATTCAAATTATAAGCAAAATTAAACATTTTGAAGAACTAAGCCTAAATACCTTAATTTGTAGCAGATCATTTTATTTCTATTGCATTTATTTTCATAGTTTACTATAACATTTATGGATATGTCAGCATGGATATGAAAAGTGCACTTTAAAGGGATTGTATACTTTTGGATATGCCCAGCTTTATCACTTCAAGGCCCCATATAAAGCATAAGCAATGTAGACTCACCTTCACCAGCAGTGCCGTTCCAGTTATGCTAATGCGCTAATTCTGGTGGATCTTATTACACTGTGGTATCATGGGATTGCTGCATCGCAGCAACATTTCTAACAAAATAGTGAAGGCTGCAGCCAACCAAAAGCCCTTGATCGGCTGCAGCAGATACAAAAATGTCACATGTTTCACCAACAATAGCTGCACTGATATTGCTGGAATGGTGCCACTCCAGGAGGTCAGCGTGCATTGTTTTTATTTTAAACAGGGCCTTTGAGTAATTAAACAGAGCATTTCCAGTAGTTTTTGACCCATTTAGATAGAAAAGTGGACCACAAATATCAAACTAAAGATTGTGTACTGTCAGGATAGGAACAGAGTAAAATGCGTAAACTTTTTGAAGTTTGTGCGTGTTGCGTGCCACATGGTTTGACTGTTAGTATTTGATGCTAGAATGCAGATCCTGAGAAATGTTGTGAAGTTAAAGAGAACCTGCCACCCACTCCAATATGACCAATGTGACCAGTTATTGCTCTTAATTCATTTCCACTGCTCTTCTGAGTATTCCATTTGGTTTGTTTGTTTCATCCGTAGATGACAGGTAAAAAAAAATAAAAATTGAGTAGCTGGAATGTATGTTAAAGGGCCTTTTTATTTAATGCTACTTTCATGGTCTTTATGTTGCTTAAGGCCTCATATTCATTTGTGAGTAAAATGAACGAGCGCAATCTGAAAAAAAAATGGATTGCACTCTGACCAGTATTAATTTATGAGTGCCTGTGGACCACCCCCTAGGGTCTGATGTTACTCGGACCCGGGTCAGATGGTTCTTCAGGGGAATTGGTCACGGCAGCAATAACCCAGTCCGTGGCCCTGTGCGTCCAATAAAAATGTGAAAAGTTAAGTTATAGGGGATAGTTTATAGGGGAATTAGTTTTTGACGCCACCCGTGGTATTCGGCAATAAGATGGCAGACACTGCGATTCAGATCCACTGGGGCAGTTGGTGATGCAGCAAAGATGGTACAGCTCCCCACAGGTAGAGCGGGGCCCCAGGGCAGATGCAACAGTCTGTTCAGATGATGGTGAACATTGAGGTGCAGAGAATAAGCAAGGGACACAGAAAAGTGCAGTTTTATTTACCTATTACTTATTGGTAGATGAGGATGCAATCCGGGGTACTAGTTACAGATGATAGCAGGAGAACGACTAGCCTTGAAGCATTCAGGGGGTCCACCCTGCCAGGTGGGGTTAGTAGCCTTCCTGCTGCGCTCAATTTTCTGGTCCCTGCTGCCTGTAGCTAAGCTGTGACCCTCTCCCGCATGTTGTCTCTAACCTGTATGGCAAACAGCATGAGCCTATCACAGGCACTGTCTGTTCACTGGCAGCCAAAGGATCTCGGTCTGCTGTGGTGCCTCCAGTTGTTTGGTGTGGCCAGGGAGCTTGCAGTCCCCTACCCTCCAGATTCGGCTGTCAGAGCGTACAGCACCCACACAGCCCAGGACTCGGGCCTCCTTTTTATCAGTGCTCCGCTCCGGGATCAGCTCTGATGCAGCTGAAATTCCCCAGAGCCCTTGTCTCCACTCCCCTCTCTTCCTGCTGTTCAGTCTGACTGACTCCTTCCAGAACAATCTCCTTACCTCAGCACTAACTCCTCCCACCAACTGTCACTACGTTAAGCTCCCCCCCTTTTGGTTAGGAGTTAGAACAAGTGTTGGATGCTGTGTATAACCTAGCATGGGGACCTCTTCCTGCTCCCAGGCATGACATCACCACCCTGTAGAGGGAGGCATTGTCACCGTGGCAACCAGACTCTGGGGTGACACACCTTGCTCATCTGCAAGTTTTTCCTCCGATCAGACCGTGTTGAGAATAAAATCGCAGCATGCTATGATTGTCCTCATATCCTGGACAAGACTCGCCAATGCAAGTCAATGGGTGTGTTAAAAAAATCACACGTCACTCTCACCATGCGAGTGCTGTATGATTTTTACACGTTCATGTCCTTGAAAACTCGACATTTCATCTGCTGCTTACAGTCAAATCACAACATGAACCAACAGAATAGAATAGATAGATTAGATATATATGCATAGAATAGAGAGATATAAAGATATCAGTCACATATATCATTATTACAGTACTTGTGTAGCTAGCTGTACTTGTATTTTATTACTAAATACATTATATCCTGAAAAAAAATATAGTGGGATCCCCCAATATTTTATTAACCAGCAGTTAACCACTAATATTCCTTAACTTACCAGAGAAATATGCGTCTTTTACAATTACGAGCCACTTTTTATACACCAGCCTCCTGAACTCATCTTTCACTCAGACAAACAGTTCAAATCTCCTTGGTCAAAACAAGAATGGCTCTCCACTCTCTGAGGCATCAGAATGCGAGCCTTTTTAAAGGAAATCTGTCACCATGTTTTTGCTAAGGCTAGGTTCTCATTGCGTTAGTGCAGTCCGCTCAACACATGCGTTAAACGGACTGCGCTAACGCAAGTGCCTTTTAAAGATCGCGTTACACGATCACGCTAGCGCAGATGCCCTTCTGTGCTAGCGGTAACGGACCCCCGAACGCTGCAGACCGCGTCCGGAATCCGTCACAGAATGACGGCACATCGCTAACGCATGCCAATTATGAAATGCGTTAGCGATGCGCTACATAATGGCAGTCTATGGGTGCGCTAACGCATCCATTACATAGCGTTAGTGCCGCTATGTAACGAATGCCGTCAGCGCATTGCCATTAGCCTTACTCATCTGAGAGTTGTATATTGTACGAAAAGAGACCCTGGTTCCAGTGATGTATCACTTGCAGGGTGCAGCAGTTGTGATACAATCAGAGATTTTAGATCCATCATGTAGTAAAAATCAGAAACCAACCCCACCCACAACCTTAGTTATCAACTTTCTGTGTACATTTTATATTGACAGTATGCTGCTTATCAGGGGTGGGAACAGAGTTGGACCAGGAGGCACATGAGCTGTAGTCAGGCAGTGATAATCTCTTGCTGATAAAACACTTATTGTATTGAAACTACAGTGTACAGCCTAATAAGAGATATACTGTGACAATATTTGTCTCAGCCCCTACTTCATGCTGCCCACAGATTAAATTGCAAAAACTTGCTGACAGATTTCCTTTAAATGCTATGGAGAGGTTAGCGGTTGGAGCAATGAGGAGCGCTCAGCACAGTGAGAGACCAGGCATATGCTGGCAGAGAGAGATAGATACTTTGTGCTGCAGCCTCTAGGAAATTTGTTTGATCTCTGGTGCATAATGTCCTCCATGCCTCTACTGCTTTTTTCTGTGTGTACTGTAGCCCTTAGTTTCCACCTACAAACTCAGAGACAAATGTAAGGAAAATTCGCAGGGTATAATTCATAAAATGGTCATAAATAGTGTTATACCTCATGTACACAAAACTGACAGCCTATTCTGAAAAGTCTTCTGAAACTACAGATATGCTTCAATTTACGGTAATTATTTAGAAAATAATAATATAGAGTTATTGCATCTAATGATATTGAACTGCACTATCACAAATAGTACTTGATGGATCTGACCTATCAACAAGGTCGTACAATGGAAAAGTGCTACATTTTTTTATGGCATTTTACTTTCTATCTGGAATATAGTTCTACAATTATAGCAGGAGAAGTTTATCACGCTGTCAGATCACCTAACTGCGAACACTGTAAAAATTCTAATAATAACTGCCCATTGTATCATATGAACAATCAGGTGAACTTATTGATTTCCTAAATATTTAATTTTTCACCAGCCAAAAAAAAAATGTCTGTTTGTGTAAAGTGGAGTGGTTTAATCCTGTGGTTCTGTAATGATTTAATAATGAAGGTTCATTGTGCCATGGCTTGTTTGTTACTGAGTTTTTCAAGGCACTCTCCGATCCCTGGATTCCTGCCAAAACAGGGTCAAAGAAGTCACACTCCGGTGCTAATAACACAGAAAATGTAATTTGGAATTTACAAATCGAGGCTCAGACCCAAGTTGAGAATTCATGGAAGGAGAAAATCTGCTCTCATGACATTTAGTTAGCCAGTAGTATGCATCTGCATTCTCCGAGTCAAGCGGTATTTCGTGCTTCCTACCCAGCCTTCATTAATCTTTATAGAAAGGTGAAAATGACAGCTTGTATGATTTACTGACCAGGTGGGTCAATGCTGTGAAACCAAATCTTATTTCGACATAGCAATTTCTTGGTAATGTTATTCCATCATAGGCCTTTGCATTTTTGTTGCTATAGGGATATCTGCAAAGTGATATTATGTATGTTCACAGTATGATGTGTGCTTATTTAATAAGACAGTACCTTCCTCCCTTTATAAATCCACCGGTTTATTTCCGTAAGACCTCCCATGTGCTGCACCTATATCCTGGGAACCTCTACATTAAAGTCTACATTTTTTTGAGTCTTACATTTCATAGCACTCCAGAAAACAATACTTTGCTTGACTTATTTTGAACTGATCTTGCAGTGCAGTAAATCATTATTTTCAGCTGCAGATGAAGGAAGGGAGACACAGTCATTACTAGTGGGTAGCGGAGCCCACATAGGATAAACACACCTCAGATTAAAAAAGTGTTGACCGGCCCCTCCAGCTATATAGGGCTCCTCCTACTCCAGCTCTCCAGTCTAAAATTTGAGGTTCACAGAGGATAGTCGCTGCTGGAAGCAGCTCCTCAGAAGATTTTTTTTATTTTAGTCGGACAGAGACTTGGACCGCCAATGGTCTAGAGGTCTCAGGGGTCTCAGCGCTGCTGGACTCCCACCTCTCCCTTGGCGGATCTGTATTACCCTGTAAGGTGGTCCCTGCAGAACCCTGCCGGCCCTGGGGGATGAGGATTGCTTCCCTGGCGGGGACGCAAACCGCGCTTCTGGGGTCACTGCGTTCCCCGCCCTGGGGGGAAGCTACTGGCACAGCGCCACAAATCTCTGAGGGGTCCCTGTGGCGCTCAGCTGGGTAAGTACTCCACATTTTAATGTGTTTGAGGGCTTCAGCGGCCGCTGCGGCAGCCGCTGCTACATGTATTCAGTGTGGTGATTGTGTACTTTTGTCCGCAGGTGGATGCCTGCAGGACATGGGAGCGGAGAGCGGAGTGAATAGCTCGTTTTTTTTTTTTAAACCGGCGGGGGGCGTGGCTTTGTGCTCTCCCATTTTTTCATAGGCAGGAAGCGCTCTGAGCGCGCGCTTTATCCTGCCTTTTTCCTTCCGGCTTCTCTCCTCTAGCGCGGCGGCCATTACTGACGGCCTCCTCGGGCTCCTCACTCTCCGCTCTCCCCGACCGACCGAAAGGAGACACTACACCACGGCCAGCTGGGTGAGTCGCCTCTACCTGTCAGGGCAGAAGCTTGACCCCCTCAGCGCAGGACAAGGTATTGTCACACGGAACGCTCCCGCTACGATCACATTAGCGACGCATAATTTTGCGATCGTTTTTCTTTTGTGATCGTTTTTTTTTATGTCGCTAGTAGCTTCCACGGTGGGCGATCTCATTGACGACGCATAAGTGGTTAGCGATCTCTTTAGCGACTTTGGTATTGCGATATACAAATCAGCGCAATATCTTAGCGATCTCGTTGACGTTCTTGTTTAATGTGGCATACTTTTGAACACTGTCCTGCAGCTGTTACTTCATAAGAGGCACCTGCGGCTCGCACACCCTTTTCATTAAACAAGGGTTGTGGAGAGTCTGCGACATTAACCCCTTCTTTGAAGTGCCGGTGGTAGTCGGCGGTCCTTTCGGTCCAGGGGACGGTTTGGTCAGCCCTCTTGGGGATCGGGTCGTCCCTCTTCTTCGGGAAAAAAGAGCGCTCAGAAATCTCGCACTCCCTGGAAACAGAGCTTCCGCCAAGACAAGCGGGAAGCTGACAAAAAGCCCACTAAGGCGGACTGACGCCAGGGTCTCACTCGAGGGCTCTCGAGTGGGAGGTCGCCTGCTCCAATTCAAGCCGACTTGGGCTTCCCGCGTGTCGGACACCTGGGTGACGCGGGTTGTGTCGGCAGGCTACTTCATAGAGTTTCTTTCTCGACCCCCAGACAGTTTTTGCCAATCCCGCATTCCGTCAGAGCCCGGGCTAATTGCCGCTCTACTGCGGGAGGTCGATTCCCTTCTACAGAAAGGTGTGGTGGTACCAGTTCCACCGGAGGACCAAGGAAGAGGTTTTTATTCCAACCTCTTTGTAGTCCCCAAAAAGGAGGACAAATTTCGTCCCATTCTGGATCTCAAAAGATTGAATCGACATGTCCGCACCCGAAAATTCCGCATGGAGTCACTTCGCTCAGTTGTGGCAGCCTTGTCGCAGAACGATTTTTTGGTGTCAATCGACATTCGCGACGCTTATTTGAATGTCCCCATCGGAAGGGCCCACCAACGCTTCCTGCGTTTTGCCATAGGTCAGGACCATTACCAGTTTGTGGCCCTGCCATTCGGTCTGGCCTCAGCATCCAGAGTTTTTACAAAAATTCTGGCTCCTCTCATGGCGATTCTGCGAAGACAGGGGGTTACGATTCTTCTCTATCTGGACGACCTTTTGATTGTGGCGTCCTCAAAGGAGGAGGCGGTGACGGCTCGCGATTTATCCCTTCAGCTCCTGGAGGACTTCGGGTGGCTGATCAATTGGGAGAAGTCGTCCCTGGAACCGTCGCAGTCAATCCTGTTTTTGGGAATGCAGTTTGACACGGTACGAGCAGTGGTGTCTCTGTCCTCAGACAAGCAAGCGAGTCTTCTTCACCATGTGCAGGGTATGAAGTCTGCAACAGCAATGTCCCTTCGAAGGTGTATGCGCCTTCTGGGTTTGATGGTGGCATCAATGGAAGCAATTCCGTTTGCCCAATTTCATTCCAGGGCTCTCCAAATGCTCATCTTGAACCGTTGGGATCGATCACGGTTTTCACTGGATTGCAGTGTCATCATCTCCCACAGGGTGAGAGAGTCGCTAGAATGGTGGTTACGTCCGGAAGCGTTATCCCTGGGGAAGTCCTTCCTTCCTCCGAGGTGGTCGATCATAACCACCGATGCCAGCCTGACGGGCTGGGGGGGCGTCTGGAACGGTCTCTGGATTCAGGGAGTATGGTCGTTGGAAGAGTCTGTCCTGCCGATCAACATCCTGGAATTGAGGGCAATTTTTCTTTGCCTCCAACACTGGACGGTCCCTTTAAGCGGTCTACCAGAACGAGTGCAGACAGACAACGCGACGGCGGTCGCGTATATCAACCATCAAGGTGGAACGAGGAGCTTCAGGCTCATGATGGAAGGGTCTCGAATCCTGGTATGGGCCGAGGCCAGGGTGCCAGCCATCTCTGCGATCCACATTCCAGGAGTTCAGAATATCACAGCGGACTTCCTGAGTCGCGAAAAGATGGATCCCGGAGAATGGAGTCTTCATCCGGAAATTTTTGCGCTGCTGTGCTCCCGTTGGGGAACTCCCCAAGTGGATGTGATGGCATCCAGGTTCAATGCCAAGTTACCGACATTCATGTCCAGGTACAAGGACTCGAAGGCTGTGGCGGTGGATGCTCTGGTGGCTCCTTGGGACCATTTCGAGCTAATTTATGTGTTCCCGCCGATATCCTTACTTCCTCTGGTTTTGCGTCGGATCAGACTGGAGAGAGTCCCGGCTATGTTGATAGCCCCAGATTGGCCAAGGAGGACGTAGTTCTCGACACTGGTGGCACTTCTGGCAGCGCCTCCACGTCCACTCCCTCTTCGCCCGGACCTGTTAACCCAAGGGCCCGTTCGTCACCCGGACCTGAAGTCTCTGCGTTTGACGGCGTGGCTCTTGAGACCGAAATCTTGACCCGTCAAGGTTTTTCAGCCGAAGTCATTGCCACTCTGCGAGCTGCCAGAGGTCCGGCTACCACTAGAATTTATCATAAGACTTGGGAAGCCTTCTTTTCGTGGTGTTCGGGTTCTTCTAGGAACCCGAGGAGTTTTTCCATTCCCAATTTGTTGGCCTTTTTGCAGTACGGGCTGGACAGGGGTTTGGCAGTTAGCACTCTGAAGGGGCAAGTTTCTGCTCTGTTCTTGCTATTTCGGAAGGCTATCGCTTCGCGTAGGGACGTACGTTCCTTTTTTCGCGGAGTAACCCGTCAGTTTCCGCCGCGGAAGGCGCCTGTGTTTCCCTGGCGGCTTAATCTTGTCTTGGATGCTCTTCAACATGGGCCTTTTGAGCCTATGGATTCTGTTAGCCTTTCTTTGCTTTCTTGGAAGGTTGCCTTCTTAGTGGCGGTCACTTCTTTGAGAAGGGTTTCTGAGTTGGCGGCTCTCTCTTGCTCGCCTCCTTTTCTGGAGTTTCTCCCAGATCGCGTAGTGCTTCGCACACGGGGCGGCTTTCTACCTAAAGTAGTGTCACAGTTTCATGTTAACCAGGATATTGTGTTGCCCTCGCTCTGTCCGGAGCCAAGGAATGCGAAAGAACGAGCCTTGCACACATTGGATTTGGTGCGGGCTTTAAAGTTCTATTTGTCTATTACTCAAAGTTTTCGGAAGTCTGATTCTCTGTTTGTGATTCCAGCAGGTCGTAGACGTGGGCAACGAGCTTCCAAGGATTCTATAGCTCGTTGGATTCGGTCGGCCATTTTAGAGGCTTACCGACTTAAGGGCGAACCTTGCCCGATTAAGATTCGAGCTCACTCCACAAGGGCTGTGGGTTCATCGTGGGCTTTTCATCAAGGAGCCTCGGCAGCTCAGCTCTGCCGAGCGGCGACCTGGCGTTCCGTCCACACATTTACAAAATTTTATAAGGTGGACGTCAGTGCTTCCGCTGATGCGGCCTTAGGACGTAGGGTCCTGCAGGTGGCTGTAGTTTAAAAGTTCTTGTGAACTTGTAGTTAGCGCTATTTGCGCATTTATCTAGGTTGTTGGGTATCTGCCTTTTTTTGCTTTTCTGCCTACCCTTATTTTTGGACTGCTTTGGGACGTCCCACTAGTAATGACTGTGTCTCCCTTCCTTCATCTGCAGCTGAAACACGGATTTTGGTAAGAACTTACCTGTAAAATCCTTTTCAGCGAAGAAGGAAGGGAGACACACATCCCTCTCATGGCAGAAGTGTGTTGTTGTGTTTTCAGATGCGGCGTGACCCTTCTCTGATAGCGATTATCTGGGCTGAAGTCGGCGCGCTAAGGCTCTGTTCCAGCATTGCCAGCTCATCGCAGTGGTCAGGTTCAGTGAGTAGTACCTGGACTGTGTGGTTGTTTCGGCTATATGCATAACCTGTCTTCTTGTTTTTTCTCTGAAGTCCTTCAGAAGGGGTTATGTTGCTACGCTGGTGATATTTGCTCTTCCTTAAGCTTGGGTACGACTGGAGAGCTGGAGTAGGAGGAGCCCTATACAGCTGGAGGGGCCGGTCAACACTTTTTTAATCTGAGGTGTGTTTATCCTATGTGGGCTCCGCCTACCCACTAGTAATGACTGTGTCTCCCTTCCTTCTTCGCTGAAAAGGATTTACAGATAAGTTCTTACCAAAATCCGTGTTTCATTCCCATTCTGCATAGGATACAAATCATTCTTAGTTCCCTGTTAGCTTTGAGGCTTAAAAACCTCTCAACTATCTGCCGTTGTTATGACAAATTAAAAAGTGTTTTAATTATTAAACACCTGGAAAATATTGAAAATTTAAACTTTTAGGTTAATTCTATAGAGCTCTGCGTTTTCCAACACATTTACGTAGCTTATCATTCAGGAGATCACAAACTGTCATCTTCTAGCTGCTGCTAAGTTCATGACAACTTGACAAATGAGCACTAGAGTTGAGCGAAACAGGTCGGTCAGATTCAAAAGTCACCGACTTTCGCCAAAGTCGGGTTTCATTGGCTGAAACACGACCATAGCATGAGGTCCGCCATGTGGTTGTCGAAACAAGCGCCAAAGTCGAGTTTCCCAGAATGCTTTCAGCCAATGAGCAAGGACGTACACTGTGGGCAATGAGATGACATGTACAGCATCCGCCACCATCTTAGAGAAGGGCATTGCAGCGATTGGCTTGCTTTGGGGGGCGTCATAGTGTCTATAAAAGCCCTGAGCGCCGACCTCCATTTTACTTCTGCCAATATTAACAGTAGGGAGAGGTTACTGACGCTGTTTATAAGTAGGTAGAGTTAGTGCTGGAAAGAGATGTTCTTATGTGCTTGTGCTGATATCAATTGTGCTGTACAGTTAGTGTGCAGTGACAGGGCAGGATTTTCTTGTGTGCAGCAGTGCTGGTTATTAGGCTGCTTGATAGCTGTATTGCTGTGTGTACACTGCTGTACAGACTGGTTTTTACACAGCAATGATACTTTTACTCTTTTTTTCTGCACAGTTACAAAGCGTTCATTTTTTCCCACACAGTATAGAGCTGTATGCTTCTCACACACTACCGTGTACTGGCTGGTATCATGGACAAATACACGCTGACTACCTGTGTGTGACTCCGGAAATATATACAGAGATTTAACATCCAAAAAAAACCCTAAAAATACCAACTCTTCTGACTGCAAAAACACTTGAGATCACACGATCTCTACCACCTAAATCAGTTCTCTGGTGTAACAAAACTAAGCCGCAGCCACTGAAAAAACAGGAAAAAGCAACAAACAACAGTGTCTCCAGATAAACTGAGAGGAGCACAAACCCCGGAGGGGACCTGGCTGACCTCCACAGAAGTGCAGTGAACAATGCAAAAAGCACAAAAATAAAAGCAGAAAATATCTAATCTGATAGCAGAAGATGCAGGCAAGACTCAGCAAACTTCCAAATGAACCAGGAACCACAACTGAGACAAGAACAATTGATCACCGGCAACCATCATGGGAGGGAACCTCCCTTATATCAGACCAGTCCATGATCCCAGATTGCCATTCCTCGCTGAAAGGTTCAGTACTGTCTGTAACCACCAGAGGGAGCCTCTGCTCAGAAACCATCTCTAGCACATTCATAACAATTATGTCTTTGGGCGACAACAGACACACAGCGGAGGTGCGTTATATGGAGGGTAACGACTACAATTCTCAGAAATAATGGAGACAGCGGTGAACAACATGTTAAGGCAAGTACCAAAACACCGCCCATCTGACCTGACTGCCATCATTTAAATATCCCGCCAATTTAGGGTAACAGATTCCCTTTAAGGGAAATCATCCTCTCAACTCTATTAAGTTTTGTTGCTAGCTTAGAACTATAAGATCATTTGCTGCAGAAGTCATTAAGGTTCCACTTTGTTACAAGAGTTCTTTTATCCGAATATCCGAAACATGACTCAAGCAAGAAAAAATAATGAATTATTGAGGGTGCCTCATTACTTTGTCTTACAAAGAGAGAGAAGATTATAAATAGAGGCTACATTTAAGGTCCAGCGTAAGCACATTATTACACATGTTCTTGGCCATTAAAAGTGACAGTACATAGTTACATAGTTACACTATTTTTAAGCTTGATTTCAGACATTTAATCCATGCAATGAAATGCTCATCTAATTACTGTGCTAGTGATATCAAGACAAGAGAGAAAAAAATGTACAACCTTCTCAATTAGATTTAACAGGGAAAATTATCTCCAGCCAAAAGATAATGACCAAAATAGGCAATGCAATTAACTTTTTTTTATATAAACTAATTCACATTTGCCAGAAGCAAAGGCTGACAACTTTTAAAATTATAAGATTCAAAAGGAGAAAAATACATGTTTACTAAATAATATACTTGCAGCAGGTACTGACAATTATTGTCAGGTGAACTCAAGAAAATCTGATGGATCTGAAGTAAAATGTTTGAAAAAAATTGATTTATTCATGTAGGGAGGCAAATGGATTTATTCATGCAGGGAGGTAAGTGTGTTTTAGGCTAAGAGTAGATATTTCAAAATCTGAAAATGTTTACTCACCATTAGGGTGGAAACGTGACTTGCTGCATTAATTAATATGCTATTTTTTTTAGTACATGCAAACAACTGGTCTTATTTAGCTGATCAAAAGTTTTTAAAGAAAAATTTTAGTAGCTTAAAGCCCCCGTCTCACACAGCGATCTCACTAGCGAGATCGGTGCTGAGTCACTAGTTTTGTGACGCAGCAGCGAGCTCCCCAGCGATATCGCTGTGTGTGACATTCAGCGACGATCAGCCCCCCTGCCGGGTATCGCTGATCGTCGCTGAATGTCCTGGACATTTTTTTGATCGCTGGTCTCCCGCTGACAGGCACACATCGCTGCGTGTGACAGGCGGGAGACCAGCGATCCGCTGGTAACCAAGGTACAGAGCGGGTTTCCAGGCGCGGGGATGTGCCTGGAAACCCGCTGTGTACCATGGATACCAGCACCCTGATGCAGGGAGCTGGTAACCAAGGTACACAGCGGGTTTCCAGGCACCGCGCAGCACCTGGAAACCCGATGTGTACCTTGGTTACCAGCTCCCTGCATCAGGGAGCTGGTATCCAAGGTACACTGCGGGTAACTAAGCGATGTTACCCGCAGTGTCGCTGTGCTGATCGCTGCCCTGAGCTGCCTGTTTGGCAGCTCAGCAGCGATCATGTAGCGATACAGCAGCGATCCTGACAAGTGCAATATCGTTGTCGGGATCGCTGGTGTATCGCTATGTGAGACCCAGGCTTAAAACAGTGAAACTACTTGATACACAGTAGGTGGAGATGAGCAGATCGTTTTGTGCAACTCCAGTACAAGGTCTAAGTCAATGCTCTCTGTCCTTGGAGCTGCTTGAATTCCTTATACTCCAGGATCCCAGGCTTGGCTGATAAATTAGCCAAGCTGGTGAGATGTCATCTGGGGACCAGGTGCTGTACAGATGACATCACATCGAGCCAGGAATCTCAGACGCTCGGGAAATTTGTACTGCTCCTGTCCGTGACCAAAGAGCACTAACATGGTACACAATTAATCAAGTTTAGCGAATTGGCATGAAAGCTTTGAAAAACAACAAAATTTAGGAGCAACTAAGAGTTGCACATTAATGTTGTGCCATTTTTGTATTATCTCCATCAAAAAAGTAGGAGCTTTGAAGGGACGGGGTCACAGTGGGACTGGGATGACACACTTTGATTCTGGATGAGCTGTGGCATTCCATGTGCCAGAAATCACCAGTCCCTGACTGGAGTAAGATTTCTAGCATATCGCACAGAGACGCACGTCATTCATGAGACGCTCCAGATTCATGAAGAAGTATGCACTTCTTTATGAATCAAGAGCATCTGACTCCAGCATGCCCTATGTTCAAGAGATGTATGAACAATGACGGTCCTGATGAGTCAGGCCCTTGTACCAGGATAGGAGTTGTATGAAGCAATTTGCTAATCTTTAAAAGTAAGTGCCAAATACACATTGTAGCTACTTACACAACAGAACTATATCCTATTTATCTTTCTAAAGTGCATTCATTATGTAGTTAGATGAGCCGATTATACTTAACAAATCAAAGTCACCAGCAATTTCCATTAAATTTCAACTTTGCTAAAAACCAACAATTTCAGGATTTCATTTGCATTCACCCAGTTAGCATCCATTTTCACAGATTTAAGTCAATGATATGTGTTTTGCAGCACATGACTATATAAAATTTACTCATGTGACACAAGACCTGAAGACCAGGAGAGAGAGTTGAGAAACAGGCAAGGAGCTGCAGCAGCATGACAAGTGAAAGTTCGGCCCAGGACCACTCTTTTATTGTTTTTAACCCCTTTCCTAATGTCACGCTTTGGTATTTGGAGACACCACAGAGAACAATAATGTCTTTTTGCCAAACTTTCAATTTAAACCTAATTTATTTGGACTGAATCAAATCTACTTACTGATTCAATTATAGCTGACTGAAATGAAATTCAGGAGATTCACTCAACTCCTTAATCTGAATTTTATTGAACTTTCTTGATACAAATTCAGCACAATGGCAGGGAGCTGTTGGCTACTTTGATGAATTGTAAAGTACATGTGAATTGTTCACATCAAGACTTGGTAATGACATTGTCATTCAGCAAAGTATGGAACAACATACCAGGTCTACTTGGTTCCAGAATCCTTACAGCAAAGTGAAGATGTCCATAGAGAACATTGCATGCCAGGGGAAGGTGAAAGGATGAGAGAGACAAACTAAAGAGAGAAAATGGATTATCAGACAGCAGGACAGGTGAACTGTGAGATAGAATGAAGACTAAAGGGGTCTGGCTATTGTATATTATGCTACCTTACATAAAATAGGCCCGCATAGAAGTCAGTAGTTGCGAATTGGACATTGACTACAATGTGTCTCATTAATACTCTCCTAGCCTGATTGAAATACTTTTTAGGCTTGATATATAATGTCCAATTAAACTTGCAGGATAGAATGAATCAACCATAGAACCAGTAGTATGTCCATTTTTTCAAACTGTCCCATCACCTTTTCAACTTCACTAAATCAGGCCTCATGTTGTTCATGCATTTGAGAGCAGCCTGTGTGGCCTAAACAGGCTACCATGTCCAAGAGCATCTTTGTACTGCCAGCAGATGATCTTGATGACATGCATTCCCAAGTGCATTCAGCATGTAGAAAATTCCTCAGACAACCTTCATAGCATGCCAAAATGTGTAATTAAGTGTATTTGTACACAAAACATTTATACTCATTATTAAATGTATTAAGATGGTTTGATAATTTTGCTATCATAATTTTATAATTTGCTATAATTTGCATATACTTAACATGTATTTTGATCCTGTGAGATTCATAAGTCCACTATATTTACTTAGTTAAATGTTGAGGAGTATAATGTTGATGACTGCATTATTTTTATGCCATATTAAATATAAACCTGAAAGAAGTAATTCTATTTAACAAAAATGAAGGTCTTTTTACCAGGAGGTTTATTTTGACTGAATTGCAGCACAATTGGTAAGTAAAATATTTCCTCTTTCTACCCGCTATTTGATGATCCACTAGACTTGGAAAGTATTCAGCACCATGTAGAGCACAGCTCCCAAGTGATAAAGATAATGAAGATCAGATGGTTTGTTTACACGGATAATGTAGTTATATTGATGTTTTTCACTTACCTAGAATCCCGATCAGATTCTATATATTAGTGTACATTAGGAATATAGCTATAGGAAGCCTTGTGTTTTGCAGGTTAATTTTATTAAATGCATAAAAATAAACAATATAAATATTCTGAACAGACATGACCTGTTTCCTACTTTTAGCCATATATATATATATATATATATATATATATATATATATATATATATACAGTGCCTACAAGTAGTATTCAACCCCCTGCAGATTTAGCTGGTTTGATAAGATGCAAATAAGTTAGAGCCTTCAAACTGCAAACGAGAGTAGGATTTATTAACAGAAGCATAAATCTTACAAAACAAAAAGTTATGTTGCTCAGTTGAATTTTAATAAATTTTAAACATAAAAGTGTGGGTCAATTATTATACAACCCCTATGTTTAATATTTCGTGGAATAACCCTTGTTTGCAATTACAGCTAATAATCGTCTTTTATAAGACCTGATCAGGCAGGCACAGGTCTGTGGAGTTATCTTGGCCCACTCCTCCATGCAGATCTTCTCCAAGTTATCTAGGTTCTTTGGGTGTCTCATGTGGACTTTAATCTTGAGCTCCTTCCACAAGTTTTCAATTAGGTTAAGGTCAGGAGACTGACTAGGCTACTCCAACACCTTGACTTTTTCCCTCTTGAACCAGGCCTTGGTTTTCTTGGCTGTGTGCTTTGGGTCGTTGTCTTGTTGGAAGATGAAATTACGACCCATCTTAAGATCCTTGATGGAGGAGCGGAGGTTCTTGGCCAAAATCTCCAGGTAGGCCATGCTATCCATCCTCCCATGGATGCGGACCAGATGGCCAGGCCCCTTGCCTGAGAAACAGCCCCACAGCATGATGCTGCCACCACCATGCTTGACTGTAGGGATGGTATTCTTGGGGTCGTATGCAGTGCCATCCAGTCTCCAAACGTCACGTGTGTGGTTGGCACCAAAGATCTCGATCTTGGTCTCATCAGACCATAGAACCTTGAACCAGTCTGTCTCAGAGTCCTCCAAGTGATCATGAGCAAACTGTAGACGAGCCTTGACATGTCGCTTTGAAAGTAAAGGTACCTTACGGGCTCGTCTGGAACGGAGACCATTGCGGTGGAGTACGTTACTTATGGTATTGACTGAAACCAATGTCCCCACTGCCATGAGATCTTCCCGGAGCTCCTTCCTTGTTGTCCTTGGGTTAGCCTTGACTCTTCGGACAAGCCTGGCCTCGGCACGGGAGGAAACTTTCAAAGGCTGTCCAGGCCGTGGAAGGCTAACAGTAGTTCCATAAGCCTTCCACTTACAGATGATGCTCCCAACAGTGGAGACAGGTAGGGCCAACTCCTTGGAAAGGGTTTTGTACCCCTTGCCAGCCTTGTGACCCTCCACGATCTTGTCTCTGATGGCCTTGGAATGCTCCTTTGTCTTTCCCATGTTGACCATGTATGAGTGCTGTTCACAAGTTTGGGGAGGGTCTTAAATAGTCAGAAAAGGCTGGCAAAAGAGATCATTAATCCACACATGTGAAGCTCATTATTCTTGGTGCCTGAACTACTTCTTAATACTTTAGGGGACCAAACAGAATTCTTGTGGTTTGAGGGGTTGAATAATAAATGACACTCTGAATTAACTTTTAACGTTTTAAAAAAAAAAAAAAAAAATTAAAACGAAAATTTTTGCTGCAGTGCATTTCCCACTTCCAGGCTGATCTACAGTACAAATGTCACAATGCCAAGTTAATTCCGCATGTGTCAACCAGCTAAATCTGCAGGGGGTTGAATACTACTTGTAGGCACTGTATATATTTATATATATGCCATGTTTGATAGCTACAGATCCAACCATGCTCTTATGTACAGAGGCTAATGTTACGGAGGTGGAGCTATATACAAGTGCCTCTTTGTTTTACTTTTTGCTGTGGTTAAGAAAATTGCCGATCTAGTTTTTTAATTTTCATAACTCCAATACAAATGGACTTGTATGCCTGGCCTTCTATTCATTTTGGATAATGTGATATACTGTACATATATCTGCAATTTAGAATACCCAAATACTAGTTAGTTAAAAAAAGTGGTGCATGCACGGATGCTTGTTCACTAGTGTTGAGCGATACGATAATGCAAATATCGGCTATCGGCCGATATTAGCTCTATCGGCCTTTCGATAATTCGTTTCGATATTTTCGTCTTATCGAATACTGGAATCGGATTTGTCACTGTCACTGTCTGTGTCCGTCGGTCGGGTCTGTCACTGTCAGTGTCCGTCGGTCGGGTCTGTCAGGAGTCAGCGGCACTTACCTGGCAGAAGATCTCCGGCGGTCACGGCCTGGACTGCTTCATGGCCGCCATCCTCTTCTCCCCGGCGGTCACATGCAGTTTCTCGCGATAACTGCAGTGACTGCTGGGTAATCCCGGCCGTAAAGCAGTCAGTCCGATGACGTCACCGCCGGGGAAGCAGGTAATCAGCTGTGCTGCGTCGCGATGACAGGCTCTGCCTGTCATTGCGATGTAGCAGAGCTGGATCGTCGTGGGACTGTCGTTACTATGGACTGCGTCGGACAGGTGGTATACTGTTGGTTTGTTTTTTTTCTTTTTTTACAGGAGATCGATGGCGTCGCAGGAATGAGAGAGTAATAAAAGAAATGAAAAGTGTGTTGTCTCTTTTATTTCATTAAAATACTTTTTTCTTGCTTTGTCTTTTTTTTATGCATTTAATAACTTTGGGATTAATAATGGATCGGTGTCTTATTGACACCTCTCCATTATTAACCGGGCTTATTGTCACCGTGCAATCAATGGTGACATTAACCCCTTATTACCCCGCTTGCCACCGCTACACGGCAAGTGGGAAGAGCCGGGTAAAGTGCCACAATTGGCACATCTTTTGATGCGCCAAATGTGGGGCTGCTGTAGCCTGGTATTATCAGGCTGTTGAGGGCTAAAATCCATGGGCCTTGACTGTCTTTTAATACCAGGCCGCAGCAGTCTGCATTTTACTTGGCTGGTTAACAAAAATAGGGGGATCCCTACGCCGTTTTTTTTTCGAGGGGATCCCCTATTTTTGTTA
This sequence comes from Oophaga sylvatica, assembly GCA_033576555.1. NCBI lineage: Eukaryota > Metazoa > Chordata > Amphibia > Anura > Dendrobatidae > Oophaga > Oophaga sylvatica. Next base: position 544,986,311 of record JARQOD010000002.1, read on the forward strand.
ACCAGCCAAGCTAAGCAGACTGCTGTGGCCTGGTATTATCAGGCTTGCAAGGTCCATGGATATTGGATCCTTACCAGTCTGAAAAACCAGGCCTCAGCGGTCTGCTTCATCTGGCTGGTTAACAAAAATAGGGGGGACCCCACGCCAATTTTTTTCGAGGGGATCCCCTATTTTTGTTAACCAGTTCCCTCTGACGTCACTGATTGTGTCCCTGGCTGACCTGAAGTGAAAGTGGAAAGCAATCAATTAAGCTTTCCACTTCCTCTCCTGTCAGCCAGGAGAGGAACTCATTCATTTGGGGGTTTACTGTGAGGCTGCAGCATTAGCTGCGGTCCCTGCAGTAAACATTAACCCTTTCTGAAGGATTACACCATGGGACCTGACTGTACATCGGATTGGTAAGAATAATTTTGCTTTATTATTTTATTTTTATTACAGGAAATGGTTTTAGCAGGAAAATAAAATATGGTCAAAAACTGTGTGATTATTTCATTAAACTTCTTTTTTATTAAAGTGTGTGTGTTTGATTTTTCTTTCATACAATAGGATTAATAATTGATAGTTGTCTAATTGACAGCTCTCAATTATTAACCTGGCTTAAAGTGACCTTTCAATTGCAAGGTCATTTTAACCCCTTATTAACCCATTCGCCACCGCTACAGGGCAATGGGAATAGACGGGCAAAGTGCCAGAAAGAGCAAATCTAATTAGAGATTTGCTCTTTCTGGGATGTCTGGGGGCAGATGTTAGTAGCCGGGGGGGCCAAAAATAATGGTCCCTCTCTGGGCTATTATTATCTGCCCCCACTCACTGGCTTTGTCTGTCTGGTTGCGAAAATAGGGCGGGAGCCCACGCATTTTTTTTTCAGCAATTTTACACCTCATATATATATATACATGTCATTAAATTTGTGACACATATATATATATATATTTATAGTTCATACACTTCTACATAGTATAATAGCCGCTAATTCAATTGCCGGCTTTTGTGAAAATGCAGAACCCGACATGAAATGACACTTGGTTTACATAGAGTTAACCATGTATTTTCATGTAGTTTGATATCTGATTTGCACAAACAATTACATGAGTGTAAGTGTGCAAAATTTGACACCTGTAGGGGTTAATTAAAGGTGTAAATTCGTAGCAAAAAAGTCCGTTTTTTTAACAACGAATTTACACCTTTAATTAACCCCTACAGGTGTGAAATTTTGCACACATAGACTGATGTAATTGTTTGTGCAAATCAGATTGCAAACGACATGAAAAGACATGGTTAACCCTATGTACACCAAGTGTCATTTCATGTCGGGTGCTTCTGTCTTTTCACAGAAGCCGGCTTTACCCGGCAATTGAATCAGAGGATATTTTACTATGTAGAAGTGTATAAACTATACATATATGTATATATATATGTCACAATGACATGTATATATATACATATATGTATTCTATGTGTGTATATTTAGTGTTTACAAGGGAATAAAGGTTTTTTTTAGTTGCGATATTTTGTTCCCATAGACTTACATTGGACTTCCGCAATCGGAATCGGATATCGACGATATTTAGTGCTATCGGCGATAGAATTTCGATACGATATTTTTAGATATCGAGCAATATCGCTCAACACTATTGTTCACTGATACTAATGCTTACGAATGCTACTTTCAAGATAGATGAAGGTCCTGACATCTATCATTTTTTAAACATCCTATAGATATGACATATGTTTGAGATGAGAGTACCCATTTGAGGACAATGTATAGTACACACTTTCCAAAGGTTTTTATATATTTAGTTTATAATACATTTTCACAGGCACAGTCTGCAGTCCACTTTAATGTCAAGTGCTGTACCACTAGTTTGCCTTAGCAACATAGTGATGTATCATTCAAAAGGATGACATATAACAAGAGTGTGATGGCAATTCACCTGATTCCACACCAACATCAATATTTACAGACTATAGACTGCAAGAAGTGTACTGCTTTGTTTTCTTCCATCCCAGTGAAGCCACTGGCATAAATGTGATAATCTAATGTTTGCTTAGACATGTTGAACAGGATATGCTTGGTTACAGCATTTAGAGCATTTATGTTTTTTTAGAACCTATAAGGTACACCACAAATATTTCCAATGTAAAACGTGATCTGTGAAAAAAAGATTGTTGAGACAAATTTTCTCGGACTATGCTCAGAGCTAGATATGAAATATGAAGATCTGCAATGCTACTTACAGGCTGGTCATGCTTTGACAAAACTACATAAAAAGTACATTTAATAGTTTAATGAAGAACATTGTCAACTTACTGGTCTTGTCATCAGGGCCGGCATCAGCACCCGGTGCATCCGGGCAAGTGCCGGGGCACTGGACGAATGGGGGGTCCACTCACCGTTGGGGACACCATCACTCTTTGGGGCCCATAAGTAGGGGTAGCCAGATCCCTGCGCTGGCACCACCCCCCCACCTCAAATACTTACCTCTCCTCACAACTCGCAGCTTTAGTATCTTTGGTGTCTTTTGACTCTTGGTGACATCTCAGGGCAGAGGGCATAATGACGTCACAACAGCGCACCCTTCTGCAGAGCAGTGGAGAATCAGAAGACTCTGAGGAGACCAAAGCTGTGGGGAACGGAGAGATGAGCATTTTTATTTTATATGTGGATCATTATATGGGACACATTATACTGCATGAAGTATTGTCTAGGGCCAATTATACTGTATGGAGAAATATATGGGGCTCATTATACTGTATGGACCAATATATGGGGCCCATTACACTGCATGGAGCATTATATGGGGCTCAGTATACTTTATGAAGCAATATATGTGGTCCATGATACTGTATGGAGCAATATATGGTGCCTGTTATACTGTATGGAGGAATATATGGGGCCCATTATACTGTATGGAGGACTATGTGATGCCTATTATACTGTATGGAGCAATATATGGGGTGCATAATACTATATGGAGGAATATGTGGTGCCCATAATACTGTATGGTGAATTATGTGGTGCCCATAATTCTATATGGAGGATAATTTGATGCCCATAACACTGTTTGGAGGACTATGTGGTGCCCATAATATTGTTTGGAGTACTATGTGATGTCAATAATAGTGTATGTAGGACAATGTGGTGCACATAACACTGTATGGAGTGCAGTGTGGAGCCCATAATACTGTATGGAGGACTATGTGGTGCCCATAATACTGTATGGAGGAATATACTGTTTGACCTAAAATGATAAGTCTGCAGTCACTGTGTGCTGAACGCTGCAAGGATTCATCAGTTTCTGAGTTATTGTAGAATTTATAATAGATATCACTCATGTAATTTAAGAAGTAAGTTAAGTCTTTGGCATTGTACTATACTTATATTTATTATTTATGCATCATGAATAGTGGTGGGTATTAAAGAGGCCCACTGAGACTCTCACCTATGGCCCATGAAAACCTGAAGCTGACCCTGCTTGTTATGTTAACCCTATCATGGCTGGAAATGATTAAGACCTTCATACCAAAAGCAAAATTTCTCCTATCGGCATCCTGAATTCTAATAGTGCTTACTGTTGTTGCTGTCATTGTGTTATTTTTTAGTTTGCCCTGGAATATTTCATTTCATGTATGTAGATTGAAAAATGGCTCCTGTCTCACACTGCCAGGACACCCCCTCCTCCCTGCTCAGGGCAAGCAGCATCACCCCACTACTGCCACCACCGGCTTCCTGCAGTGGCGACCCAGCCTCCTGTAACCCTGCTCCACCACCACCTCCTGTTAAACTACATTCAGACTATAAGACACACCCCCATTTTTCTCCTAAATTTGGGGGGCAAAAAGTGAGTTTTATAGTCCAAAAATACAGTAAGTATCTCTGAAAATTGCTAGCTCAGGTCAATAAACTCAAGCAAATATTTGCAGTTGAGATGCAAAAATGTAAACCTATCAAATTCATGTGAATTCAGCCTTAAAAGTTTTTTTAAATATATATTACCCACATAAAAAAATCTGAGGATGTTGTTCAAATGCATGTATATTTAGACCATTCATTGGCTGGTGTTTATTTTTGGTTAATATTATGGTGCTTTAAAAATGATGGTGGTGTTGATTAGTCAGATTCAGAATTTAACCACAGTAGTATATTTTTAGTATAACCACATGACCCGGCAGCACATTATATTATTAAAAAGACCACCTGTGCAATTAAAATGGCAACACTGTCCATATTATGACATTCTGTGACGAACATCACCATAATTGCATAGAAGTATAATTGGTTAAATAAACCGCAGCACCTATTACAGGGCAAGAATGAATATAAAATAGGAGGATGAGGTTACATAGTCATTGATTTATTGATTGGTAGGCCTGTAAAATGGGACAATATCAATATCCACATTACCACAGCTCTTTGCTAAGAAAGCTTATTTTAATGGCTAAATTCCACTAGTGAGTGAACTGGTTGTGTTAAGTATTTTTAAAGGCCATAGACTTGATATCATAACATTTGAGAGAATCTTTATGTGCATCAATATTACCAAACTTACATGTACTTTAAATATAGAAGGCATTACTAAAAACTAATTATTACTGGGATAAAGAAAACATCTCATCTATTTGCTAAATCTGACTATAGGTTAAACAATTTCCTAGAGACTTCTCTAGCTAGTTTCTCTTCTTGGTTGGTTTGCATCATTATTAGTGGTGAGCGAAAGTGGGCGAATAAGGTCTTAACCCCTTAACTACCACTGATACGCCTTTTAACGGTGGCTGTAAGGGTACTTATTCCTCAGCACCTTTTTAACGGCGCTGAGAAATAAGGTTATTACGCCCCCCAGCATCAGAAAATCTCCGGGTCTCGGCTCCCGGGGGGTAGCTGAGACCCCAGAGAACATGTTTCGGATCGGTTTTTACTGTCCCCAGTGTTGCGATCGCTGTTATTCACCGAATAATGGTGATCGCAAAGAAAAAAAGTCAGATTTCCCATTTATTTCTCTCTCCTCTGATATGATCTTGCACATCAGAGGAGAGAGAAATGGGGTCCCCCGAGCACTCCAGGTACCTTCAGTGTCCCTCGGTTCCTACGTTTCTGTCCCCTTGGCATCTTCTTCCGGGAAGAAAATGGCAGGCGCATGCGCCGTGCACCAGCTAAGATCTGCCAACCGGCACCTGGCAACAAAAGGAGATTTCTCCGATTGGTTCACTTTGAACACTGTGATAGACCTTATCACAGTGATAAAAATAAAAAAAGAGAAACTCAAACCCCCTTTATCAACCCCTTAGTTGGGTAAAAACAATAAATTAAATAAATGTATTTATTTCCATTTTTCAATTAGTGTTAGGATTAGTGTTGGAGCTAGGGTGAGGGTTGTGGTGTTGGGGTTACAGTTGTTGTGTTGGGGTTAGGATTGTTCTGGGGTTAGGGTTGTGTTGGGGTTACGGTTGGGGTTACGGTTGGGGTGTTGGGGTTAGGGCTGTGGCTAGGGTTGGGATTAGGATCAGGGGTACGGCTGAGTTAGAGTTCAAGTTAGAATTGGGGGTTTCCACTGTTTAAGTACATCAGGGATTCTCCAAACGCAACAAGGCATCAGTCATTGATTCCAATTTTGGGTTCAAAAAGTCAAACGATGCTCCCTCCCTTCTGAGCCCTGCCATGCGCCCAAGCATTGACGATCCCCCATATACAGGGTATTGATGCACTCAGGAGAAATTGAAAAGCTAATTTTATGGTCCATTTTCTCTTGTTACCCTTGTGAAAAAAGTAAAATGTTAATTTTTTTCCTTCCACATTGCTTTAGCTCTCATGAAGCACCTGAAGGGTTAATACACTTCTTGAATGTGGTTTTGGGCAACTTGAGGGGTTCCATTTTTAGAATGGTGTCATTTTTGGTTATTTTCTGTCATATTGACCCCCCAAGCTCACTTCAAATGTGAGGTGGTTGCTAAAAAAATGGTTTTGTAAATTTTGGTGGAAAAATGAGAAATCGCTGGTCAACTTTTAACCCTTATAACGTCCTAACAAAAATTGTTTCCAAAATTGTGCTGATGTAAAGTAGACATGTGAGAAATCTTATTTATTAACTATTTTGCGCGATATGACTCTGGTTTAAGGGCAGAAAAATTAAAAATTTGAAAATTGCATAAATTTTCAAAATTTTTGCCAAGTTTCTGTTTTTTTCATAAATAAATGCATGTCATATCGAATAAGTTTTACCACTAACATGATGTATATTATGAGACGAAAAAACAATCTCAGAATCAGTGGGATACGTTGAAGCGCTCCAGAGCTATAACTTCATAATTGACAGTGGTCAGAATTTGAAAGATTAGCTTGGTCATTAAGTACAAAATTTTCTCTGTCACTAAGGGGTTAATAAACAGGCAATCTGTGCTTGTGTTGATGATGTCTAACAGCCACGACACATGCACCTGCAGGATCTTGAGCATATTATTCAAACACACCGAAGACACTCGGATAGCAACTGAGCATGCTCATGTTCGCTCATCACAAATCACTATGGTAACTGCTGTGAGATGACTTTAAATTGGAAATGTAGTCAAAATGATGTTATTATATATCATTAATATTGCTGGTGCGATTACATTGGTGTTACTCCAGCATCTTCAGTACAGTACAAAGGGAATGGAGGGGTGATTGGAGGCTTATTTAGGGTCTACTGTGTTTCCTCGAAAATAAGACAGTGTCTTATATTATTTTTTGGCTCTGGAAGATGGATTAGTGTTATTGTTCAAGGGATGTCTTGGTTTTTATCCATGAACAATAATCCAAGTTATTCTTGAACAGCAAAATCAACATTTATTCAAATTTAATCATGTTATCTCAGACACACTCAATGCACGTACTGTACACATGTATTCACACACAGTATGCATGCACATTTATATACACATACATACGTATATACACACACTGTAAGTATTGTACATACCAGCCTAACTTTCGCAATTAATGGACCTTTGGTGAAATCATGGTCACATAATTGTGATGTCACCAAAGGTCTGTAAGCAGCCTTAACCTCAGAATAGAAACAGTGGGGCCCATAACAGAGTGAGGGCCCAGAAAAATTACTCAGTTTGGCTTCTCTTCCCCAGCACTGCAAATCAGCCTGTCTCCTTTTCCATTCCACTAGACTGCTGCAATCAAAGTGAAGTCACCAAAGGTCCTTAAGCAGTCTTAACTCCAGAATAGAAATACCGGGTGAACCTAAGAGATTGAGGCCTGGACAATAGCCCAGTTTTCCACACTCCTTAATGTCAAATCTGCTGTAAATAGGGCTTATTTTTGGCATAGAGCTTATATTTCAAATATTCTCCAAAAATCCTGTAAAATCACTCTATGGCTAATTTTTGGGGTATGTCTTATTTTCAGGGAAACACAGTATATTCAATACCTTGCACAAAAAACAAGATGTCCTTACAGGGATCAATGTTAAATAGCAGGTCATTGGTAAAGGGAATCAGTCATGTCCCCAAATGCTGTTAACCTGCAAAAAGAGTGTTAATAGCATTATAATATGGTCCATCCACCTTATCAAAAGCTTGGCTGCAGTGAGAAAATTTTCTTTGTTCCTCCTGGGAGCCGTCTCTTTTAGTCATAGAGGTGTGCACAGAGAAATTACAGCCACTACCCACAGCACTGCGTACTATACTTTGAAAAGAGGCTGTAAACACTACACAAAACTTTTGTTGACACAGTGCACAGATACACTGCACAATGAGCTGTCATTCAAAGTGCCAGGGACCACTGAGTATACTGAATGGTGGTAGTAGCAGCTCTGTAAATTAGGGTTGAGCGAGTATACTCGTTAGGATTCGGTACTCGGCGAGTAATGCGGTACTCGGGTACTCAAATCCTAGAGAGTAAATATCACTACTCGCCCCACAATATTCGGATCTCCTGCAAGGCATGTGTCAGCCAAACACAGTAAAGCCGCGGCCTTCTTTGTTGTGGCATTACTGTGATTGGCTGGCTCCGCAGCATTATAGACATAGCCTATGAGTCATAGGCTATGACTGTGTGTGCGGAGAATGTGTGCGGGGGTCTGTGAAGGTGTGTGTGTGGGGCTGTGCTGGGCTCTGCTGTGTCCATCGTGGAACACTCATTTTTAAAGAGGGACTGCATCAGAAAGGTGAGTATAGTTTGGTTTATTATTTTAATATTATTTGCAGGAGATGAGGGCTTCAGGGAATTAGGTGTGTGCGGTGAGTATGTACTCTATGTTATGTGTTGTATGATATGTGTATGTACTGTATTATGTTGTATGATCTGTATGTCTTTTTTTATTTTTTTTTAACATTCACCACATTAGCCGGATAATGGGAATACTACTTTCCCATCATCCGCTAATGCTGTCACTGTAGCAGGCATAGCTGGATGGGACAAGTAGCCCCATCGGATGATGCCCGCACAGCCAGCAGAGCCCGAGCCCGGCAGAGCCCCGCACATCCCCGCAGAGGCCAGGACAGCCCCACATAGCACCGGCAGAGCCCGGAACAGTCCCAGCAGAGGCCGGCACAGCCCTGCACAGCACCGGCAGAGCTCGGCACAGCCCCAGCAGAGGCCGGCACAGCCCCGCACAGCACCGGCAGAGCCCCGCAAAAGGCCAGCAGAGTCCGGCACAGGCCCGGCAGAGCCTGAGCCAGCAGAGCCTGGCACAGCCCCACGCACACACACAGCCCCACAGACCCCCCGCACACATTCTCCGCCCACACACATTCCCTGCCCATTACTCGCATTTCCCATAGACTTACATTGGTCTCGCTTCTCATTACGAACACCTGAGTATTAGGAGCTACTCATAATGAGTACAGCGAGTCCGAGTATTTCACTACTCGCTCTTCCCTACTGTAAATGTTTCTATGACTTAAAGACAGTAAATCCCAAAATAATTAATGTTAGTTTTCCCATGGCAGCCATACTTTCAATAAGCAAGCCAGATAGCATTTTAACCCTGTTAATCAGGAGTTTAACCCTATATCTACAGGCTGTTAATGTTTAGAGAAATAACAGGCTTCTTTAAGCCAACAATACGCATTAAATAGCTGTCGGCCGAATGATGGTTTGGCCAATGATTCAGCTGATAGTCATTTTGGGATACAATATAATTGGGAGAATCATATTGGACATGCAAGATCATTATTTTCCCCACAATATATTGTTTAAGGTTCCCATACACAGTAGACTGTTGGACAAACCCGTCGATTCAGGCAGTGTCACATCTCCACCAGGATCTGTTCCTGTAACATCTTCCTCTATCACCATACAGTAAAGATGTATATCTTTGTACCGTGTTAGCCAGTAGATAGAAAAATATTTAGACTTGAGAGTCCTCAGTGGTTGATACCTTTTAATGGCTAACTGAAAAGATGGTAACAAATTGCAAGCTTTCGAGACTACTCAGGTCTCTTCATCAGGCAAAGACTAATACAAAATCTGAAGAATCACATATTTATACACAAAACAGCTGTTTTGTGTATAAATATGTGATTCTTCATATTTTGTATTAGTCTTTGCCTGATGAAGAGACCTGAGTAGTCTCGAAAGCTTGCAATTTGTTACCATCTTTTCAGTTAGCCATTAAAAGGTATCAACCACTGAGGACTCTCAAGTCTAAATATTTTTCTATCACCATATTCATTCTGCAGGCTGTACTGGTGATAGAAGAGATATTAGAATCAGAAGTTCTTGACCACATAGGCTCTGTCCTGCTATTTAGAGATGAGTGGCTCAGACCTGAAGTGCCATCCAGTCTGACAGTATGGTGTGTGTGTTGTCCAGCTGGAGTTATAAGCCTCCTGCTCCAGCCAATTGAAAACCACCACATCCTACTTAAGCTTCCAGCTTGCTGCTGGAAGCTGCCAGACATAGTCTTGTCCTTCTCTGGCTTAGTCCTGTCTATTTAGCTCCTTGTTGTAACATTGCTACTTGTTTTGACCTTGGCTTGTGTTTCTGACTGCTCTTAAATTTTCTGATTTTGTACATTTCCTACTCTCTTGATTCTTTCCTGTCTACCTCACCACTTTTGCCAACCTGCACCATCAAATAGCAGTTTATTCCATGGTCCCAACCCAGTGGCCCCCTGTATAAATCCAGATCCCTGTACAGGGGTTAAACGGTGAAGGTTAGGGAAATGCCTGGGACCTGGTAAGTGGACTGGCTAGCTCAAAGCCAATCTGTGAAAGCCATTTTACAGCTGTCAAACCACCATTGACAAGATGTCCTTACAGGCAGGTTCAGCAGTCATTAGTCTAATGTGTATTGGGGACTTTACTCTCCACACCCCAGATTAATCTGCACCCATCTCCTCTGTGTCCAGAAGGATTCACAGTTAGTCATCATAATAAATAGCCAAATATGCTTATGTACCATTACAAAAATAGTAGGATTAATACCATAATTAGAGCATGCAGCCTTCCCTAATGTATCAAGCTGTGGTCCATCTCAGAGGACTACAACAGAATACACAATTGACAATGATGCACATTGATTTTCACTTACTTGTGATGAGCTGAGTTCATGTTAATTTAGTGCAGAACCAGCTGAAGATACAATGTTAGGCCATTGAGTAATTTGTCATAGTAGGTATTTAACTCGTGATGACATTATTGAATTGTTTGAGAGACTCCATTTAAGAAAGCACTAAGCTGGCACTACTCTTCCTGATATTGTCTTACAGTTTAATGTATGCTGCCATGGTATGATTTTTACTGTTCCTGGTATTGTGGTGCCCAGTGTATTAGAACAGTTAAGTAAAATCCAGAAACAGTTAAATCAAAGCACTCAAGATAGCGAGTATAAGGTACATCCATATTTAGAAGCCATACAACTCCTCTACTACCATAAATTCAAAGTGAATGGCAACGGTAGCGCTATTTATGCTATGCTATAATTGTAGTGCTCTGGCCATCATATTGACTAATTCTGAACTTGATAATTCCATACAAACAAATAGAGAATAAATAACATCATATATTTATTGCCGTTGTTCCAATTAGACTAATTCCCAATGCACTACAAGGTGAAGCATTAAGCTGTCTACTCCAAAGTACTTTTAACATCTTCTCATTAAATTATTCTAAAAGCATTTAAAGGCAAAGGTCTAGCGCACAGACTATGGGAATTGTTTTTTTTTTAATTCTTTAGCATTGGAAATTCTAAACTCATTCATTGTAAAAACAAATAAATATGCCCCTAAAACTTCCTAAAGAAAATTATTTTTTTTAATATTATTATTTTCTATTTAAAGCAGCAGGATTTAGTAATAATGATAAAACTACAGCCCAAATCTATATTTTTCTTCCAATGAGTAACAAAGTTTTAAGGACACTAATAAAAATCAGAAATTCCACTGAGTCCATGGCATTTCATATAGAAGGTAACTCCTGTTATCAGTAAGCATTCAATGTTTCTGGATCTCTGAGTGCTCAATTATTGAAATACTGTCAGGTGTTAGTAAAGTAATAAAAATAGAATTTTTTTATTGCTGTTATTATCATCATTATTGTCATTATCACTTTATAATTAGCTATCAAGACCTACTAGGCAGCTAGGACAGATCTAGTAATGAGACTTCTCAACATTTATTTTTTAAATCTTTAATTTTAATTCAGTTTAATGATCAGTCAAGGAAAATAAGGAAAAAATAATATATGTATTGTACAGCTGAGTTGTTTTTATATGATTTAGGCTTTGCTTTTGATAGGATTCCAACAGCAAGACATATGCTAGGAACAGCAGGAATATATGTCTTGATGGCTTTATATGATAGGCAAAGCTCAGCAGCAATGATTAATTGATTAGTAATCATTTTCTCATTTCCTCAAAGACTGGTTGTGTATTTTACATGAATCTATACTCAACATGTATTTACTATAAATAAACAGATAGTCTGTTCAACTGCAAGGGTTTTGTGCCTACAAGAATGGCCTATAAGAAAGTCACTTCCACACTGAAAATACGCAAAATGTATGGTAGTTGATTGCACAAGTGATGTTTATTAGTCTCTGATCAATGGAAAAGATAAATACCAATGTTTTGGTCACACTGGCCTTCGTCATGGTCTATCTGTATGGCTTAGAGCAGAGGTCTCAAACTGCATTCCTCAAGGGCCACAAACAGGTCATGTTTTCAGGATTTCCTTGTATTGCACACAGTAGCTTAGCTACCGGGGGGCAGAGGGGGCGGTGGCCCCGGGCCCCGTGCTCTGAGGGGCCCACCCGGAGCTACGCTACTGTAACTGTATCGTCGTGCACAGCGCACCGATACAGTTATATTCTGCGGCAGAGCAGGGAGAATCGATCTCTCTGCTCTGCCGCCCAGCCGCTATGGGGCCACTGAGCAGGTGGGGGGCCCTGTGCCGCTCGGCATCGCATTGAGAGAGAAGGAGCGAGCGCTCCTTCTCTCCCATCATTCCCCTCTCAGCGTCTGACAGCGGGCGTGATGACGTCACTGCCCATCGCCTGCTGTCAGACGCTGAGAGGGAAAGCAGTGAGCAGCGCAGGAGCCGGGAGCAAGAGAGGTGAGTACTGGATTTATTTTTGTAATGGGGGTGGTGCATTATACTACAGAGGCTCCATATGGGGTGCATTATAATACAAAGGCTACCTATGTGGGGCTGCATTACTATATACAGTCTGCCTATGGGGGGCTGCATTATAATATACAGGCTGCCTAGGGGGGTGCATTACTATATAGATGTTGCCTATGGGGGGCTCCATTATAATATACAGGCTGCCTATGGGGGTGCATTACTATGTAGAGGCTGCCTATGGTGGTGCATTACAATATAGAGGCTGCCTATGGGGGTGCATTACTATAGAGAGGCTGCCTATGGGGGTGCATTACAATATAGAGGCTGCCTATTTGGGTGCATAACTATAGAGAGGCTGCCTATGGGGGTGCATTACTATATAGAGGCTACCTATGGAGGTGCATTACTATGTAGAGGCTGCCTATGGGGGTGCATTACTATATAGAGGCTGCCTATGGGGGTGAATTACTATATAGAGGCTCCATATGGGGAGTGCATTACAATATAGAGGCTGCCTATGAAGGCACATTACAATATAGAGGCTGCCTATGGGGGTGCATTACAATACAGAGGTTGCCTATGAAGGCGAATTACAATATAGAGGCTGCCTATGGGGGTGCATTACTATATAGATGCTGCCTATGGGGGTGCATTACTATATAGAGGCTGCCTATGGGAGTGTATTACAATATAGAGGCTGCTATGGGGGTGCATTACTATATAGAGGCTGCCTATGGGGGTGCATTACAATATAGAGGCTGCTATGGGGGTGCATTACATATAAAGGCTGCCTATGGGGGTGCATTACTATATAGAGGCTCCATATGGGGAGTGCATTACAATATAGAGGCTGCCTATGAAGGCACATTACAATATAGAGGCTGCCTATGGGGGTGCATTACAATACAGAGATTGCCTATGAAGGCGCATTACAATATAGAGGCTGCCTATGGGGGTGCATTACTATATAGATGTTGCCTTTTGGGGGTGCATTACTATATAGAGGCTGCCTATGGGGGTGCATTACAATATAGAGGCTGCCTATGGGGGTGCATTACAATATAGAGGCTGCCTATGGGGGTGCATTACAATATAGAGGCTGCCTATGGGGGTGCATTACTATATAGATGCTGCCTTTTGGGGGTGCATTACTATATAGAGGCTGCCTATGGGGGTGCATTACAATATAGAGGCTGCCTATGGGGGTGCATTACAATATAGAGGCTGCCTATAGGGGTGCATAACAATATAGAGGCTGCTATGGGGGTGCATTACTATATAGAGGCTGCTATGGGGGTGCATTACTATATAGAGGCTGCATATGGGGGTGCATTACAATATAGAGGCTGCTATGGGGGTGCATTACTATATAGAGGCTGCCTATGAGGGTGCATTGCAATGTAGATGCTGCCTATGGGGTGAATTACAATACAGAGGCTGTCTATAGGGGGCGCATTACAATACAGAGGCTGCCTATGGGGGTTTATAATATAGAGGTTGCCTATGGGGAGTGCATTATACTATATTCAGGACTATCTGGTGTATTATGCTATAAGGAGGCTATCTAGAGGGCCATCATACAGTGTGGAGATTACAATGATGGGGCCATCATACAATGTTGGAGCCATTAAAGGGAATCTGTCACCCCATTTTTGTGATATCAGATAAAGATATCACTGAATTGTGCGTCCCATAAGTATAGTTACCTATCATATCTCCTGACACCCCAGTTTTGATGTTAAAATACCTTTGCAAAGTACGTTTCTTAGTATGCAAATACATGCGGTCCGGTCCGATGGTCTCTTCCAACATGTGTTCACTGCCATGACTGCTGATTAACTTTCCTAAAGGCTATTTATATAATAAAGAGAAGCAAAATCAACCAAACAAAAAAAACCCAGATCTTGACAATTGTCTCATTTACACAACTCTATTTTGAAAGACAACAGTATCAGCCACAGCCTGAAAAAATGTATATAGCAGTGATGGACTGGTCACGGTCACAAGAACGCTGTAGCCTTTTTTTTTATCTGATTGACAAGAGTACTTGGAGGTAGAATCAATCCAATCAGGTATAATTGGACCATGTACTACTGATGGACAATGCTTAGACCATCCCATTTAACAACGTTGATAACCATTCTGGCTTTATGTTTTCTTTGCTGTCAGCATCATCCAATTGCTCAGTATGTACATCTTCACAAGCACTTGATATACCTCTTAGCGACTTGCGTGATTATGCTAAGATGCTCAGATGACTTAATTAAATATGAGTGAGTTTAGTGTAATCTGCTTACATCATATTGCTGTGTCAAATTATAAATTGAGTGCTGTAAACATTTACAATGGAAGAAAATAACTGCAATGTGTAATGGGAACATGTTAGCCATCTAGCAGTAAAATGCATTTGTAATTATGTGAGCAATGGCAAAACTGTATCAAATGTAAAAAGTTTTAATGTCACATCTTTATATATTTAAATATTACTTAGATAACCAATACCAATGAATCCTGAGAAATCCATTGTTCCTCTTGCATTGTCACTATTTGTCACACCTTCTTACGTAATCCAACACTTACAGAATTACTGTCATTAAAGTTATATATTATATAAATATCTGAATATATAATATTTATTAAAAGCAACATTTTTGCAATCTATAAAGAGGATGTCCACTTAGGACAATTACCTTTCTATTGCCAGGTCCACTGATATTCACAGAGAATGACTGTACACTGTCTTAGATTCTCAGTAGAAATTGTGTAAAATGCCACAACAAAGGAAAATAAGTATAGATGACAAAATATTTTAGCCTGAAATTGAAATCTCCTTAAATTTTTCAAAAATTAGAATATAGACTTTTTGCGGTTCGCACCACACAAACTTATAAAAATGGAGACTAGTTGGGGTCAGCAATTTTCCAAACAATAGAAGGCAGGCAAAAGGTTAAAAAAGTTATGCTCATCTCACCACCATCTGCCACTGCAGCTCACTATCCCGTTCCAATTTTTTCCCTTCTCTTTTCCAATTATGCACATATCCTTTTTCCCCATTTTCACTCCAGACCAGGTTTTCCAGCTATTAATGACTGTACCATCTCATATATATCTGTATTTATTTTTGTAGGTCATGATCAAAGTCCTAATTGAACCTAAATATTGGCCCAATGTTCTACACAGATTTATTTATTGATGAACATAATACTTCAATAAACTTCTTTTTCTCTGGAAAACTTGGAGTGCCTTGGTTCTCTCTCTGAATTTTATGGCTTATACTTACCATTGAGTGCCTAGCCCATGTCCTCTATGTACCTACCATATTGTATACCTCCGAAGAGCATGCCATGACGGTAAGATATTACAATGTGAGTTTCTGGATTGTGATGGTAAAGCTTTCAGTGATGTCTGATTGATTTTCATTTTATTAAACTTGCTGAAATTTATTATGGTTCAAAATGGCCCCTCAGTAACAATTTATCTAATGTGAATGACTCCTCAATAGAAATAAGGGGACCAATGGAATTTCGAGTTTTGGTTCCCAACTCAAACTTTAGCACATGGTTCGGTTCGAGTACCAGAACTGTACCCGAACTTGAACCAGAACATGAACCCCATTGAAAACAATGGCGACCCAAACTTTGAGTATGGGTAAGAAAAATATATCTTTCCCTCTCTATCTTCCTCTCTCTGTTTTAAGTTTGGGTTCGCTCATCTCTGCTCCCTAAGGCTCACTTAAATGAAAGACGTATTATGACTTTGCGCAAAACAGAGAAGTATTAGACTCATGTGCATAAACCCCAACACTGAGATTGAAGACAAAGTAGCAATCTTATGGAAATGAGTCCTAATTGGGTCCCTCTCTGACCTCCTTCTAATATTTCACTTACTGATACTTTTCAAAAGGAACAATTCAGGGAAATGGAGAATATCAATTTATTCCATGTAAAACCACAAAACTAAATATTCCCATGGATGACATCATCTAATGATTCCTAAAATGTATTCCAGTTAGAACCTTTTGCTCTAATAAGTAAACTATGAGCTTTCTAGAAGGGATGATTGTGATAAATGGCCACTGATAATAGACACTGTAATAACATTTATGCAAGCGATATCTAATTTGTGCCATCTTGTGATTAAGGCAGCCTTAGGTATTATCTGCTCATATTATCTTAAATGAATATTAAACAAGCTTCTCTTTTCAGAATGACTGGATTTTACCTGGCAAGGTTACCAGCGGTTTATTAAATAAGCAAAAAATCCAAATGAGGTGATACAGAATATGACAGTTTCTGAAAACTGACATTTTCATTTGCATGGATTCTCGCAATAGCCCATCATGCAGATATATTGCTTGTTCAAACCTCATAAAATCCAGTTTCTCCCTGGACTGTGAGCATGAATATCTAATGAAGCATAATTATACAGCTTCCAGTCTACTGCTTTTCTATTAAAACAAAAAAAAATAATATGTTCCACATTTATTTTAATAAAATAATAACCTGAAAAATATACCTTTTTGCCACCGCTAATAACCACCTAGTGTTTTATGATTAGCAGAAAGCAATTTAAAAAAAATATAAGGGAAATTCTATAAGGTGTATATAAATAATCATGAGAATTTATTTTGTTGAAATCTAAATACAGTTATTATGTAACAGATTAGCAATTATAATCAGATTAGATTACAAATGTTAATGTGGAAAAGCCAAAACTTTTTGAAAGGAATGAATGCAAACTATTAATGTGATAGCGAAACTGGTACATTATTGATAACAAGCACACTAATTTAGGAATATTTGTTAAAAAATGCATAAAATGCTGTAGTTCCACATTTTACTGTAAAAAGTTTAATTGATGATGCTCATGACAAGGTGGAAAGAAATATCTGTAAAACTATAACCGTAACCATTAGTAAAAGAAAATAATGAATCCCTTTTAGTGAGAATTTAAGGACAGCAAAGAAAATATTAAAATATGAAAGCATTCTTAATCTTCAATCTTCTTGTAACAGAAACATAATTCTAAGGCAAAATACACACATTCAGTACTTGGTGAGTTTTCTACCTCAGTATGTGTAAGGCCGACGTCACTCGAATACATGCAGCCGTACACTCGGGTCCGAGAGCGGGCGGCCGTGCCGGGTGTTGATGCGAGAAAGTCGTGCGACTTACTCGCATCAAACTCGCAAGTGTGATGCCGGCCTAAGCCAAAAACCAGGAGAGGAATAATCAGAGGAAAAGTATACTAGAAACATATCACTTCTGTATTTTTCACCACTTCTATTTTTCACTTACAAATACTGATGTAAAACACTGATCATATACTGAACGTGTGAACAGGACCAAAAAGAAAATGAAAAAATGCAAGTAGTCTCAGCTAATTGGTGTAAAAATACTGCAGCAAATTTGCAGGATCAAAAATGCCCCAGAAACTCATCTGTGGAACTTAACCGTAGGCCTCATTTAGACGTCAGTTTTTTTTTTTTTACTTACGAGAAAACCGACAGAGTTTTATCAGTGATTTTGATCAGCTTCATCAGATTTTCATCAGTATAATCAGAGTTTTATCAGAGTTTGGTCTGAGTTTCATCAATTTTTTTTCACTGATGATAAAAAAAAATTTGCAACCTTCTTCTATCTGTCAGTAAGTGAATAACAGACAGCACATGGATCTGAATGCAGCCAGATTTTATCACAGGCTCATACAGTAGACTAGCATTGCCGAGTTTGATCTGACACCCGGATCAATATTGACATGTCTACATGAGTACATGGACCACTCAGTACAAGGAAAACAATAATTGAAAAGTGAAAAAACCTATAGACTGTCATAGGTACAAGTGCTGTCCTAGAGAAAAATGGATGGCACTCATTCGTGAAAAACTGATGCGTGAATGATCCCTAAATCTTCTTAATCATGCAAAAAAAATATTTTTAACTTGCTTGAAGTGGTCAATGTGCACTGAAACTCTTTAGAATCTCTAGTAAATATATTTTTTCTGTTTTATTTCTACTTAAATAAAATGTAATAAAATTCGACCAAATTATTGTCAGAAACAAATTAACAAAAATTTTGTATTGATATCCTATTTGTTTATGTATCCAACAA
>JARQOD010000002.1:545005075-545026073 GCA_033576555.1 Oophaga sylvatica
CCCCCAGACTATTCCATCAATGTCTGCAATCCAAAACGTCACTACTTCCCTTCCGAGCCCCAACGTGTACCCATACAGTAGTTTTCTCCCACATATTGGGTATCAGCATACTCATGACAAATTGGACAACAACTTTTGGGGTCCAATTTCTCCTGTTACCCTTGTGAAAATAAAATATTGGGGCGAAAAAATCATTTTTGTAAAAAAAAAAAGGATTTTTTATTTTTACGGCTGTACGTTATAAACTTCTGTGAAGCACTTCGGGTTCAAAGTGCTCACCACACATCTAGATAAGTTCCTTGTGGGGTCTATTTTCCAAAATGGGGTCACTTGTGGGGGGTTTCCACTGTTTAGGCGCATCAGGGGCTCTCCAAATGCGACATGACTCCCCCAGACCATTCATCAAAGTCTGCAATCCAAAACGTCACTACTTCCCTTCCGAGCCCCGACGTGCGCCCATACAGTAGTTTACTCCCACATATTGGGTATCAGCGTACTCAAGACAAATTGGACAACAACTTTTGGGGTCCAATTTCTCCTGTTACCCTTGTGAAAATAAAATATTGGGGGCGAAAAAATCATTTTTGTAAAAAAAAAAGGATTTTTTATTTTTACGGCTGTACGTTATAAACTTCTGTGAAGCACTTCGGGGTTCAAAGTGCTCACCACACATCTAGATAAGTTCCTTGTGGGGTCTATTTTCCAAAATGGGGTCACTTGTGGGGGGTTTCCACTGTTTAGGCGCATCAGGGGCTCTCCAAATGCGACATGACTCCCCCAGACCATTCCATCAAAGTCTGCAATCCAAAACGTCACTACTTCCCTTCCGAGCCCCGACGTGCGCCTATACAGTAGTTTACTCCCACATATCGGTATCAGCATACTCAGGACAAATTGGACAACAACTTTTGGGGTCAAATTTCTCCTGTTACCCTTGTGAAAATAAAATATTGGGGGCGAAAAAATCATTTTTGTAAAAAAAAAAAGAATTTTTTTATTTTACGGCTGTACGTTATAAACTTCTGTGAAGCACTTTGGGGTTCAAAGTGCTCACCACACATCTAGATAAGTTCCTTGAGGGGTCTAGTTTCCAAAATGGTGTCATTTGTGGGGGGTTTCCACTGTTTAGGCAGATCAGGAGCTCTCCAAACACGACATGGCATCCAGCCAATTCTGCGTTGAAAAAGTCAAACGGCGCTCCTTCCCTTCCAAACTCTGCCATGCACCCAAACAGTGGTTTACCCCCACATATGGGGTATCAGCGCACTCAGGACAAATTGCACAATAACTTTTCGAGTCTTGTTTCCCTTGGGAAAATAAAAATTGGGGTGAAAAGATCAATTTTGTGGAAAAAATATAATTTTTTAATTTTACGGCTCTACGTTATAAACTTGTGTGAAGCACTTGGGGGTTCAAATTGCTCACCAAAGATCTAGATAAGTTCCTTAGGGGGTCTAGTTTCCCAAATGGGGTCACTTGTGGGGGGTTTCCACTGTTTAGGCACACATCAGGGGCTCTCCAAATGCAACATGGCGTCCAATCTCAATTCCAGCCAATTTTGGTTGGAAAAAGTCAAATAGTGCTCCTTCCATTCCGAGCTCTGCCATGCGCCCAAACAGTGGTTCCCCCCCACATATGGGGTATCAGCGTACTCAGGACAAATTGGACAACAAATTTTGTGGTCCAATTTCTCCTGTTACCTATGGGAAAATAAAAAATTAGTGACTAAGATATAATTTTTGTGGGAAAAAAATAGGATTTTTTATTTTCATGCCCGGGCATTATAAACTTGTGTGAAGCACTTGGGGGTTCAAAGTGCTCATCAAAGATCTAGATAAGTTCCTTAGGGGGTCTAGCTTCCAAAATGGGGTCACTTGTGGGGGGTTTCCACTGTTTAGGCTCATCTGGGACACTACAAACGGAACATCACCCCATCAATGTTTGCATTCCAAAACGTTACTGCTTCTTTTCCAAGCCCTGCCGTGCGCCCAAACAGTTTCCCCCCCACATATGGGGTATCAGCGTACTCAGGACAAATTGGACAACAAGTTTTGGGGTCCAATTTCCTTGGGAAAAATCAAAAATTTGGGACTAAAAAATCATTTTTGTGGAAAATTGTTTTTTTTTTTTTTCACACCCAGGCATTATAAACTTTTGTGAAACACTTTGGGTTCAAAGTGCTCACAACAGATCTAGATAAGTTCCTTAGGGGGTCTAGTTTCCAAAATGGTGTCACTTGTGGGGGTTTCCACTGTTTAGGCGTATCAGGGGCTCTCCAAACACGACATGGCGTCCAATCTCAATTCCAGCCAATTTTAGTTTGAAAAAGTCAAACGGCGCTCCTTCCCTTACGAGCTCTGCCGTGTGCCCAAACAGTGGTTTTCCCCCACATATGGGGTATTGGCGTACTCAGGAGAAATTACACAACAACTTTATCTGTCCATTTTCTCCTTTTACCCTTGTAAAAATAAAAAAAAGTTTGTAAAAGATCATTTTTGTGGCTAAAAAGTTAAATATTAATTTTTTCCATCCACGTTGCTTCAGCTCCTGTGAAGCACCTGAAGGGTTAATAAACTTCTTGAATGTAGTTTTGAGTACCTTGAGGGGTGCAGTTTTTATAATGGTGTCACTTTTGGGTATTTTCTGCCATATAGACCCGTCAAAGTGACTTCAAATGTGAGGTGGTCCCTAAAAAAATGGCTTTGTAAATTTTGTTGTAAAAATGAGAAATCACTGGTCAACTTTTAACCCTTCTAATTTCCTAACAAAGAAAAATTTTGTTCCAAAATTGTGCTGATGTAAAGTAGACATGTGGGAAATGTTATTTATTAACTATTTTGTGTGACATATTTCTCTGTTTTAAGGGAAAAAAAATTCAAAGTTTGAAAATTGCAAAATTTTTAAAATTTTCGCCATATTTGCGTTTTTTTTCAAAAATAAACGCAAGTTATATCGAAGAAATTTTACCACTAACATGAAGTACAATATGTCACGAGAAAACAATCTCAGAATCGCGAAGATCCGTTGAAGCGTTCCAGAGTTATAACCTCATAAAGAGACAGTGGTCAGAATTGTAAAAATTGGCCCGGTCATTAACGTGCAAACCACCCTTGGGGGTGAAGGGGTTAAAAACTGTGCAAGTGTACTTACAAGAATTGAAGTTATTTTGAAGGCAAGGGTGGTCACACGAAACATTGAAATTATTTAGATTTCTATTTTATTCACTTACTTTGCATTTTGTTAATTGATAGTAACAAACTATTATAACTTCTATCTTCTTAAGCCATTTTTTACTTTGCAGCATTTTTTTTCCATATGCTTGCCTAAATCTTTTGTACAGTACTATATATATCCAGATATAGATATATACACAAATATACAGTGCGTTACCCATTTTATATCATTAGAATATGAAACAATTCTAATGATATATGTTTGCCTTAAACATTTTACAGTAAAAATTTGTTCAGTTGCTGCAATATATCTCACTGTGTAGTTACCTAGAGCATTTCATGAGATTTATGTTAGCGTTTCACTGAACACAAGGCATGTATAGCTGGGAAAACTAGATATTAAAGATTTTTTATAACCCAATGATTCAGCAGCGACATCCATCACTCAGTACAGGCTGAATACCACAAGTGAAATAGAAATTGGAACATATTGTATTCTGAAGGCCTCACGCAGCTAAAACAAAAGCAAAACCTGTAGTGTTACCACACTAAAGAAGAAGGATTAGCCATGCTGGACCTGGTCCGTTATGAACTGGGGTCTGGTCACCTGCAAATACCTAGTCATTGTTTAAGCACCTTTTGACTCCCCTGTAAGTTCAGACAGTCAAAAGGGAAAAATTAAATGTCTGGTATTTCTGTGTATCACAACAAGCCAAACTGAAGTTATTAGATTTTACTGCATTATAGATTATTTTGTTGCTTTCTCAACAAAACATCTCATATATAAATGATAAAATCACTCATTTATTACTAGAATTCATTCTTTCTTCATTTTAGAATGAGTGTCATGTTGGAATAATGGTACATTTACACTGACCAGTTATCAGAAAAGAAACATTCCTAGAAAAAAATTTCTTTTAATAGGCCATTGTAAGCAAACTGCCAATCACCCAACAAACTATAAAGGTTAATGCTGTGCTGTTGAGAACAATAAGAGTTTAGGTGCACAGAATGATCATACTACATATCATTGTGTGTGCGTGGAAAATGTGGTCGGACTATCTAAACATGTTAATAAACAACCACCGATCAACTTCTATGTATGATTGGCTGTTGTGTACCGGCCGGCATCAGCTATAAATTTAACTAAAACTGTACTTTTATCTTACAATTTAAGCTTTTTTCTATGGAAGTTGCAGCTTGCAAAGCATAATTACTATAATAAAAGGAAAATAAGAATAAGGAAAGTGTTACCAGACTATATACATTTGCTGAAGATTCTCAAAT
The DNA here is from genome assembly GCA_033576555.1 of Oophaga sylvatica. NCBI lineage: Eukaryota > Metazoa > Chordata > Amphibia > Anura > Dendrobatidae > Oophaga > Oophaga sylvatica. Next base: position 545,009,536 of record JARQOD010000002.1, read on the forward strand.
GTTTATTTTACCAAGATTAACTGCATTCTAATATGCATCATTAATTCACCTTATTAAAAAAATGAAGTAATATTGAATGACTGGGGTACATAGACTAAATGTGCAGATAATGTTGGAACAAATTTTTGCAAATAAAATAACTTGCTTGTCAGTGGAAAACAGCTTTTTATCCAGTAAAAAGTTTTCAGTGTCTAACTCTTTGAAAAAAAAAGCAAAAAAAACCAAAAGTGTGAAACTTAACTTGAGTTGTCAGACAAAAAAGGGACACCTCCCTATTAAAAGTACTGTTCTAGTTCCTCCTTGTCAAAAAGAGTGAGGTTGTGGTTATGTGAGAGATGAAGTGTCTCAAGAAAGTTACATTCTACTGTGGGTCAATCCAGCTAGTCTGGAGATTTTGAACAATGCCCCCTGATAAAAATATATAGTTAATGATTCTTGATTAATTTTAAAGGGAATCTTTCAGTGGGATCAACCCTCCTAATTTGCCTACATGGGCACGCAGATCATAGGAAGCTGAATAAAATGAGACCTTGATGTCTGCGAATCAATGTTTTATTCTAGAGAAATCCATGGTTTTCTTATATGTAATTGACCTCTTTCAGGCTATGGGGAGGATGCTGCCTGGAAGACAAATCATTTTCTGCTGATACCAAATTTGAACTGATGTTATCTCTATTTATGTGATGAAAAAAAATCTTGTTTTGTAAATAAAAGAATAACTTTTTTTGTCTCCATTTTCCGAGTCTCATATAATTTTTACTTTTCTGTTGATTAATCCAAAAGAGGCCATGTTTTTTGCATGGTGAACTGACATTTTTATTAAATCATTTTGAGGTACATAGCATGTTTTGATCTTTTTCTTATTGTCTTTTTTGTAAGTGAAGTAACATTAAAAAAAAATCACATTTCAGACATTTCGACTTTTTTATTTATGGCATTTAATTTAGATATTAATATATATAAACTTTATTTTGATAGAGCAAGCATTTTCAGAGGCAGTGACAATAAATATGTATTTTTTTCTTTTATTTAAAAAAAACTTATTTTCTTTTTTCCATTAATGTTTAGTCCCCTTGGGAAACTTGTACCTTTGTTTGATCACTTAAACAATACTCTGTAATACTTTAGTACTGCAGTATAAATTAAAAATTATGGTCTCCAATGGAGCTAAGGCTTTGACTAAGCTTCATTGTAGAGCCATGATGGCAGCGACTGGGGCCTTCAGACACTAACTGCAATGGAAGCTCATAATTCCCCCATGCACTGCATGTGTGCCATCTTAATGTCTCTGTCAAAATTCACAGAGCCATTTTAATGGTTAGCAGGCATCCCTGAAGCTCAGCTGAACTCTTTTTGTGGCTTGTAGAAATAGATGCAGGTTAATATAGCCAGCATCTACCACGTGTAGAGGGAGCTTCAGACATGCAGACCTTCTTTCCAGGATGTCCTAATATGGTAAATTTAATGTTTGTTCCTCAGCTACTTGGTGCCATGTCTACAGGGACCAATGATTAGAAATGAGTTTCAATCAGTTTTTCCAGTGTAAAGGGGCCTTTAGAATAGAAAAACTTCCTAACAAGCTGATTTTTAATGATTACATTTGGTTGCTCTGGATTTAAGTAAGTATTCTCCTAAGGCCGGGGTCACATTTGTGACTGCAATGCGAGAAACTCAATACCCAGCACTGCCACCGGCACTCGGACTGGAGCGTTCAGCTGCATGGCAATACATGAAGCCGCTCACTCCAGTCCCGAGTACCGGCGGCAGTGCCGGGTATTGAGGCGAGAGACTCGCGTGAGTTTCTCACATTGCAGTCGCAAGTGTGACCACAGCCTAATTATCTTTGTTGTATGGTCAGTTGGAGCATAAGCAGTATATGGTTGTGTTCATACACAATACTTCTGGTGCAGGGAGTACAGTTGGAAAGAATGCAATGCCTGTCATACAGGATCAGTATAGGATACATGATATAATTTACAAAATCAAAGTAATATTCTGATAATGCAGCATCCTTTGTAAATCTAAGTTTGAATTGTTTGAACAAGGTGAAGTTAATGTGAGCTGACTTGATCAACTATAAGAAAGGTTAGTGGTTGCAAGCAATAAAAGTTCTCTAATCAACATCTATTATGACTAGAGATGAGCAAATATATTTAAAATAATTGAATGCAACTTGAATATTACTAACAGACAGGTTTGCCAAAATTTTGAATTCTTTGTAATTCGCTTCCACACTGATTTTTGCAAAATAACGGTCATTGGTTGCTATTTTACTGAACATTCAATGTCCATAAAAAAGGTTAAAAAAATTATAACACTTATATTCACCTCACATCTCACCTCTCCAGGCCCTAAGGTCCTTACCATCTCCAGTTCGGTCATCTTCTTAACAATGCCGCCAAGAGCTGAATCCCTGGTCCTCTTCACGAAAAGCTGAAATTTCCACTCTGTACAGTTCACAGTACACATTTTAAGTTCATTACAATGTGACCGTACATGCACTTGCACAGAATCTTCCTGGACCTCATCAGAGACAGAAGTCCCATCCTACCTTGAAGAAGCCTGGGGATTCAGTGATAAGCAGCAATAAAAAGATGATGTGATGAATACAGGATGGATGATGGTGAGGAGCAAAGGGGCCGGAGACTTAATCAAAGAGAGCATAAGAATTTTTATTTTTATTTTCCAGAGATCCCAAAGCATAAAAAGTTACCTTTATTTTCCACTGAATAACTTAACTTCTCTGCAAGTTGGGAAAATCCATGAAAACAGGTAAATTCGAATTCCAACTGATCTCCTTATCTCTAGACATTACTGGAAATGAGCTGATCTCTTCACACAAAACCTGGAAGCTGTGTAAATTTCCTGAGCTTCCAGTTCCCCAGAACGGTGTTTCATTCACTGGCCTGACTAGATGTAATTTGCTCCCTGTTGGCAAATCATATACTAGGCCTGGGATATTTCATGCTGCTCCTATTCATGGCCAGAGAGCGCTGACCTGAACCACCATGGACCAGGGATAAGTGAAGCGATCAGCTGTTCTTTAGTCATGACACATTGTTAAATAGTACAATGTATAATATTATTATACATTTTATTAGAATCTATTCTATGTATCTGATTGAATATAAACATGTACAGTTTGGTTTCTCATGTGTTTTTTCTTTAAGTAAATATTTATGAGTATTATGGGACATTTTTGGGGTGTATAAAGTTAAGTATAAACAAAATGGCATTCCATTTATCTTTGCAAGACAAATAAAGTTTTTTCTTTGATTGTTGTGTAACATTTTTTGTGTTATGATAATATACTACTGTACTAAACTGTAGGGTTTTTTAGACTTTAGCAGAATTACTTTAATACTAGTAAATGATATATTCTGAGTTCAATACTTAACATGGAATATGTTGAAACATAACTAACGTAAAGTAAAATAGAGATACGACATTTAGGAATTCTCCAGCATTTATCCGCTGCGGCAGCCAGGTAGAGTTGTTGGCTGGTTCTTTTTAATGAGCTGTGTACACTTTCTTCTCATATGGAGTAGAATTCTATTTGCTCTAAAATGGAATTGCTAATTTGAATCCCCTCTGGTGATGCTAAAGGAAATTTGATATATTTAGCAAATTGTAAGACATTCAGGTGAAAAGTAATGCAATAAAATTGAGTGCATGGAAATGTCTTTTTTTGTCAAGTAATCCATTCCGAAATGTCTTCTTTTTTTACTTCTACAATAACTAAAATGTAGAATTATGGCTAATAACACATACTGTGGACTTAATTGCATCATTGCCTGGGTATAATGCAAAAAAAGCGTATGGACATCAGAAGGATATAACTTAATAAAGAAGTCCTGGAAATAAAGAATAAACGGAACATAAAAACGAGACTACTACTAATGAATTGAAAAGGCCTGGCTTACATCAGCTCTGCAGACAGCTAAATAATATATTAAACTTTATAACGTATTGTGCTGTTGGTTTCTCCATTTTAAATAAATCTGTAGCTTTTAACACTACAAGTTCGTGATTTCTAAGTATAAATTAAAGGGCTTTCCAGGCTTTAGGCAAATTTCTGCCATCATCCAATGCACACACTGTCAGGATTCCCCTGTATTCCCAGGATGAGTGGGTAGTCACCAGAGGGGTCATACCCAGAGAGCCCAGAAGCGGAAGGAGCCCTTGCAGGCAGAGGCATGCTACCCACAGAATCAGTCCACGCAGCCACTATGGGGCCTCTCGGTCAAGGAGCTGATTGCTTTACATCTGGCCATGCTTTCTCCAGCCTGTAATCATGCTGATACCAAGACCCAGGGAAAGTGAGGTGTGCAGAGTGCTTCCACTGAACAAGGGTGTGTGTTATGCAGGAAGAGAGATTCTGGCCAATGAACGCTTTCCTAGCCAGCCATATTAGAGCACTTACTGGCTGCTGGCTCTGTCCTCTTGCATGGTGCACCCAAATGGTGAGTATTCATATGTACAGATAAGGGACCTGGGCCACACAGCACACTGGAGACAATAGTGGAGGAAGAGCAGGACTTACCATGTGTCTTCTGCTCCCTCCACTGTTACAAAGCGGTGAGAACATAATATGAGGTACCTGATTATGGTAAAAAAAAATTTTGAATGGGCCAACAGGGATAGTTAGGTTAATGCGTTGAGGCGGTATGCCAGTCTGAACAAATGCATTTTTACTGCACGCTTAAAACTGTGGGGATTAGGGATTAACTATATTAACTTGGTTAATGCTTTCCAAAGAATTGGCGCAGCACATGAAAAGTCTTGGAGACAAGAGTGGGAGTTTCTGATTATTGAGGATGCTAACCTCAAGGTCATTAGCAGAACTGATGGCACGGGTAGGGTGGTAGACTGAGATGAGAGAAGAGATTGTCCCCGAATCTGATTTTGACATATTCGGGCCATATTCGAACAATATTCGTGCCGAATGTATGTCTTATGATCGGTTCCGAACATATTCGGTAATTTCTACTCCCATTGACTCTAATGACGTTCGGCTGTGTTCGACGAATATTGCAAAAACAATATTCGAATCTGATCGTATTCAGAACCGAATCCAAACAAATTCTCTCATCTCTACACACAATACAAGATTAAACCACTCAATGATGCTTCTTGGGCAAGTTTTTTGTGTGGCTCAAAACTCAAACTTTTTGAATTCACATGGAACTGTGAACTTTTGGAAATTTAAGTGGAGCTCAATCTTCTGCCTCTCGATATGCTGATCTCAAGGTAATACTTCCATACACAGCTAACAGCAGAGAATCCACGAATCACAATAGGCGATGTCACAGTTGTCCTTGATCCCCTTCCCTTAACAATGACTTTTCTGCATGCACTATAGATGAATTAATGCAAAGATAGGGTCGTATCTGACGACTGTGATTATATTAGACTCCCCAATGGCTAGTGTGAAAACTGCAAGAATTAAATTTATTATTTCTAATACAGATTGTGATATATTTAAAAGTTGTCAAAAAACATTGAAGCTAAATACCTGATGTAAACATTAGCTATCTTTTTGATTATTTAAAAACTGACAGATGACAAATAGGAAAGTTTTACTGTTTAGCTTTATACTCAATATTTGAAAAATTGGATGAAAAAAACTTACACATGAACTATTGATATATTTAGTGGTTTATCTCAGTTTACATATTTTATAATAATATTAAGTTGAGTAATATTTTTTATAAAAACAACCGTTAACCTGTACATTTACAGTATATACGTGCTCAGTATCTTAGTACAAATCCATTTGTATCTATTTGGCAGAATGATTGCTTCTATTGTGCAGGACAATCAATTTAAATAGATGCAGGAGAAGAAGCTGATTCTGGAAATCAGAGGTCATGCCAGATAGAGGATCTAAGAGGAAAGTAAAAAAGTAGAAGAGGTTGTCTTAACAAGAACGGACTTTCTCGTTTAATGGCATGCATTGGGAAAGCAAGATTTCAGTGGGATTTTTATTTAATAATTTCAAAACCTATTTTTTCATTAGAATACCTGTTTTTGGGTGATGTCAAGAAAGTTAACTGTTGGGCCTTCATTCATTTTGATGTACATAGTCTTTAGTGAATCTGAGAAATAGTTATCCCAGAATGGCAGGGTTACAAAGCAATACACAGATGTCAATACCCAGTTAGTTATTACACATTTCTCTGCTGTTTGACATTCACGGCATGCTTCTTACGCTCAGTCACCAAAGTCGCTATGTACAGTACTTTCTGGCTCTCACAAAACACCCAAGCGTGTTATCTTTATATATTTATGTGTTGGGAAACTTTGTCTAGTTAAATTAGGCCTGAAGTCTTCACTGGTCTCTAAGAGGAAAACCTTAAGGTCATTTATCGATTGTACAAAAGTCACAGCCAAAAGGAAATGTCACTTAGCAAGAAACCTAGATTCGCCAGATTAAAAATAAAACCGATTACTTATATTGTATTCTTTTATGCTTCAACATTTACACTAAGGTCCAAATGAAAGATTTTAATTCAGATAATTTGTCACTTAAATATAAAAAATAAAAAGGATACATTTTTTTGTTATAATATGTGTTAGACATGACAGAAGAGGGGTTAATAAAATACACTTGAAATAAAGGGACACAAGGTATACAGGTCTGCCAATCACTGAGATACATAACTGGTAGTGAAATCTCTGTATGATGTCCAACCAAACAAGGTGGTCTTTTCAAAGATGATAGCTAAAAATCTGTCACAAGAAATCTGGTCTCAAATTGGAAGAATCTTCTCAAAGAAATGATCTTCTGGAATGATTATGCTATTTAAATAATCATAAGATTTATGCTTAAAAAAAATAGCCATGGATTTCTTGACTATAATAAATGGTGGAAAATTCCCCTTTCAGAAGCTCCATGGGTCCAGTGCAGGCTACTTCATAGTTCTCTACTGGCTTTGAAAGCAGTGTCTGCCCATTTTCGAAGTCCCAGCACTGTTATGGTCTGTATTTGACTGCAGGGATCAGTTGAATAGAAAAGCATATCACCAGAGAAACATCAGAGGTGGTGCTTCTATACTCTTATACTCACTTGACCTCTTCAGTCCATTACAGGATAAAGTGGTGCTTGGAAATCCAAATTGGACAGACACCACTTTGAAATCGATCAGAGGCCTCTGGAGCATCCTGAGCTATTGCCAGTGGGGCTTCAGAAGGTCAGTATGCCACCATTTAATATTTTCAATGAATCCATTGCTGAATAAATATTGTTTTTTATTGTAGGACAACCCCTTTAACGTGTAAAATTATTTAATAAATTTTCTTGATTACTTTGAGTTAAAAAATTGCACTAAGTTTTTGGCTGCACTCATTTTACCTTTTTTTTAATTTTAAACCCCCCAACCTGTGAATTCTGTGTGTTCAAAATGTTATCCATTTGCTAGCCTCATGTATAAGTATAGCTCTATTTTTATATCAATTTTCCCTTCTGTAGATGATGATAATGATCCTAGGTGCTGTGTACTTTCCCCTTTCCTGACCCTCTAGAAACTTGCATAGGAGCTCTCATTTCTCTCTAAAGGCACTGTCACACTTAGCGATCGCACTAGCGATCACGACAACGACACGACCTGGCGAGATCGTTGGTGCGATCGCTTTATGATCGCTAGTTAGCTTCCAAACACAAAGATCTCATCAGAGATCAGCGATCTGTATAACGACCTCTGCGATCGTTGGGAAGACCTAGTCCCACCTGCGACGCTGGTAAAGACGCTCATAAAGGGTGTCACACTCAGCGATTCAGGCTCACCAGCGGGACACCAATGACCAAAAAAAGGCTCAGAACGTTCATAAGCGATCAGCGACATCTCAGCAGGGGCCACATCGCTGCTACATGTCACACACAGCTAAGTCGCCAACGAGATCACTACTGCGACATAAAATCGGTGACTCTTTAGCCATCTCGTTAGCGATCTCGCTTAGTGTGACAGTACCTTGAGAGAGAGAAACTAGGGAAGAGATAAAGCGTGAATAGGGTCTTATCTGGGTAACAATATAGCAGGATATGCTCGATTGCGCTCACCTGGATGGGTTGTGTGCACACAAGCACTTATAAGGCTTAAGGCTGCTGCAGACCCATGAGGAGATAAACAAATACATTTGGAGATCCAATGCATTATTCTGCGCTGCAGCAGAGAAAAATTAAGTATACCAATCCAATTTCAGGTGGTATTATTCGTCAATGCATTTTGAAGTATATAACTTCTTCATCAAAACAAACCACAATGAAGAAGTTATTTACTTCGAAACATGTTGATGAATAAAATCACCTGAAATTGGATTGGCATCCTTGATTTTTTCTCCACAACAGCACAGAATAACCCATTTATTTCTTTTGGTCCACTCAATTCTCTGTACACATGTATAACCTGTGTGTATCTCCAACTTCTTTACAACCAGTGTTCCTGACCTCTTTGGAAGCTGGGATGTTTTTCTCCCTCTCCATACTCTGATCAGTTGTGTGCAATCTTGTATCTTTCCCTGTTAATATTTGTAGTGCTAAGAGAAAGGTAGGTAAGAACTAGGAGAGACTGGACAGCCAGATCCAATGTGCTGTCTAGTCTATGTTAGAAGCAGTGGGACAGCCAGCTATATAAAGGCATTTCATAATCTCTACAACAAAACTTAGGTAATTGTTCTTGTGCCAAAGTTCAGTATGTCATCAGATGTAACAGTTACTTTACAAGTTTTCATTAAACAGTAAAAAATGTTATTATGACATATAACTAAATAATAATATTTATAAATAAACTGGAGCAGTGGGCAGCAACTAACAGAATGTTTTTTAACAGGGAAAAATGCAAAGTACTACATCTGGGCAATAAAAATGAAAAAAGCATATACAAAATGGGAGGAATAGGGCTAAGTAACAGCACATGTGAAAAAGACTTGGGTATACTAATTGATCACAGACTGAACATGAGTCAACAGTGTGATGCAGCAGCAAAAAAGGCAAATACAATTCTAGGATGTATCAACAGAAGCATACAGTCTAGATCATGTGAGGTCATTATTGCCCTCTACTTCTCTTTGGTCAGACCTCATCTGGAATACTGTGTCCAGTTTTGGGCACCACATTTTAAAAAAGACATCAACAAACTGGAGCAAGTTCAAAGGAGAGCCACCAGAATGGTGACCGGTCTGCAAACCATGTCCTATGAGGAACGGTTGCAGGATTTGGGAATGTTTAGCTTGCAAAAAAGAAGACTGAGAGGAGACTTAATAGCTGTCTATAAATATCTCAAGGGCTGTCACATTGTAGAAGGATCATCTTTATTCTCAATTGCACAAGGAAAGACTAGAAGCAATGGGATGAAACTGAATGGGAGGAGACACAGATTAGATATTAGAAAAAAACTTTTTGACAGTTAGGGTGATCAAGGAGTGGAACAGGCTGCCACGAGAGGTGGTAAGTTCTCCTTCAATGGAAGTCTTCAAACAGAGGCTGGACAGACATCTGTCTGGGATGATTTAGAGAATCCTGCTTTGAGCAGGGGGTTGGACCAGATGGCCCAGGAGGTCCCTTCCAACTCTACCATTCTATGATTCTATGATTCTATGTTTATAAAAGGTCCTTTCCCTTACTATCTTTCATAGAGCTGAGCAAACAACTTTTGAATCAATTTGTTTGAATTGCTAAAACCTACTGTGGCTATTTTGAACATTCCAAAAAATTGCAGCTGTCCAAGGCTCACATGATTTTGGACGTGGCCAGGTGTGCTTGCCAATAATGTCTTGCCTTTTCATTACCATTACAAAACATTGCCAATCAGGAGAGACTATAGACTGCATAAAAGTAAAAGCAGGGAATACAGCAGACATTCTGTGGTTAACACGGATAGTGAGAGAACATCACAGCTCACAATTACATCACAAAGATAGGGAGAGACACCATAACCACTGAACAAACTTTCTGGAGCTGGCGAACTAGAACTTAAAAAGATTCAAAGAATACAAATCTGTGACAAAAGTGAACTTTTTTCTTCCATATCATTTGATTCCCCAGTACTCAAGAAGCTAGGCCAGCAGAAGAAAGCGAATGATTGTCACACTAAGAATTAAGTCTAAGGTTTTGACAATAGAAACATGGAAGAAACATAATGATCTGGTCAAGATAATTTATGAAAGACGAATTAAGGAAAAAATCCATGTTTCTGAAAGTAGAAATCCTGTCCTGACTATATATTTATCAAACATATACAATGGCTCACAGAAGTGTTAACCTCCTTGGAATTTTTGTGTTTTACTACCTCACAACCTTGAATTTCAGTTTTTTTAGGGTTTGCATCAGTTCATGTAAAGAACACTCCTACGTACCACTGTGAAAATTTGGTTTTCTTTTACTGTGAAGCAAACAACAAATATGACAAAATAACTGAAAACTTCAGTGTGCATAACTATTCTCATCCCCTAAAGTCAGTACTTTTTAGAGCCTCTTTTTGTGGCAATTACAGCTGAAAGTCGCTTTGGATAAGGCTGGGTTCACATTAACATTCGAGTCCGCAGCATTGTGCTGCAGACTTCTTTCCTTAAAGCTCCGCCTACTTCCGCATGGCTCCGCTTGCTTCTACATGCATCCTGCATACCTATCTTTAACATTGGATATGCATGGACATGCGTTGTATGTGGATGTGTCCGCATGCGGCCTTTTGACGTGCCCACTGAACGCTAGAACATGCAGCATGTTGCGTTCAGTGAGCACGTCAAAACGTCGCATGTGGGCACATCCGCACACAACACATGTCTCTGCATACCCAATGTTAAAGATAGGTACGCAGGACGCATGCGGAAGTAAGCGAAGAAGTCCGCAGCACCATGCTGCAGACTCGAACACTGATGTGAACACAGCCTAAGTTTCTATGAGCTTTCCACATCTTGGCACTGGGATTGTTATCAATTTCTCAAGGCAAAACTACTTCAGCTCCATAAAGTTAGATGGTTTCTTTTGGTGAACAGCAATTTTCAAGTCTGATCACAGATTCTCAATTGGTTAAAGGTTTGGTCTTTGACTGGGCCACTCCAAAGCATGTACATGTTTCCTTTTAAACCAATCGAGTATTGCTTTAGCAGTATGCTTTGGATCTTTGTCATGCTGGAAGGTGGACTTCCTTCATAGTATCAAAATGATTGACAGACTAAAGCAGTTTTTGCTCAAGGATATCCCTGTATTTCACACCATCCATGTTTCCCTCAGCTCTGAACATTTCCCCTGTCCCTGCTACCATAATCCATTCCCAAAGCCTGATGCTGCCATCATTATGATTCACTTGTGATGATGGTGTTCTTGGGGTGATGACCTGTGTTGGTTTGGCGCGTGACATGGCGTTTACCTTTGTGGCCAAAAAGTTCAATTTTGGTCTCATCTTACTACACCATCTTTCTCCATAAATTTGGAGAGTCTCCCACATGACTTTTGGCAAACTCAAAACAAGCTCTACAATTTTTGTGTGGAAGTAAAGGCTTTTTTCTGCCAGCTCTTCCATAAAGGCCACCTCTATGGAGGGTATGGCTTAATGAGGTCATTTGGAAAGATTCTCCAGTCTCTGCTTGGAAACTCTTCAACTCATTTAGGGTTAATCTTTGTCTTTGTGCTGCCTCTCTGATTAATGCCCTTCTTGCCCAGGCTGAGAGTTTTGGTGTGTGTCTCTGTCTTGGCAGATTTGTTGTGGTACCATGTTTTTTCCATTTGATGATAATGGTTTGATGGTGCTCCATGGGATCATTAGAGATTGGAATATTTTTTTTAAAACACAACCCTGACTTGTACTTCTCAAAATTATTTGTCCCAGATTTGTTTGGAGATCTCCTTGGTCTTCATGGTGTTGCTTGGTTAGTGGTGCCTCTTACTTAATGGTGTTGCAGCCTCTGTTGCCTTTCAGAAAAGGTGTGTATATACCAACCGACAATGTGACACTTAGATTACACACAGCTGGACTTCCTTTCACTTAGCATGTGACTTATGAAGGTAATTGCTTGCACCAGAAATGTTTAGAGATTTCAAAGCAAAAGACATGAATACATATGCACATGCCAAGTTTTAGTCATTTGTTCCCATACATTTAATTTTTGTCTATATTTTTGTCACTTCACTTCACCAACTTAGAATACTTAGTGCTGATGCATCACACACAAATCGGATTGCAAAAAATGTAAGCAGAGGATGTAATATAATAAAATAGATAAAAACTCAAAGGGGATGAATAATTTTGTAAGTCACCATATAGATAACTAAATAAATAAAAAAATACAGATATATATATATATATATATATATATATACAGTTAGGTCCATAAATATTTGGACAGAGACAACATTTATCTAATTTTGGTTCTAGACATTACCACAATGAATTTGAAACAAAACAAATCAGATGCAGTTGAAGTTCCGACTTTCAGCTTTCATTTGAGGGTATCCACATTAAAATTGGATGAAGGGTTTAGGAGTTTCAGCTCCTTAACATGTGCCACCCTGTTTTTAAAGGGACCAAAAGTAATTGGACAATTGACTCCAAGGCTATTTCATGGACAGGTGTGGGCAATCCCTTAATTATATCATTCTCAATTAAGCAGATAAAAGGGCTGGTGTTGATTTGAGGTGTGGTGTTTGCATTTGGAAGGTTTAGCTGTGAAGGAAACATGCGGTCAAAGGAGCTCTCCATGCAGGTGAAACAAGCTATCCTTAAGCTGCAAAAAACAGAAAAAACCCATACGAGAAATTGCTACAACTTTAGGAGTGGCAAAATCTACAGTTTGGTACATCCTGAGAAAGAAAGAAAGCACTGGTGAACTCATCAATGCAAAAAGACCTGGGCGCCCACGGAAGACAACAGTGGTGGATGATCGCAGAATACTCTCCATGGTGGAGAGAAACCCCTTCACAACAGCCAACCAAGTGAACAACACTCTCCAGGAGGTAGGCGTATCAATATCCAAATCTACCATAAAGAGAAGACTGCATGAAATTAAATACAGAGGGTTCACTGCACGGTGCAAGCCACTCATAAGAATCAAGAATAAAAAGGCTAGGCTGGACTTTGCTAAAAAACATCTAAAAAAGCCAGCACAGTTCTGGAAGAACATTCTTTGGACAGATGAAACCAAGATCAACCTCTACTAGAATGATGGAAAGAGAAAAGTATGGCGAAGGCGTGGTACAGCTCATGATCCAAAGCATACCACATCATCTGTAAAACATGGCGGAAGCAGTGTGATGGCTTGGGCATGCATGGTTGCCAGTGGCACTGGGTCACTAGTGTTTATTGATGATGTGACACAGGACAGAAACAGCCGAATGAATTCTGAGGTATTCAGAGCCATACTGTGTGCTCAGATCCAGCCAAATGCAGCCAAACTGATTGGTCGTCGTTTCATTCTACAGATGGACAATGACCCAAAACATAAAGCCAAAGCAACCCAGGAGTTTATTAAAGCAAAGAAGTGGAATATTCTTGAATGGCCAAGTCAGTCACCTGATCTCAACCCAATTAAACATGCATTTCACTTGTTAAAGACTAAACTTCAGACAGAAAGGCCCACAAACAAACAACAACTGAAAACCACCGCGGTGAAGGCCTGGCAGAGCATCAAAAAGAAGGAAACACAGTGTCTGGTGATGTCCATGAGTTCAAGACTTCAGGCAGTCATTGCTAACAAAGGGTTTTCAACCAAGTACTAGAAATGAACATTTTATTTACAATTATTTAATCTGTCCAATTACTTTTGGTCCCTTTAAAAACAGGGTGGCACATGTTAAGGAGCTGAAACTCCTAAACCCTTCATCCAATTTTAATGTGGATACCCTCAAATGAAAGCTGAAAGTCTGAACTTCAACTGCATCTGATTTGTTTTGTTTCAAATTCATTGTGGTAATGTCTAGAACCAAAATTAGATAAATGTTGTCTCTGTCCAAATATTTATGGACCTAACTGTATATGTATATATACATATATATATTATTTACATGATTTGCATCCAATTAAAATAAAAATATAAAAAATTACATACGAAAAATTTACTTGGCATATCCCTATACAATGAAGGTTTCCCTAATAATTGAATAATTGTTGAGTTAACAGAATCTAGACTACTACTAGTATCATTATCACATGAGATCTGTTTAACTTGTAAAATATAATATCAGTTTCTATGGTTACCAACATTTTCTTAAAATATTTATAGTCACACGATCAATATTGCTGAAAGTATGCATGAAGTTCAATATACCGCAGTGAAGTGATTTATACCTCCAGCTACAAGTCTCAGTATGGCCTCCCCCAAAAAGGATGCCAATTTAAGTGTATGACTGTGCCAATTAAGCTGCTTTCACATCTTTCCTTTAAGCTGTTTTATCACACATTTCAGCATTTAATTGACAGAGCATCTTTGACTACAGCCCCATGATGTCCATGTAGCTTCCAATCTTGGATTTACACTTTACTCATATTCGTATTGCTATCAGTTTTAGTTAATGGCAGACAAGTTAAATGCATATTGCTTTCTAATACATAAATTCACAAATTCTTTTTTCTTTATTTTATTTTAGTATTGTCAATTTTAATAATGTATGATGAATAGGGTTGAGCATTCCGATACTGCAAATATCGGGTATCGGCCGATATTGGCTGTATCGGAATTCCGATTCCGAGTACCGATATTTTCGTCATATCTGATACCGGAATCGGAATTGTCACTGTCACTGTCAGTGTCCGTCGGTCGGGTCTGTCAGGAGTCAGCGGCACTTACCCGGCAGAAGATCTCCGGTGGTCACATCCCGGACTGCTTAATGGCCGATATCCTCTTCTCCCCGGCGGTCACATGCAGTTTCTCGCGATAACTGCAGTGACTGCTGGGTAATCCCGGCCGTAAAGCAGTCAGTCCGATGACGTCACCGCCGGGGAAGCTGGTAAGCAGCTGTGCTGCGCCGGGATGTCAGGCTCTGCCTGTCATTCCGATGTAGCAGAGCTGGATCGTCGTGGGACTGTCGTTATGGACTGCGTCGGACAGGTGGTATACTGTTGGTTTTGTTTTTTTTATTTTTTTACAGGAGATCGATGGCGTCGCAGGAATGAGAGTACAATAAAAGAAATGAAAACTGTGTTGTCTCTTTTATTTCATTAAAATACTTTTTTCTTGCTTTTGTCTTTTTTTTTTGCATTTTTTAACTTTGGGATTAAAAGGTCGTGTCTTATTGCACCTCTCCATTATTAACCGGGGTTATTGTCACCGTGCAATCAACGGTGCATTAACCCCTTTTTACCCCCTTGCCACCCTACAGGCAAATGGGGAAAACCGGGAAAGTTCCCCAAATTTGGGACATCTTTTGAGCGCAAATTGGGGGTGCTGTGCCCGGATTAAACAGGTGTTAGGGGCCAAAAACCTGGCCTTGACAGTCTTTTAATACCCGGGGCCCCAGCAGTCTGCATTTTACTTGGGTGTTTTCAAAATAGGGGGACCCCCACGGTTTTTTTTTCGAGGGGATCCCCCATTTTTTTTAACCCCCAACAAAGCAACTGCTGTGGACTGGATTTTCAGGCTTGCAAGGTCCCTGGGTTTGGATCCTTTCCACCTGAAAAACCAGGCCCCCGGGCTGCTTCATCTGGCTGAACAAAAATAGGGGGGGCCCACCCAATTTTTTTCGAGGGGATCCCATTTTTGTTAAAGCCAAATATGCAGACTCGTGGCCCAAAATTTTCAGGGTGGCAAGGTCCCCTGGGCTTGGCTCCCTTTAAAACCCGAAAATCCGGCCCACGGGCTGCTTCATTGGCTGGTTAAAAAATGGGGGGACCCCCCGCCAAATTTTTTTTTTTGGGATCCCCAAATTTTTTTTAATCAGCCAAGAAAGCAGACTGCTGTGGCCGGTAATTTTAGGGGGGCAATCCATGATCTTGGTCCTTAACCCGAAAAAACCAGGCCTCGCGGGCTGCTTTATCTGCTGGGTTTAAAAAAAATGGGGGGACCCCCCCGCCATTTTTTTTTTTGAAGGGAAACCCCTTTTTTGTTAAACAGTTCCCTCTGAGTCACTGTGGGTCCCCGGTGACCGAAAGGGAAATGGAAAACAAACAATTAAGCTTTCCACTTCCTCTCCTTTTACCAGAGAGAGCTCATTCTTTCGGGTTTATGTAGGCGCAGCATTAGCTGCGGTGTCTCAGTAAACATTTAACCCCTTTTTGAAAAGGGTTACAAACCCCTGGACCACTGGCACGGTTGGTAAGAATAATTTGCTTTTTTTTTTATTTTAATTTAAGGGAAATGGTTTTAGCAGGGAAATAAAAAAGGCAAAAAAATGTGTGATTATTTTTATTAAAATTTTTTTTTATTAAATGTTTTGTGTTTGTTTTTTTTCATACAAAAGGGTTAATAAATTTTAAAATTGCTAATTGAAAAAGCTTCCAATTTTAACCCGGCTTAAAATGACCTTTCATTTGCAAGGTCATTTTAAAAACCCCCTATTAACCCCTTCGCCACCGCTCAGGGGAAGGGAATACGGGCAAAGTGCCCAAAAA
>JARQOD010000002.1:545026173-545065316 GCA_033576555.1 Oophaga sylvatica
TTACAGCAGATCAATGACCCCAACCAATATCTCTGGAGTTAAAATCTCCCACAATCATCACTGTACTAGTCTGTGCAGCTTGCACCATCTGATTATGCACCTAACCTTCCAAGTCCTTAATCTATGGTATACCACCAAAAAATAAATGTACTGGGTGAGCCATTTATATGGATACACCTAAATAAAATGGGAATGGTTGGTGATATCAACTTCCTGTTTGTGGCATATTAGTATATGCTGCCTATTGTGTTGGATTGTCAATGCAATCCTCTTCTCCCACTCTTGACACACTGATAGCAACACCGCAGAAGAAATGCTAGCACATACTTCCAGGATCCGTTGTTTCAGAACTTGCACATCTCGTATCTTCACATATGATGGGCCCAATGGATGATCTCTAGTGTATGATGGCCCCATGGATGATGCTCCAGTGTATGATGGGCCTATATAATGTTCCATTTATAATGTGCCCCATATGATGCTCCAGTATATTATGGGCCCCATGGATGATGCTCAAGTGTATGATGGGCCTATATAATGCTCCATATATAATGGGCCACATAAGATGCTCCAGTGTATAATGGGTCCCATATATGATGTTTCAGTGTATGATGGGCCCCATTTATAATGCTCCAGTGTATGATGAGCCCCATATAATGCTCCAAATATAATGGTCCCCATATATAATGGTCCATA
Source organism: Oophaga sylvatica (assembly GCA_033576555.1). Lineage (NCBI taxonomy): Eukaryota > Metazoa > Chordata > Amphibia > Anura > Dendrobatidae > Oophaga > Oophaga sylvatica. Next base: position 545,026,870 of record JARQOD010000002.1, read on the forward strand.
TATAATGGGCTCCATGTGATACCCCATAAATAATGAACCCCATGTGATGCTCTAGTATATGATAGGCCCCATATGATGCTCCAGTATATGATGGGCCCCATGGATGATGCTCCAGTGTATGATGGGCCTATGTATTGTTCCATATATAATGGGCCCCATATGATGCACCAGTATATTATGGTCCCCATGGATGATGCTCCAGTGTATGATGGGCCTATATAATGCTCCATATATTATGGGCCACATATGATGCTCCAGTATATAATGGGCCCCGTATATGATGCTCCAGTGTATGATGGGCCTCATTTATAATGCTCCAGTGTATGATGAGCCCCATATAATGCTCCAAATATAATGGTCCCCATATATAATGCTCCATATATAATGGGCTCCATGTGATGCCCCATAAATAATGAACCCAATATGATTCTCTAGTATATGATGGGCCCCATGGATGATGCTCCAGTGTATGACGGCCTATATAATGCTCCCTATATAATGGGCCCCATATGATGCTCCAGTGTATAATGGGCTCTGTATATGATGCTCCAGTGTTTGATGGGCCCCATTTATAATGCTCCAGTGTATGATGTGCCCTATATATAATGCTCCAGTGTATAATGGGCCTTATCTATGATGCTCAAGTGTATGATGGTCCCCATATATTGCTCCAAACATAAAAAAATGAAATACATCTCTTCGCTGGGCACTGCTTTACTCTGGATTCCTCAGCGTCGCCATCTTCCAGCTCTCTGCACTGTGACTGTTCAGGCAGAGGGCGCACAGACATGACATCATCGCGCTGTCTGACCTGAATGTCACTGTCAGGAAATGCGGAAGACATCACAGTGGTGGAGAAGGGAGAGGTAAGTATGGCAAGTGCTCAGGCCCTGAGCAAGCGGGGGGGGCTGGAACAGGGCCCCTCATAGTACACTGGTGTCTCTGATGGCGAGTGGGCCCCCCACCTGCTCAGGGCCCCGGCACTTGCCCGGTGTGTCAGGTGCTGACGCCGGCCCTGGGGAGACAGCCCAGTTAGGGAGGTGGAAAAACTGCATATGTTGAGGTGTAGGCTGGACGTTCAGCAGCTGCAAATGAGAGGAATTGGAGAAGTCGGAGGAAGAGGAGGACAAAGCGAGCCATTTTGCTGGCAACCTATGTGTTATCAGGGGAAGGTGGTACAAAATCCTTTGAAACCCAGGCATGGTTCATTTTAATGAAGGTGAGATCACCAACATTTTTGGTCGACAGCCGGGTCCTTCTTTCTGTCAGGATTGATCCAGCAGCACTGAAGACTCTTTCTGATAGCACACTACCAGCAGGGCAAGCAAGCTCCTGTAAGGCATATTGTGCCAATTAAGGCCAGGTGTCCAGTTTACAGGCCCAGTAGTCAAAGGGGAATGAACTGTGAGAGAGAACATAGATAGGGGAGGAGAGGTAATTTTGAACCATAGTTGACAACTGCTGTCTCCTGTCTGTTACAATCGATTCAGTATTAACAGTCGTGTGAGCGGTACTCGAGAAATCAGTCCACAACATGGTCATGAAACCCTTGTCTCCAACGCCACTTCTGCTGTGTGCACCACAAACACCTCTTCCATGTTGCCCAGTACGGCTTGTGGTAGAACCTGCACCGCTGCTGTGTGCTGGGAATGCCTCTAGCAAACGGTTTACCAGAGTTGCTTGTTTGTTCGCCAATATTAGCTCTAGGTTCTCCTGTGGCATGATGTTCTGCAATTTGCCTTTATAGTGTGGATCGAGGAAGCTGGCCAACCAGTGGTTGTCATCCTTCATAATTTTGGCAATGCGGGGGTCCCTTTTAGGATCCGAAAGACATTATCACACATGTGGGCCAATGTTCCAGGTATAAATGATGCACTGCCAGTGGTGGTGGGGAAGCACTTTCTGGCAAATCAACATCCCTCCAGTGACGCACAAACCCTGTACCTGACCTAGGCAAGCCAACATTTTCTCTTGCCCCCTGAGAAGCATCTTCCTACCCTAAATAATCATCCCCCTCATCCTCCTCCTCTTCCTCTTCTTCCTTCACCTCATCAAGGACAGTTCCCTGAGCAGCCAATGGCTGACTGTCATCAAGACTTCCCTCCTCCTCCTCTTCCTCCTCCGCTGCAGACGCCTGATCCTTAATGTGTGTCAAAGTTTGCATGAGAAGACGGATAAGTGTGAATTCCTCAAAACACTGAAGGACTTTACAGAGGTGTTTCAGCTTTGACCACTGCACACCCGACAACTCGATGTCTGCCCTCAAACTGCCTGCCCGTGTATCCTCCCACAAATGCATTACAGCCTGCCTCTGTTCACACAGCTTCTCAGCCATGTGCATGGTGGAGTTCCACCTTGTTGCAACGTCTATGATTAGGCGGTGCTTGGGGAGGTGGAGCGATCGCTGCAGCCTCTGCATACGACTGGAGTCTACGGGCGAGCGACGGATGTGCGAGCAAGTCTTCGCATCTTATGGAGCAGGGTTTTTTACTCTGGATAATTATTTATGAAGCACTGCACCACCAGGTTCAAGGTGTGAGCCAGGCAAGGTATTTGTCTGAGTTTTGCCAGGGCTATGGCAGCCACAAAATTATGGCCGTTATCACTGACTACCTTGCCTTGCTCAAGATGTAGACTGCCCAGCCATGACACAGTTTCGTGCTGCAAGTAGTAGGCCAGTTCCTCCGCGGTGTGTCTGTTGCCGCCCAAAGACATCATCTTTAAAACAGCCTGCTGACACTTACCACTAGCTGTTCAATAGTTGGACACCTCGTGTGCAACACTGGCAGCTGCGGATGGAGTGCTCGTGCGACTGCGCTCTGTCGACGAGCTTTTGCTTCTGAAGTAGGAGGAGGAGGAGGGTCGAACGCCTAGAGCCAACTGTTGCCTATACCATGGGCTAGGCAGCACTGTCCCACCGCCGCTGTCCCCTGTGGACCCTGCATCCACATAAACCCAGTGCGCAGTGATGGACAGGTAATGGCCTTGGCCATGCCTACTGGCCCATGCATCTATTGTGAGATGCAACTTTCCACTCACTGATTGTTTGAGTGCATGGAAAATGCGGTCTTTCACATGCAGGTGGAGGGCTGGGATGGCTTTTCTAGAAAAGAAGTGCCGACTGGGTAGGTCATAGCGTGGGACAGCGTAGGCCATGAGCTAACGGAACGCTGCTCTTTCAACCAAACGGAAGGGCATCATCTCTAATGAGATCAGTTTAGCACTGTAAGCGTTCAAAGCCAGTGTACACGGGTGAGAGGAAGAGTACTTTCTTGTCCTACTCAGAGTGTCTGCTAGGGTGAGCAGGACTTGAGAGCTGCATATGAGTGAACTAGCTGTGGACATGGCGGACTGAGAGGGGGTTGGTAATGGTGATGGTGGTGGTGTTGGTGGTGGTGATGGCCTAGATTCAGTCTTTCGTTGCAAAAACATTGTGATTCCCTGACTGCTTTGGCCTTGCGACGACACCTCAACATTTCTTGCTGGTGGTATGCTAACCGATGGGCTTACAGTGGGGGAAGCGATGTACTGTTGCTTGCTACCTTCAGTCAGAGCAGGTGCACATGTGCTACCTGAGGTTTTGTAGTCCTACCACCTTGCAAGTGCATGGTGTTTAAATGTCTAAGCATGCAACTGGTATTCAAATTTCGGAGATTTTTCCCTCGGCTAAAGGTCCTTCCGCACTACTTACAGATAATCTTTGACTCATTAATAGGATTTTGGTCAAAAAAGTGCCACACTGCACTCTTCCTACTATGAGATAAATTTTCAGGGCTTACACGCTGTGTTAATTTAACAGTCTGGCCAAGCTGTCCTGCAACTCTTTTTGTTATTTAACACGTTTTTGGACTGCTATGGGCCTGCCAGATAACCGCAGCTGCGATGTAGATGCCTGCTGCGGATCCTCCTCCTCTTCAGAGCTATTGCCAGCGGCACCCTCTTCCCCCCAATGGATGCCATTCCGGGACAACAACTGGGTCATCCATCACCTCCTCTTCAATTTCATCTGCACCACCCTCTGTGTCACCGTGTAAGGTGGTAATTATGCGGGAAGGGGCACCTGAGTTTCATCAGGGTCAGATTCTGGCTCAATAGACTACAAGGCAATGTAGTGCTCTGGGCGAATGTACCAGCAGAATCATATAGCAGTGACTGTGCATCAGTGCTCTCCATGTCAGATTCATCTTGGACTGGGGAATTCAGGATTTGACTTGATAACCCAGGCATGATATGTTGTGTTTCGGTAGCTGAGGAGGACAGGAACAGCAGCAGGGCAGCAGAACACCTGAGATGTCGGTAACTGATGGGTTGCAGATTCCTAAACTAACGACACAACTAGAGGTAGCCGTGTAGCGTTCCTACTTTGATCCTAGACGCCTCGTCACAGCCTGAGAGATAACTACACCTAAAGGCAGAAAGATGAAAGCTATCTGCCCCGGAGCAGATCCCCAAAGAAAATAGGAAGCCCCCAAACATAATGGCGGTTAGACAAGATGAAAACACAAACATAGGCAGAAAATAGATTGAGCAAACGCTGGGGCCACAAGCTGACTAAATAGGATAGGAAAGGAGAGATTACTTTCTGCAACCCAAAAACCCTACAAAAATCCAACAATTCTGATTACAAAAATACTGAGATCACACGATCTCGCCACCCGCTAAATCAGATCTCAGTGTGAACAAAACCAAGCTGCAGCCGCTGAAAAAACAGGAAAAAGCAAATGAGCAAATAACAGTGGCTGCAGATAAACTGTGAGGAGCTCAGGCCCCAGGAGGGGACCTGGCTGACCTCCACAAAAGTGCAGAAAACAATGCAAAAAGCAAGAGCAAAAGGAAAAGCAAAAAATATCTTATCTGAAAGCAGAAGATGCAGGCAAGACTCCAGCAAACTTCCAAATGAACCAGGAACCACAATTGAGACAAGTTACAATTGATCACCGGCAACCATCATGGGAGGGAACCTCCCTTATATCAGACCAGTCAGTGATCCCAGATTCCCACTCCTCGCTGAAAGGTTCAGTACAGTCTGTAACCACCAGAGGGAGCCTCTGCTCAGAAACCATCTCTAGCACATTCATAACAGTACCCCCCCTTTGAGGAGGGGTCACCGAACCCTCACTTCTGCAACCAGGACGATCAGGATGAGCTCGGTGATAGGCACGGATCAGTCTCCTAGCATGGATGTCCGAAGCAAACACCTAAGAATTGTCCTCCTGGCCATAACCACTCCACTTAACCAAATACTGGAGTTTCTGTCTAGAAAAACGAGAATCCAATATTTTATCAACCACATACTCTAGATTGCCCTCAACCAAAACAGGGTCAGGAGGCGCAGCCATAGAAACCACTTGCTCGACAAACCTCTTCAATAAGGACTTGTGGAACACGTTATGGATCTTAAATGTCCCTTGAAGAAGCAAACGGAAGGAAACAGGATTAAGAATCTCCATGATCTTATAAGGTCCAATGAACCAGGGCTTAAACTTTGGAGATGCAACCCTCATAGGGATATTTCTTGAGGACAACCAAACCAAGTCCCCCACTTTAAACCGAGGACCATCAGTCCTATGCCAGTTGGCAAACCATTGGGCCTTCTCCTGAGAGAGAGACAACCTTTCCACTACCTGGTCCCAAATCTGCTGCATTCGCTCCACAATAGAGTCAACACCCGGACAGACAGAAGCCTCTGCCTGTCCCGAAGAAAATAGAGGGTGAAACCCAAAATTGCAGAAAAATGGAGACATCAAGGTGGCAGAGCTAGCCCTATTATTAAGAGCAAACTCAGCCAAAGGCAAAAAAGAGACCCAGTCATCTTGATCAGCAGACACAAAACATCTCAAATAAGTCTCCAAGGTCTGGTTTGTTCTCTCGGTTTGTCCATTGGTCTGAGGATGAAAAGCAGAGGAGAAAGATAATTGAACACTAAGTTTAGAACAAAATGTCCTCCAACATCTGGAAACAAACTGGACTCCTCTGTCAGACAGAATGTTTTCCGGAATGCCATGTAACCGAACCACATGCTGAAGGAACAAAGGCACCAATTCAGAAGAGGAAGGTAACTTAGGTAATGGCACAAGATGTATCATCTTGGAAAGCCTATCACAGATTACCCAGATAACGGTCATTCTCTGAGAAACAGGGAGGTCAGAAATAAAATCCATAGAGATATGGGTCCATGGCCTCTTGGGCACAGGTAATGGCATTAACAAACCACTAGAGCGAGAGCAAGGCTTGGAGCGAGAGCAAGTCCCATAGGACTGCACAAATTCCCTGACATCACGAGACAAAGTAGGCCACCAAAAGGACTGACTCACCAAGTCTCTGGCACCAAAAATCCCGGGATGACCAGCCAACGCGGAACAATTAATCTCAGACATCACACTCTTCTTCCACTGGTCTGGGACAAACAACTTCCCAATAGGGCAGCGTTTCAGGTTTATCCTCCTGACACCCTTCCAAGGCAAGTCTCAAATTGGGGAGATGGTGGAAAGAACTACACCCTCTTTCAAAATAACAGTAGGATCAGATAACTCAGGAAAGTCCGCAAAGAAACTCCTCGAGAGGGCATCCGTCTTAACATTCTTAGTGCAAGGAAGAAAAGAAACCACAAAATTAAAAGTGTGAAAAACAAGGCCCACCTGGCCTGTCTAGGATTAAGTCGCTTGGCTGATTCGAGATAAACCAGATTCTTTTGGTCCGTGAGGACCACCACCTGATGTTTGGCTCCTTCCAGCCAATGTCTCCACTCTTCAAAGGCCCATTTTTCGAGAGAAAAAGGCACAAGGGTTACTCTTAGAGGTCTCTGGATCTCTTTGGGACAAAACAGCACCTGCCCCAATTTCAGAGGCATCAACCTCCACCTGAAACGGTAGAGAAACATCAGGCTGCCGTAGAACAGGAGCAGAAGTGAATCTCTGCTTAAGTTCCTGAAACGTAGAGACTGCCTCAGGAGGCCAATTCACCACATCAGAACCCTTTTTGGCCAAATCAGTCAATGGTTTAACAATACCGGAGAAATTACCAATAAATTTACGATAAAAATTGGCAAAACACAAAAATCTCTGAAGAGCCTTTAATGAAGTAGGTTGGACCCAATCACAGATGGCCTGAACCTTGACCGGGTCCATTTCAATAACAGACGGAGACAAAATGAATCCCAGAAATGAGACATTCTGTACGCCAAAAAGACACTTTGATCCCTTCACATACAGTGCATTCTCTCTCAAAATCTGGAACACAGTCCGAACATGTTGCACATGAGAGTCCCAGTCATTGGAAAAAATCAAGATATGATCCAAATAAACAATCAGAAATTTATCCACAAAATCCCTGAAAATATCATTCATGAAGGATTGGAAGACGGAAGGAGCATTAGTGAGCCCAAAGGGCATCACTAGGTACTCAAAATGCCCCTCTGGGGTATTAAACGCCATCTTCCATTCATCCCCGTGCTTAATGCGAATAAGGTTATACGCCCCCCTGAGGTCAAGCTTGGTAAACCAACTAGCACTTTTCACCCTGGAAAACAGGTCAGAAATCAAGGGTAACGGATATTGATACTTCACAGTGATCTTATTCAAGAGACGATAATCAAAACACGGCCTCAATGAACCATCCTTTTTGGCCACAAAGAAAAAACGGCACCCAAGGGTGAAGAGGATGGTCTGATATGACCCTTCTCCAATGACTCCTTGATATAAGATCGCAAAGCATCGTGTTCAGGTACAGACAAGTTAAAAATGATACCTTAAGGAAATTTACCACCAATTCAATAGCGCAATCGTAGCTCCTGTGAGGGGGCAAAGATGCAGATTTACTTTCACTAAATACATCCGAAAAATCAGTCAAAAAGTCAGGAACATCCTGAGACTTGGGAGAGGCAGAAAAAGCAGGAGTGTCGGCATTAACACGTTGGCAGCCCCAACTGGTCACAGACACAGATTTCCAATCCAAAACAGGAATATGAGACTGTAACCAAGGGAAACCTAGTACAATAATGTCATGCAGATTATACAGCACCAGAAATTTGCAACTCTCCTGATGATCTGGTTCAACCCTCATTATCACCTGAGTAGAAAACTGGGGTTTATTCTCCGCCAAAGGGATAGAATCAATGCCCAGTAGGGGAATAGACTTCCGCAGGGGTATCATGGGAAACCCACAACTTTTGGTAAAGTCAAAATTAGTGTTGAGCGATACGATACCGCAAGTATCGGGTATCGGCTGATATTAGCTGTATCGGCCTTTCGATACTTAGTTCCGATATTTTCCATATATCGTATACCGGAATCGGAAGTTCCCATAATTCTTTGAGAGGCAATGTGATTTTAGTCAGCCAATGAGGAATCCTAAGAAGTGTGGGCACATCCTGTACTGCTGCGGTCATGTTAACTAATGGTATGGCTGTGATTGGATGCTGAAATGATGTCAGAATGCACTATAAAAGGCGCCGCCGCCATTTTAGCGTCATTGTGCTGTGAATTCAGTAAGGGACAGAACCTGCTGTGCTGACTCTGAGGGACAGTTGGAGATTGCGATTTAGTGTACTTGCTTTAGACAGGCTAGCACCAACCGCTGTGTAAAGCTTCCTTTTGCCTGCAGTGTTGTTTTAACAGCTCTGCAAGGTGTGTGTGAGTGCAGGTGACGCTGCAGTTTGCTCTGCATGCAACGCTGTCTGTAGGCATCTGCACGCACGTGTCACTCACAGACTCTTTTTTTTTTCTTCAGTGTAATTCTTGCTGCTCCATGCAATTTAAATTTTAGTGTGACGCGCTTCCATCCGTATCCAATACATTGGTTGCAAACACTATAGAAGTAGACAAAGGAGTAGCCTTTCACAGATTGTGACCAGTTGTGTTTCAGTGTTCACTTCAGTCTGTGTTTTTTATTTTTTGAGTGCACATCACGCTCCAGTTACTTGTTCAAGCACTGCTGCTTGTACTCTGCTGAGCGTGTCTCAGTGCCTCATCCTTGTCATTTCTCTCTAATTGGTTCTGCTCCATTCCATTTAAAATAAATATAATCTATTAGTGTGATGCGCTTCAATCCGTATCCAATACATTGGTTGCAAACACTATAGAAGTAGACAAAGGAGTAGCCTTTCACAGATTGTGAACAGTTGTGTTTCAGTGTTCACTTCAGTCTGTGTTTTTTATTTTTTGAGTGCACATCACGCTCCAGTTACTTGTTCAAGCACTGCTGCTTGTACTCTGCTGAGCGTGTCTCAGTGCCACATCCTTGTCATTTCTCTCCAATTGGTTCTGCTCCATTCCATTTAAAATAAATATAATCTATTAGTGTGACGCGCTTCCATCCGTTCCAATACATTGGTTGCAAACACTATAGAAGTAGACAAAGGAGTAGCCTTTCACAGATTGTGAACAGTTGTGTTTCAGTGGTTTTTGCCTGCGAATCTCCAGCCAGGCTTGGTAGTGTGTGACAATGGCCGAAATCTGGTGGCAGCTCTGGGCCTTGGCAACCTTACTCACATACCATGTCTGGCACATGTGCTCAACTTGGTCGTGCAGAGTTTTTTGAGGGACTATCCGGATCTTGCTGGACTGCTGCAGAAGGTCCGCCTAGAGTGCGCTCACTTGCGACGTTCCAGCATAGCCAGATCGCGCATTGCTGCTCTGCAACGCCGATTTCGCCTTCCTGAACATCGCATCATATGTGACGTACCCACCAGGTGGAATTCCACGTTACATATGTTGGAGCGGTTGTGTGAGCAGCAGACAGCAGTAATGGAGTATCAGCTGCATCAGGCGCAATCAAGTGCTCTTTGCGCCGTCCACACTTCACCACTACTGAGTGGGCCTCTATGAAGGACATCTGCGACGTTTTGCGTTCGTTTGATGTCTCAACGCGGATGGCGAGTGCAGATGATGCACTAGTCAGCATGACTGTCCCCCTTATCTGCCTGCTTCAGAAATCACTGAAAGCACTAAAGGAAGAGGTTTTGGAAGAGGTGGAGGATGAGGAGTCACAAATTCAATTACCTTCAGACAGTCAGCGCAACGTGGTTCCTCACAAAGGGCTGGGCAGGGCTCACTTTGTGAGGAGGATGAGGAGGAGGAGGAGTCAATGGAGGAGGAAGAAATCCCTACAGAGGGAGGTACACAACGCTCTAGTCAGTATGTAGAGCGAGGGTGGGGTGATGCAGAGGAGGCAGAGATGACGCCTCTTCCACAGGACAGCTTTTGTTGGCCAGTTGGGAGTCTGCAGCACATGGTTGATTTCATGCTTCAGTGCCTGAGAAACGATCGCCGCATCGCCCACACTCTCACCACGTCAGATTATTGGGTGTACACCCTCCTAGACCCTCGCTACCGGGACAACTTACAAACCCTCATCACACCAGGGAACCGGGACCGTAAAATGCGGGAGTACCAAGACACACTGGTGCAATCCATACTGTTGTACATTCCAGCCGAGAGAGATGCTGCTGCTACTGCTTTACAAAGCAGCTCTGTGCGTCGAGGCAGTGTAGACACCTCTACAACAAGAGGGAGCACAAGCAGCGCCTCTTCACAGGGCAAGAGCTGTATATTACAAATGTGGCGAAGTTTTGTGACAGCGCCAGCAAGGTCTACACCATCCGAGACGGCACCAGTCACCAGGAAGCAACGTTTCCGTAAGATGGTGACAGACTACTTGTCTTTCCCTCTAAGTGTACTCCCAGATGCCTCTTCCCCTTTCAAATTTTGGGTCTCTAAGTTGGATACATGGTCAGAGCTTAGCCAGTATGCATTGGAGGTGCTGGCTTGCCCTGCTGCCAGTGTATTTCTGAGCGCGTCTTTAGTGCTGCAGGTGGTGTACTAACAGACCGTCGCATGCGACTATCCTCAGAGAATGTAGACCGGCTTACTTTTCTGAAAATGAACAAGGCATGGATATCACCTGAATTTGCCTGTCCGTTTTCAGATTAAATAACTGTTTGGCAACGTTTTCCATGTCTCCTGTTATGTTCATCTTTCTACCACCTGAACTCTACTCCCTGGGCTACAACACCGCCATTTGTTGCTCGTAAGTAATTGGCAGGGGTACTGACTCCTGGCCAGCCTGGTTACAGCATGACAGCTGTTTCCTGGCAGTGTGAACGTCAATTATCCTCCAATAAGTTGTGCTGTCGTGTTGCATTCGGGTTAGCCGACTCTATGGTGCCTGCAGTTTAGGTGATTCCTATGTGTGCTGTGGGATATGTAAATAAAGGCTGTTTCCATTGTGACAATAGGACAAGCACCCACTGTAGGACTGTGTGATTCGGTAACTGCGGACGGCTTGCGTCCTGTCAACTTACATTTTCATGGGTGCGTTCTGCTACCCGTCTGGGGTCCAGTACCGTCAACTGGTTCTCCCCAGTGCCTTTGGCCTAGGTGCCTCCATCTCCGTATATGAGTTCCAGCAACGTCTGCTGGTCCTTGGTAGTGCTTTGGAGCACAGGTACCTCCTGCTTAGTAACCGTGTCACAGTAACGTCAGCTGGTACTCGGTTGTGACATTGCCTCTTTTCCTTCTGCTACCCGTCCGGGGTCCAGTACCGTCAACTGGTTCTCCCCAGTGCCTTTGGCCTAGGTGCCTCCATCTCTGTATACGAGTTCCAGCAACGTCTGCTGGTCCTTGGTAGTGCTTTGAAGCACAGGTACCTCCTGCTTAGTAACCGTGTCACAGTAACGTCAGCTGGTACTCGGTTGTGACATTGCCTCTTTTCCTTCTGCTGCCCCTCCGGGTTACAGCACAGTCAGCTGGTCCTCGTTACTTCCATTGTCTCTTGTTCCATCTGATACCCGTCGGGTTCCAGTAACGTCAGCTGGTTCTCGGAAATTAGACGACCTTAAAGACCACCCAGAAGAAGATGACGACAACAAGGACGAGAGCATGAAGCCAACCAGCCTGAACACCATCACAAAGAAAAAATAAAAGCTCACCCTGAAGAAGATCACCAACAGGACAAAGAAGGTTAATACAAACTACAAGATACAGAACAACAGACAGAAGAACAATAAGCAGAAGATCAAAAAGCAGAAGAACATGAAGTATAAGACCAAAATGAAGAGCAAAATATATGCTCTAAATTCTAAGCAGAAGAAGACTAAGCAGTCTATGGGGTGTGTCCGTTCCTCCTCGTGGTGCCCCTGGAAAATGCCTGCTGCTGCAGGCTAAACTGAACACGGACAAATACTGTTGTAATTTAAATCTTTTGTGACAGCAAGAACGGAAGGATGAAAAATTCATACTTTTACAGATTACAAGTACAGGAATCTTGTCACAAATAAGAATATGATGAAGAAGATGAAGAGGAAGAAGATGAAGAATTTGAAATTTGAAGAAGATTAATAGTTTAATAATAACAATATGAGTAATGTAAACAAAAACATGAATAGCAAGAAGTTTAAGAAGAAGATTAAGAAGGTGAAGATGAAGAATAATTTGATGAGAAAGATGATGCTGCTGAAGATTATGAAGGAGAAAGTGTGGCACTGGCAAAAGTTAAAAAGGTGAAGAGCATGGAAGTTGTGAAACATACATATTTGCCAAAATAGAAAAAAGGTTAACAACATTGTCAATTTGTTCGTCAATCCAAACGTATTTCCAAAAAAAAATATATTAATGCTATTCCAATGCATTGGGTTAAACATGTATGCCTTTATTGTCTCCTCAACCTCCCCCAATACATTCTACATTACTCTTTGTTGTTTTCCTTCATGTACAATTAACCAACAAGGCAAGAATGGGTTTTTTTTAATGTCGATATTTGGTTCCCATAGACTTACATTGGACTTCCGGTATCGGTATCGGGTATCGCCGATATTTTAGTGATATCGGCGATACCATTCCGATCCGATATTTTTAGATATCGAGCAGTATCGCTCAACACTAGTCAAAATCCATCAGGTTAATAGCTGCTCCTGAATCAACAAAAGCCTGAGCAGAAAATGTGGACAGGGAGCAAATCAGGGTAACAGTCAACAGAAATTTAGTCTGAACACTACCCAAGACAACTGAGCGTGCAAAACGTCTTCCCCGCTTAGGGCAGACTGAAATAGCATGAGAGGCATCACCACAGTAGAAACATAACCCATTGCGCTTTCGAAACTCATGACGCTGTGCCCCAGAAGTCACTCTATCACACTGCATGGGCTCAGAAGCTGGCTCACAAGGCAACACAATCTCACGCATACCTCTGCGCTCACGTAAACGTCTGTCAATTTGAATAGCCAATGACATAGAATCATTGAGACCAGAGGGAGCAGGGAATCTCACCATAACATCCTTTACATTCTCTGACAGCCCCTTCCGAAAAAGGGCTGCCAAAGCATCATCATTCCATTTGGTCAGGACTGCCCACTTTCGGAATTTCTGACAGTACAACTCAGCGTCTTCAAGACCCTGATTTAATGCCAACAAGGTTTTTTCAGCTTGATCAGTGACATTAGGTTCATCGTACAATAACCCCAGAGCCCGAAAAAATGCATCAATATCATTCAAAACAGGATCCCCAGGTGTCAGGGAAAAAGCTCAATCCTGAGGATCGCCGCACAGTAGAGAGATGACAATTTGAACCTGCTGTGCTGCGTTACCTGAGGACTTAGGCTTTAAGGCAAAAAACAACTTACAGTTGTTTTTGAAATTCTGAAATTTAGCCCGATCCCCCAAAAACAAATCTGGCATGGGAATCCTAGGTTCCACAACCGGCAACCTAGCAAGATAGGTAGCAATACTCCGAACCTCAGTGGCAAGCTGATCCACATGGCCAGACAACTGTGCAAACTCCATTGAAAGAAAAAAAAATCCTCCTCAGCACCCAGAGAAAAAGAGGGAAAACATGCAACAGACAGAAGAAAAAAAAATCTCTGTCAACTCTGACAACTTTTTTCTTTCCACACTACTTTTCCCTTCTGTGAGTACCATATAATTTTCAGTTATGGCCGGTGATACTGTTGTGTTTCGGTAGCTGAGGAGGACAGGAGCAACAGCAGGGCAGCAGAACACCTGAGATGTTGGTAACGGAGGGGTTGCAGATTCCTAAACTAACAACACAACTAGAGGTAGCCATGGAGCATTCCTACGTTGATCATAGACACCTCGTCACAGCCTGAGAGATAACTACACCTAAAGGCAGAAAGATTAAAGCTATCTGCCCCGGAGCAGATCCCCAAACATATAAAGGCGGTTAGACAAGATGAAAACACAAACATAGGCAGAAAATAGATTGAGCAAACGCTGGGGCCACAAGCTGACTAAATAGGATAGGAAAGGAGAGATTACTTTCTGCAACCCAGAAAACCCTACAAAAATCCAACAATTCTGATTACAAAAATACTGAGATCACATGATCTCGCCACCCGCTAAATCAGATCTCAGTGTGAACAAAACCAAGATGCAGCTGCTGAAAAAAAGGAAAAAGCAAATGAGCAAATAACAGTGGCTGCAGATAATCTGTGAGGAGCTCAGGCCCCAGGAGGGGACCTGGCTGACCTCCACAAAAGTGCAGAAAACAATGCAAAAAGCAAGCACAAAAAGAAAAGCAAAAAATATCTTATCTGAAAGCAGGAGATGCAGGCAAGACTCCAGCAAACTTCCAAATGAACCAGGAACCAAAATTGAGACAAGAACAATTGATCACCGGCAACCATCATGGGAGGGAACCTCCCTTATATCAGACCAGTCAGTGATCTCAGATTCCCACTCCTCGCTGAAAGGTTCAGTACAGTCTGTAACCACCAGAGGGAGCCTCTGCTCAGAAACCATCTCTAGCACATTCATAACAATGGTATGTGAAAAGAGCTCCATGGAGTAATCTGAAGTGTGGCCTGCCACAATCTTCACTTTTGGTGGGGGTGAAGGACACAAGGAAAGGGGTTGTCCCGACCAGGAGCCAGCACTGACGACTCAGTGCTTGCAGCTTTTGAAACTTCAGAAGAGGAGGCAATAGAGCTGGAGGCTGTTTCAGCAATGTAAGCCAAAACCTGTTCCTGATGCTCCAGCTTTAAAATCGGTTTACCTACTCCCAGAAAAGGGTGCCTTCCAAGCCTTCTGGAGCCATACCATGACGCAGGCTCAACACCTCCTGCTTAGGTGCTATGGTGCTTTTGGCCTACCAGCAGATGCACCACCATCAGTACCAGCTGGCCCCCCCACTCCCACGTCCGTGGCCTCTTCCACCTTACTTCCTCATGTTTGGGAAAATGTTCCAAAAATACCAGCAGATATATAGTACTGTATCAGAAGTGTACAGCTGTATACGGTGAAGGGGAAAATTTAAATCTCGAATATATTTCCGGAGTCACACACAGACGCTCACTCAGTGTGAATTAGACCAGAATATAAAAAGCAATAAAAAAACGGTACTGTATCAGAAGCGTCCAGCTGTATACAGTGTAGGGGTAATTTTAAATCTGCGTATATATTTCCGGAGTCACACACAGATGCTTACTCAGTGTGGATTAGACTGGAATATAAAAAGTAGAAAAACGGTACTGTATCAGAAGCGTACAGCTGTATACAGTGTAGGGGTAATTTTAAATCTCTATATATATTTCCGGAGTCAAACACAGACGCTCACTCAGCTGGATTAGACCAGAATATAAAAAGAAATGAAACGGTACTGTATCAGCAGCATACAGCTGTATACAGTGTAGGGAAATTGTAAATCTCCGTATATACTTCCGGAGTCACACAAAGACGCTCTCTCAGTATGGATTTGACCAGAATACAAACAGCAGAAAAACGGTACTGTATCATAAGCGTACCGCTGCATATAGTGTAGGGGTAATTTTAAATCTCCGTATATATTTCCAGAGTTAAACACAGACGCTCACTCAGTATGGATTAGACCAGAATATAAAAAGCAGAAAAACGGTACTGTATCAGAAGTGTACAGCTTTATACAGTGTTGGGGTAATTTTAAATCTCCGTATATATTTCTGGAGTCACACACAGACGCTCACAGACTCAGTATGGAGTAGACCAGAATATAAAAAGCAGAAAAACGGTACTGTATCAGAAGCGTACAGCTGTATACAATACAGTGTGGGGGAAATTGTAAATCTCCGTATATATTTCCGGAGACACATACAGATAGTCAGCATGTATTTGTCCATGATACCAGCCGGTACACAGTAGTTTGTGAGGAGCGTACAGATCTATAAGGTGTGGGAAAAAGTGAATGTTCGGTAACTATGCAGAAAAAAAGAATAAAAGTATTAGTGCTGTGTAAAAAGCAGTCTGTACAGCAGTGTACACACAGCAATACAGCTATCTGGCAGCCTAATAACCAGCGCTGCTGCACACAAGAAAATCCTCCCCTATCACTGCACTCTAACTGTACAGCACAATTGCTATCAGCACTAGCATAAGAACTTCTCTTCCAGCCCTAACTCTCTCCCTACTGATAAACAGCATCAGCAACCTCTCCCTACTGTTAAGAATGGCAAAAGTAAAATGGAAGTCGGCGGTCAGAGCTTTTATAGACACTATGACGCAACAAAAAGCAAGCCAATCATTGCAATGCCCTTCTCTAAGAAGGTGGTGGACGCTGCCCATGTCATCTCATTGCCCACAGTGTACGTCCTTGCTCATTGGCTGCAAAAAGGCTCCTGCAAGCATTATGGAGAAAACCGACTTTGGCGCTCGTTTTGCCAAAAACATGGCCGACTTCACGCTATGGTCGGGTTTCGCTCAGCAAAACCCGACTTTGGCGAAAGTCGGCGACTTATGAATCTGACCGACCGGTTTCGCTCAACTCTAATCACAACCATTATACTCCAGACAATTGGGGAAGAGGAACATTTATAGATTATATCAGCACAAGAACATCTTTTTTAATCACATCTAATTGTGGAACTTACTATTCCAAGATCTTTTGATTAAAATGTACTTTATTCTTGGAACAACCCCTTTAATAGCCTTCACTTACATGAGTAACAATTCATACAGCTGATCATGTTTAAAAGAATCCTACAATTAGACAGATTCCTATAATTAGTATTAAATGTTTCTCAGTATTGTGTTCAGCTGAATCTATTTTATACATTTAACCACACATTAAACTCCAGTTCAAGGCACATTCAAAAGAATGTTGAAAATGTAAAAGGGGTTGCCCAGTCTAAAATGAAAAGTCTGCAGAGCCCATCTAGTGGGCAAGGCCTCTCTCAATACAAGTGTATGGAGCAAAACGGTGCCCCATCCATTGGGCACAGCTGTTTGGTGGGCGCGGCCTTGCTCAATAAAAGATGGGTTCTGCCCGGGAGTATTCATATTGCATACCTGACCACCATTCTCCCCTCCAGGCACAGTGAGTACGTTGTGAGGATTCAAAAGTCTGCAGTTGTACAAAGTGACTGTAGACTTTTTATTTTGGACTGGACAACCCATTTAAAGCAAATATGTGTGTGTAGTGAAGATAAGTTGTCATCAATCACCTAAGTAATCAGCTATCTCTAAATCTCTAGATTAGTCCATAGATAATAGGTGTTATCTTCGGACTAATCTACTGTAAATAAAGTCACAATTTTTGTCACGTATTCCCTTGAATGTGAAATTTTTCTGCTACTACACACAAGGATTGGAACCCTAGTCAGCCACCTCATCAACTCACACGGAGTGCCGTCTATGATGTTTCTATCTTACGTTTCGCTTTGTAACTTTTTGCCTCGCTGCATTGAATCAACATATGATTTTTGGATGAGCTGTCCATGTCTTTCTCCACATCTATGTTATATTAGGCAACTGCACTGCCACTTCATTCTAACTGGGATTTTAGTGTCTCTTCTGCCAAAGTACATAGCAGAGAAACCTCCACTGATCTATAAGTTACCACCTATCCTGTGCATAGATGAAAACCTTTCTTTATTGAATAACTCCATTAATTATGGTGCCTCCGAAACAACTGGGGAATCACCATATGGTTGAGAAGTTTGATTCTTTTTGTATATAATATTTGCAAGGACGATGATGTACTTGGCCTTACTTCTGGAGCAAAGGGAGGTATTAACACCACACTGCATACACTATGAAGCCTGGACTCAATATAAGTTTTGAGGAAAAGATGTGCCTCGTTGCGTATCTGCCGCATTGACTATAGGCGGATGGGTCACATATCCCTGCTTTCAGTTAAATAAAAGATGACCTAAGAGACTCCTGGTGGGGGGGAATACATTCTCATTTCTAAATCAAGCCAACTGTTTTAAGGGCCTAGCGGGTTGGATTTCTGGCACTGTAAAGACTTGCATGCAGATTTTATTGTTTTTTATTGCTCTATGTATCCATTTTAAAAGCTCATATATGTATTACCCAACCTATTGAATAGTGTATGTGTTAGGATATCTAGTGCTGAATCATCAGTAGTGTGTTATAGACCCCAGATAACCACTGCTGTTGGGGGAAGTGGGTGCCAAACACTGAGGGTGGATGGGCAAAGCAGGTAGGAAGCCCCCTTATGAGTACTATACCCATGGGATGATATCTCCTTTGTGGACATCAACTAACCCTATGGAAAATGTTATACCATTTACAAAAGGGGGAAATTGATATAGAAGGGCTAATGTTTTTCCTGTCTGTACATTTTGTTTAGTATTACCCAGCCTTAGTCTCAAAGTCTCATTGTCAAGGATTTCATACTTTCTTATCTCATGTGCAATGAGATGAGGTTCTGTAAAACCACAATTATGGGTACATGATAAATAAAGTTATCATGACCTGGGTAACGGGGGGTTACATGAGTTACATTGCTTGTATATGGTATAAGAAGAGATACACATATGTACATAATTGTTTTGCTCACAAGTGTGCATTCATGTCTCTAAGCACTCGTTATTTGAGGGCCTAGGCTCTTAATTCGGCCTCAACGGTGATCCGGCAATCTGACTTTGGGTCAGAACAAAAACAGCTACAACATCGTCATACACCATAATTATGCCAATGTTAAATGCTTAATTAAGTACAAGCTGTCTTTGTATTTCAGTAATGGCTTGTATATCCAACCAATACAAAGCTTTCACCAAAGTTCTGCATATATATTGTTGTCAGATGGAAAATGAAACTTTTCCCTTATTGCACTTTTACCCACTCATTACAAATTGTAATTGGCGAGAAACATAGGTTTTTTTGTAAGATTCACAAATTACACCAACCTCCTAATAGCTCCGTAGGTAAGCATTTACTGGGAAAAGCCTAGGTCCACTCCTGTACAATTCATTACTTATAAAAAAAATAATAACAGATTGAGTGTGTCATTTTAACATTTTCAGAAAATAATTACGGTATTTTTCAAACCCATTGAAACAAAGGTAAGATTTTATTATTATTATTATTATTATTAACAATAATAATAATAATAATAATAAATGCATTGATACACTTGAAAATTATATTTTCAAAATAAGGATGTTATTCAAGTAATATACAGGCTTTTCCTTTAAAAATTATCTAAACTTTTATATTTCTGAAAAGTAAGAGAAGTAAGAAAGAAAGTTTGCTTGCGTTAAGCTTGTGATATCTTTGTAGTGAGCCACTCATCTCAAACAGCTAAGAATTTGAGAATGCTTTAAAAATTTTATTACTGTGACTTTTCACCTGGCATTAGCAGTTCCTATGGTAACCCATACTGCCTTCACTATTTATTTGAATGTACAAAAATATAGAAAATAGGCAGCACTCCATAGGATTTCAGCAGCAGGGATATTTATTAGACCCACATCATTGTCAACGTTTCGGCTCCATGAGCCTTCCTCCAGCAGTGTTACATCGCCTTCCCTGTGAGTACTACAGTTTTAATTACTGTTGCAGCTGATCTGAGCCCTAATTAGGACGGATTATGATATAAAGATAAATATAAGAGAATGTTTATATATTAAGATGTACGAATATGAAATACCTATGAGGATATTGATATATCCTATATGTGAGACAGAGCTATACACTGGAT
Source organism: Oophaga sylvatica (assembly GCA_033576555.1). Taxonomy (NCBI): domain Eukaryota; kingdom Metazoa; phylum Chordata; class Amphibia; order Anura; family Dendrobatidae; genus Oophaga; species Oophaga sylvatica. The sequence continues at coordinate 545,046,796 of JARQOD010000002.1, forward strand.
ACAGCTATACGTTATAAATTATATAAAAAGTTGATTGAAATTAATGATATTGTTCTGTAAAGATCTGTTAAATACCTGCATCTGTGTGAGTAACACTGCTGGAGGAAGGCTCATGGAGCCGAAACGTTGCCAATGATGTGGGTCTAATAAATATCCACTGCTGCTGAAATCCTATGGAGTGCTGCCTATTTTCTATATTTTTGTATATCTGAATTGGCAAGTATTGGATCATTGCTAAAAGGATTTGCACCCACTTTAAGTTACTCTGTGCTGCTCCATTTTTTGCCTAAACTATTTATTTGAATGGCTAAAATACCAAATGAAATTTTTAGCTATGAGGAAGGAGCGTTTTACAGAGCAGATCTACAGAATCTATATAACCCCATCATGTGTTATCTCATGAGGAATAGAGATTAGCTCAGTATTTACTATTGGATTTTATATACATATAGTTGAATATTGTATTTTGGATTATTGCATTCAATATTAATTATATATGAAATTAACATAAAAAAACCTGATTATTGTAAACTATTACTCCCAGCCATCCATAAAACTGTCACTTGTTGTTCATCCTAATATAGCACATTCATTTTTTACAACAGAGGACATATCTACAATAGACTACACAACACAAACTTACTCCAGTTCAAGTCCTGAGTCTGCTAGAAAGTGCAAAACCATTTTTTAATAAATTTGTTGGAAAGGCTGCCATAATGGGAATTTTTTCAACATAAATGGAATTTCTATACAAATGATACACGCAATTATATGTATGAGATTAATTATTCACTCCATTACTTACCGTACATACTCATGTATAAGCCGACCCATGTATAAGACGACCCCCCTAATTTTGCCTCAAAAAACTGGGAAAACTTATTGACTCGTGCATAAGCCTAGGGTGGAAAATGAGGCAGCTACTGGTAAATTGCAAAAATAAAAATAGATACAAATAAAAGTAAAATTAATTGAGACATCAGTAGGGTAAAGGTTTTTGAATATCTATATTGAATCAGGAGCCCCATAAAATGCTCCATACAAAATACTCCCCATATGCTGCTCCATAAAGGTTATGCCCCCACAAGATGATCCATAGAATGGGCCCCATATGGTGCTCTACAGATTATGCCCCCATATGCTGCACAGATTATGCCCCCATATGCTCCACGGATTATGCCCCATATGCTCCATAGATTATGCCACCATATGTTCCACAGATTATGCCCCCATATGCCCCACAGATTATGCACCCATATGCTCCACAGATTATGTCCCCATATGCTCCACAGATTATGCCCCTATATGCTCCACAGATTACGCCCCCACATGTTTCACAGATTATGCCCCCATATGTTCCACAGATTATGCCCCATATGTTCCACAGATTATGCCCCCATATGTTCCACAGATTATGCCCCCATATGCTCCACAGATTATGCCCCATAGTATACATCCCTTATGCTGTCGCGCTGCTGCAAAAAAATGACATACTCACCTCTCATCGCTGGGGGCCAGATGCCGGTGTCCTGAGCAGGCGGTGACACCGGTGCGCTATGGGGTACAGGTGCCAGTGTCACCGCTCGCTCAGGACCCCGGCACCAGCAATATTTACCAATCCCCGGTCCACCGCTGCACGGTGCTCCCTCCTTCCGGGTCCTCGGCAGTGAATGATCAGGCAAAGGGCGCGGCGTGCACTAACGACGTCATCGCGCCCTCTGCCTGATCATAACAGCAAGAGGACGCGAGGACACAGAGGGGAGCAGCAGTGGCACGAGGACAGGTAAATATCGATATACTCACCTCTCCGCCGGCGCAGTCTCTGCAGCCTCTCCTCTTCTCCTGTTATCTCCGGCAGCTCTTCCTTCCTACAGCGGTCACGTGGTACCGCTCATTAAAGTCATGAATTTGTGCATATTCATGACTTTAATGAGCGGTACCTCGTGACGGCTGCAGTAAGGAGCCGGAGATCGTCAGAGAAGTAGGGGGCTACAGAGATGCGCCGGCGGAGGGGTGAGTATGATCCGACACCCCCGCCATATATGACTCGCGTATAAGCCGAGAGGGGTACTTTCAGCCCTAAAAAATGGGCTGAAAATCTCGGCTTATACACGAGTATATACGGTAATTGTCCTACATACCCACACTCCAAGCATCTTGCATACATACATCTATATACATACTTAAAATTAGTTTTTCTATGTATTCCTACAAGAGCTACATGGAGGTTTTCATGAATGTGTAGAGAAAGTAATGTTCGCTCATTGCAGAATAGCTTATAGAATTCTAAGAGTGAAAGATCAATAACGGAGACACGGAGATTGGAAAAATAGCAAATAATTCACTAATAGAACTTGGGGTTAGAAAATTAACTTCACTGTTTTTTCTCTTTTGTATATTAGCTTTAATAATATATTTTTAAGAGTTAACGTGATACAAAATATTTTCTGTATGTTTGAATAATTTACATTTACAAAGATATAATAAAGTAAAAGGGGACACATTGAGGCATATCTATAAAGCTAAATGCACCAGAATTCTGGAGTAATTTGCACAAATTGTTTTTGATGACTTGGACCTTATTTATCATATACTAGCTGAAGAGCCTGGTGTTGCTCTGGCATAGTAACTAACTGTGGTTAGTTATAACAAATTGTAATGATTATCCTTCATCCCATAGTCCAGTGCCCATATACCCATCACACATCCTCCATCCCATAGTCCCGTGCCCATATACCCATCATACATATCCTCCATCCCATAGTCCCATGCCCATATACTCATCATACATATCCTCCATCCTATAGTCCAGTGCCCATATACTCATTACACATCCTCCATCCCATAGTCCTGTGCCCATATACCCATCACACATTCTCCATCCCATAGTCCCATGCCCATATACCCACCATACATATCCTCCAGCCCATAGTCCAGTGCCCATATACCCATCATACATCCTCTATCCCATAGTCCAGTGCCTATATACCCATCATACATATCCTCCATTTTACAGTCCCATGCCCATATACCCATCATACATATCCTCCATTTCATAGTCCCATGCCCATATACCCACCATACATATCCTCCAGCCCATAGTCCCATGTTCATATACCCATCATACATATCCTGCATCCCATAGTCCAGTGCCTATACCCATCATACATCCTCTATCCCATAGTCAGTGCTATAACCATCACACATCCTCCATCACATAGTCCAGAGCCTATATACCCATCATACATCCTCCATCCCATAGTCCCGTGCCCATATACCCATCATACATATCCTCCATCCCATAGCCCATTGCCCATATATCCATCATACATATCCTCCATCCCATAGTCCAGTGCCCATATACCCATCATACATGTCCTCCATTTCATAGTCCCATGCCCATATACCCATCATACATATCCTCATTCTATAGTTCCATGCTATACCATCACACATCCTCCATCCATAGTTCCATGTCCATATACCCATCACACATCCTCCATCCCATAGTCCCATGACTATATGCCATCACACACCCTCTATCCCATAGTCCCGTGTCCATATACCCATCATACATATCCTCCATCCCATAGTCCTGTGCCCATATACCCATCATACATATCCTCCATCAAATAGTCTCGAGCTGGGTGGCATTGAGCAGGGAGTTTCTGGAAATGTGCTTTTATGTAACCTGGCAGTGTGGCTCTGTGTGCCGCTGTGTGCAGCCACTGATGATGTGATTTTCTACGCCTGGAACAAGAGACCAGCAGTAATAGAGGAGGGGTGATTCATTTCTGTCATGTTCTCTCTGCTCCTTTCTGGGGGGCAGACAATGGCTGGGAGCTTATGTTCCCTGAGATGCTAGCTTTCTCCCACCTGGTCAGTGTCGGCTGAGGTGTTGTGGAGTGGGAAAACTGTTGCTCATAGCAGCCAATCACAGCTCAGCTTTCATCTTTAAAACAGCTCTGGTGAAATGAAAGAGACACGTGGGATAGACAGTCTGTAGGAGCGGCAGCCAGGTGTAAGTGTTGTAAGCAATTAAGAAATCTAATGCTGCTCCAGCCGGGTACCCCGAGCGGGATACTATTGAGAAAGATTCTTGAAAACCCGGTCAGCAGGGCACAAAAGACAGGAATCTTCTTAGTAAATGACAATCTTCATTTATTAAAAATTATTAAAAATTATGATAATGATTATGCCACCTGAGGAAGACGGACTCACTCCATTGAAACGCGTTGTGGATTCATTGTTTTACCATAATTTTTAATAATTTTTAATAAATGAAGATTGTCATTTACTAAGAAGATTCCTATCTTTTGCGCCCTGCTGACCGGGTTTTCAAGAATCTTTTTGGTGAAATGAAAGACGCTTAGTGATTGGTAGCTATGGGCAACACAGGCAGTGGAACCTGTTGTGGTCAAGAAGATGTGCCTATGAAATATATATATTAGATATTTATTATATATACATATATATGTATATATACAGTACAGACCAAAAGTTTGGACACGCCTTCTCCTTCTCATTCAAAGATTTTCCTGTATTTTCATGACTATGAAAATTGTAGAATTACACCGAAGGCATCAAAACTATGAATTAACACATGTGGAATTATAAATACACTTTACAAAAAAAGTGTGAAACAACTGAAAACATGTCTTATATTCTAGGTTCTTCAAAGTAGCCACCTTTTGCTTTGAATACTGCTTTGCACGCAGAAAAGGTGAACGGATGGACTCTACATGCCTGGTTCCCACCGTGAAACATGGAGGAGGTGGTGTGATGGTGTGGGGGTGTTTTGTGGTGACACTGATGGGGATTATTCAAAATTGAAGCGGTGAGTGGTCCAGCTCACCTCAAACCATCTCGATTGGGTTCAGGTCTAGTGACTATGGAGGCCAGGTCATCTGGCGTAGCACCCCATCACACTCCTTCTTGGTCAAATAGCCCTTACACAGCCTGGAGGTGTGTTTGGGGTCATTGTCCTGTTGAAAAATAAATGATGGTCCAACTAAACGCAAACCGGATGGAATAGCATGCCGCTGCAAGATGCTGTGGTACCCATGCTGGTTCAGTATGCCTTCAATTTTGAATAAATCCCCAACAGTGTCACCAGCAAAGCACCCCCACACCATCACACCTCACCCTCCATGCTTCACGGTGAGTACCAGGCATGTAGTGTCCATCCGTTCACTTTTTCTGCACGCAAAGCAGTAATCAAAGCAAAAGGTGGCTACTACAATACATACATATTTACACAGGTTTAGGGAATAAAACATTTTGTGGGAAAGTCTCTTTATAGGGAAAAACTGCTAATAACTTGCAGATATGGGGTTACTCTGCAGGTTAATAGCGTTCTGAACCTACTCGATCCTGGCACTTAGACCACAGCTGCTGGGTAGAAATGAATTTTATTCATCCCATTAGGGTTTGGGTTTCGGTCGCAGAGATGGCACAGGCTCGATTTCAGTCACTGCGCTCTGCATACACAGTGGTGATTGTAACCATGCCCCCGGCACTGACTGACAGCCATCTCTAATGCTGATGTGCTGTCAGTTAGTGCAAGGGGAGTGGTTGCAACCACCACTGTCTATACAGAGCACAGTGACGGAACCTGCATCGCTGCCATCCGTGACTGAAACCAAATGCTGCCAGAAGAATAAAGTTAATTTTCTGCCCACAGCGTTCTGCTAAGTGCGGACCCCAGGCAGGTTAGTAACGCTATTAACCTGCAGATTAACCCCATATCTGCAGGGTAATAGTGTTTTTTCTGGTGATAGGTTCCTTTTAAGTCTTTGGGTAATTGAAAAATTGTATGGCAACATAATATATCCATGTGCATAAGAATGCAGCCATCTAATTGCATAAAATTCTAGAGGGAGAAAGAACTAAAACACCCTCTTTTACTGGAATCAGCTAGCAAATATTTGACAGTGCAGTGATTTAACCGTAGCAGTGAGCTACATTTTGTCAAAAATAAATTCTTATAATGCTGTCAAATCCCTTTCTGCCATGCTTGATTATTTAGAGTCTGTTCTGCTTAGTTAGCATATGTTCAAGCTACGGATTTATGTTTAATATTTATTTTTGGGGCTGTGCAACCTGTGGAAAACAATAAAACTGTACTTGTTTGGACCAAAACCACATTGCATGTGTGAGTTACCCAATGCCTACCTACATCTGAGAGTAAATCCCTACAATATATGAACATATTGGATATAGAAATCATAATCTCTACAATGTAACAGCAACTACAGTACATATTCCACTAAAATTTTCGACATTTATAATCAGACGTGTAAGATGTAGCACCTAATTCTGTAATGTGATGAACTGCAATGAGCAAGAACAGGAGCACAAGGGCAATGCTCGCATGGGACATACCCTGCTCTCTGTGATCATGGTAAAGTCAACCATGTACAATATATACAAAATGTAAGACTCTCAGAAGCTAAGAAATATTACATTGATTGAACTTGTAATTACATTGTGTCAGAGTCGCTTGAAATGCCACATACTATTAAAATAATCTTTCAATCTAGAGGTAAATTGGTACAAACACTTATAATTAGATTGGATTTTACATGTAAGAAGATTGAAAGAATAATGATCCTTACAGAATTGTGGTATTACACTAACAGAGATGGCACAGGCTCGATTTCAGTCACTGCGCTCTGCATACACAGTGGTGATTGTAACCATGCCCCCGGCACTGACTGACAGCCATCTCTAATGCTGATGTGCTGTCAGTTAGTGCAAGGGAGTGGTTGCAACCACCACTGTCTATACAGAGCACAGTGACGGAACCTGCATCGCTGCCATCCGTGACTGAAACCAAATGCTGCCAGAAGAATAAAGTTAATTTTCTGCCCACAGCGTTCTGCTAAGTGCGGACTCCAGGCAGGTTAGTAACGCTATTAACCTGCAGATTAACCCCATATCTGCAGGGTAATAGTGTTTTTTCTGGTGATAGGTTCCTTTTAAGTCTTTGGGTAATTGAAAAATTGTATGGCAACATAATATATCCATGTGCATAAGAATGCAGCCATCTAATTGCATAAAATTCTAGAGGGAGAAAGAACTAAAACACCCTCTTTTACTGGAATCAGCTAGCAAATATTTGACAGTGCAGTGATTTACCGTAGCAGTGAGCTACATTTTGTCAAAAATAAATTCTTATAATGCTGTCAAATCCCTTTCTGCCACATACAAATAAAGTGTCAATAGATGCAATATCCCTGGAATTACTGAATCATGTCAGATTAGTAAAATTAAAATATGTTTGTTCCACATATGATTTGACTTTCCGAAGCATCCTGCTTCTAAACCCATCTAAATCTTTTATCACGGGTCTTCCGTTGAAAATGAGAAGTGTAGAGAGCAAACAAATCATTTATTACACCCTGATAAGCAAACTCCTTTAATTTGCTTCACTGGTGTAGACTTAACGCTCACAATTTTTTATATGACCCACTGAAGCAGAATAATTCCCATTTGACTTCTGAGTCATCTTCTTTATTCCCGGCAGAGGAAGCTGTACACATTCCTGCAGAATTTCAGATACTTTTGGTTTATATAAGGATAAAAGTCACACCGTTGAAGTGTTACTGTGACCTTCATAATGATTTCACAAACAAATACAATTTTCTGACCTAGAATTAATTTTGCTTTTCAATTAAAACAATCTGTTTTATAATAAAATATATTGGATTATTTCAGGAGTAATATCATTGTGAGGATAAAAAATTCTATCTATCTATCAGTATGCATGTACAGTACAGACCAAAAATTTGGACACACCTTCTTATTTAAAGATTTTTCTGTAAAATTTTCATGACTATGAAAATTGCACATTCACACTGAAGGCATCAAAACTATGAATTAACACATGTGGAATTATATACTTAACAAAAAAGTGTGAAACAACTGAAAATATGTCTTATATTCTATGTTCTTCAAAGTAGCCACCTTTTGCTTTGATGACTGCTTTGCACACTCTTGGCATTCTCTTACATACAGCCAAGGCAACAAAGGAGTGGCTCAAAAAGAAGCACATTAACGTCATTGAGTGGCCTAGCCAGTTTCAAGACCTTAATCCCATAGAAAACTTATGGAGGGAGTTGAATCTCAGAGTTGACAAGCGACAGCCTCAAAATCCTAATGATTTAGAGATGATCTGCAGAGAGGAGTGGACTAAAAGTCCTCCTGACATGTGGGAAAACCTCATTATCAACTACAAAAACGTCTGCCTGCTGTGCTTGCCAACAAGGGTTTTGCCAACAAGTATTAAGTCTTGTTTGCCAGAGGGATCAAATACTTATTTCTCACTGCAAAATGCAAATAAATTTATATAATTTATACAATGTGATTTTCTGGATTTTATTTTTGTTATTCTATCTCTCAATGTTAAATTTAACCTACCCTTAAAATTATAGACTGTTAATGTCTTTATCAGTGGGCAAACTTACAAAGTCAGCAATGGATCAAATAATTATTTCCCCCACTGTATATACAGCAGCAATATCCTACCTCTGCATGCTTTGATTTGTGCATCTGGCTTGCTCAGCATATAAACATGCAAGGTATGCATCTAATTCAATCTGCTTTGGATGCTGTGAAACTGGGGAAGAAGGGGTTAAATATGTGATGAGCAGGATGATATGATATGTTGGAATGCAGTTTCTTTGTCAACATGTTTCGAAGTGACACACATCTTCATCTGGATGAACCACAAGAATGGATACAGCCAGCAAATATGCATTTAAATGAACACAAAATTAAAATAAAGGTGCACAGAAGTGTTTCTCTGAGATCTGCTGGGGAAGCTGAGCAGACGGGAGGTGATCTTGGAGCTGAAGACAGGCCAGAATCCCTCTTAGAGAAGAACTTGCACATGCCATGTGCAGAAAACTGCAAAGACCAGTGGTTGCTATGGACAATAACTGTTTTGTTTGACCGAGCTTCGGCTAGCTCTGCCATGCTTGATTATTTAGAGTCTGTTCTGCTTAGTTAGCATATGTTCAAGCTACGGATTTATGTTTAATATTTATTTTTGGGGCTGTGCAACCTGTGGAAAACAATAAAACTGTACTTGTTTGGACCAAAACCACATTGCATGTGTGAGTTACCCAATGCCTACCTACATCTGAGAGTAAATCCCTACAATATATGAACATATTGGATATAGAAATCATAATCTCTACAATGTAACAGCAACTACAGTACATATTCCACTAAAATTTTCGACATTTATAATCAGACGTGTAAGATGTAGCACCTAATTCTGTAATGTGATGAACTGCAATGAGCAAGAACAGGAGCACAAGGGCAATGCTCGCATGGGACATACCCTGCTCTCTGTGATCATGGTAAAGTCAACCATGTACAATATATACAAAATGTAAGACTCTCAGAAGCTAAGAAATATTACATTGATTGAACTTGTAATTACATTGTGTCAGAGTCGCTTGAAATGCCACATACTATTAAAATAATCTTTCAATCCAGAGGTAAATTGGTACAAACACTTATAATTAGATTGGATTTTACATGTAGAGAAGATTGAAAGAATAATGATCCTTACAGAATTGTGGTATTACACTAACAGCATTCGTTTTAAATATTCTCTGATACAAGTTAGGATTTAATATATTACATTGGGTATTTTATATTAAATATAATATGTACAGGTCATGTGAAATATAAAATTTAACCCATATTTTTTCCCATTGTACATATTACTATGACTCATTAATAAACAATAAAAATGTATGATCAATAATGACTAAAAGGCTAGATAAATGAATAGATAAGAGGCACATTATCAATTAATGTGGAAAGCTAATACATGCAGTGCATCCAGACACTTACACCCACATCATATAGTCATACTAATACGAGCCCCTAAAGTAATACATATTGGATCAACCAACTACAAGCTTGTAGCAAAAAATACCACAGTAATCCATGAGTAAAGTTAGGTTTCCTCCCTAAATAATTATAGATGATGGAAATTTGATAATTGTAGAGTCATGCACCTAGGCCACAGTAATTGTTTTACTGTCCATACTGTAAATGGCAATATACCACGGATTACAGAACAAGAGAAGGACTTTGGTATTCTGGTTACAAGTGAACTAGTACTCAATGTCAAGCAGCAGCTGTGAAAGTAGACAAGGTTTTAGGTTGTATAAATGTGGGTTTTAAACACATGAACACAGTGTCCCATTGTAATATCACCAGTCTATAAATCACTTGTAAAGTCACATCTAGAATATAGGATCAAGCTTTGGGCTCCACATTTTTTTTTAAAAAGGATATTTGAAAGTAGTAGTCAATTCTAAGGCAAGCAACTTGATTATTATATGGTTTGGAAGGCCTCTTATATAGCAAGAGGATAGGAAAATTGGGCTTGTTTGCTTAAAAAAAAAGTCTCTTCTTTCAGGACTCACCTGATTTTCATAATTTGCTCATTAATATATATGTGATTTTAAGGACCCCTTTATCCATAACCCCTTTTTGTTGGCCCCTTTTTTTTCTTCTCTTGTCTTTTTTTCCCTCTTTTCCTTATCCTATGTCTTTCTTCTACATAATATAGAGGATACTTGCTTTCTTGAAAACCTTGTTGGCGTTCGCCATATGGATAATGTTATTGTCTACCATGGTATGTTTGACTTACTGTTAAAAGTGATATTCTCATTTTGAATACTCAATATTTTCTGATTCTGTATTTTATTTTTTTTCATATTATTTTTGTTTGTAAAATGTTTAATAAAATAGATTGAACTTAAAAAAGTCTCCTCAAGGGTGATATCATTGACATGTATGAATACTAGAGAAGAGCAAATCTTTTGAAATTTGAATTTTCCAATTTTGCCTATTTTTCCACCAAAATTTCATTTGCAGTGAATAAATATGCACAAATCTCAATACTGGAAAGTTTGCATTTTTTTGGAAAATAATCATGGGGTAGAGGCATGAGAAAGAGAACCCTGCTGATCATAAGAGCTTACACTTTAGTGGAGAGAAAGAGCACCATGCTGACCATTGGGCTTACAGTCTACATGACAGAGAAAGACAAGACTCTGCTAAGCATAACATCTTACACTCTATAGAACAAAGCGAGAGGTGACTTGGTGACCATAAGAGCTTACACTCTATAGGAAGGATATAGAACCTTGCTGACCATAAGAGCCTATATTCTACTGAAAAAAGAGACTGCAGACACACAAAAAGACATTTACCAGCTCTCTGAAACTGCAGCAGTATGGGAAATGGAGTTGAGAAACTTTTTTTTGCAAACCACAAATCACTTATCAGAAATGAATTTGCGCAAAATTGTGAATTTCAGGAAATTCAACTCGATCTCGACCCTCCATGAATCATTCTGCTCATCTCTAATAAAAATACTTATTAGCTCTCATCACTGATAAATACATGCATGGTGAATATATCTAGAATAAACACTTAATTTATTCCTTTTGAAGAATTTAGAAAGGAACAGGGGGAGTTTTTTACCTGTGAAAGAAAGGTAATTCTGGTAGCTGAATAAGAAAGAGTTCTTTACACTTAGCATAAACAGACTGTGGAATTACCTACCACAAGAGGTAGTAACGGCAGGTGCCATAATCACATTTAAAAAGGGCTAGATGCTTTTTTGACAACAAATGGCATTGTGGGTTATAAATAATCGAGTGATATTTGAGAAAGGTTGAACTTGTTGGACCTGTGTGTGATATCTGTGTCAGTGCTTGCTCTTCCTGTCTCTGCTTCGGTCGCCTGGTGGGACTTTTGGCTTTGTGTATTCTGGGACTTGAAGCTCCATCCAAGCAGTGAAATCCAGTTATCTTCTCTCAGTGTTTGCTCTCTGCTGCATAGCATGAGCAGGGAGGTAAATTTTTTAAGCTCTATAATTCAAAATTGCACTGCCAGTTATATTTTGACTAGCTTTAGTGACCTTCTGTGTGACTTATTCTTTCATTTTCAGTGGATATTCCAGATTCCGACCTTAGCTCACTTACAAAATATTCACTTGCCTTATGATTTTGAGAGTGGCTGCTCTGAGGACTCAGTCTAGGGCCCCTGTGTAAGTCCTTATTATTTGTTATAGGGGATAATGGGTCAAGGCCAGAGCTCTCTTAGGACCTGAAAGCCAGAGTAGCCAGCATAATGACTTTCCATGGTAGCCCATTTTATAGCTACCATGGCAGCCACTTATAGTGTATCTATAACAATGTTTCTTCTTTCAAAATGTAACTATGTAACTATGTTAGATAAATAGATACAGATTCTAAAAGTTACGTACTCTACAATTGTGAATGCTTGATTTTCTGCATGCATAATCTTGCTATTATATGTATCTGTAAATGTACAGAACCTTGTTAAAAATAAATATTAAATATTAAAATTTACTGGTTATAGTAATCTAAGTACCACCTGGAACTAATTAAATCAGTGTAAATGGTATCAATTCTACAATTATTTCTGCAAAATTTCAAACAGGTGACTCCAGACTCTTCAGTTTTATCTCTGATTGATGGCCATCTATCTAAAAGTATTCTCCCAATCATTAATGTTTAAAAATATTTAAATTGTCAAGTCCAAAAAATGCCAGATTTTTATTCTCAGAGATTCAACCCATTTATTAAGGATTATTTTCCCAATGTCAGTCTTATATACAATCCATGTGAAATCTTTAATCTGTTTTTGGGTTAGAGGAAGAATATTTCTATTTTTCTTACAAAAAAGATTGTCAAGGATTCAGGGATTTTTTATTGTCTACATCAATGATGATGTTAACAATTATTGATAATTACAATCCTCATATATATAAAAAAAATTACTATCATGAGCTTTGTATGTTGTTAATGATCTATCAATTTAATAAGTGAATGAATGATGAAGGTGAGAAAATGTCAAATAATTCTCAACTTCTGCCATCAGATTTTCAATGATAAAAAAGCACATTTTTTCATACACGTTCCAGTTTCCACACTTTTGCTGTGTATGCAAAATTATATTGTATGTATCATATTACTACTACTACACAATCAAAGATGGTAGATCAAAGACTGTCATAAACTTGGAAGGTCAATGAAATTTTAGCCTGTGGCAACTAGTCTACCCCCAAGAAATATGTGATCCGATCTTTTGCTGATGTAAAATTCCAAGGGAACCAATTATTTGGAATGTGATTTGAACCAAACCCATACACCCAGACTTAACAAGTCTCCACTTCGATATGAAAAGTCAATAACAAGTGATAGATATTCCTTTGGGTCTTTTTCTAAAGGCTTAAGTTACCAGGGACATGTGACCACATACACATTCTATACACTAGTGAATTTTGAAAAATTTCAAACTTTTCAACTATTCTGAGGATAAACATAATTTTTTTGGAATTTGACAGGCTATATATCTTATTTGTAATTATTTTTCAAATAAAGTTTGAAGTTCATTATGTTACATGTAGGAGAAATGACTATTCCAGTTACTCTCATTATTTAAACTTAGACTAAGTAAAGTAATTAGCCACTTTCTGAAAAAAATCTCCAAAACCCTTTCAAAAAAGTGTGTACTTGCATATACACTTAACCATTTATTTCAATTACTGAACACCTCGTTCATGTCTTTCATGCTCATGATGGCAAATCTTTTGTATCTGCACAAGTTATAATGACTTCAAAGCCACGATAAATGAAGATACTGCTTACAAAGCTGTTATTGGGGTAAATTGCATGTCCACAGTCATCAAAAGTGTTATGTATATGCCATTTTTGACTTCAACTGTTTCAATATTACTTTAGTTTGCAACAGATTGCTTTGAACAGAAAAAGAAGAAAAATATTGAGTGTCATGATTCCTACACTCAGTTTGTCTTGGACGCAGTGACTGACAGCTCAGTCAACGAGCCTGGTGCAGGAGAAGCTAAGGTGTCAGTGTTTTGATGGATATCCAATCTGAATCTGGAAGCTGCTGAGCTTCTTTCAGGTGTTCCCTGTACCAGATGATTACCCAGCTACTTAGCTGAGCTGTCAGTCCCAGACCTCTGCCAGGCATAGCATCAGCTCAGTGGTTGTTGCTGATCTATGACTGCCTGACCTTCGAACTTGTTCTGATCATCCGTTTGCTAACCCCTTTGCTCTGATCCACTATCTTCCTAGTATTCTGATGTTGGACCCAGATCTGACTTTTCCTTTGCTTTTTCCCTCTAGTTTACTATATGCTCTATTGGTATCTGAGTCCGGAATCCTTGACTACCCTGCTTCACGGCCTGTCCGTGAGTAGTGACTAGCATCACATTAAGTAAGGGTTTTCTATGAGAACATAATCCAGTTTATGGGATTGTACACATTATGTCAAAAATTGGCCAACCCCTTTAGTGAAGTTTATATTCCATGCATTTTAACTTTTTTTTGATGTTTTGATCATTTGTTATACTAAGAATGAAGGGGTTGATGCTGCGATTTACCAATGCAACCCATTTATTTTTTTTTTCCTTCACAAATACATCCGAACTACATACTGTGCAGGTAACTGTAGGACAGAGTGCAGCAGCCTATTTATTTTCAAAATTGGTGCGGGGGTCACTAAGTCTGTACTCTTAACAGCAAAATATATACATATTACTTTATAACAAGAGAATAACTTCACGCAATATAAATATTAGCTCATCAAAAAAACAAACTATCCTAACAAATAATTAGGATATACTAAATATTATACAACTAATTATTAAAAAATGTATAATAAAGCATTAAATTATAAATAATTTAGTTAATTATTAAAGATTTATTTAAAATAAATAACAACTTTTTCTTTTCTGGATTTTCTTAATTATGTTTTAAATTTTACATTGCAATATAAACTGTGAGAAGTATAAAGTAGCTTATATAAAGAATATTTACTCTTGTCTCTTAGAAGTCAGTACTTTCCCTCTCTTTTCTCAATCATTTGAGGAAGGAGCTGACTCCCTTTGATGCATCCATAATAAGAGAACAAGGACATTAAAGTACACCTCTAATAAGCACCAAATCCACAGTTTACTTTAATCTTTTAGTTAGGTATATTGTTTCATTAACACACAACTCTTCAATGTAACATTTGCAATAAATACATAATATTATGAATTTCTATTATAATTATTGGTCATAAAACAGCATGTATTAAAAAACTCATATGTTCTTTGCTTATTTCTGATTGTAGTCGAAAACCAACAATTAATGTACATTTTTATTTTAAGAACAATAAACAAAGAAAAAAGCACAATTCATGACTGTCCCAAAAAGATGTACTGCAGTACAATATTTTTCACGAGATGAGAGAAGCCAATGGTCTTAATCTTTTTAGAGGAGCTGAATGCTAATGTAGGTGCAAGCAACCAAGAGAGTCTGTTTAGTGTCATAACTTATATTGTCTGTGACTTCAGGCTGGGTTATATAACATGCTCTTTATGGAAATATATTTTATTTAGAACCTATTTTCTGAACATAATCGTCTTTGTTTCAAAAGTACTATTGTACTTTATCAATTTTTAACACATACTGTATCAGTGTAGCATTTCAGACATATCTTGGCTGCTATTGAAGCAAATGTAGTGAGATGTAAAAACTAGAACAGGTGGATGAGAAAGAAACAGATATAAAACGACATAGGAGGTTAGTGCAAAACGCTAGATAGATAGATAGATAGATAGATAGATAGATAGATAGATAGATAGATAGATAGATAGATAGATAGATAGATAGATAATAGATAGTAGGGATAGATAGATAATGGATAGATAGATAGATAGATAGATAGATAGATAGATAGATAATAATATGGATAGATAGATAATGGATAGATAGATGATAGATAGATAGATAGATAGATAGATAGATAGATAGATAGATAGATAGATAGATAATGAGATAGACAGATATAGATAGATCAATAAATAATAAATTGATCAATATAGATAGATCAATAGATATGAGATAGATAGATAGATAGATAGATAGATAGATAGATCAATAGATAATAGATAGATAGACAGACAGACAGATAGATAGATAGATAGATAGATAGATAGATAGATAGATGATAGATAGATAGATAAATATGGGATAGATAGATAATGGATAGATAGATGATAGATAGATAGATAGATAGATAGATAGATAGATAGATAGATAGATAGATAGATAGATAGATAGATAGATAGATAATGAGATAGACAGATATAGATAGATCAATAAATAATAAATTGATCGATATAGATAGATCAATAGATATGAAGATAGATAGATAGATAGATAGATAGATAGATAGATAGAGATAGATCAATAGATAATAGATAGATAGACAGACAGACAGATAGATAGATAGATAGATAGATAGATAGATAGATAGATAGATAGATAGATCGATAGATAGATAAATCTACTGTGGTTAGAAAAGACTAAAATTGTATTTTTAGCCACCAATGTAAACGTTATGTTGGGTGCCCACACTGAAATATAGTGGTCTATTATCTTTCTCAAGGCTTGAGAAAGGCTCATTGTAGCCGAAACGTCGCCACTCCACCAGGGCTATTAAAGTCCCTTTTGTATTTTTGAAAATATTGGAATGACTGGCTCTTTTTTCTGAATGTATATCCTTTTGCACAGAAGGGACTCCTTGCTGAGAGGCCCTGCATTCATAGTACTATTATATGTGTGCTGTTCCAATTTTTTGCTATAGATATGGTATAGATAGTTAGATAGATAGATAATAGATAGATAGATAGATAGATAGATAGATAGATAGATAGATGATTAGATAGACAGATAGGTAGAAAGATAGATTAGATAGAGAGATAGAGAGATAGATAGATATGGGATAGATAAATATGGGATAGATAGGTAGATAGATAGATATGAGATAGATAAATAGATAGATAGATATGGGATAGATACATATGGGATAGATAGGTAGATAGATAGATAGATATGGAATAATATAGATAATAGATAGATAGATAGATAGATAGATGAGATAGATAGATATGGGCTAGATAAATATGGTATATATAGATAGATAGATATGGGATAGATAAATATGGTATATATAGATAGATAAATATGGGATAGATAGCTCGATAGATAGATATGTGATAGATAAATAGATATATAGATATAGGATAGATAGATAGATAGATAGATAGATAGATAGATAGATAGATATGAGATAGATAGATAGATGATATGATAGATAGATGATAGATACATAGATATGGATAGATAGATAGATAGATAGATAGATAGATAGTAATAGATAGATAGATAGATAGATAGATGATATAATAGATATTATAGACAGTAGATAGAAAATGATAGATAGATATGGGATAGTAATATGGATAGATAGATAGATAGAAAAGATAGATAGATAGATAGAAGATAGATAAGATAGATAGACAGTACAGACCAAAAGTTTGGACACACCTTCTCATTCAAAGATTGTTCTGTATTTTCATGACCATGAAAATTGTAGAATCACACTGAAGGCATCAAAACTATGAATTAACACATGTGGAATTATACATTACACTTTACAAAAAAGTGTGAAACAACTGAAAATATGTCTTATATTCTAGGTTCTTCAAAGTAGCCACCTTTTGCTTTGATTACTGCTTTGCACGCAGAAAAGGTGAACGGATGGACTCTACATGCCTGGTTCCCACCATGAAGCATGGAGGAGGTGGTGTGATGGTGTGGGGTGATTTGCTGTTGACACTATTGGGGATTTATTCAAAATTGAAGAGGTGAGCGGTCCAGCTGACCCCAAACCATCTCGATTGGGTTCAGGTCTGGTGACTGTGGAGGCCAGGTCATCTGGCGTAGCACCCCATCACTCTCCTTCTTGGTCAAATAGACCTTACACAGTCTGGAGGTGTGTTTGGGGTCATTGTCCTGTTGAAAAATAAATGATGGTCCAACTAAACGCAAACCGGATGGAATAGCATGCTGCTGCAAGATGCTGTGGTAGCCATGCTGGTTCAGTATGCCTTCAATTTTGAATAATCCCCAACAGTGTCACCAGCAAAGCACCCCCACACCATCACACCACCTCCTCCATGCTTCACGGTGGGAACCAGGCATGTAGAGTCCATCCGTTCACCTTTACTGCGTGCAAAGCAGTAATCAAAGCAAAAGGTGGCTACTTTGAAGAACCTAGAATCTAAGACATATTTTCAGTTGTTTCACACTTTTTTGTAAAGTGTAATGTATAATTCCACATGAGTTAATTCATAGTTTTGATGCCTTCAGTATGATTCTACAATTTTCATAGTCATGAAAATACAGAAAAATCATTGAATGAGAAGGTGTGTCCAAACTTTTGGTCTGTACTGTATATGGGATAGTAGATAGATATGGGATAGATAGATATGGGATAGATAGATAGATAGATAGATGAGATAGACAGATAGATAAATATGGGATAGATAAATATGGGATAGATAGATTGGTAGATACATAGATAGATATAGAATAAATAAA